>JARQOD010000009.1:76672849-76849607 GCA_033576555.1 Oophaga sylvatica
GGGATCATTTGCGCGCTGCTGCCTGATACTATAAGAGTTTTTTTTTTGGGTTTTGGATTTTCTTAATTATCCTGTTTGTTTTTTGAAACAATTTTTCATATATTATTCATTAAAAAAAAAACCCCCTCTAGAACAAAATTTCCCTTTTCTAAAAGTTTTGGGAAAAAACCCCGGGTGAAATTAATTTTCTAATTTAATTATTGTGTGCCTTTCCCCAATTTTTTTTGAAAGGCCCCCGGGGAATTCTGAAGTTTTTGGGGGCAAAATGTTTTCCCCGGGGAAATTCTTTTTCTAGGGGTTGGGAAGTGATTTATTATTACCTTTTTTTTTTTTTAAATTTTTTTTTCCCCAAATTCGCTTGTTTTTTCATGATTGATTCACATTGTGCATGTTTACAAGAAAATAAATTCAAAAAAATATAAAGAAATCCGGGGGCTGTCAAGGGGGGGGGCCCCAAAAAAGGCCCCCCACTTTTTGCATGGGTTTTTAAAAAGTTTTCAGAGTAAAGTTACCAAATTTAAAAAAAGGGGGGAAAAATTTTTGGCAATGCTAAGTGAAAAACGTAACCATTCTTAACTAAAAACTTTCTTTTTTCCATTTTTTTTTTCTTCAAAATCCGAAAAAAAAACTTTCTTTTTTTTTTTTAAAAAGTTGGTTTTGTAGGCCCCCATTCATTTTTACTAAATTGAAGGGCAAAAAAAAAAAGTATCACGAAGGGGGAAAAAAAAAAATACATGACCATTTCACTTTTTTTTTTCGGTTCTATTTTTATGGCGATCCTGGTGCGGTATAATGATCAAGTCAGTGCCTTTAAATTTGATATTTAAGTTCTTCATGGTTAAAAAAGGGGCATTAAAAACTTTTTTAATTTTAAAAAGGTAAATTGAAAAAATTTTTAAAAAAAAAGAAACAAAAAATTTTTTACACCCCCTTTAAAAAAAATTCCTTTCAAAAAAAAAACAGAGATTTTTACGCTGAAAGTTTATGGTCCGTTGCCTGGGTTTAAACCAGCCCCCTGCAGTCTAGGAGGTCCGGTTTTTAGATAGGAGTAGATCCCCTTGGGGGGTTGGCTTTGGGTCCCCGCACTGTTTTGATGTTTTCCTGGCCGTTGATCTGGCGCACAATAAGGGCCAGCGACCCCGAATGCGCAGCAGGTTTTAATGTCAATAAAAAGGATCACCAACCCCCTAAAAACCCGGGGGGATGGAAACGTGCGCTTTTTTAAGACAGAAGATTGAAAAACCCCCCTTTAGGTGATTAATCATCAGACCCGAGATGGGTTTTGACGTTGGTGCCATCTTTTTAAAACAGCCGGCCCCTCGTGTGTGGAACAGATTCGGTCCGTAAACCCGCCCCCCTCCCCGTGATTGCTTTGTAATATGTAAAAACGGGGGTTTTTGAGGTGTTCCCCCCAAAAATTACTCTTTTTTAAGGGCCCAAAAAAAAAGATTAAAGATTCTTGTGCTCAGGATAACGAAGCGCTTGTGTTGCAACCCAAAAATGGGTGCCGGGAAAAGGGTCCTGCACGACCCAGACGATCCCAAATTTTTTTTTCCCCTTTTGAATATCATGCCCCGTACATTAAAACCCTTAAGTACGGGGAAAAAAGCTGTATTTTTTTTTTTTTTTTTTGGTTTTTTTGTAAAAAAAATAAAAAAATAAAACTGATTTGGTGAACAAAAACAAGTTCCCTCTGTGGGGTCTTTTTTGGACATGAAATTATTTTTTTTCTTGTAATAATTTTTTTGGCAATTTGTAAAAAAAAAAACCCTTAATCTTTTTATCGGGGGAAAACCAAAAAAAAAAGGGGAGGGCAGTTGGGAGAGTTTGGGGGAAAAAGGAGAAATAGGGGCCTGTTTGTTTTAAAATAAAACCCGGGTGCAGGTTCTCACCCGGCTCCTGAAAGTTTTTATATTTATCCCTATTCGTAAGTTGCTGATTTTTTTGGGTCTGCTGACCAAAGGGGGGTTTAAAAAATCCCCAACACTTGCCTCCCCCCCAAAAAAATAAAGGGGCTGGAGGTCGGGGGGGAATTTAGCGTTGGGGGTTTTTTAGAAATTTGGGGGCGGTTTTTGGCTAATGAGATGGGCGTTTTTTGGGGGTTCACCATTTTATTTTACAGGGCATGGCTGAGTGTTTTTAAAGCCGAAAAAAAATTAAAATTTTTAAAGGGGCCCCAAGTAAAAAGGACTCGATGCTTTCCCCCAGGGAGCCCCCCAAAGGGGGACTTTTTTAAAAAGGCGGGAAAGCGTGGATTGATGCCCCTGATTTTTTGGGGGCCTTTGCATTGTTTCTTGATGCAAGGGTTGGCTCATATAAATATGCAAAAAAGGTTTTGTCCAAAATGCTGGTCAAAAATTTGGGGTTGGAAAAGCAATAAAAATAAATTTTTAGGTTTGTCCATTTTACTGAATCGATACACTAAAGTCCGGGAGAGGGATTTGTGAAAATCACCCTTTTTTTTTTGTTGGAGGTGGGGGTTGCACTTATTTAAGGGGTATGTTTTATCCCCAAGGGGAGTTTTGTTTTGGTTGTCCCCTTAATTTAAAAGGGGAAATTTTTTTTTTTAATTCTTGGGGGTTTTTTCTGATGGAGGCTTTAAACCCGTGATTAATGTCATTAACAGACCAAAAAAATTTGGGGTTTTTAAAACAGGGGATTTTGGGGGGGTTTGCTAAGTGAGCGGGTTTTTTAAAACCGACAGGTGGAGACGGGCCCAAAGGGGGGAAACCCCCCCGGGGGTTTAACATCCAAAGACGGGGTATAGGGAAGTGGTATACCCTTTGTTTTTGTCCTCCCCCCCCTTACGTTCTTCCTATTTATGTAGTGGATAAGAGAAAGGAAAAATCTACCCCCTTTGGGTTTGGGAAAAAACTGTTTGGAAAATCAAGTTTTTTTGTCCATTAGAGACCTCTGGCGGCGTCTCCAATTTTTTCATATTGTCATGTTTTCTATGCCCCCCGAACAGATTGCAAAAAAAGTGGGGGCAGCCCCCGGTTTAGTGGAGGAAAAAACTTTTTTTTTTTCCCTTTGAAAAAAAAACTTGTTTTTTCCCGATACTTTTTTAACGCCAGGGGGGGTTTCCCCCCATCATTTTTTTAAAAAAATTCAGAAAATTTAGCTGACGAGGCCCCCCTTCCCCGGTAAAATCCCTTTGTATGTTTGTTTGTAAAAAACCTTTCTCTCCCTCAAAAAAAGGGGGAAAATTTTGAACTCCCTATCCAGCCCCCAGGAATGACAGATGGGGAAATTTTTCATTTTTTTTTAAAAGGGGTTTGTCCGAAATAAGTTTTTCCTTAACCATTAGCTAGGGGTAATTCTGTTTGGGGGGGGGCCAAAAACCCCCTGGAGCCCAGCAATCCGAGATCGACTTGCGGGCCCCCCTGAAATGGAGCGAAGCTGCACATGCTCAGCACTGCACCGGTTTTTGTAAAAAGGTTTTTTGCTCCCCTATTTCCTGGGGGGGGTCGATCATTTGCCCCCTGCCCCCTGAAAAGAGTTTTGATATAAAAGTTATGTAAAATCTTCTGTTTATGGGGGGGTAAAATAAGAAAAAGGGTCGGGTTTTTCCCCGGAAACCCCTTTTAGTTTCCCTCCCCGGGGGTCTTTTAAAAAAAAGGGGTTTTATGAACGCTAGCGAATTGTAAAAAATTTTAAAAAAATGGGAAGGGGAACCCCAAAAGATATTTGAGATCTTTACGAGCCCCCGGGGGGGAACAGCGGAAAAATTTTCCCAGCATTTCAGAGTCGAGACCCCCCAAAATCGAGAGTCCTTGACATAAATTTTTAAAAAACCTTCCACTTAGTGTAGGAGTTTTCCCCGGGTTTTTTCCGGGGTCTTTACCTTGAAAAGGGTTTTTTTATTTGGGGGGGCCCTTTTAGTGGTTTATTTTTTTCATCAGCTTGTTCCCAAAAAGGAGAGGAGGGTTTTTTAAATGGGACTTGACAGGGGGGGGGTTTTAGTCCTGAGTGGTCGGCGCTGATGTGAGCGGGGAAACGTTGGGTAGTGGGGATAACCGTGCAGATTCAGATCCTTTAATTTTTGGGAAGTTGTTTTCTCTAGAAACTTTTTTTTCCTTTTTTAATAAAAAAATTTTTAGCAGCAGAATGGAAGGGAAAAAGGGGGCCAAACCCAGGGAATGGGCGTAATGACTAGTGGGTGGCGGGGGTCCCCCTAGGATTTTACCCTAGATTATAAAGAGTGTTGGGCCCCGGGCCCCCCAGTCGGGGTCCTCCTATCCTGCTTTTCAGTCTAAAATTTTTAGGGCCAGAGGGAAAGGTCGTGTGGGGCAGCTCCTCAGAAAACTTTATTATTTTTTTCGGACAAGAGCTTGGATCACAGAAGTGGGGGAGAGGTCTCGGGGGGTTTTTCGCGCGGACCCCCCCCTCCCTTAGCGTTTTGTTTTCCCTGTTTGGTGGGGGTCCCTTTCCGCCGGCCCCGGGGGGGAGGATTGCTTCCCTGGGGGGGGGGGAAACCCCCATGGGGGCACTGCTTCCCCCCCCCGGGGGGGGAAACGTTTTGGGGCCCCCCCCCACAAACCCCCGGGGGTCCCGTGGGGCTCGGGGGTTTAGTACGGCTTTTTTTTTGTAAAAGTGTGTGTGTTGGGCTCTGCGGCAGCCCCTGGTACATGTATTAGAAATGTTTTTGGGCTTATTTTATGCCCCCCAGGCAGATACCTGCAGGACAGAGGAGGCGAGAGCGAGGATTCGCGCTCTTTCTGAAGCCGGGGGGGGCGGGCTTCACTTTCCCCCCGCTCTTTTTGTAAAGGGGAATCGCTCTGAGGAGACTGCACTTCCTGTCCTTTTTTTCCCGGGGTTCTTCAGCGCGGGGGGTTTTCAAGGCCCGGGTTTTCCCCAATGTCCGCTCCCCGGGTTTAGGATATTTACCCGGGCCGCTGGGTGAGTGAATATATCCCCCCCCAACAGCGCAAAACCCCATCTGTTTTTCCGTGACAGAGCGTTTATTGCGCCGGTTTCTTAAAAAGACCGGGGGCCCCCAAATCCTTTTTTTTTATATAGGGAGTTGGGGGGGGTTGGCGGCTTTAAACCCCCATGAAGGGTTAACCCTTTCAGCAAAACCGCCGCGGTTCTCCCCCGGTTTGGGGGACAAAACGAGGAGGTTATTTATTTTGAGAGATGCTGGGGTAATCTTTTTTAAGATTTTAAAAACCCCCAAAAGGGATTGCTCATCGCTTAGAACCCCCCACTTTTCCCCGTTAAAAACAGGGTTTTGCCGCCATTTAGGGGACATGGGTTCAGGGTCCGGAGGGGCGGCCCAAATCCCGCCGGGTCCCCTAGGGTCAGTCGCAAGTATCTGATACGCGGCTTCGACGGCACAAGCGCTCGATTTACACGCCCCCAAAAATTAGATGCCATCCCCTCAGTAAATTTAAAAGGGTTTGGTCTGACCTTTTAGGTCGGGGGTTCATGTTTCCTCTATGACGGGAAAGGGGGCCCCAGGCCGGGCCATTTTTTTCCGCGTAGCGAAACAGAGGTATTGAGGGGGAATCGGACAGGGTTCTCCAAAAACTAAAAGGGGGGAGTTACCCTTTTCGCATAAGGGGGAAAAGGGCGGGTTTTTTTCTTTCTCTCTTTTGACCGAACAGGGGCTTTAATTGAACATGGAGAGGGGGTTTTACATTTTACCGGGGAGGAAACACAGGGCCTGGAAAGGGGGGGCCCGAAATGAACCGGGAGTCCCAAAAGTCGGGGAAAAACCAAACCGGCTCTGGAATTTTTAAAATACGGAGTGGAGAAGGAACGTCTGGCCCAAAGATAAAGTTTCAAGGGACACGGTTCTTTGAAGAAAACCCCTTTTAAAGGGAAAATTTAAGGAAAATTTGGGGTTCCTTTCCTAAAGGGGAGTTCCTTTATCCCAGCTTAGTAAACCCCCATTGCTTGCGGTTAAAGGGGAAAGCGAGCTGCAAGAGGCTGGAAAAAAAAACGGAGATGGGGGGGAAAAACCCCATCTATGAAGCTCAGGTCAGGGTTTTTAGAGCGTCTGGGGCCCCTGTGTGCTTCTAAGGCCCCCTGGGCTGGTTTTCCGTTTGGGGAAGGGGTTGCAAAATAGATCCCCTTTATCGGGTGATGGACTTTTGTTTTTTGGGATGCAGCCCCTTATGTTGGAGGTTGGATACTGCGTCATTTTTTTCCGGGCCAATCCTCAGCGGTCACAGTCAAAAGAGCACTGTGGCTTAGACAGGGACGGGGGTGGGGTTTTCCCCGCAGGGTTTATTCTTTACCCCAAAAGGGGGGGTCATATTTGGATTGTTTAAAAAGAGCGATTCCCCGGAAAGGGGTAAAAAAGGGGTTTACCAGCAAAAGGGGTATTGCTTCTATCTGGCCCCCCTTTTGTTTCCGGTAAGGGGCGGCGGTATTTTTTGGTTTTTGGGGGCGACCCCGGCAGTCTTTTTTTGGGGGTGGGGTCCCTCTTTTTCGGGAAAGAAGTTTTCTCCCAAAAAACCCCGCCCCCCCTTTAAAAACCCCAAAATTTCCGTCAAGACAGGGGGGAAAAAAAAAGAAGCCGCCAAGCAGACTGAGCCGGGGCCTAAACGAGGCTCTGAGGGGGGGGGGGCCTGCCCCCTTTTAGGGGGAATTGGATTTCCCGCGTTCCCGGGTTTTTTGGGTAACCCGGGTTTTGTCGGGGCTATTTATAGAGTTTTCTTTCGACCCCTGGCAGTTTTTGCCGTTCGCATTGTAGAGCCCGAGTTTTTTTCCCGTTCTGCTGAGGTGGTTTCCCCTTTTTGCAAAAGGGTGTAGAATACCGGGGGTTTGACAGAGGACCCCGGGGAAAAAATTTTTATTCAAATCTCTTTGTGGTCCCCAAAAAAAGGGACAAATTCGTCCCCCTTTGGGTTTAAAAGATTGAAAACAGCATGTCCCACCCCAAAAATTTCCCAAAGGGGTCACTTCGCTCCCTTGGGCAACCCCCCCGCCCGAAACTTTCCGGGGTCAATGACATTCGCGAAACTTTTTTTCGTTCCCGTGGGGGGCTCCCAGGTTCCTTGTTTTTCCCGGTCAGGCCCTTTTCCCAAATTTTTGGGGGGCCATTCGGCTTGGTTCAGCGCCCAGAGTTTTTACAAAAAAAATTTTGCGCCTCTCAGGCAATTCTTCGAAGACGGGGGTCCGATTATTCCCCCCTGGGGGGCCCCTTTTTTAAATTTTGGGTCCTCAAAGGAGGAGGCGGTGACGGCCGCAATCTTCCCCTTTAGCCCCGGAGGATTTGGGGGGGTGGTAAAATTTGGGAAAAAGTCGTCTGGAACCGCGCAGTCATTTCCCGTTTTTTTGGGGGTGCATTTCGCCCGGGGAGGGGCCCGGTGCCCCCCTCCAGACAAGGGGATTTTCCCCTTGGACATGTACAGACTATAAATTTCGACGAAAAATTTTCCCCTTTGGAAGTGTATGCGCCTTTTAGGTCTATGGTGGTTTTCCAGGGAAAAAGTTTTCCCTTTGCCCAGTTTTATTCAGGGGCCCCTTTCCCAAAAGGGTCATTCTGAGTCAAATTGGGGGTCGATCGCAGGGTTGCACGGATCGCAGTTACCTATCTCTCGCAGGGTGCGAGAGTTTCCCAAAATTGGGGGGCACGCCGGAAAATTATAAAGGGGGAAAAATTTTTCCCCTTTCCCCCGAGGTGGTGGTCTTTAACCCCCCGTTTCCCCCTGAAAGGGTGGGGGGGGGGTCGGAAAAAATCTCGGGTTCAGGGTATGGTCACGGAAGAGTCTGTTTACCCCCCCAAAATCTTGGGAAATTTTTGGGGAATTTTTTCCCTTTTCCTCCAACACTGGGGCGGTCCCCTTGGCGGTCTACCGTCCGAAAGGGAGACAACAAAAGCAAAAACGGTCCGTTTTTAAAAAACCAAGGGGGACGAGGGTTCCCGGTCATGGTGGAAGTTTTCTGGATCCTGAATTGGGCAGGCCCGGTACCAGCCATTCTGCGATCACTTTCCCGGGGAGTTCGATACCACGGGGATTTCCCTCAGTCGAGAAAAGGATCCCGGGAATGGGTCTTCATGGGAGTCTTTGCATGCGTGCTCCTTTGGGGGCCCCCCGTGGTTTTGAGGCATCCGGTCCAACCCCAATTTTCCCGACCTTCAGCCGGTAAAAGGCCCCAAGGGGCGTGGCGGTGGTGCTTGGGGGCCCCCGGGCCCCCGATTCGAGCAAATCTATGTTTTCCGCCGTTCCTTATTTCCCCTTGGGTGCTGGCGGATCGACGGAGAAAACCCCGGCTATTTGATCCCCCGGTTGGCCAAGGAGGACGGGGTTCTCGACATGGTGTCTTTTGGACCCGCCTTTCCACTTCCTTTCCCCGGGACCTGTTAACCCGGGGGCCTGTCCGTAGGGGACTTGAAGTTTGCTTTGACGGGGGCCTTGAGACCGAAATACTGACCCATAGAGGTTTTTCACCGAAGTCATTGCCAATTTCTGCGAGCTGCCAGGGTCCGGCTATACTAGAATTTACCACAAAGCCTGGGAAGCCTTTTTTCCTGGTGTTTGGGTTTTAAAGGGAAACCCGGAGTTTTTTTTCCATTCCCAATCTGTTGGCTTTTCTACAGTACGGGCGGGAAACAAGGTTGGCAGTTAGCACCCTGAGGGTCAGGTTTCTGCCTGCCCCTGTTGTTCCGGAAAGTTATCGCCCGCGTAGGGCGTGCGCCTCTTTTTTCGCGGGGTAACCCGCAGTTTCGCCGCGGAAGGCACCTGTGTCTCCTTGGCGGCTCAACCTTGTCCTGGAGGCTCTTCAGCATGGGCCTTTGAGCCAATGGATTTGTAACCTTTCTTTGCTTTCTTGGAAGTTGCCTTCCTAGTTGCAGCACTTCTTTGAGAAGGGTTTCTGAGTTGGCGGCTCTTTCTTGCTCGCCTCCTTTCCTGGAATTTTACCCGACGGTAGGCTTCGCACACGGGCGACTTTTTCCCAAGGTAGTGTCGCAATTCCATGTTTAACCAGGATATTGTTTCCTTAAAACTTTCCCCGGGGCCCGAGGAAGCAAAGAAGGGGTTTTTTGCACCATTGGATTTAGTGCGGCCTTGAAGTTCTATTTGTTGTTACAAGCTTTAGGAAGTCAGACTCCTTGTTTGTGATTCCAGAGGTCGTCGAGTGGTAACGAGCTTCCAAGGACTCTATAGCTCGTTGGATTCGGTCAGCCATTTTGGGAGGCTTACGACTTAAAGGCGAACCTTGCCCGATTAAAAATTCGTGCCATTCCACGAGGGCTGTGGCCTCATGTGGGCCTTTCATCAAGGGGTTCGGCACCCTCAGCTCTGCCGAGCGGCGACTTGGGCTCCGCCCCAAAACTTTACAAATTTTTTATAAGGTGGACTCAGTGCTTCGCTAAATGGGGGGGCCTTAGGACGCAGGGTCCACAGGGGGCTGTAGTGTAAATTTCTAGTTAACTTGTATTTGGGCCTGTTGCGCATTTACCAAGGTTTTTGGGATTCTGCCTGTTTTTTCTTGGTTATATTCCCCCCTTAATTTTTGGACTGCTTTGGGAGTCCCACTAGTCTTACTAGTGTGTCTCCTTTCCTTCCATTCTGGCGAAAGACGGATTTTGGTAAGAACTTACCTGTAAAAAAATCCTTTTCAGGAAGGAAGGAAAGGAGACACAGCACCCGCCCATGGCAGAGTTTTTGATGTGTTTTCGATGCGGCGTGCCCTCTTTGATAGCGATTATCTGGACTGAGGTTGACGCGCTACGGCTCCTTTCCCATTTTGCCACTCATCGCGGTGGTCAGGTCCAGTGAGTAGTACCTGGAACTGTGTGGTTTTTTGCCTACAGCATGCATAACCTGTATTCTTGTTTTTCTCTGAAGTCCTTCAGAAGGGGTTATGTTCTCCGCTGGTGAAATTTGCTCTTCCTAAGTTTTTTTCGACTGAAGAAGCAGGAGTAGGAGGAGCCCGAGCTGGAGGGGGGTTTTTTAAATCTGAGGTGTCAATCCTATCTGGGCTCCGCCTACCCCTGTCATTATGTGTGTCTCCTTCCTTCCTTCGCTGAAAAGGATTTTACAGGGAAGTTCTTACCAAAAATCCGTCTTTTAAATATAATATTGCCTATTCCGGTATGATCACGGTAGAGCCATCCTTCAGGATGACTAAGAGTAAACTGGTGATTTAGAGCAGTGTCCTTCTTAAAGTTTCATTGCACAGCAATAGCGTTACCATGAACAGCCTGACACCAGGGGTGGCGTGTGGGAAAGAAAATGTGCATCAGGCAAACTGCTGCCCCTTTATTCTCAGTAAATTTTTGGGCTTCTCAGAGGCTGATCTTGGCAATTTTTCCATAACTTATGACCAATGATTTTTAGAATTAGGGGTTTACAGATCTCAGACCTTCTTGGGAGGGCTTTTAGTGTGATCCTGGTGTCAGCTCTCATTTTCTTGGATTCTTCAGCTTTTACATGTAAGCTGCCTTTGTGGATTGGAAAATGTGAACTCTGGGAAATTTTCATGGCCGTCTCAGATGTTCTTAAAGGAGGTTCAAAACCCGAAACGTAGTAAGAGACACGTTTACGGGTTATGTCCACTTTTTGTTTTATTCACAGGATTGTAGAAAATGAAAGACTCCGTGTGCGCGTCAGTTTTGGCTTCAATAAAATCCCAAAATCCCCCTCCATTCTGTGATGCTGCAGAAGCTGACACACATAGACAGAGGCGAGTGCGCCGTGTGCTGTACGCCATGTAGAGCTGTCCGGCTCTGTCAGTCCGTCTTTGCCTGAGCTTGTGTGGTTTCAAGAGTGGGGCAACCAAGCCTTAATGAGGGGGGGGGAAGAAGCCCTTTTATCTAATGTCCTTACCCTGAGTGCACGTCCCTGTTTGTTGGCTGCCCGGTAGGCTGTCTGGTCTAGATCGGCCATGAACCCGGTGACATTTTAAAAACAAGGGGACAATTTATTGTTCGTGCCCGGTGTGATATCCTGTATTGCAGAGTCTATATTTTCATATTGGGTAGTTTTTTTTTTTTTTTTTTAATTGTTTTTTGAACACAACAAACAGTCATATACATTATATAAATAGCCAATGCAATGTATACACAATTATCATGACATCAAAAGGAAAGGAAACCATCCGTTTACACTTAAATTGTTATATAGATTTTGGGTCACAGGGCCTTTTCTTTTTTCGAGGCTTTGAATAAACTGGAAGTAATTAACAGAACCTGTTATTCATTTTATACACATGTGGCTCCCCGTCCTCTGATAATCTTACAACCAAACATATTTAATTCCAATCTTGCTGCCAAAACAACTTTCATAGCATTGATGACGTAATAACCTGTAAAGTATAACCGACACTTATTAGACAATAGCTGTAGAGAAAATCAAACTACTATCTACGCGCTGTTATAGTGAGGTAAGATCCCATTCCATACATACCAGATCTTATTAAATTCCCAAGCAACCCCCGTTTGATATAGTGTCCGCTCATATGGTATTATTGAATTCACCAGTTCAATCCAAGCTCTAAGAGAAGGATGTTGATTATCATCCAGGTAAGGCCAATTTTTCCTGGCTAAGAAAAGTGTCTCCCACAAAATAATTTTTACTGTGTCCCCATATCTCTTCCTCTAGCACACCAAACAGACATACTAATGGAGTGAGAGGAACAGGAATGCCTAAGAGGGAGGTTAACAGCGAGGTCACTTCGCTCCAAAAAGAAAATAATTGAGCATCCCCACACCATATGTATGAAATCTGATCCATTGTATGGCATCTTAAACATTCTGAAGATTGGGACCCCCCATCTTAAATAGCCACAGTGGGGTCTATGATGGTGTTTATGTACATTTGCTTTAATTTTGTTTTTTGCTGATGGAGACACTTGATTGAAGAGCTAAGAATTCCTCCCAACCCTTATTTTGAATATCTGGAACTAGGATCTCCACCTCTCCCTTCTGACGATAAAGCAGAATCAGAGCCCACGGACAACATATAAGTGTACAGGGTTGAAATAACCCCCTGGGGCCTTGTGATTAAGAATCCCTTAAAAGGGGAGGATGATATTGCTCGGGTCATATTTCTGTTGCGCAGATATGATTGAATTGCTGATCTAAGCTGTAGATATGGGAAAAATTGTGATTTGGGACATGAATTTAAGCTGAAAATTGTTCAAAGGACATTGGCATTATGATCATATAAATCTTTTAATCAAGGAAATATTATATGAGGTCCAGAATTGAGTGGAGGGTGGTTTAGTAGCGTTGGGAAATAGGGATTATTCCTTATGGCTTTCAGCTATAAAAATATTGGATGTTCTATATATATTTTTTTTTATTTAGGAAAAACCTTCTTGTGTGTCTCCTGATGAGCTGAGGGGGATTCGGCTGCAGTCAATCATCCTTTCTTTTAACGGTTAGTAAATCTTTTCTCGTTTTGCCACTGGTATTATTCTACTGACGGATGGGACCTTTACTGGAAAGATTGGACCTGACAAGTATCAGGATATAATTTTATACCAGGATATTGTGTTCTGGATTTTCAGGTAAGGGCTTATTGGTGTTTGTATCCTTTTGCTGAAGATAGCATACAGACCAAAATAGTTTATGTGCCGTGTCTTGAGCAATTTACAACTGGACCGACTGCAGCAACGAGCAAGCTTCTGTTCCCGGTTGAGCATGCATCAGCGGCATACTTGCCCATTGACTTCCCATTGAGGCTGACACCCTGCATGAGCGTGCACACAGCAGTGTAAAAGTTTATAAGAAAAATTTTATCTAAATTTTATTGCAAGTAAAGCAACAGTAGTAAAATTTTCAATATTCGATTTTTTTCTTGCATTTTTTTTGATTTAAAACATTCCCTGATGTTCTGTACCGGACCCCCCCTGGAGACCATACTCATCAGCACCAATCAGATCGGATCCATCGATCCTTCCACTAATCAAGCTTACCAAACTTTTTCCCCTCTGGACTCCCAGAATAACGACCTCCTGCAAATCCCTCAAGCTGGGGAATGTGAAAGTCTTATGGTAGAAGTTGAGTTGAAGGGGGAAATTAGTAACCAATATTGTCAATATTTTATTTAAAAAGGGTTGTTTACGAGATGATGGTCAATCCCTTTAATTCTTGGCTGTCCCCTGCTGGCACCCTGTATAGCCAGGGTCTTGCCTGGCATTTGCTAGCGAGACCAAGCAAGCCTCTTACAAAATGTCTGCTAATTTATGGAGCCGCTTGTCCTGGCTAATTGAAGAGGGGTCAGAATTTTTTTTCTTAATGTTTCTGAAGGGTTTTTTAATAATGTTTTCTTGTCCACAGATCTTTTGAATCTGGAAGGAAACCCCTTTTCCCAACTCCCCGAGTGCTATATTATCAAAGGGAAAGGCGGCCGTTCTGGATATCTGCGCAGTCGTATTCCACCTGATCAGCGTCTCGGGACTGGTTTGTCGGTGTGACCGCATACAAGTGATGGGGGGGTCCCTTTTATCGGCCATCTCTTATCTTCATATTGTTTGTACCCCAATACAGCCATAATCCAAGCAACCGCCTCATAAGTTTCTAAAATGAATAAATTAAAAACCCAAAAATTTTAAAGGGTGGTAAGGGGGTTTGAAATTTATAAGGGTGCTTTTCAAAAGAAACAGGCCTCACTTTCCCAGGGGTTATTGCATTTTAAACCCAAATTTTTTTTTTAATGGAATAGATGCAATCTATGGCCAATGTGGCGTATTTCTAAAAAGAAAGCACCCCCTTTTTTTTTTAAAAGAAAAACCTTTTTTAAAATTGTATAAATTTTTTTTGCGTAGGGGGCATAGAAGGCAATTGTTAACTCACCCATTTTTGGGGGCATAAACCCCAAAAAATTTGGATCTTTTTGGAGCCCCCTTTTTATCTGTCTGGGTCTCCCAAACAAACATCGCAAAATATTAAATGATTTTTTAAAAAAATTTTTTTATGGTGTTTTTTTTTAAATTTGCCCTTTTTTTTAAATTTGTAAGTAACCCCTCTATTTTGTCCATGTGTTTGCTTATATATATTGCCCCGTGTTTACATATCTTGCCCCAAAAACGGCTAAAGCACAGCGCATTCCCCCAAAAACTTTTCGACAGGGAAGGGAATACAGCGTAAAATGCTTGTTGGGAATAAACGGACATTGTGCTAGTGTGAAAAAAAATTTTTAAAAAAAAAAACAAAAATTAAAAATTTTCAGCTCTGGTTGTGAATGGAAAAGGGGGCTTTGCTAAATCAGGACCCAAAAGTTTTTTGTATTTCCCACCAAAGTCAAATTTCAGCTGCAAGGGGAAAGGGCCCCCCAAGTATTCTTTTAGAGGGGAGGGGGCCCCCAATCGGGTGTTATCAGATCAAAGAGTGATGGGGGGCTGGCCCCTCCAGCTCGGGCTCCTCCAAATCACCCCCAGTCTAAGATTTAGGTCCAGGGATGGTCGCTGCTAAGGCCCTCAGAAGATTTTTTTTTTTTTAAAATTTTCGGGCAGGAGACTTGGTAACTAGTTGGTCTGGGAGGTCTCAGGGGTACAGCGCTGCTGTCCCCAACCCCCCCCCTTTTGGCGGATCGGGAAATTACTAAAAAGGCCCTGCAGCCCTTTTGCCGGCCCGGGGGGATGGGGGGCCCCTTCTCTGGCGGGAAGAAAACCCACTGCGGTCACTGCGTTCTTCCCCCTTTGGGGAAAAAAAAGCATGGGCACTGCGCCAGAAAACCCTGAGGGGTCCCGTGGCCCTTGGTTTTGGATTTACCCCAAACAAAATTTTTTAATAATAATTATTTGAGTGCTTTAGCGTCTAATGAGCACGCTATTACTAATGTCAGTAGCTTCAGCGTTTGCGGACAGCGTTCTACATTTATGTCAGTACTTCAGCGTTTGCTGGACAGCGCTATAATGTAATGTCAGTTGCTTCACCCGCTGCTGGACAGCGCTACTACTTTTAATGTCAGTATGCTTCAGCGCTGCGTACGGGCGCTTTTAAAGTAATGTTTTTTGGGCTTAAAACCGCTGTGTAAACGCGCTACTAATGTAATGTCAGTTTTTTTCAGGCTGTGTGACGGTTTTACACAGGGTAGTCGTTGTTCAGCGTGGGGTGACAGCGCTACTAAGGATGCAGTATGTTTAAACGGCTGTGACAGCGCTATTTCATGAAAGTCAGTATGCTTCAGCGCTGCTGTGCAGCGAAATCCCCATGAAATGTCAGGTTTTCAGCGTGCTGTGAAGCGCATACATGTAATTCAGTATGCTTCACCCCTGCTGTACAGCCTGTTAAAAGTAGATGTGGTGTTTTTTTTTCCGCAGGCAGTAGCTGCAGGACAGAAGGGAGAGGAGGGGGGATTTCCGGGTAAATTTTTGGTAGAAAGGGGGGGGG
Source organism: Oophaga sylvatica (assembly GCA_033576555.1). Classification (NCBI taxonomy): domain Eukaryota; kingdom Metazoa; phylum Chordata; class Amphibia; order Anura; family Dendrobatidae; genus Oophaga; species Oophaga sylvatica. The sequence continues at coordinate 76,688,145 of JARQOD010000009.1, forward strand.
CCTAAACTACCCCCGGGCTTTTAGCAGGAAGGGGGGCCCCTTGGGTTTTCCTGCGACCCCCCTCCCTGGGGGCGGGGCCCTTACCGGGTCCGGGGCTCCCGGGGGCCCCCTCTTCCCCTAAACACCACGGCAGGGGGTGAGTGCGGATTCCTCCCCCCGCAGCCCAGCGATCGTACCCCGACTGCGTTTCATCAGAGACATAAAATTGGTGGGGCTCACAAATATATATTTTTTTTGGTTTTTGAAAAATTAACCCCTCTGGGGGTTATTTTCCCCCCAAAAATTTGGGTGATGAAAAAACCCTGGGGTAACCCTGCTTGGTGGAGCTTTTAACCCCCTTTAGCGTTTGAAAAAAAAAAAAAAACCCATAGTTTTTTGTGGTATTCCCCCTTTTTTACCTGTTTATACCCGGTGAAGGGCATTTGCCCAAATTAAAGGCCCCGGATCAGTCCCATGCCTTGCGGAATCAATACGCAGACCTCACAGCGTTTTGGGTGCGGTTTGCAGGGGGGAAAAATTGGGTTTAATCGCTCGTTTGTTTTTAAAAAATTGTCTGCCCCTTTTTTTTTTCAATATGTGTCTGTAATTCCTCTAAAAAGGGGAAAACGGCCCGGCCGTTCCCGGGCCCCTCACGGACGAGTTTTGTATCGGGAAATTTGGGGAGATTTCCCCCCTTTTTTAAAATTGGGGTGGAGAAAAAAAAGAATTTTTAGATGCGGAAGCCGCAGGGGCGTTCCTCTATGACAAAGGGGACGGAGGTTTAAAATTAAAACCAGAGAGATATATCAGTTCCCGGGGAGGAGGTAAACTGTTTTCCTGGAAAAATTTCAGACGCTGGTTTTCCCGGGAAAAAACCCCCCCGTTTTTTTTTTCCCCCCCGCACCAAACATTCCCAGGTCCCCGGATGAGCTTTTTGGTTAATTTAGGAGGAAGTCTATGCCAAATAAGGTTTTTCCCCGGGAAAAGCATTTCTTTGATTCCCTTTTATCCTTGCTCTACGGAGGGTTTAAAAGGGTAATTGGACTTCTGCTCCAAAATGGATTGTTTTTTTGTTCGCTTAGTAAATCCCTTAAATCCTATTTGGGAAAAAAAACGGCCTTTTCAGGAAGCCTTTGGTTTGAAGGGCAAAATTGGCGGAAAAAAAACTTTAGGGTGCGGTCATGGATTTTTTCCGTGTAGGGTCCATGTGGCTGTAGGGGGTTTTCTAAGCTGGTTGGAAAGTCTGAAGACGGAGGGGTTTTTAAAAAGAATCTCCCCCATCTGAGTACGGGGGAAAAATTTTGAATGGTTGGAAAACGGCCGCCGTTATATCTTTGATCCGGTTGGATACGGGATCCCCCCTGGCCCCAAAACGCAACTTCAGGGTCACACAGAAGGCTTTAAAGGCCAGACAGTGGGCCGGGGGCGCGTTTTCAAACAAGGGTTTTTTGGCCTTTTCCCTTTTTAAAGGGGGGGGCCCCCCTTTTTTTTGGGTCCGACCTCCAGAGCTGATTTCCCAAAAGGGGGGGGAAAAGGGAAAAACATTTTCCAAAACGAAGGGGCCCGGCCCGGTGTCCAGTAAAAACGGTTTTTAGTGGTCGGCGGCCCTTTCGGGGCCGGGCGTCATTCATCCCGGGGGGGGTCGGGTCGCTTTTTCTCAGAAAAAAAACCCTCTCAGAAAAAACCGTACTCCCGGAAGGATTTCCGCCAGAAACGGGGGGGGGAATTGACAAAAAAACCCCAAAGTCGGTTTTACGCCGGGGGGCCACTCAGGTTTCTCGATGGGGGGGCCTGTTCTTTTTCAAGGGCTTGGGGGGCTGCTTCCCTTTCCCGGGGAAAAGCGGATAGTTGGCAGGCTTTTCATAGGTTTGCTTCTCAACCCCCAAAGTTTTTTGTCAACTCGGTTCCTGGGAACCGAGCTTGTTGTCGCTTACAGCGAGAGGTCGAAACCACTAAAAAAGGGGTGAAGTGTCCCGGTTTTCCGTCGAGGACCGAGGGAAGGTTTTTATTCCAACCTTTTTATAGTTCCCAAAAAGGAGAACAAATTTCGCCCGATTCTGGATCTCAAGCGTTTAAACCGGCATGTCCATGCCCGGAAATTTCGCTTGGAGTCGCTTCGTTCGTTGTTGGCAGCTCGGGCACAGAACGATTTTCTGGTGTCAATGGGAATTCGCGACGCCTATTTGATTTTTCCCCTCGGAAAAGGTCATCAGCGCTTTCTTCGATTTGCCTAGGTCAGAATCTTTCAGTTCGTGGCTTGCCTTCGGTTAGCCTCGCGCCAAGGGTCTTTACAAAAATTCTGGCGCCCCTCATGGCACTCCTTCAAAGACAGGGGATTACGATTCTCCCTTATTGGACGATTTTTGTGTGGCTTCCTGGAGGAGGGAGGCGTTGACGGCTCGGGATTTGTCTCTTCGTTTCTGAAAGACTTTGGTTGGTGGTCAATTGGGAGAAGTCGTCCCTGGAAACCAGGGGGAACAATTTCTTTTTGGGAATGCATCTCGCCACGTTTCGGTCGGTAGTTTCCCTACCACCCGACAAAAAGTTCATGTCTTCTTCGAATGTACAGATTTGACATCCTCAACGGAATGTCCCTACGGAAGTGTATGCGTTTCTGGGTCTGATGGTGGCGTCCATGGAGGGAATTTCCTTTTGCCCAGTTCCATTCCAGGGCTCTCCAAAGGTTCATCTTGGTGATGGAACCAGTCGCAATCGTGGATTTGCAGTGTCACCATTCCTCGCGCGGTGCGGGATTCTCTGAATGTTTGGTTAGTCCAGGGGCTTTTTCCCTGGGGAAGTCTTTCCTCCCTCCGAAGTGGTCAGTTATAACCACCGATGCCAGCCTGTCGGGCGGGGGGGTGTTTGGGAAAATCTTGGATCAGGGGTATGGTCATCGGAAGAGTCTTTTCTTCCGATAAATCCTGGAATTGAGGGGGCGATTTTCCTTTCCTCCAACATTGGACGGTCCCTTTGAGCGGTCTGCCAGTCCGAGTGCAGAAGGGCAATGCGACGGCTGTCGGTATACAATCACAAGGTGGGACAAAGAGTTCCAGACTCATGGTGGAGGTGTCCCGAGTTCTGATTTGGGCAGAGGCCAGTGTACCAGCCATTTCCCGGGTTCACATTCCAGGGGTTCAGAATATTCAGCGGACTTTCTCAGTCGCAGAAGGATGGATCCCGGGGAATGGAGCCTCCACCCGGGAAATTTTTGCACTATCTGTGCTCTCGCTGGGGAACCCCCCAAGTGGATTTGATGGGGTCCAGGTCCAATGCCAAGTTACCGACATTCATTTTCCAGGTACAAGGACCCGAAGGCGGTGGGGCGGTGGATGCTTAGTGGCTCAGTGGGTCAAGTTCGAGCTGATCTATGTATTCCCCCGATATCCTTACTTCCCTCTGGCTTTGGGCGGATCAGACTGAGAGAATTCCGCTATTTGATAGCTCCAATGGCCAAGAAGGGTGTGGTTCTCGACAATAATGTCGCTGTTGGCGCACCTCCGTTTCCACTCCCTCTTACGGACTTGTTGACTCGGGGCCGTTTTATCCGGACTTGTGTCCCTGCGTTTTTTTCGGCGTGGCTCTTGAGACCGAAATCTTGACCCGTAGAGGTTTTTCAGCCCAGGTCATTGCTACCTTCGTGCTGCAAGATGCCGGCTACTTTAGGATTTACCACAAAATTTGGGAAACCTTCTTTTCGTGGTGTTTGGGGTCTTCTCGGAACCCGAGAAAATTTTCCATTCCCAACCTGTTGGCTTTTCTGCAGCATGGGCTAGACAAGGGTTTGGCAGTTAGCACTCTGAAAGGTCAGATTTCTGCTCTGTCCTTATTGTTCCGGAGAACCATTGCTTCGAATAGAGACGTTGCTCTCCTTTTTCCGAGGATCTCTCGTAATTTTCCGCCGCGGAAGGCACCCTTTGTCTCCTTGGCGGCTCAACCTTGTTTTGGAGGCTCTTCAGCATAAACCTTTTGAACCTTGGTTTCTGCTAGCCTTTCTTTACTTTCTTGGAAGGTGGCTTTCCTTGTTGCAGTCACTTCCTTGAGGAGAGTTTCTGAGTTGGCAGCTCTTTCTTGTTCGCCTCCTTTTCTGGAGTTTTTCGGATCGTGTAGTGCTTCGCACTCGGGGTGATTTTTTTGCCTAAAGTGGTGTCACAATTTCATGTTAACCAGGATATTGTGTTGCCTTCACTCTGTCCGGATCCGAAGAATACGAAAGAGCGAGATTTACACACATTGGATTTAGTGCGGGCCTTGAAGTTTTATCTATCTATTACTCAAGGTTTTTCGTAAGACGGACTCCCTGTTTGTGGTTCCGGCAGGTCGTCGGCGGGGGTCAACAGTTCTAAGGGTTCTATAGCTCTTTGGGATCCGGTCAGCTATTTTGGAAGCTTACCGTCTTCGGGGGGGAATCTTGCCCGATTAAGATTCGAGCCCATTCCACGAGAGCTGTGGCTTCATCGTGGGCTTTTCATCAAGGTGCTTCGGCAGGGGCAGCTTTGCCGAGCGGCGACTTGGCGCTCTGTCCACAGTTTACAAGGTTTTATAAAGTGGACGTCAGTGCTTCCGCTGATGCAGCCCTCGGAGTAGGGTCCTGCAGGCAGCTGTAGTTTAAAGTTCTGGATAAAACTTGTGTTTAGCGTGGTTGCGCTTTGTTGTTAAGGTTGTTGGGTTTCTGCCTTTGTTGGTTTTTTCCCACCCTTATTTTTGAACTGCTTTGGGACGTCCCATCATAAATGAATAACTGTGGCTCTCTTCCTTCATCTGCAGCTGAAACACGGATTTTGGTAAGACTTACCTGTAAAATCCTTTTCAGCGAAGGAAGGAAGAGAGACACAGCACCCCTCCCAGGCAGAGTGTGTTGATGTTTTCAGATGCGCGCGACCCTTATCTGATAGCGATTATCTGGGCTGAGGTCAGCGCGCTAAGGCTCTGTTCCAGCATCGCCAGCTCATCGCAGTATGTCAGGTTCCGTGAGTAGTACTGGAACTCTGTGGTTTTTGGCTTTCTTTGCATGCATAACCTGTATTCTTGTGTTTTTTCTCTGAAGTTCCTTCAGAAGGGGTTATGTTGCTCCGCTGGTGATCTTGGCTCTTTTCCTAAAAGCTTTGGTACGACTGGAGCTGAGTAGGAGGAGCCCGAGCTGGAGGGCCAGCCAGTCATCACTCTTTTGATCTGAGGTAACATCCTGATCTGGGGCTCCGCCTACCCATCAGTAATGAATACTGTGTCTCTCTTCCTTCCTTCGCTGAAAAGGATTTTACAGGTAAGTCTTTACCAAAATCCTGTTTTAACAGGGTTATACTGTAAATGAAGTTCTGTTTTACTGACATATTCAACTTTTCATTTTTTGTTAATATCACACATTTCTTCAATCATCCCTAAGTGACTTTTGCAGTTTTTTGAATTGCTGTTCTCCTTTAAGGTGGCGCACAGAGGTAAACTTGGAAATAAGCGCACTGAGCACTTGTGAAGGCAATGTGTATATTTATAATATGTCACTAGGGGGCGCTCACTGCAGACACTTTATTCAGCATCCATTGGATTCAATAATACACCTTATGCGCGGAGCTCCCTCTAGTGGTGGATGCAAGCAACACAAATTTTATTACAAGTGTTTGTTGTGTTTCTATGTGAATATACCAGAAAAGTGACACGTTGTTGAAGTTTTAAAGGGTTTTTTCAGCGGTACCCAATGGATGGCTCGTCGGTGGGGTTGCTTGCTGATCAGTAGATTTGAGGATTGCAAAAAATGAACAGGCTGAATGACTGTGGTACTGTGCAAGGCGCCATTGGGATGGAGCTGTGATGCTCAACAAATAGGGACATGGCGTCACTTTGCTATGCTGTGACACCTATGTAGCAACCATAATATGGGGATAGTACATCACAGTACACATACCGGCTTTTTTAGAGCAGCTTATATCACGTTCCCATTTAAAGGGACGGCATGTGCTGTTAACTTTTTTTTTTTTCATAGTTTTAAGATTTGCCCATTTTTCATTGCTCCGATAAGTCTAAAATTAAAAATCAGTTCTAAAAAAATATATACATACTCATATATAAACAGTTTTGTGTGCACAGCTCTCATGCAGACAAATGTGTTGCCATCATTACAGACTAGAACAAGCCGTGTGCAGTCTGATTTTGAAGCTATGAACCACTATACTCCCTGCGTCTCTTCTACACCTGAGTATAAAGCACTTCTGTTTTTATTTTAGAGATGTAGAAGCAACGCAGAAGAATAATGCAAAATGCACATAAGTCAGCATTCCTATGTGTGAACGCCTTTTTAAAATAGTTTATTTAATCAATTATTTAAAATAGTGCAGTTTTCATTTTGTCCACAAGATGTCACCAGAGTAACCACTTATCTCTTTAATGTAGGCTGCAAAACAAGATTTATCTTGATTAAACAAGCTTTTTAAAATAATATTTTTTCCTTCCATATTTATGGGGGCATTGTATGATAAAAAAAAAAATCACTGCTAAAATACTGGAGTTCTCATACTGCCACTAGAAGTTATCATTCAGATCTTGTTTTACAGCCTGTGGTGAAGATGTGGTGTTTATTGTGGTGACATCTAGTGGCAATTGTGAAGACTGCAATGATTTATCATTGTTTTTTGATGATGCAAGGCCCTGATAAATATGGATGGAAAAATATTATTGTGTCGTTCTAGAGCACAATGTAAAACAAAATCAAATAAACTTAGACAAAATATTGTGACTTCCTTATTTATTTGGGCCCTGCATAAAAAATCTGTAACATGCTGTAGTTCTTCTATCGGCCACTAGATGTCACTGACTTGGTCATTTTTAGAACTTCATTTACTGCCTGCTGTGAAGAGTTCTCAATCAGATTTAACAAGACGAATCAACAGAATAAAAACCAAACAGCCACCGACTTGTACGATAAACTGACATTTTATTTTTGTACAATACTTTTTTTTTTCTTTTGTATACGATACTGAAAAAGAGTTAGAACTTCAAAGCCTTAAAAATGGGGGCGCTGTACACTGCACAGCATTGATCAAGTCCCTGTATTTGTTTCTATATACAGAAAGCATCTCCAAAAGTTTTTGCACACATCCCTCATCATAAAGTCATGTAAGTCTACCCTCTGCCATGTGCAAAATACCCGAACAGTAAATCGATTGCACAAAATCAATAGTGTAAAATATAATATATAGTCTCTATATCCCCCCCCCTCTGCGCGTCGTACAGTAAAAGCAGCGTTCAAGTTCAGTAAATTTTCTATACTTCAAAAAAAAAAACGTGTAATACATTCACAAATTGTAGGTGTGAAGCGGAAACGTCTCCGCGGTCACCGCCTCGAATTTATTTACATCCATGAAATGAAAAGTACATTGGTCTTTATTATCAGATCGCATTTCTGAAACACTTACAAAATGACAAATCTTCAGATTTAACCCAAAACCACAACTTTTTTTATGTTAAAAAAGTAAAAAAAATTGCCTGCATCAATGTTACACTTTTTTTTGTACATGTTCTTTTCTACTCATCGATTTTATATTTTCGGATTTATGTGTATAAAAATTCAAAAATTCTGATCTGGGATTTTTTTTTTTTTTTTTAAATAAAAAAAAATAATTTGTTGCAAGTTGTGGATCCAGAGACTTCATTAATTTAGGAGGATTACAAAAAAAAATACAATTTTAATAGGATTAGCAAAGAATCGCCTGTTGGCAGGATGGAGATGAGGACTATCCGATCTGCACAAATGCTGAAGGTCTTTCATGCAATGATTAGCAACGTGGGAGATCTGAATCCTACGGCTTGTCTTATGTCCTTATGCTATGTTGTTGACTGCAGTCTATTGCTTTCTGTCATCAGCCAGCTGTAATCTGTTGCTCTCTGTCATCTGCGAAGAGCATGTTTGCAATGCCCAATATGGCCACTCTGGCTGGTGAGTTTGCTAATTCTCAGCCTCTGTGCCCAGGATTAAGTAGTAGAGTAACACTTCGCTGCAGGATCTGACTACAGACATTTTGTTCGTAGTTTGTATCCATGAAAACACATAGGTCTGCAGAGGGGGCTGTACACGCAAAATGGAGAAAGATTTAATTACAATAATTTTGTTAAGTTTCAAGTTTTATTTTATTTTTATTTAGATGGTTTCAAACCAATAGTAATAGTAGAAGACTTGAACATATCTACTTAACTCCAGAAATCTACCTCCCCTCCCAGTAATTCACCACGGTGGGGTGGCTGTGTGCTTGTAAATTGACACGATTACTTGGGCATCTGGATGGGTTTTATTAGCCTCCTGAGACATTTAATTGAGTCTTTGTTGGAACGAGCATAATCTGGTCATCCACAGTACCTATCGCATGGATGTATGTTACCTGACGTCACCTGTAAGGACGGGCGGCAGCACAAAGCCGAGCTGCGGTTTTTGTTTTTACTGTCTGGCTTTTTCAGGCAGCGGATGTGAGCGCTCATTATGAGCCGTCTCCTCTGTAGGCGTCTTCAGGTGAATTATGTTCATCCTTTGTGGCCTCGTTCAGACTTTCTGTTGTCTTTGTGAGAAAATGCCTCTTAAATTGGGCACCGGTCCACAAGCAAAAGTGCACATCGGTCCGAGAGCAGTGGCAGTACGCACAGAGAGGCCACTTTAATTTGGGATACATTAAACTGCTCTGACCTTGGAAGGGAAATGTGTCCTGAGAATATAATCAATGGTCTCTCCTGTAATGGTTTCTCTATAGAATGTTGAATCACTTTGTAATTAGTTCACATTACTGGACCTGTTCTGCCTTGACGTGTGCAGTATGAGTGGAGCAGAGACGTGCGAGCGGCACTGGAATATCTGTGGTTGCCCCTTTAGAAAAAGAGAGCACTTTAGGGCCCGTTCTTGAGATCGTTAGGGCCCCAGCAATAGGCAAGTTATCGCCTGTCCTGTTGGATAACACCAAAGCTGCAATTCATTCGCTGGACGTTACAAACGAAAAGCCTGAGGCTGCACCACTGAGAGGATCTGATGCCTGACCCGAGTTGGATCAAAATCGCCATCTACAAAAATCACACCCTCTAGCTAAGTCAGCTATAGATGATATTCTGAATGACCAAAACACAACACTAAGGTCATAACAAAAATCAATATTGAATGTGCGCAGAATCTCAGTAGTGCAGCCTCAGGCGTTGGAACTGAACAAGAATGTAAAATATTTTACCAACAGATATCTATCTTTTTGATTTTCTTCTTACACATCACAGTTATTATATCTATGAGGGGCAGCCAGATGGCTGGCAGCTCTCCTGACCAGAGTGTGACAGCTGCATAGAAAAACATGCTGTCACGCTTGAGGGGGGAGAGCCGCCAGCCAGTCCGACCACTGCAATGCGATTGCCGTCTGACTGTGCCCTAAGACACATTGTAAGAGGTTATTAAAGCGGATCTGTCACCACCCGAATCACATTACAAGCTGCAAACCTCCTAATTCGATTGAGCTTAGATCTGATGAGATAGGTGTACTCACTATTAAAATTAATTTCACAATGGCAGTAAAAACCTTTATCACGGTTTACCTCAAGCTGCGCCTGATTGACAGCTCCTCAGTGTCGCTATGGCTTGTACCGAGCTCCGTGTCCGTCACACCAGATGGCAGAGATTTCATTCTATTGCCAAACTCATAAAATGCTTATCTTAATACCTAAAAATCTATAATCCAAAGTAGGGACACCAGCCTCATCAGGTCTAAGATATTTTTAATAATGAATGCAGGTTATATTGTGAAATCTGGAGACCGATCCGCTTTAAGGTAGGGGTGGGCAATTGCCGACCTGCAGGGGATGCATGTGGTCTGCAGGTTCGCCACTTAGCTGGCATATTTGTGACTCCTCTAGTTAGGCCAGCATCACATAGTAATATGGTGGAGAAGAAGAAAGCTGCAAGAAGGGGGTCAGATCGTGAGAACGGGGGTTTCCTGCCCCTGTGTGAAGCTCTGCACAGGTAGAACATGCACTACAGCTCCATCATGCTCTAGCCAAGCTCCATACTCTGTGATCTCCTGCTGGTCCATAGCCATTGAATATAGCGGAGGTCCACAGAGAGCTTTCCTGAGCTGGACTGTCAGGGGAGCCAAGGGTCTCCGCGCTCGAACCCTGAAAAATTAGTAAGTAATCCCCTACTATATTGAACACTCTGACTTACAGGGGGGCTTGTTGCTGTAATCTCTATGGGGGTTTGATGGGAGTGATGGAGGATCGGTAGCGATCACTGGACTTGGCTGTAGATGTATTTGCATCCTATAGCTGTCACTAATGGGAGCAGCAGAAATCCCAAAGAATCCCAGCACTGGTGCAGGCTTGTGGATGGAGCTAGGGGGGCTGCGTCTGAGACCCTCTTCATGTGTTCAGATGACTCCCACTACTATAAACCTGGTGGGGGCTGCACTAGAAGAGGAGCTATAGCAAATGGCAATCCATCACCACAGCTGACAAAGGCTCCATGAGAAAATATCAAATCCTCGGCCGCAATTGTAATCCAGGCTCAATGACAATTCAGCCGTCTCAATAACAATTTGCGAGAAAAAAAAAAATCCAAGTACAGTCGTGCTCCTCGTCTTCTGAAATTGTTACCACGGTAACCGCTGCAGAGACAAATGGTGAAATGCGCAAAGCAGCGAATGCAATTTCAATGTTAATCTCGGTTGTTTAAGAAACAGCAACTTCCAATATAAGAGACGACCGATCGGGGCGGCCGGGGGCTGAATGTCACACGTTCTCATTGCTCTGCGCTGCGTATCGACTTCCACCTGTAACACTCACTGCGAAACGATAAATAAGTGACGTCCCCAGGAAATATCCATTTACTCTGATCGCATTTATGGGGGGCTGGGTATTTTTTTTGTGAAGAAGCAGTAAATCTTGTCAGGAAAAATAATCCATCTGTAATCAACTATTCTTGGAATGTTTAAATTACTTGAATAAAGAAACAAACATAACAGAAAAAGTTACATCACCTTGTAAATATATGTATGAGATTACTGAACCTGAGTTACATCCTGTATTATACTCCAGAGCTGCACTCACTATTCTGCTGGTGCAGTCACTGTGTACATACATTACATTACTGATCCTGAGTTACATCCTGTATTATACTCCAGAGCTGCACTCACTATTCTGCTGGTGCAGTCACTGTGTACATACATTACATTACTGATCCTGAGTTACATCCTGTATTATACTCCAGAGCTGCACTCACTATTCTGCTGGTGCAGTCACTGTGTACATACATTACATTACTGATCCTGAGTTACATCCTGTATTATACTCCAGAGCTGCACTCACTATTCTGCTGGTGCAGTCACTGTGTACATACATTACATTACTGATCCTGAGTTATATCCTGTATTATGCTCCAGAGCTGCACTCACTATTCTGCTGGTGCAGTCACTGTGTACATACATTACATTACTGATCCTGAGTTACATCCTGTATTATACTCCAGAGCTGCACTCACTATTCTGCTGGTGCAGTCACTGTGTACATACATTACATTACTGATCCTGAGTTACATCCTGTATTATACTCCAGAGCTGCACTCACTATTCTGCTGGTGCAGTCACTGTGTACAGTCATGGCCAAAAGTTTTGAGAATGACACAAATATTATATTTTCACATGATCTGCTGCCCTCTGGTTTTTATGTGTGTTTGACAGATGTTTTAATCACAGACAGAAATATAATAATTGCAAACATATGAGTAACAAAAGCTTATATTGACAGTTAGAATGAGTTAATGCAGCAAGTCAATATTTGCAGTGTTGACCCTTCTTCTTCAGGACCTCTGCAATTCTCCCTGGCATGCTCTCAATCAACTTCTGGACCAAATCCTGACTGATAGCAGTCCATTCTTGCACAATCAATGCTTTCATTTTGTCTGAATTTTTAGGTTTTTGTTTGTCCACCCGTCTCTTGATGATTTACCACAAGTTCTCAATGGGATTAAGATCTGGGGAGTTTCCAGGCCATGGACCCAAAATCTCTGTTTTGTTCCCTGAGCCATTTAGTTATCACCTTTGCTTTATGGCAAGGTGCTCCATCATGCTGGAAAAGGCATTGCTGATCACCAAACTGCTCTTGGAGGGTTGGGAGAAGTTGCTCTTGGAGGACATTCTGGCACCATTCTTTATTCATGGCTGTGTTTTTAGGCAAGACTGTGAGAGAGCTGATTCCCTTGGCTGAGAAGCAACCTCACACATGAATGGTTTCAGGATGCTTAACAGTTGGCATGAGACAAGACTGGTGGTAGCGCTCACCTTGTCTTCTCCGAATGAGGCGTTTTCCTGATGTCCCAAACAATCGAAAAGGGGATTCATCAGAGAAAATAACTTTACCCCAGTCCTCAGCAGTCCACTGCCTGTACCTTTTGCAGAATATCAGTCTGTCCATGATGTTTTTTCTGGAGAGAAGTGGCTTCTTTGCTGCCCTCCTTGAGACCAGGCCTTGCTCCAAGAGTCTCCGCCTCACAGTGTGTGCAGATGCACTCACACCTGCCTGCTGCCATTCCTGAGCAAGCTCTGCACTGCTGGTAGCCCGATCCCGCAGCTGAAACACTTTTAAGAGACGGTCCTGGCGCTTGCTGGTCTTTCTTGGGCGCCCTGGAGCCTTTTTGGCAACAATTGAACCTCTCTCCTTGAAGTTCTTGATGATGCGATAGATTGTTGACTGAGGTGCAATCTTTCTAGCTGCGATACTCTTCCCTGTTAGGCCATTTTTGTGCATTGTAATGATGACTGCACGTGTTTCTTTAGAGATAACCATGGTTAACAGAAGAGAAACAATGATGCCAAGCACCAGCCTCCTTTTAAAGTGTCCAGTGGTGTCATTCTTACTTAATCATGACAGATTGATCTCCAGCCATGTCCTCATCAACACCCACACCTGTGTTAATGGAGCAATCACTGAAAAGAGGTTAGCTGGTCCTTTTAAGGCAGGGCTGCAATGATGTTGAAATGTGTTTTGGGGGATAAAGTTCATTTTCTAGCCAAATATTGACTTTGCAAGTAATTGCTGTTAAGCTGATCACTCTTTATAACATTCTGGAGCATATGCAAATTGCCATTAGAAAAAGTGAAGCAGTAGACTTTGTAAAAATTAATATTTGTGTCATTCTCAAAACTTTTGGCCATGACTGTACATACATTACATTACTGATCCTGAGTTACATCCTGTATTATACCCCAGAGCTGCACTCACTATTCTGCTGGTGCAGTCACTGTGTACATACATTACATTACTGATTCTGAGTTACATCCTGTATTATACCCCAGAGCTGCACTCACTATTCTGCTGGTGCAGTCACTGTGTACATACATTACATTACTGATCCTGAGTTACATCCTGTATTATACTCCAGAGCTGCACTCACTATCCTGCTGGTGCAGTCACTGTGTACATACATTTCATTACTGATCCTGAGTTACATCCTGTATTATACTCCAGAGCTGCACTCACTATTCTGCTGGTGTAGTCACTGTGTACATACATTACATTACTGATCCTGAGTTACATCCTGTATTATACTCCAGAGCTGCACTCACTATTCTGCTGTTGGAGTCACTGTGTACATATATTACATTACTGATCCTGAGTTACATCCTGTATTATACTCCAGAGCTGCACTCACAGTGTACATACATTACATTACTGATCCTATACTGATCCTGAGTTACACCCTGTATTATATCCAAGAGCTGCACTCACTATTCTTCTGGTGCAGTCACTGTGTACATACATTACATTACTGATCATTATAATACAGGAGGTAACTCTGGATCAGTAATGTATGTGCACAGTGACTGCACCAGCAGAATAGTGAGTGCAGCTCTGGAGTATAATACAGGATGTAACTCAGGATCAGTAATGTAATATATGTACACAGTGACTGCACCAGCAGAATAGTGAGTGCAGCTCTGGAGTATAATACAGGATGTAACTCAGGATCAGTAATGTAATGTGTGTACACAGTGACTCCAACAGCAGAATAGTGAGTGCAGCTCTGGAGTATAATACAGGATGTAACTCAGGATCAGTAATGTAATGTATGTACACAGTGACTACACCAGCAGAATAGTGAGTGCAGCTCTGGAGTATAATACAGGATGTAACTCAGGATCAGTAATGTAATGTATGTACACAGTGACTACACCAGCAGAATAGTGCGTGCAGTTCTGGAGTATAATACAGGATGTAACTCAGGATCAGTACAGGATCAGTAATGTATGTACACAGTGACTACACCAGCAGAATAGTGAGTGCAGCTCTGGAGTATAATACAGGATGTAACTCAGGATCAGTAATGTAATGTATGTACACAGTGACTACACCAGCAGAATAGTGAGTGCAGCTCTGGAGTATAATACAGGATGTAACTCAGGATCAGTACAGGATCAGTAATGTATGTACACAGTGACTGCACCAGCAGAATAGTGAGTGCAGCTCTGGAGTATAATACAGGATGTAACTCAGGATCACTAATGTAATGTATGTGCACAGTGACTGCACCAGCAGAATAGTGAGTGCAGCTCTGGAGTATAATACTGGGTGTAACTCAGGATCAGTACATGATCAGTAATGTATGTGCACAGTGACTGCACCAGCAGAATAGTGAGTGCAGCTCTGGAGTATAATACAGAATGTAACTCAGGATCAGTAATGTAATGTATGTACATCGTGACTCCACCAGCAGAATAGTGAGTGCAGCTCTGGAGTATAATACAGGATGTAACTCAGGATCAGTAATGTAATGTATGTACACAGTGACTGCACCAGCAGAATCGTGAGTGCAGCTGTGGAGTATAATACAGGATGTAACTCTGGATCAGTAATGTAATGTATGTACACAGTGACTGCACCAGCAGAATAGTGAGTGCAGCTCTGGGGTATAATACAGGATGTATCTCAGGATCAGTAATGTAATGTATGTACACAGTGACTACACCAGCAGAATAGAGAGTGCAGCTCTGGAGTATAATACAGGATGTAACTCTGGATCAGTAATGTAATATATGTACACAGTGACTGCACCAGCAGAATAGTGAGTGCAGCTCTGGGGTATAATACAGGATGTATCTCAGGATCAGTAATGTATGTACACAGTGACTGCACCAGCAGAATAGTGAGTGCAACTCTGGAGTATAATACAGGATGTAACTCAGGATCAGTACAGTATCAGTAATGTAATGTACATACTTAGTGACTGCACCAGCAGAATAGTGAGTGCAGCTCTGGAGTATAATACAGGATGTTACTCAGGATCAGTAATGTAATGTATGTACACAGTGACTGCACCAGCAGAATAGTGAGTGCAGCTCTGGAGTATAATACAGGATGTAACTCAGGATCAGTAATGTAATGTATGTACACAGTGACTGCACCAGCAGAATAGTGAGTGCAGCTCTGGAGTATAATACAGGATGTAACTCAGGATCAGTAATGTAATGTATGTACACAGTGACTGCACCAGCAGAATAGTGAGTGCAGCTCTGGAGTATAATACAGGATGTTACTCAGTATCAGTAATGTAAAGTATGTAGACAGTGTCTGCACCAGCAGAATAGCTTGAGCAGTATTAAAAGGGCATTTTTGCAGCTGCATTTTTACTACCAAGAGATGCAAAAATGGTGCAGAATTTTCTGCATCCATTTACTCAATGTGTGCACATAGCCTTAGAGTAGTTTTATTCTTGTATATAAGGGGCAGTACTATTCACTCTTCAAAAATGACTTTACAACACCAAGAAGGAAAACTTGTGGAATTTTGGAAATCATAGGATAGATAGGCATATTAACCCCTTCATTACTAGAGGTATTTTCGTTTTTTGCGTTTTCATTTTTTGCTCCCCTTCTTCCCAGAGCCATAACTTTTTTATTTTTCGATCAATATGTACATGTGAAGGCTTGTTTTTTTTGTGGGCGAGTTGTACTTTTGAATGACATTATTGGTTTTAACATATTGTGTACTGGGAAATAGGAAAAAAATTCCAAGTGCAGTAAAATTACAAAAAAAAGTGCAATTCCACAGTTGTTTTTTTTTTACCATGCTCACTAAATGCTAAAACTGAGCTGCCATTATGATTCTCCAGGTCACGAATTCAAAAATACCAAACATGTCTAGGTTCTTTTTTAATTTAAGTGGTGAAAAAAATCCAAACTTTGGTTAAAAAAAAAAAAAAAAGCGCCATTTTCCGAGACCTGTAGTGTCTCCATTTTTTAGGATTTGGGGCAGGGTGAGGGCATGCTTCTTGCGCACCGAGCTGACGTTTTTTATAGATAACATTTTAATGTAGAGACGATCTTTTGATCGCCCGTTATTGCATTTTATTGCAGTGTAGCAGCGACCAAAAAAAACCTAATTCTGGCGGGTTTTTTTTTAGTTTTTTCTCGTTTTGCCATTTACCGATTGGGTTAATTCTTTTTTATATTGATCGGGCGATTCTGAATGCGGAGATACCAAATATGTGTATTTTTTTTTATTGTTTAATTTTGAATGGGGTGAAAGGGGGTGATTTGAACTTTCATATTTTTTGTACTTTTTTAATATTTTTAAAAACATTCTTTTTTTACAATTTGCATGCTTCAATAGTCTCCATGGGAGACTAGAAGCTGCCATAAGCTGATCGGCTCTGCTACATACAGGTGATGATTAGATCGCCTGTACGTAGCAGAAATGCTCAATAGCAATCCAGCTATGAAAGTCATAGAGGTCTGCTGGAGACCTCTGGCTGTCATGGCAACTCATCGCTGACCCGCGATCACGTGATGGGGTCACCGATGGACAAGATTTCCTGTTCGCTTAACGGAAGCGCTAGTTAAATGACTCTGTCAGAGATTGACAGAGGCATTTAAAGGTTAACAGCTACTGGTGGATCGCGATTCCACTCGCGGCTGTTAGAGGCACATGTCAGCTGTTCAAAACAGTTTACATGTGCCAGAAAAGATATGGGCACAGCAGCAGAGCCCACATCAAAGGGAGGGATTCCGAAGTGGGTGTGCTATTACGCCTGAAGTCGGAAAGGAGTTAATGATCTGAAAATAATGAAAAAATTGAAGCAACATTTTCAAAATGTTTCGATTTATTCAGTCTTGAACAAGAGCACAAGATTGATCACTCACAACCTTGTCTGCTGTAAATAAGGTTATTAATGGTTTTCTGAAGAAGGTTCTTCCACGCTGAATGCACTTGGACAAATCATCAAGACCAACTGCTGGCAGCTGACAATACACAAGTAACATGCTGTTTGGTGTTGTTGTGTTGTAAAATTATCTATCCTGTGATTTTTCATAATTTCTTCTTTTTAGTGTTTCAGTTTCAATATTGAGGAGTGTCGTAGTTTGATTGTCGTACATAAGGGCAGTATTGTAGTAGTTATATTCTTGTACATAGGAGCAGTATTATAGTAGTTATATTCTTGTACATAGGAGCAGTATTATAGTAGTTATATTCTTGTACATAGGGGCAGTATTATAGTAGTTATATTCTTGTACATAGGGGCAGTATTATAGTAGTTATATTCTTGTACATAGGGGCAGTATTATAGTAGTTATATTCTTGTACATAGGGGCAGTATTATATTATATCTTCAGTTTATATCCCTGAAACTTCTCATAGTGATTTCAGCCTATAGAATTCTACTGATGATTAGGAAATCCGTCAATCTTAATTAAATTTGAGAATATTTGTAAAAGTGTACTACTCTTGTATAACAGGTACTAGTCATGATAGATAAGCCCCCCACTATCAGACCTCCATGTGCTGACTCGCACATTACATTCTTACTCTTTTGTAGATTCACCAATGAGAAAATAACAAATGTCTTATAGAGAATCTGAAGAGTCTTGACTACGCTGCACACGATATTGAGTGCTGACTGATTGTCCTTTAGCTTTTACTCTCAGATTCGATGTCCCTTTTTCTCTATCTTTTTCTATACCCTACTAGAATGCTGTCAGGGACAATGTAAACTTAAACCTTTTTTTTTCTAATTCTATGTAATCTCCTGGATTGTAAAGTGTATCTCCACTTGACGTCTCATCCGCGTGATCAAATATCAATGGCCTATCCTAAGAAATATTCTAGGAATATTAAAGTGCCATAAAAATGTCTGTGTCGCATAGAGAGACAGTCTGTTGTAGAGCAGATTACAGTAAAAGGAAACTGTAAGGAGAGCGAACAATCGTTGATTCTCTCACTATACTTTGCAGATGTAGCTCACAGGAGTGCAGTTTTGCTTTATATAGATATCAAACATTCACAAATGTTCTCACCTTATGTTAAAAAAAGACCAAAAATAGACATAAGAAAAAGAAGGAAAAAAAAAACAAACAGGCTTCAACTTTCCGGCTGTTACATTGTTACTAAAGATCTGAATTAATTTTATTCAAAATCTTCCACAGAAGCGCTTCAAAGCATGGAAAAATATCCTAGTAATAAACAAAGCCAAAAGGGTAGAACAGATCACATGCCGTCGAATAGCTAACAGTCCTCGGTGCTCCATCTTGCCACAACATAAAAAATATACAAAGATTTTATAAACATTAATGAGCTCAATTTCACCCAGAAAAAAAATAAATAAATAATTCTCGAGTCTTAACATTCATTGAAGTTCGTAGGAACGTTGGGGAGAGTAGAGGAAGAAGTCCGTACACTGGTGGGAAAGAAATCCTGCGATTGAAGTAGAGGACAGCGGCTCCGATGCTGACGATCAGCTGATTAATTGCAACTTCAAGCCTTGATTTCTGGCACCGATACCAATGACTGACGCATTTTTGGACCGTAAAATGATTTTTTGTATTGGAGAAGTAAAATAAAAGATAAAGGGTATACACTTCTTTAAATATCTTCTGAGCCGTAGCCCCTTCCATCTGGTGTTCCCCACCAACGTCTTTTGCCATGTCACATTGTATAACGATGCACCTACCCTTTAATGGACTTTTTTCTCATTTAAAATAAACCATTATTACGATGCACAATAAAAAAAATTATATTGTGGTATCGTGTTAGCCAGAAAAATCTACGTAAATGTATCTATGCCAAAAAAAACAGAAACTAGCCAGAAAAATTCTACATACCTGTATTGGTGAGCCAATAATTGTATCACTCCTGGAATACTTTTTGCCTTTTTTTGGCATTAAAAAAAAAACAAAACGATTTTGAAATAAAAAAAAATTGTTTAGATTATCATGATTAGGGTTTTTTTTTTCTTTAGCTCCTTATTGGTATGGTTGGTGATAGCCAATATGTCCGCCACAAGGCTTGGTACTAGGGGTGGATTAAGAGTCATGTGGACACACTCTGGCATTATAGGTCACTTACCAACCACTGAAGCCATGACATACTGTAACTGCCATGGTCATAGTGGTCCACGCTTTGTACAACCCATTAACCATGTAGTAGCAGTGATTTGCTGATCGAGGAGAGGAAGTTGCTGATAGCTGCTCATTTCTCCAGCAGTGGCCACTACAGGAGAAATGCAGTATTGCATGTGGTCATTTAAATGGCTGGATCTGTCAGAGCAAGGGCCACTGCCTGTTAATGGCTCTCCAGTATATCCCAGTGGGACATACTGTATGGATGCGATTTATTGAGCTAAGACAACCTATTGCCCACCTGGCCATTCCTTAATGCCTGAATGATCAGTCAACTTTATTTAGTACCCAGCTTTCCTAGAATCCTGAGCATAACTTTTGCCTTATCAGGATCCAGATAAATGCAGGTCATGGGCAGACATATTCATTATCAACCAAATGTTCTTTGGGGAGGGGGATTGTCCATTTTATGCCTACCATCTATGCCCCCAGAACTTGGACCTATTTCCATATTATCACCACCCTGTACAAGTGAGATGACCTAACGAGCTCTCCTCCATGTATTAATGAAGTCAAACTAATTAAACTCAATTAATTCTAAACATTTAAAGTGGTTTCCATAAGGCATACGTATCTATTGTTTTATTATATATATATATATATTTATATGTATAAAAAAGGGAAATATTAATTCAGCATAACATCTACATCTTTAATAAATACTTTCTTATCAATTTCTTCATAAGTTAAGAAAATATTCTTCTGTTTTGTAATCTTTTTTTGTATAGAAGTCAAAATATGACTTGCTTTTCCTTCTAGATAATTTTTTATGTTCTGTATAAAAGGCATATACAATGTTGAGGCAGTGCTTCATGGCGGGTTTTTTTTTTCAGGAACCAGAAGAGCAGCTCGTGTGCTTCCACGCTCTCTATACGGTAAAATCCGCTTTGGGAAGAAACATTATTGGTTTTATAAAATTGCACCAAATGCTCAGCCTCAGGCTAATGGTAAAATAGATACAATATAATATCAGAATCCGTGTTCGATTTCCTATGTGTCTCGCCTCATCATGTGTCAGTCAATAGGCAACATTTATCCTACATTTGGCACTGAACTTTGCCATTGATCCAGCAATTGGCAAAAAAAATGTCTTAGAAGGAGATCTGTCTGATATCATTACCAATTATAAAAATATTTAGACAGTAAGCTCACGTTGAATTACAAGGTCCACTGTGGTTGGAAAGTTCTTCAGGAGCGAGACGGCCATCTCGTGCTCCATATGTACAAAGCTGTGTCCATTCACCTGTAATGGAAAGGAAATGTATCAAAAATGTCCCACGTCACATATGTCATCTATCCATGCATCTCTAATCTATATCATACGTATTTGGTGATCACATTATCGATACGTCTATCTACTTATGTATCTACCTATAATAAAGTAGTGGAGCAGCACAATAATATGCAACAGTAGGTGCTAAAGCCTCCTAGACATGTACCTGATTTGTTCACAAAATATAATATAAGTGGACTTTTATTACCCATCGTGTGACGTTTTAGTCCCATCACCAAACTCATAGATAGATATCTATCATCTGTACTAAACCATTGGGTACCAGGGACAGACTGTCTGGTGGCGTTAAATCGCTAAGATAAGAGTCTGAATCTGGAAACTAAACCATTGAACTGCATGCACTATGAGACCATTGGAAATCAAAGATTGTGAAGCACTAAACCCACCCAAACTACGGGGAAAGTGGAGCTTTAAGCAGGTGCACATGAGGTACTGTGGAGACACCAAGAGCTAGTTCTGGCATTAAACCACCGGACGTTAAGCAGGTGCACATCAGGGACTGTGGAGACACCAAATGCTAGTTCTGGCATTAAACCACCGGACGTTAAGCAGGTGCACATGAGGGACTGTGGGGACATCAAGAGCTAGTTCTGGCATTAAACCACCGGACGTTAAGCAGGTGCACATGAGGGACTGTGGGGACATCAAGAGCTAGTTCTGGCACTAAACCACCGGACGTTAAGCAGGTGCACATGAGGTACTGTGGAGACACCAAGAGCTAGTTCTGGCACTAAACCACCGGACGTTAAGCAGGTGCACATCAGGGAGTGTGGGGACATCAAGAGCTAGTTCTGGCACTAAACCACCGGACGTTAAGCAGGTGCACATGAGGTACTGTGGAGACACCAAGAGCTAGTTCTGGCATTAAACCACCGGACGTTAAGCAGGTGCACATGAGGGACTGTGGGGACATCAAGAGCTAGTTCTGGCACTAAACCACCGGACGTTAAGCAGGTGCACATGAGGTACTGTGGAGACACCAAGAGCTAGTTCTGGCACTAAACCACCGGACGTTAAGCAGGTGCACATCAGGGAGTGTGGAGACACCAAGAGCTAGTTCTGGCATTAAACCACCGGATGTTAAGCAGGTGCACATCAGGGGCTGTGGAGACACCAAGAGCTAGATCTGGCATTAAACCACCAGATGTTAAGCAGGTGCACATCAGGGACTGTGGAGACACCAAGAGCTAGTTCTGGCACTAAACCACCGGACGTTAAGCAGGTGTACATGAGGGACTGTGGGGACTTCAAGAGCTAGTTCTGGCACTAAACCACCGGACGTTAAGCAGGTACACATGAGGGACTGTGGGGACATCAAGAGCTAGTTCTGGCACTAAACCACCGGATGTTAAGCAGGTGCACATCAGGGGCTGTGGAGACACCAAGAGCTAGTTCTGGCATTAAACCACCGGATGTTAGGCAGTGGCACATCAAGGACTGTGGAGACATTAAGAGCTAGTTCTGGCACTAAACCACCAGACGTTAAGCAGCGGCACATCAGGGACTGTGGAGACACCAAGAGCTAGTTCTGGCACTAAACCACCGGGCGTTAAGCAGCGGCACATCAGGGACTGTGGGGAGACAAAGAGCTAGTTCTGGCACTAAACCATCGGACGTTAAGCAGGTGCACATCAGGGGCTGTGGAGACACCAAGAGCTAGTTCTGGCACTAAACCACCAGACGTTAAGAAGGTGCACATCAGGGACTGTGGAGACACCAAATGCTAGTTCTGGCATTAAACCACCGGGCGTTAAGCAGCGGCACATCAGGGACTGTGGGGAGACAAAGAGCTAGTTCTGGCACTAAACCACCGGACGTTAAGCAGCGGCACATCAGGGACTGTGGGGAGACAAAGAGCTAGTTCTGGCACTTAACCACTGGACCCCGGGAATAAACTACTGGAAACTAAAAACTATCGGAAGCCTGTAAGCACAGGACACCACGGGCAGCCTGGGTCACTAAACTACTGACCTCCTGGGACAGGTGAACTGGCAATAACTCACAGGATGCTGAAAGTTGAGCTCCGTTATCAGTCCAGTAATTCTAGGAAAAAGCGCTGCCATCTGCAGAATGTCTGCTAAACCTGGACTGTACTAATAGGGACTTCTTATGTAATTGACTGTGGTTGTTGAGTTTAATATAACAGCATTCATGAAAAGGCATCGTTGGTCACAGCAGCCATGGACGCAACTGTGCAACAAAATCCAAACTAGTACTGCACGCTTACTCTTATTAGTTGTGTTAGCAAGTCGTCACCACCAGATGGCAGCAGTGATATTAGGAAATCTGTCCATCAAGATTTATGTTTTCAGCTGCAGATGGAAGGAAGAGAGCCACAGTATTCATTACTGATGGGTAGGCGGAGCCCCAGATCAGGATGACACCTCAGATCAAAAGCGTGTTGACTGGCTGGCCCCTCCAGCTCGGGCTCCTCCTACTCAGCTCCTTCAGTCTAAAATTTGAGGTCTCAGAGGATGGTCGCTGCTGAAGCAGCTCCTCAGAAGATTTTATTATTTTTATCGGACATGAGACTTGGACATGGGTCTGAAAGGTCTCAGGGGTCTCAGCGCTGCTGGACCCCACCTCTCCCCTGGCGGATCTGTATTTTACATAAATAGTCCCTGCAGAATCTTGCCGGCCCTGGGGGACGAGGTTAGCTTCCCTGGCGGGGACGCAAACCGCACACTGGGGTCACTGCGTTCCCTGCCCTGGGGGGGAGCATGGGCACAAGCGCCACAAATCCTGAGGGGTCCCTGTGGCGCTCAGCTGGTGAGTACTCCACAATATATATACAATGTGATGAGTGCTTTAGCGACTGCTGTGACAGCGCTATTACATGTGTGTTAAATGTACTATTAGCGCTGCTTTGGCAGCGCCGTGACATGTAGATGTGGTGTTTCTGTGCAACTTTTGTCCGCAGGCAGATGCCTGCAGGACAGGGGGGGAGTAGGAGTGAGGAGTTTTGGCGCTCATATTTTTGAGCCGGGGGGCGTGGCTTCACGCTTCCCGGTCTTTCAATGCAGGAAGCGCGCGATTGCGCTTCTCTTCCGGCTCCCTCAGCACGGCGGCCATTAAAAGAGCTCCTGGGCTCCTCAGACTCCGCTCCTCCCGTCTCAGGCACCAAACCAGCTGGGTGAGTGGCATTGTTTCCTCACCACACAGCGCTGATACATAGCGCTATTCTGCAGCTCGGTCTCACATAGAGACCTTGTTTTTTCTGACAGCCTGTGACATTAACCCTCTTGAAGGTTTTACTTGGCATACAGCTGGGGTAGCTCTATATTTTTAAGACTTAACCCTTCAGCGGCTGTTTTGCGTTCACTTAAAAAAAAAAAAAACTGCGTTTTTTTTCAGGTTTTCTGACATTTGGCCTGCCATATACTGTGTGAGGCATGTCGGAACAGGGTTCAGAAGGCGCGGACCATATTCCAGTTCCGCTTCGGCAATCTGGTACGCAGTCCTCCGCGGCGTCTAGCGCTGCGGTTGGAGATCACAGTGATGCAAAATTGGATGCTATCGCCAGTTCTATTAATGGCTTGTCTGACCTTTTGAGTCAATATGTGTCAGCTAGATCCTCTCAGGACAGAAAGCGACACAGACCGTTACCATCCTTCACCCGTAGCGAATCAGATGTCTCTGATTTAGATTGTGGTGAGGGTTCTCCTTTAAGTTCAGATGGGGAAATGTCTGATTCGGATAAGGAGGAAAGGCGGGGGCTCTCGTCCCTTGTGAGACGTACAGAGGCATTTATTGAAGCCATGAGAGAGGTTTTACAGTTACCGGAGGTGGTAACTAGTTTACCTGGTAAATCAGCACGAATGTACCAGGAGTATCGTACGTCACGATCAGCCTTGCCAGATCTAGATGATCTTAACAGTGCAGTAGAAAAGGAACGTCTGTGTCCGGATAAACGTTTTCACGGAACACGTTTCTTTGACGCACTTTATCCGTGTTCCACAGAGTCGAGAGATAATTGGATCCCCTCTCCTGAAGTGGATTTTTCCTTATCCCAGCTTAGTAAATCCTCACTGCTTCCTGTTAAAGGGAAGGCGAGTTTGCAGGATCCACTGGACAGAAAAACGGAAATGGCGGCGAAATCAAATTATGAGGCCGCGGGTCATGGATTCAGAGCGATACTAGGATCCATGTGTGCTTCTAAAGCTTCTATAAGCTGGTTGGACCTTTTACACAAGGCGTGGAAAAATGGATCTCCGTCATCTGAGATGGAGGAGATTTTCGAATGGTTGGACACTGCAGTCCGATATATCTATGATGCAGGTCTGGACACTGCGTCGCTTCTGTCCAGGGCGCAGGCTTCGGCGATCACGGTCAGAAGAGCGCTGTGGCTCAGACAGTGGGCCGGGGATGCGGTCTCCAAACAAGGTTTGCTGGCCTTAGCTTATAAAGGTGGTCATCTTTTTGGGTCTGACCTCACAGAACTGATTACCAGGGCAAAGGCAAAAGAGGCGACGTTGCCACAACGCAGAGCTATGGCTTCGGTGTCTGGCAGGACATATAGTGGTCGGCGGTCCTTTCGGGGCCGAGGTCGATTCGCTCAGTCTTCTTGGGGATCGGGTCGTTCCTCTTTCTCAGCAAAAAAGTCCTCCCAGAAATCTCGCATTCCCTGGAAGCAGAATTTCCGTCAAGACAAGCGGGAAACCGACAAGAAGCCCGCCAAGACGGATTGACGCCAGGAGCCCACTCGAGGACTCTCGAGTGGGGGGTCGCCTGCTCCAGTTCAAGGAGACTTGGATTTCTCGCGTTCCAGATTCATGGGTAACGCGGGTCGTGTCAGCAGGTTATTTCATAGAATTCTCTTCTCGTCCCTCAGACACATTTTACCAGTCTCGCATTCCGACAGAACCCGAGCTTTTGGTCGCTCTGCAGCGAGAGGTCGAATTCCTTCTTCAGAAGGGTGTGGTAATACCGGTTCCGCCAGAAGACCGGGGAAAAGGATTTTATTCCAATCTGTTTGTGGTTCCCAAAAAGGAGGACAAATTTCGTCCGATTCTGGATCTCAAAAGATTGAATCGGCATGTCCACACCCGGAAATTCCGCATGGAGTCACTTCGCTCCGTCGTGGCAGCACTGTCGCAGAACGATTTTTTGGTATCAATCGACATCCGCGACGCTTATTTACATGTTCCCGTTGGAAGGGCTCATCAACGTTTTCTTCGTTTTGCCATAGGTCGGGATCATTACCAGTTCGTGGCTCTGCCATTCGGCTTAGCCTCGGCGCCCAGAGTATTTACAAAGATTCTGGCGCCTCTCATGGCGATTCTTCGAAGACAAGGAATTACGATTCTTCCTTACCTGGACGATCTTTTGATCGTGGCATCCTCGGAGGAGGAAGCAGTGACAGCTCGCAATCTGTCTCTTCAGTTACTGAAGGACTTCGGTTGGCTAGTCAATTGGGAGAAGTCGTTTCTGGAACCGTCGCAAGCTATCCTCTTTTTGGGAATGCATTTCGACACGGTACGGGCAGTGGTGTCTCTACCTCCAGACAAACAGTCATGTCTTCTTCGGCATGTACAAATCATGAAGTCTTCGATAACAATGTCCCTTCGCAAGTGTATGCGTCTTCTGGTTTAATGGTGGCGTCCATGGAGGCAATTCCGTTTGCCCAGTTTCATTCCAGAGCTCTCCAAAGGTTCATTCTGAGTCATTGGAATCAGTCGCAATCGCTGGATTGCAGTGTCACCATCTCTCGCAGGGTCTGGGCCGAGGCCAGGGTTCCAGCCATTTCTGCAATCCACATCCCAGGGGTTCAGAATGTTACGGCGGATTTTCTCAGTCGCGAGAAGATGGATCCCGGAGAATGGAGTCTTCATCCGGAGATTTTTGCAATGCTGTGCTCCCGTTGGGGAACTCCCCAAGTGGATTTGATGGCATCCAGGTTCAATGCCAAACTACCAGTGTTCATGTCCAGGTTCAAGGACCGGAAGGCTGTGGAGGTGGATGCTCTGGTGGCTCCGTGGGATCAATTCGAGCTGATTTATGTGTTTCCACCGATATCCTTGCTTCCTCTGGTACTGCGTCGGATCAGACTGGAGAGAATCCCGGCTATGTTAATAGCACCAGATTGGCCAAGGAGGACGTGGTTTTCAACGCTAATGTCGCTGTTGGCGGCACCTCCATTTCCACTTCCTCTTCGACCGGACCTGTTGACTCGGGCCCGTTTGTCATCCGGACTTGAAGTCTCTGCGTTTGACGGCGTGGCTCTTGAGACCGAAATGTTGACTCGTAGAGGTTTTTCAGCCGAGGTCATTGCTACTCTTCGAGCTGCCAGATGTCCGGCTACTACTAGGATTTACCACAAAATTTGGGAAACCTTCTTTTCGTGGTGTTTGGGGTCCTCTCGGAACCCGAGAAAATTTTCCATTCCCAACCTGTTGGCTTTTCTACAGCATGGGCTAGACAAGGGTTTGGCAGTAAGCACTCTGAAAGGTCAGATTTCTGCTCTGTCCTTATTATTTCGGAGAACCATTGCTTCAAATAGAGACGTGCTCTCCTTTTTTCCGAGGTATATCTCGTAAGTTTCCGCCGCGGAAGGCACCCGTGTCTCCTTGGCGGCTCAACCTTGTTTTGGAGGCTCTTCAGCATAAACCTTTTGAGCCTATGGTTTCTGCTAGCCTTTCTTTACTTTCTTGGAAGGTGGCTTTCCTTGTTGCAGTCACTTCCTTGAGGAGAGTTTCTGAGTTGGCAGCTCTTTCTTGTTCGCCTCCTTTTCTGGAGTTTTTTCCGGATCGTGTAGTGCTTCGCACTCGGGGTGATTTTTTACCTAAAGTGGTGTCACAATTTCATGTCGACCAGGATATTGTGTTACCTTCATTCTGCCCGGATCCGAAAAATGTGAAAGAGCGAGCTTTACACACATTGGATTTAGTGCGGGCCTTGAAGTTTTATCTATCTATTACTCAAGGTTTTCGTAAGACGGACTCCCTGTTTGTGGTTCCAGCAGGTCGTCGGCGTGGTCAACGAGCTTCCAAAGATTCTATAGCTCGTTGGATCCGGTCAGCTATTTTGGAAGCTTACCGTCTTCGGGGTGAATCTTGCCCGATTAAGATTCGAGCCCATTCTACGAGAGCTGTGGCCTCTTCGTGGGCTTTTCATCAAGGTGCCTCGGCGGTGCAGCTCTGCCGAGCGGCAACTTGGCGCTCTGTCCACACGTTTACAAAGTTTTATAAAGTGGACGTCAGTGCTTCCGCTGATGCAGCCCTCGGACGTAGGGTCCTGCAGGCAGCTGTAGTGTAAAGTTCTAGATGAACTTGTGTTTAGCGCTGGTTGCGCTTTTTTGTTAAGGTTGTTGGGTTTCTGCCCTTTGTTGGTTTTTTCCCACCCTTATTTTTGAACTGCTTTGGGACGTCCCATCAGTAATGAATACTGTGGCTCTCTTCCTTCCATCTGCAGCTGAAAGACGGATTTTGGTAAGACCTTACCTGTAAAATCCTTTTCAGCGAAGGAAGGAAGAGAGACACAGCACCCTCCCAGGGCAGAAGTGTGTTGATGTTTTCAGATGCAGCGCGACCCTTATCTGATAGCGATTATCTGGGCTGAGGTCAGCGCGCTAAGGCTCTGTTCCAGCATTGCCAGCTCATCACAGTAGTCAGGTTCAGTGAGTAGTGCCTGGAACTCTGTGGTTTGCCTTACTTTGCATGCATAACCTGTATTCTTGTGTTGTTTCTCTGAAGTTCCTTCAGAAGGGGTTATGTTGCTCCGCTGGTGATCTTGGCTCTTTTCCTCAAAGCTTTGGTACGACTGAAGGAGCTGAGTAGGAGGAGCCCGAGCTGGAGGGGCCAGCCAGTCAACACGCTTTTGATCTGAGGTGTCATCCTGATCTGGGGCTCCGCCTACCCATCAGTAATGAATACTGTGTCTCTCTTCCTTCCTTCGCTGAAAAGGATTTTACAGGTAAGGTCTTACCAAAATCCGTCTTTCATTATGGTCTAAGGCAGGGTTCCCCAACTCCAGTCCTCATGGCCCAACAGGTCATGGTTTCAGGATTTCCCTTGTATTGTACAGATGATGCAATTATCACCTGGGCAATACTAAGGAAATCCTGAAAACATGACCTGTTGGGCCATGAGGACTGGAGTTGGGGAACCCTAGTCTAAGGGGTAATGTTTCTCCTTGTGTCACGCCTGACATGTCAGAGTGAGGAGACCTAAAAGCCATTCATGCTCCTCTGGGAAAATTAAATATGCAAATTGTCTCTTGAGAGAGGAAGAGGACTAGAACTCGGACGCCACCTATTGGAGGCAGCAATCCTAAAAGTCATTATCGACCCTTCAACGAGCCTTGCAATATGACTTAGGATAAATGCCAAACCAGAAACTCAATTTGCAGACACAGTGTTTTGGGGTGTTGACCCTCATTAGTGCAAAGTATGAGATCTGATTTTAGTTGAAAGGTTTTGGGCTAAGGCATAAGGTTTCTGCTGCAGAGAGTGACATGTTAAGCCTGTCAGAGTGAGGAGACTTATAAGCCATACATGCTGTTCTGGGGAATTAAATATGCAAATTGTCTCTTCAGAGATGAACAGTAGAGATAAGCAGACCCCTGGATGTTCAGGTTCTGCCGAACAGTTAATAAAAAGTTCAGGTTTGGGTACCAGAACAGTTCCCGAACCCGGACCCCATTCACTTAAAGGGGTCCCGAACATCCAGTGTTTGCCACGCTGTCATTTTGTATGAAAAACATTAATAGAAGAGATAATTATCTGCACAAACATGAAAAACTATACAAAAGAAACAAAGGCCAGGAATGTTCTTAGATATACAGCTGGATGCATAGTTCACACGTTCAGCGTTTCATTGGCCACACTACCCGGACATGGCAGAAAGACAAATTTGTCACCGGCTGCTACCAGATTGAGGAGGCAGGTGCTCAAAAACCATTGGGTGACTGCATAAAATCTGCAGCAAGACTTGGTGGCAGCAAGCACTGAGATTTCGGTTGGCACAGTAAGGCCTGGGCTCACTGTCACTTTTTGCAGCCCTAGTGATTGATTGTAACTACTTAGTGGCAGCTGCAGTCCTCCCTATTGCATACAACTCAATGTATTTATTTGGACAACAACTGTAGCTTAATAGTGAACATCAATACTAGCGTTACAAAAAGTGACAGTGTAACCCAAGCCTTAGATGCCTGCCAATGCTAAAGGTATCCATGCTCAACTTCATGATGTCGTCTCTACTGATCCAAAAACACAAGAAAAGGTGGCTCAAATTTTCTTAACCATATAAATATTCACAGATGTTATAGGATTCTGTTCTGTGGAGCGATGAGCAAAACTGGAACTGAATAGGCTCATAAAGGTTTCAGCAGACACAAATCGAACCGTGTACTGCTGTTGTTTCCCTGTACTCTCCCCGCCTGATTTTTATTGCTTGCTAGGAGATAATAAAGATTTTTCTATGATGTGGTAAGTCGTCATCTTAACTTCTATTGCTTGGGACAAAACTGGAACCTTCCAGGCCTTTGAATCAGCAGTATATCTGGAGGAGGAGTGAAGCATCCGCTGAAAATAACACCCTGCCTACAGTGAAGCACGGTAGTGGCTCGGTGATGTCTACAGTGTTAGTGAAGCGTGGCTGTGGCTCAGTGACACCTACAGTGAAATGTGGCTCATTGATACCTACAGTGAAGCGTGGTGGCCGCTCGATGATGTCTACAGGGTAGCATGGCGTTGGCTCGGTGATACCTACAGTGCAGCACTGTGGTGGCTTGGTGATATTTACAGTGAAGTACCGTGGTGGCTATGTGATATCTACAGTGAAAGCATTGTGGTTGTTTGTCTACAGTGAAGCACTGAGGTGGCTCAGTGAGGTCTACAGTGACGCATGGTGCTGGCTCTATGAGGTCTACAGTGAAGCATTGCTGTGGCTTGATGATACCTACAGTGAAAAATGTTGATGGCTCAGTGATATCTACAATGTAGAATGGCGATGGCCCAGTGAGGTCTATAGTGAAGCATGGCAGTGGCTCTATGAGGTCTACTATGAAGCATGGCAGTGGCTTGGTGATACCTACAGTGAAGCACAGTGGTGACTCAGTGATACCTACAGCGAAGCATGGTGGTGGCTCAGTGATATCTACAGGGTAGTACAGCGGTGTCTCGTGATACCTTCAGTGAAGCACTGTGGTGGCTCAGTGATATTTACAGTGAAGCATTGTGATTATGTGGTGATGTCTACAGTGAAGCATGGCGGTGGCTCTATGAGGTCTACAGTGAAACACAGCGGTGACTTGGTGATATCACCAAACAACCATGATGCTTTATTGTAGATTTCTACAGTGAACCATCGCATTGGCTTTTAGGTCTATACTGAAGCGTGGCGATGGCTCTATGAAGTCTACACTGAAGCGTAGCTCAGTGAGGCCTACAATGAAGCAGTGAAGAAACATCATGTCTTTTGTGAGGAAACTGAAGTTAGATTAATCAGGATTAGAGGGTTTGTCTGGGTGCAGCATAAATGAATATGAGATGGGTGTGGGTCTGACACCCGTCACCGCCACTGATTTGCTGTTACAAGTTCCAGCAGCAAGATATAAACGCTTTATGCCACATTCATCATTTGCTGGTCTTCTGTTTATTTTTAGTCACTTTTCTTTTGTCTTGTGGTAGCTGTTGACATGTTTTGAGCTCAAATCCTCTAAACTGGTGCACGCGATTCATGAATTTTTTTGCAAAATAAAAATGGTCCTTATTTTTGTCATCAACATTTTTTTGTGACTTTTTAGCAAAAATGTCCACTAAAATCTTGCAAAATTTGTGAAAAAAAATAGTTTGGAGGGTGGATGAAAGACATTTTTAAAAAGTCGTAATTGATGAATCGAAATGACAAACCACACTGTAATTATATAAAAAAAAGAGTTTAAAAAAAGATAATTGAAAGATGAAGAAAGTGCAAATGAAAAACGCTTAAGGCTCGATTCATCATTTTCAAATTTTTTTGCTTTGCTTTTGTCATGTGGTTTTTGCTGACATCTTTTGAGCCAAATTCTTCAAAATGTCATATGTGGTTCATGAATTTGTCCAAAGTCAAAGAGTCTTTATTTCTGGTCTTTACCCTCTTTTGCGAACTTTTGGAGCAAAAAGTCGCACATTTCTCAAACTCACAAAAATCGCACAAAAAAAATCCTTCTGTAAAGAGAAAGGACTGGAATATGTTTGCAACAATTTTTTTTTTACTTTTAGAAAAGTCACAAATGATGAATCAGACGAAAACATCTGGAAATCCGAAACACGGTCCACAATAAATATGGCTCTTGGACCGGAGCTGTATTTGATGCAGGATTCTGATCCGTGGAGGTGCTGGGCGTCAAACTCCCACTGGAGTCATAATGATGACCTATCCTATGAATAGAGTGTCAATACGATGTGCCAAGACAAGCCCGTTAATCAATCTATCTCTTATCATATTGCAAATGTAGCAACGGTACACAAACGTCCATGATGATAATATAACAGAACATAAATTACATGTGGCGGAAAGTCTATTTAATTGGAATTATAGGAAAGAGTTCTTTACAGTTAGAGCAGACTATGCCCTGATCAATCGGTGGCAATGGGTGATACATTTGCAACAACCTACAGGAGAATACATTGTTTATCGTCTACACGCAACACTTGGGTGAAGTTTCCTAGTGTTAATGCAAAGAGAGAGGATGACAGCCCCACATCAAACTGAGAACATGTCTTCATTATGCCCGTGATTAGACTGAGAAAATTTCCATCTTGTCCTTGCAGTCCCATACAAAACTCGGCACAGGTCACTGCACTGTGCATTCTTCATGATCCTGTCTGTCGTTCCATTTTATCAGATTTACAGAGATGAATAGTAATTCAATTGTTACACATGTACTTGTCAATTCTTAGTTTTTTAAAAGGTCCTCACAAATCTCTCTCTGCCTGTCCTACACTGATCTGTGCTGGTGAGAAAGCTGAATGGGACCTGCAGAGGTCACTGCCACCTGATCAGTCACATGAGGACTTATGCCTGCAAGGAACTCAACGTGTGGGGAATTAAATATGCAGTTTACACTGGGTACAGAAATGAACACACCCATGTACAGTCATGGCCAAAAGTTTTGAGAATGACACAAATATTATATTTTCACATGATCTGCTGCCCTCTGGTTTTTATGTGTGTTTGACAGATGTTTTTATCACAAACAGAAATATAATAATTGCAAACATATGAGTAACAAAAGCTTATATTGACAGTTAGAATGAGTTAATGCAGCAAGTCAATATTTGCAGTGTTGACCCTTCTTCTTCAGGACCTCTGCAATTCTCCCTGGCATGCTCTCAATCAACTTCTAGACCAAATCCTGACTGATAGCAGTCCATTCTTGCACAATCAATGCTTTCATTTTGTCAGAATTTTTAGGTTTTTGTTTGTCCCCCCATCTCTTGATGATTGACCACAAGTTCTCAATGGATTAAGATCTGGGGAGTTTCCAGGCCATGGACCCAAAATCTCTATGTTTTGTTCCCTTAGCCATTTAGTTATCACCTTTACTTTATGGCAAGGTGCTCCATCATGCTGGAAAAGGCATTGTTGATCGCCAAACTGCTCTTGGAGGGTTGGGAGAAGTTGCTCTTGGAGGACATTCTGGTACCATTCTTTATTCATGGCTGTGTTTTTAGGCAAGACTGTGAGAGAGCCGATTCCCTTGGCTGAGAAGCAACCCCACACATGAATGGTTTCAGGATGCTTAACAGTTGGCATGAGACAAGACTGGTGGTAGCGCTCACCTTGTCTTCTCCGAATGAGGCGTTTTCCTGATGTCCCAAACAATCGAAAAGGGGATTCATCAGAGAAAATAACTTTACCCCAGTGCTCAGCAGTCCACTGCCTGTACCTTTTGCAGAATATCAGTCTGTCCATGATGTTTTTTCTGGAGAGAAGTGGCTTCTTTGCTGCCCTCCTTGAGACCAGGCCTTTCTCCAAGAGTCTCCGCCTCACAGTGCGTGCAGATGCACTCACACCTGCCTGCTGCCATTCCTGAGCAAGCTCTGCACTGCTGGTAGCCCGATCCCGCAACTGAAACACTTTTAAGAGACGGTCCTGGCGCTTGCTGGTGTTTCTTGGGCGCCTTGGAGCCTTTTTGGCAACAATGGAACCTCTCTCCTTGAAGTTCTTGATGATGCGATAGATTGCTGACTGAGGTGCAATCTTTTTAGCTGCGATACTCTTCCCTGTTAGGCCATTTTTGTGCATTGCAATGATGACTGCACGTGTTTCTTTAGAGATAACCATGGTTAACAGAAGAGAAACAATGATGCCAAGCACCAGCCTCCTTTTAAAGTGTCCAGTGGTGTCATTCTTACTTAATCATGACAGATTGATCTCCAGCCATGTCCTCATCAACACCCACACCTGTGTTAATGGAGCAATCACTGAAAAGAGGTTAGCTGTCCTTTTAAGACAGGGCTGCAATGATGTTGAAATGTGTTTTGGGGGATAAAGTTCATTTTCTAGCCAAATATTGACTTTGCAAGTAATTGCTGTTAAGCTGATCACTCTTTATAACATTCTGGAGTATATGCAAATTGCCATTAGAAAAAGTGAAGCAGTAGACTTTGTAAAAATTAATATTTGTGTCATTCTCAAAACTTTTGGCCATGACTGTAGGATTCCTTCAGACCCAGGACAGACACCATTGGTGCAACCTGCGCAACCACACAGAAGAACCATGTGAGTTTGTGTTAATATGTAGCATGTATGTGTGCAGCAGAGCTGTGTGTATATACTGTGTTTGCACAAGTGTATATATTTATGCATCAGAGCTATGTGTGCAGCTGTGCTTTGTGACAAAGTTTGCGTATGCATATAGCAGAGCTGTGCATGCAACAGTGTTGTGACAAAATATGTTCATGTATGTAGCAGAGCTGTGTGTGCAGCAGTGCTGTGACTGTGTGTGCATGTATGCAGCAGTGTTGTGTGACAAAGTGTGTGCATTTATGTAGCAGAGCTGTGTGTGCAGATGTGCTGTGTGACTGCATTTATGTAGCAGAGCTGTGTGTGCAGATGTGCTGTGTGACAGTGTGTGCATTTATGTGGCAGAGCTGTGTGCAGATGTGCTGTGTGACAAAATGTATGCATGTACAGTACAGACCAAAAGTTTGGACACATCTAATTTAAAGATGTTTCTGTATTTTCATGACTATGAAAATTGTAATTTCACACTGAAGGCATCAAAACTATGAATTAACACATGTGGAATTACTATATATACTTAACAAAAAAATGTGAAACAACTGAAAATATTTCTTATATTCTAGGTTTTTCAAAGTAGCCACCTTTTGCTTTGATGACTGCTTTGCACACTCTTGGCATTCTCATGATGAGCTTCAAGAGGTAGTCACCGGAAGTGAAAACCATTTCCGGTGACTACCTCTTGAAGCTCATCAAGAGAATGCCAAGAGTGTGCAAAGCAGTCATCAAAGCAAAAGGTGACTACTTTGAAGAACCTAGAATATAAGACATATTTTCAGTTGTTTCACACTTTTTTGTAAAGTGTAATGTATAATTCCACATGTGTTAATTCATAGTTTTGATGCCTTCAGTGTGAATGTACAATTTTCATAGTCATGAAAATACAGAAACATCTTTAAATGAGAAGGTGTGTCCAAACTTTTGGTCTGTTCTGTATGTAGCAGAACTATTTGTGCATGTATGTAAATACACTTCAACATGCACAATGGTATCATGATAATGATATGAAAATATTATCAATGTAATATAAAAAAGCATAGTGATACCATATTTAGGACAAATGTATAGGACTAGTCATATATATACATACAGCAAACACACGAAAAAATATGACCAAAAAGTCCAAAAATATGATATAAAAGAGTATATTTTTATTAATGAATTGAAAAATCTACACAGGTGAAGATACTAAGTGCACATATATATACAAGGAACGCTGAAGTACTGCTCCACATATCATTAAATTATTATACAATAGTAAAGATAATATTTCCCCAATTATAATACAAAAGACCTGGCAATTCTAATCACAAAACAAGTGGATAACATCATACAAATGCATCAAATAATAGAATATAGCCAAGGTAATCACAATGACGAAGCCCTGACGAAGGCTTGCGCCGAAACGCGCGTCGGGGTGACGCGTGGAGTCCTGCTTCCCTGTTCCTCTCCCCCTTCACTGATATTGCTGACCTCCTGGGTGGCTTTTCTCTTCACACAGTGGTATGTTCATCCGATTAATCATTGTGATTACCTTGGCTATATTCTATTATTTGATGCATTTGTATGATGTTATCCACTTGTTTTGTGATTAGAATTGCCAGGTCTTTTGTATTATAATTGGGGAAATATTATCTTTACTATTGTATAATAATTTAATGATATGTGGAGCAGTACTTCAGCGTTCCTTGTATATATATGTGCACTTAGTATCTTCACCTGTGTAGATTTTTCAATTCATTAATAAAAATATACTCTTTTATATCATATTTTTGGACTTTTTGGTCATATTTTTTCGTGTGTTTGCTTGTGCATGTATGTAGCAGAGCTATGTGTGCAGACGTGTTGTGTGTATAGGTAACAGCTGTGCGACTGCATGCATGCAGCAGCAGCGCTGCATGTATTTGTACTGTTCGGGTAGCAGAGCTGTGTGTACAGTATCTACAATGAATGCACTGTGTTCCTCTGGCTTTGTCATGTTTGTGTATGTAATGATGCAGCAGAGCTGTGTGGTGTGTATATAGTGAACATACTGCATAAAGACACTAGCAGGAGCTTGTTAACTAATAACTTATACAGAAATAAGTGCTACTGACCCCTCTACTTATTTACACCACCAGAGAAGTTTTATTTAGCAGAAAATATGTTTTTTTCCTTTTTTCTGATATCTAAACCACTATATCTGTTTCATCTCTCAGTTGTTGCCGCCACACCAGGTCATGTTTTTTTTTTGTTTGTTTGTTGTTTGGGACGAGTTGTATTTTTTATTGTTCTTTGGTAACGAAGTTATTTAAGATTTTGGGAAAGCTGAGTGACAATTCTACTAGTGTATCCAAAGGCAGACATTGTGGATACAACCCAGCTTTCCCACAATGAGATAAAACAAGGCAACAGCTGAGCAGAATTTTATAAAAAAATTCCCTGTAACATAAATAATAATCTAAAATATTTCTCATCCACAAGAACCCGGCAATACGCAAAACATTTTGTGCCATTAAATAAAACACGCAAAACAGAAAGAGATGAACCTGATTATAGTCAATGTGGCCCTTATGCTTCAGTTTTTGTTTAGTTCAGAATCTGTTTTCCACGTGATTTCTGTTTCTCTGCTCCTAAAATGTAACTGAAAATACAAGTGTGAACAGAGCCTAAACCTCTGTTACCAAGAGATGAGTGGTAACTGGGGGATCTAGAGGCCACTTATCTATCTTTCCCCATACAAATAGCATGCATGCTCTGCTGAGGATGGACCGCCATCCCCACTATAAAATGGGGTCCCAGTTGTGCAGTGAGGAGCGCAGCACTCGGCTGCTTCCATGCGGATTGGCTTGGACCCCTGTTCTAGTAATCAGTGGGATCCAGCTGTAAAAACTTTTATTATCTATCTTGTGGGAAGGAGAGTGCATTTATTCTCATCATGTTAAAAGAGTTAAAAAGAGTAAAAATGCTTCTAAAAACAATCAAATTTGCAATTTACTTCTTATTATAAAATGTTCTCTGTTTTAAAGCAAAGGAGGGATTTTTAATTTCATAGTTTACGACTCGTTGCATAAGTTACCGGCCACCTCTGCAAGACTAACAGTGGTGGCCAGTTTCTTAGGCGAGGAGTGCAGCGCTTACGTGCTATTTGGTACAGAGCTTGTAAGTGCTGCTCTCAATCTGGATCCAGACCACTTGTTTCCTCTACACTCCTTACATTGTGGCAAGAAGGGGATGTGTTTCAGGATGCCAGATTAAAGGATTTATTTTAATGAGACGGAGATCCTCAAATCCATACAGTAAATGGAATCGGTAAAAAATGACTTTAAAGATGTGACTTTCTCAGGGAGGGCAGTAAATTAGACGCCGTTACTTGCTGCTCCTTATACGTGCTGCCAAGAAACTGCCGAGCTCAGGAGTCTTCGGCGCGGCTGTTTAATGGCTGTAAACTAATTTAATATGCGTTACTGCGGAGTATAATTGGCAGAATAACCTGGCCGGCTCGGATACTGCGGAGGAACCTTCTGCCGCGCACGGATTTGCATACAGTATAAACAGAGCCGGGCGTTCGCCTTAGGAAAGCGCGCGGCCGCGGCATCCGGGGAGAGCGGCGCTGTTCAGGCTTGAAGGTCGCGCTTATTTCACGGTTCACCTACGCAACGCAACAATATACCACTTACATCGACGGAGAGAACTTTTCAAAAGAAATAATGAGCTCAGCCGTAAAAGCCAATCGTCTCCGCTTAAATGTTATTCCCACGTAACCTTGACACATTTCAATAGGAACGCCATCAGTCAGGCACGTTACCTAGCAACTAAAGACCTCGCACCGTCCTGTTTTGAGGGGATTTATAAAGACGAAACGCTCTGTGTTTACTAACACAAAAAAAAAGGATTAACCCCTTCTGGGGGTTCACCTCAACAACCAATCAAAATACATTTTATATTTGTACAGTGTTGTTTTTCTGTGCTGATAATGTTTCCTAATATATCTCCATAGGCGCGAGGGCGGCTTTATTTTATTTATTTAATCTTCTGCATAGAGTTATGTGATAAATTTATGAAGGAGCTCAGGAGCTCACTGCATACAGTCCATACATTGGGCTCCATAGTAACACAGTATGCAGAAAGCTCCGCAGCTCCCTCTAGTGGTGGTTGACAGACAGAACTTTATCTTTTTTATTTATTTTTTTTCCCTAAATTTAATTGAGCGATCTTAATAAATTACTTTTATTTTCCCTCAATACTTGTATTACCTTTTTCTTTAAATGTGTATTTCACAGTCCATCTGCCATGTTGTTTGCTCCTCTGCCCCTTCATCTAAAAGGTGGAAGCATCTCTCAAAGCATGCTAAAACATATTTACATTAGGGGTTGAAATTGAAAACTACAACTCCCATGATGTCCCACAATCCGGAAATTAAATAACCAAAGAAGGTAAGGAAAAAGAGCAAAAATCCATCCAAGCACTCCATGGCTAGAAATGTAAGTGACACAAACTATACTTAGAAATCGGCATATTTGTGCACCGATATTTATGTGTGCCCACCAGCTACAACAAAGTGACCCTTTTTGATGGGAACCCAACACTTTCTATCAGACATGATTTTCCCAGGCCAAAAGTCTACAAATTTATATGGCAGGTCGGATCCAGCACTAATTAAAATGGCATAAGTCTATGTTCACACTGGATATTTTTCTTGCCATCAGAAACATCCGTTTTCAAGCAGAAGATGTTTCAGAAATCGCTCCTTTCCTTTGACATTTCTTCTTAATCCTAAAGCGCCTTTTTTAAAGATGTTTTTGGTTGTCTCCCTACAGCTTTTTGACATTTTTTCCTGTTTTTTTATTTTGCATTTTTTGGGGTAAACCTCTTAGCAACCTTTTTTTATTACAAATTAAGAAGACGCTAGAGTTATTTTTCAGCAAAAATGCTCAAAAAGACGCCCTGACCTCTTTGTAGCCTTCAGCATTGACTTGCGTTATTAAATATAGAGCCTCCATATTAGTTAGTGCTCTTCCCACCAGTCTAAGGCTCTGTTTACACCTGCCAACCAGTGGCACTAAATGTCCGCCGACAAGCAGCTTGTTTGCTTACACAGAAGGACATGCTATTATTCTCATACCGTCTACACAGAACGATGTGCTGCTGGGAACGATGAGCTTTAGTGCAAACTAAAAGATCATTTCACCCGACGAACAAGTGTTTTGCTTATTCGTTGGGTGATTGGCAGTCCCTTACATTTGTAGGCTTTTGGCCTGGGAAAGTCACGTTTGATGGAGCGGTCTCATTGTCATGGCTGGTGGGCTCTGATGAATTGGCTAGTTTGTGCCCTAAGTACCACATTGTATAAGCGCTGCTCTATTATTTGATATGTATAGTATGCGGTCATAGCAGCTTGCACCTGTTCACGCTTCATTCTGGTCATTTTTGTTTTTTTATTTTATCTATTTAGTTATTTATTTTACTCACTTATATAGAACCATTAATTTCTCAGCACTTTCCATGCATCATAATCTCTGTCCCCATTGGGCATCACAATCCACATTCCCTATCAGGATGTCTTTGGAGTGTGGCAGGAAACTGGAGAACCCAGAGGAAACCTACACGGGGACAATATACAACGCCTTGCAGATGTCTTTGATGGGATTTGAGCCCAGGACCACAGAGATCAAAAGCAACAGTGCAAATCACTAAGTCACCATGTTATCATTTACATAAAAAATCTAACCAGCACCTCCAATAGAATAAAGCATGGGTGAACAGATATCAGCTGCTGTGACTGCAGTAAATACAGACCGGATATTTAGGGGTAGTGGCTGCCTCCATATTTGGCTGAGTACTCATCCTCCCATCCCCCTGAGGCTGCTTTTGATAAACCCTGGATCCTTGCTGCCCTTTATATTTGTAGATTTTTGGCTTGGAGTTAGGGTACCATCAGAAAAAGGTTGCCTTGTTGTGGCTGGTGGTTCTCATGAATTGACCAATTTGTCCCCTAAGTGCCTATATTTTATAAGTATATTCTATATGGCAGTAATGTAGTTTATATTCCATGTATTCAATGTTTGCATATTTCTTGTTGCGTAGAGGCTGCTGCACATCAGTGTGCGTGTATAACAGTTATTGCGGTTTTTACCTGTTCACCTTTGCTTCATTCTCTTAGAAGCAGCTGCTCAGATTTGTATTGTGGATCAATCTATCTACAGAAAGCTAAAGCAGCACAAAATGCAAAAAAAAAAAATCTCGCAGTGCAAGCATCTTGGACTAATAATCTGTCAGATATGTAAAGATAAAAAGAGGCAGCACGCCATTAATAGGCACATGGGCTAACAAAGTCCACACTTTTTGCCTATTAATGGAATGCTGCCTCTTCCTATCTTTATCTATCATCTATCTACATTGGGGAAAATAAGTATTTGATACACTGCCAATTTTGCAAGTTTTCCTACTTACAAAGAATGGAGAGGTCTGTAATTTTTATCGTAGGTACACTTCACATGTGAGACAGAATCTAAAATGCAAATCCAGAAAATCCCATTGTATGATTTTTACCTAATTAATTTGCATTTTATTGCATGAAATAAGTATTTGATACAAGAGAAAAACAGAACTTAATATTTGTTACAGAAACCTTTGTTTGCAATTACAGAGGTCGGATGTTTCCTGTAGTTCTTGAACAAGTTTGCACACATTGCAGCAGGGATTTTGGCCCACTCCTCCATACAGATCTCCAGATCTTTCAGGATTCGGGGCTGTCGCTGGACAACATTGAGTTTCAGTTCCTTCCAAACATTTTCTATTGGGGTCAGGTCTGGATAGTGGTTAGGCCACTCCAGGACCTTGAAATGCTTCTTACGGAGCCACTCCTTAGATGCCCTAGCTGTGTGTTTTAGGCAATTGTCATGCTGGAAGACCCAGCCACGGCTCATCTTCAATGCTGTTACTCAGGGAAGGAGGTTGTTGGCCAAAATCTTGCGATACATGACCCCGTCCATCCTCCCTTCAATACAATGCAGCTGTCCTGTCCCCTTTGCAGAAAAGCACCCTCACAGTTTGTTGTTTCCCCCACCATGCTTCACGGTTGGGATGGTGTTCTTGGGTTGCACTCATCCTTTTTCTTCCTTCAAACACGGTGAGTGGAGGTAATACCGAAAAGTTCTATTTTGGTCTCATCTGACCACATGACCTTCTTCATGCCTCCTCTAGATCATCCGATGGTCACTGGTGAGCTTCAAACGGGCCTGGACATGTGCTGGTGTGAGCAGGGGGACCTTGTGTGCACTGCAGGATTTTAATCCACGACGGTGTAGTGTGTTACTAACGGTAATGTTTGAGATTGTGGTACAAGCTCTGTTCAAGTCATTGACCAGGTCCTCCCGTGTAGTTCTGGGCTGATTCCTGATCTTTCTCAGAATCATCCTTACCCCAAGAGGTGAGATCCTGCATGTAGCCCCAGACCGTGGAATATTGACAGTCATCTTGTGTTTCTTCCACTTTCTAATAATTGTGCCAACAGCTGTTGCCTTCTCACCAAGCTGCTAGCCTATTGTCCTGTAACCCATCCCAGCCCTATGCAGGTCTACAGTTGTGTCCCTGGTGTCTTTAGACAGCTCTTTGGTCTTGGCCATGGTGGAGAGGTTGGAGTGTGATTGAGTGTGAGGACAGGTGTGTTTTATACAGGTAACGAGTTCAAACAGGAGCAATTAATACAGGTAATGAGTGCAGAGTAGGAGGCTTCTTTCAGAAAAACTAACAGGTCTGTGAGAGCAGAATTCTTGCTGGTTGGTTGGTGATCAAATACTTATTTCATGCAATTAAAAGCAAATTAATTATATAACAATCATACAATGTGAATTTGTTTTTTATTTTTAGTTCTTGTCTCTCACAGGTGAAGGGCTCTTACAATAAAATGACAGACCTCTCCATTCTTTGTAGGTGGGAAAACTTGCAAATACTTGTTTTCCCCACTGTATCTATTATCTATCATCTACATATCTATAGATCTATATAATCTATTTATCTCCTATGAATTGATCCTTAAGGGTTGAGGTCTTTTACTTGTGATTTAGAAATCATTTCTCGTTTGCCTCCTCCATACACAATCTAAGGTTACTGAATTAAATACAATAATGGGAGCACTTGTTGCCGGCTGCAGAATACAGGCTGCCATGAACTTCAGACTATTGAATGCATTCGAACATCTATGCAAATTACCATGCTATAAGAGGAATTTCTATCTGTACATGTAGCTACACTCTGTACCCCCCAATTCCTCACCCTAGTATTGCTGGGGACTCAGGACACATAGTGGGCACAGACCCTGGACATTGGCGCCTTTTGTCCATTATTTAATCCAGCCCTGGTTCTGACACTTCTGGGTCAGGGTATAGGAGTTACCCAGCCCTCACAGTTTCAGGTGGAGGCCCATTACTTTGAGGGATCTCAGTTCACCTTTGGAAATTGCATGCACTCACCATATATATGTTGCCCGAACCCAATATACCAATGTACTATCCTTTACATCTGAGGCTGGGACAACTCTTGGCAAAATGCTGCCTGAATGTGTGAGTTGTGGAATCCTTTCCAGACGGTCCTGGGACGAGGTTCACATTTTCCCTTGTAAACGTTGGTAAGTCTGAATAAATCCAAATCCATAGAAGTAAGGAGAATCCTACCTGTAGGATCTTATCCCCGGGCCGGAGCACACCGTATGCTGGTCCATCAGGTTGAACCCTAGTAACAAAGATACCCTATAAGTCAGAAGTAACAGAGGTTAGGAGTCTTTCACTAGTCCTCTACACTGAATACTACTCAAGCTTGATGCCTCTGGGTGTCCAGCAAAAGAAATGGAGACGGCTAATACCAGAAGATGTGATGTTAGGAGAACGATCAATGACACGGACAGGATACACAATGGCGACCTTGACTGCACACAGATGGTCATTCACATGGGGCTACTATGGATCTGATGATCACATGGAGAACAGTAATCAGTTGCCATCCCCCATTACTGTGCTTGTTGGCCCTGGCTCAGTAAATTCATCCCAGTGCACGCTTACTTAATCCGACTCAGGCTTTTACATAACCATTCAATCTGCAGGACCATGCATAGGGTCATGGATGGCTATGTCCACCCCTGTAGCTTTTAGCAGCGCTACAGTGCATCCAACACAAAAAATAGGTATTTTTGCTTTAAAATACCCTACAGTTTTGTGTAACCAGCTCCTACGCAGACCTACGTGTCTCCATGGTAACAGACTACAAACCAGTCCCTGTGTAGTCTGAGCCAGCAGGCCTGTGTTATTCCACTTTTCTTGATAACCTGCAGGCTGTAGAAGAGGAAACAAATGATAGCCAATAATTTGGGATCTGATGACACTGGGTTTGCTTGTAGTCTGTAACCTTGGAAACACAAAGATCTGTGGAGGAGCTGAAGTCACATTTTAGAGAGTTTTTTTTTTTACTCACGCATATGGTCAATGTTGCTTGGTATTTTATGTCTGCACTGGAATAATAACAAATTGGATGCAAAAGTATTCCTAACCCATAAGGGGAAAAAAATCTAAGGTATCAACATGGAGTCTCGATCGAAAAACAATACTTTTGAAAGTTCATTTATATGGTTCGACAGCCTGCATCAATCCCTGGGGGTGATCTGATCACTATACCAAATATAAAAACTGTGCACCTATCCTTAATCTTTAGATTGCAGTCTGTAAACCCTGTCATTATTATAAGGGTATAGTGCGCTACTAGGGGAAAGAAAACTTAATTGGTCATATTGGATTTTACAGGTTGGTTACATTGTGTCCCTTCCC
Organism: Oophaga sylvatica; assembly: GCA_033576555.1. Lineage (NCBI taxonomy): Eukaryota > Metazoa > Chordata > Amphibia > Anura > Dendrobatidae > Oophaga > Oophaga sylvatica. The sequence goes on from JARQOD010000009.1 coordinate 76,732,333, forward strand.
CCTTACTAGCTTCATATAGAATTAATAATTATAAACCCATGGACTTGATTGATTCATTTAAAAACAGTTGCAAAAAACATAAAAACACAAAACAAAAACAGCACAAAACAGAGCAGCACAGAGGAACAAGAACCTGAAAAAGAAATTTGCCTTCTTTGTTTTTGCCAAATCGCCATCTAAGGGAGGGGTGCTCGTATGTCAAATCTATGTGGTCTGATTGTTAACGTAACCCATAATACCATGGTCAACAAAAAAGTGCATTAAGAAAAGAGCGGACTGCCTGGAATCTGCAGGACGGCAGCTCAAACGCCGTATTCTGCAGTATGTGTAGAAACGCCCTTCCTGGCTAAAGTTTGTCTTCTTTTCCAGGACAGAGACCTTCAAGGATCATGTAGCCAGTCGTACCCTGGCCAATAGATCTGGCGCCAGATCACCGGTCATCTGTAATTTGCTCCGGCCGCGAGAAGTAAACACATTGAGCGTAACTGCAACGATAACTCTGTTCTATGTGTAGCAGCCGCTGCCAGGTACAACAGATCAGTCCCTGATCTAAAGAATAAGAGCTGAGCTTCTCAGCAGCCAGCGGAGGCTTCTACAACGGCTTGCAGCTCCATTGGAAGTGTTTACATCCGCTGTCACCAGAGCTTATAGCAGCTGATCGTGGAGGTGCCGGGGGTCGGATCCCCGCGGTCTGATATCGATGACCTATCCTATCCATAACTTATCAATATGCTATGACCCCTTAAAGAGGCTAATGTGAATAATTATCATGGCTGTAGAAGCAATGTGACTACTATGTGATCAGATGTCATGTTTATTAGTGAACGTGTTCAGGGCCTCCACCTACATTGGTGCAAGGCTCATACCAAACATGTCTCCAACATGGAAGATTGTAGTGAAGGGGCAAATTTTACACCCTTCAAACCTCAGAGGTGCACGCCAGAGCATCATTACAATCTATGGTTCCCTATTTTGGGTGAATGTACCTTTCCTTCAATTCGTATCTACCGGTAATGACTCAGTTCTTTACCTGCACTTAAAATAGCAGGATCCTTTCAATGGCATCAAGATTGACCTCTTACATATGCCGGTCTATGAATAAAATGAATAACTGTGGTGGTGGTACAGTGGCGCCCCCCACTCACTTTATCGGATGGTTTGAACGGATTTCCTTGTCCACTTAATCCACCGCTGATACTGAAGCCGAGGCCGGGATTCTTCTCTATCCTCACACAGTACTGGGGAGAAATGGAGGAAGACGGTCACAAACGTATGAGGAGTAGGAGCACACATCTACGGGAAATGCTCGCACCACAAATCTTCTCACTGGTGTAAAGTGTTTGTAAAACTTTAACACAGCTGCAAATCTCAGCCATAAAGGGAAAAGATGGAACTCTGTTTTCACCAGGCTCTGAGGCTCCCCCTAGTGGTGGCTGTGTGAAGCCAGAATCTTCTCACTTACCTATAACTGTGAATTATAGCAGGAGATTTGGGTCTCTGTACGAGCTCCCTGGTAAAATACATTATCAAATAATTCTGAAAGGAATTTTGGATTTCCTGCATTTATAGAAGTTATTCCACAATCATTATTTTTTTTTTCTTTAAAAGAGGTTCATAACATCTAAAAGAGATTCCCCTAGAAATCTGTGTGTTTTTTCCTATACATTCATCACTTATCTTATTCTGTTCAGGTAGTTTCTGGACAGAACAGACTGCTGTCCTTTTCTGACACCAAGGCCTTTATTTTTAAATTATTTTTTTTCATTGACTTTAGTGGATGTTCTTTTGTTTAAAATGCATCCCAACTTTTGATCATCCTGTTTATTTTAGGGCCAGCATGCTGAGATGATGAAACGACAATGTACGCCATATACTGTCATGGCCGAAAGTGTTTACACCCTTGAAATTGTTCCAGAAAATGAAGTATATCTCCCAGAAAATTATTGTAAATACACGTTTTGTTATATACATTTTTATTGGACATAATTTCACACAAACTCCCAAAAATGGGCCAGAAAATTTTATTTTAGGTACTGTGTGTTTTTTTCTTAGTATGTCTCATTCCATTTTCAGTAAACAGTAGAATGATGTGCTTTACCAAAAAGCTCTATCTTGGTCTCATCTGTCCACAAGACGCTTTCCCAGTGGATTTTTGTTACTCGCATACACTTTGGCAAACTGCAGTCTAGCTTTGCTAGGTCTGTGTCAGCAGTGGGGTCCTCTTGGGTCTCCTGCCCTAGCGTTTCATTTTGGATGGATAGTTCGCGCTGACACTGATGCACCCTGAGCCTACAGGACAGCTTGAATTTCTTTGGATCTTGATTGGGGCTTATCCACCATCCGGACTATCCTGTGTTACAACCTTTCATTAATTTTTCTCTGCCGTCCACGTCCAGGGAGATTAGCTACAGTGCCATGGGTTGTAAACTTCTTGATTATGTTGCGCACCGTAGACAAAGGAACATGAAGCTCTCTGGAGATGGACTTGTGACCTTGAGAATGTTGATATTGTGCAATAATTTTGGTTCTCATGTCCTCAGACAGTTCTCTTCTAGTCTTTCTGTTCCCCATGCTTAGTGCTGCACACTGACACACAATGCAAAGATTGAGTCAACTTCTCCCCTTTTTATCTGGTTTCAGATGTGGTTTTCATATTCCACACACCTGTTACTTGCCACAGGTGAGCGTGAACGAGCATCATATGTTTGAAACAAAGTTGTTTACCTACAATTTTGGAAAGGTGCAAACAATTTTGACCAGCTTATTTTTGGGTTTTAGTGTGAAATTATGTCCAATTTGCCTTTTTCTGTTTTTTTGTGTTGTTCCAATACACACAAAAGAAATAAACGTGTATAACAAAACAATTGTAATTGCAATTATTTTCTGGGAGAAATACTTCATTTTCATTTGCTGTATGTACAGCAGATGTGTGCACTTAGCAGTTGAGCCCACTCTGTACAGTGCGGGTGCCGGCTGTGTTGTACAGCTGGCACATCTCACAATAGTCACAGCATCAGACTGCTTAGGAATAGGAGGGGCTGTCTCTTGTGGCCATCGGCTCATTGTGATGTGATCAAGGAGTGCTGATGAGTTTCTGCAGTGTTAATCTGAATAAATAATAGTCTGAATAAATAATATCTCATAAGATTTATCCCCTGTAGTGAATGACGAAACAGTAAAGTGGAAGAATTCATGTTTTTGTCGTCGTCACCGCCTATGTAAAAAAAATTGAATAAAAAGCGATCAGAAAGTCATACGGACTCTAAAATTAATTGAAAAGAAACCATACAACTTATACTGCAAAATAAAAACTCATACAACTCGATCACCCATGGAATAAAAAGGTTATGGCTGTTAGAAAGCAAAAGAGAAAAAAAAAAAAAATGGATGTGTCTCTAAGAGGGTTAATATATCTTTATGGGGATTAGAGCTCCAAACTCTCTGCATAGACATAATTTTTAAATATAACACATGAGCTACCTGTAGCCACCACTAGGGGGCCCACTGTACTATTATTGAGTCCAATGCATAGACAGTATGCAGAGAGCTCCCCCTAGTGGCAGCTGCAGGCAGTCAGAATGTTAACTTTTAAAATGGTGTAATCACAGCAAAATAAAGCATTGGTGGCATAATGATATAATAAATTAATTCAATCTATTTTGTGGATGGACATTCACTTTAAGACTATCAGGCAAAAATGTAACTCTGGACTAAGCTGCTATTCTACAGGAATATCTGTTCCCACCAAAATTCATACACTTACAGACAATATAAGAATTATGTCAAAATAAGATACAAAATACATTTTTAGGGTTGGTGCTTGAGATGGAATTAAAAAGATATGAAAGCATAGATCAAGAGAAAACTGTCAATTTTATGGCTTTTCCTATAATTCTATCAGGACGTAATAAAGCGGATCGCCTGAGTCTTATATGCGGTCAGTGTCTTTGCCCTGACGGCTGATTTATGGCTTTGATAAAGTGTGTGATTACACTGCACAGCTCACAGCATCTGCACCTTATATTAAATAAAGATGTAATGTGACATCATATATAGATAATCTACAATAACGGCATCTCAAGAGGTAAAACGTGACGGAAAAAAAGAAAATGCAAAAAGAAAAAATAAAGGAAAACTAAAATGCATGCTAAGGCTATGTGTAGTTAAATGTCTGTCATCCTTTACACACTTGCCTATTTTGGGGTTTATCTCTGCATTAATATTTCCCGTTTTTACATGGCGGAATACAGAGACAGAACACTTTTTATTCTCTCTTTGACGTAGTTTACATGTCTTTTTGCAGGATGAGTTATCATTTTAATTTCAGTATTTTTTGGACTTCGTATAAATTGTTAATTAACTATTATTAACTTTTTTATAGTGGGAATTAAAGGAAAAAAAAACAGCAATTCTGCCATAGTTTGCGCTTTTAGGATTTGCATAATTTGATACGTTGTATAAATACTTTATTTATTCTATGGGTTGGTGTGCATTTTTTATGTATTAGTACCTTTGCATAAAATTAGCACATTTAATAGAGGAAAATGAGCAGCAATATGTTAAATGGGTAGTTACAACTATAACAATACTATAAAAATGCGAGGAGCGGCATAGAACTCGGAAGCTGAACTTGCTCCTTACGCAGCGGGAGATGACTGTTATACAGAGCTAGGCTCCTACTGCTACGGTCGAGATTGGAGATAATGGTTCTCCTGGCCAGTAAACCACTTAGTTGCAATAGTCGAAAGGCATCTAGGCGGTTAGTCAGAGGTAGCTGACCCAGTCTTTCTATGTGCCCTGTGCCCAATTTGGGTGGTGCTATGAACCGTAATGGCAGTGAAGGAGCTAATAAATGCCCCCAGCTGTGCCATCTTTGTACTCATCCTTGGTATTGGTATGTCCATAACACTCCGCAATAATAAAATTAAAAATTAAACAGAGGCAAGAAGTGTTCCCACCTGCTCGGGATATCCATCCATACTCCTCTGTCCTTTTGTTTGTATCAAGCAGCGTCCGGACTGAGGGCCTCTTTGTGCAGCTGGGATCTGGATGGGCAGCGGAGATTGGTACTGCTGAATGGTCACTTTGTTCATGCCACCGTCATAATGCGGCTGCTCCCTTGACCTGTGCTGCAGGCTCTGCGATCCCATCAGCGTCTGGATATGGCTACCTGCCTGTGGGTAATGTAACCCGTTAGGCAAAGCTTCAGGAAGCTGAAAAGAAGCAATTGTTACAGTACATCTCACTCGTTCTGCTAGAAGAGGACCTCTCGTGTGTATGACACCTGACCGTCATCCACCCCCTTCAGACATCTATAGAAGTTCCCGATCTATGGATGCAAAGGAGGCTATGCTACCTGCTAAACTAACTGGGCCAAGATCGTCCCCCAGGAAACACTCAAGAAGGACCTGGTCCACAGTTGCCCAGAGATTTTGATTTTTCCCCATCACAATGTTAGTTACTTCAGGAGCGGCCTCTAAAGTTGGAGGGGGCCTCTCATTTTTTTCCAGTGTATCCTCTGAAAAATTGTCAATGGCAGAGAGGAGGATTTTAATTAGGGGTGCAAAGTCCTAATCCCATCAAAAAGATATGCAATAAGGTATGAAACCACATCCACATAAAGTCCTAATATCAAGAGGACAAGCAGTGGAAACAAAGCAAAACAGAGTTCCTCACCAAGACAGAAAGTTAAGGCACTTGGGGATCATTGGAATAATAACCCAACGGTAGGTCTGGAGTAGGAGTTCTCGTCACCCATAAAGGGCTATCTCATAAACAATAATTATACACAGAATAGATGATAAATGAATGATCGCTGCATGTTTGGCGGCCGAGACCCCTACCATTCTCAAGAACAGTGGTCCCAAAGTTCCCTACGTATGGAGCAATGATGAGCATGTGTGACCAGTGCGCCTTTAGCCAGATGGTCATACATGCTCATTACCAATCCAAATAATGGGGGTCGCAAAGTCCCTATGTGAGTGGACTAGAAGTGAGTATGTGTGACCAGCACTCTCATGGACGGTATATGGAGTTGCTATCAAACTTGCTCCATTCACACAGGGGATTTTGGGACCTCCCATTCTTATGATAGGTGGGGGTCTCCAAAATAGGTTACAATTATCACTTATCCATTGGATAGGTGATAAATGTCATTTTAAACATTCTGGAAAACAAGTGACCGCCCCGTGGCTGGTGGAGGTTGCACAGGTTTGGATTTTAATTGTAACGTCAACCCACCTACAGTACAGACCAAAAGTTTGGACACACCTTCTCATTCAATGAGTTCTCTGTATTTTCATGACTATGAAAATTGTAGAATCACACTGAAGGCATCAAAACTATGAATCAACACATGTGGAATTATACATTACACTTTACAAAAAAGTGTGAAACAACTGAAAATATGTTTATATTCTAGGTTCTTCAAAGTAGCCACCTTTTGCTTTGATTACTGCTTTGCACGCAGAAAAGGTGAACGGATGGACTCTACATGCCTGGTTCCCACCGTGAAGCATGGAGGAGGTGGTGTGATGGTGTGGGGGTGCTTTGCTGGTGACACTGTTGGGGATTTATTCAAAATTGAAGCGGTGAGCGGTCCAGCTCACCCCAAACCATCTCGATTGGGTTCAGGTCTGGTGACAGTGGAGGCCAGGTCATCTGGCGTAGAACCCCATCACTCTCCTTGGTCAAATAGCCCTTACACAGCCTGGAGGTGTGTTTGGGGTCATTGTCCTGTTGAAAAATAAATGATGGTCCAACTAAACGCAAACCGGATGGAATAGCATGCTGCTGCAAGATGCTGTGGTAGCCATGCTGGTTCAGTATGCCTTCAATTCTGAATAAATCCCCAACAGTGTCACCAGCAAAGCACCTCCACACCATCACACCTCCTCCTCCATGCTTCACGGTGGGAACCAGGCATGTAGAGTCCATCCGTTCACCTTTTCTGCGTGCAAAGCAGTAATCAAAGCAAAAGGTGGCTACTTTGAAGAATCTAGAATATAAGACATATTTTCAGTGTTTCACACTTTTTGTAAAGTGTAATGTATAATTCCACATGTGATAATTCATAGTTTTGATGTCTTCAGTGTGAATTTACAATTTTCATAGTCATGAAAATACAGGAAAATCTTTAAATGAGAAGGTGTGTCCAAACTTTTGGTCTGTACTGTATATTGACCCAACTATTTGAGTAGATCTCCACTGTAACATTAGAGCTTATCTGTGAAGCTGGTCCCTGGTCATTAGATCATAATTGGGAATATTGCTTTTTTTATGGTAAAAACAGTAATGCAACTGACCACAGTGCAGCAATGGAGGCGCCTTATGTACTCAGACCCGAAATATTGTATTATGACCCAAAAACATCCAAGAAGGAAAATCCCCCTTTATAAATATAAGCATTAGTTGATGCTTTTTTCGTGTTATTTTTACAGATGCCTTTGAATAGACCGGGCACTGGATGTATTTCAGCTGCACACAGTCTGCGGTGAATTAGAAGACTTTTGTATTGTACGGGGGCTGCACCCTGAGGGTCTGAGTGAAGCTATTAATTCGGAAGCCCGCTGTTGGTTCTCAGCGGCAGCGTTACAGTATAGACCCCATGCAGTCAGTGCATTACATGGGGCGATGCGCTCATGTGCCACCTGTAATTAGATTGGTCACGGCTCACGCAGAGCCAGAATAAATAAGAAAGAGAAACACAACATGGAGGAAATCCTGCACAAAGCACCGGAGGTTAGAAAACTGGGTTTTCGTTGCTATGCAGATCATGTTGCAATCTGTGAAATGATTTACACAAGTTTGTGATTTCTTTTTGGTGAATTAAAGGGGTCCTAATGTTACTCTTATCATAGGGTCTTCCAATACATCAATGCATCGGTCCTCGCCACGGGATGGGCGCACAGATATAAGGTTGCAACGGGGTTTTTATGGGGAGGGGGTCGATACTTGTCACTCATGTACCTTCTTAGTGACCGTTTCAGGTGGCACGTCTCTTCGTCCCAGTGGATACGGATTCCACTGACTGATAGATATATCTTCTTGCCCGTTGTCTAGGATGTTGCTCTGCTGCGATGGAGTCTGCGTGTGACAAAACCAAAACGTCACTAAATGCAGAAAAGAAAAGTAGCAATAAGAAAACCAGGAGTAACTTATAAACCGATGCAAAGTGTAGAGATGGTATCATTAGTACTTCTCAGACTGGCAGGATAGAAAGATGAGATATTAGATACTGATCGATAAGTGATAGCCATCGTTAATGAGACATAGCCAATAATTGGAGGAATAACAGGATAAATAGGTGATCGATAAACCGATACAAAGATCAGATAGATTTTAATAAAATCTGAATAAATACCTATAATTCTGCTTATTTCTTTATTCTGCCTTGCAAATAAATATTATCCCATGACGTTGGCGATCTGATATGTCCCCTCTGGATAAAGTAAAATGAACCCCCATATATCTGCTGAATCACAAGACGTGGACTTAGTGGCACCTCGCCTCACAACTATGTGTGGTTCGGGTAAGGATATTTTTAATTTCTGATATATTCGCTAATGAGACAACACCTTCCCACACATGGCTGCGAAAAGACTTGAAAAGCATTGAAGAGCAAGTCTCGCTGTAATATCCAATCTTTCTGGAAACACAAGACCCTCCGCTGGTGCGCAGCTGACTAATATCTCATACAGGAACATGGACTCAAATATCTGCATTGGTATAGATAGGGGTTGAATACTTTTGCAACACACTGAACTCCCAACAGCACCATTCCATTGCACCTCCTAGGTGGCAGAATGTGACCTTAAAATATTAAGCAGGACATGATCTGGTTTATGACTAAGGAAAGGAAGGTAAAGAAATATAAGAGTGAAGTAAAGTCTGCTGTGACCCGTGAATCCGAGACTTAGGACTTACAGCCCCTGAACCGCCAAAATACTGCGTGCTGATTCATCCGAGTCCCAATTACTGATGACAGCGGCAGCTTCTGCCTCCTACACAGGATTATTACCAGTTGTGCCACACTGGAGTTTGATCTTTCCCGACCAGAAGAATTTTTATGGTTTTTCATTTTACAATATATCCTCGCGAGTCATTTTTAGAACAGGTCGACAGTGACCGATTCTGATACAGAGCGCCAAATCCCATGCAAAGACACATCTTAATAATATACATACCGCCTGCAGCCACCACTAGTGGAAGCTCAATGCATGCTGTGTTAACCCCTTCACGCTGCAGCCCATTTTTGTTTCCATTTTTTCCTCCCCTTTTCCCAGAGCCATAACTCTTATTTTTCTGTCCACATCTATTTCATCTTGTGTCCAACATGAAAAATGTGGTGAAAGCTCCTCTTTAATGCATGTATGTAGTATACTAGCGAGAATATACAGCGTCAATCCTAGGGGGCTGCAGATTGTGGAGAGCTGTCGGATGGGGTTATTTGTGTACTGTGTGTCAGCACATCATCCACATCAAAAGGAGAAGGCCTGTGTGTGCAATTAACAATATCAGAACGGCATAGTCCTCGTGTGATGCCACCAACCTCCTTCATCCCAGGAGAGGATAGGAAAGGCTGCAGCTTCATTGCCCCTTCCCACTTACCATCCCTAGCAGAGACTGTGGACTGCACAGGGCTCCATCAATCATAGTAAGCGCTTGTCTTGGTTCATGCCACCAATCTTCTTCATCCCAAGACAAGAATGCCGGAAGCTTCACTCTCCCATCCCTGGTAGAGAATACGGTCCGCTTTATCCTTTATTCGTATTACTAAGGTTCACACTGTGAGCTGTAGTCCCACCCTATAGGGTCCCTACATTTTCTACCTTACCAATAATAGCACAGAAAAGGGTCCAGGTCACAAAGTTATTAAGCTTCGGACATCGAGTTTGGCTTGTATAGGACTTGGACCACACTGCCTTAATAATGAAAATCCTATTCATTTTTGGAGAGTGCTTTGGGACCACCAGAGGATTACATGGATGTATCTATTACATGGAGTCACATAGATCAATTACTATTGCAACTGGGAGACTGATACATAATAACGAGGGATGTCTCATAAAATCCTATATAAAGCGCTCAGTTATCAGATGATGATACCTTCTGTTACTTGTAGACTCTGACCACCAGCATTGTGAGCTGTGGTTACAAAAAGGAACCGGGTTCAATGTCAAGTCTATAAACTGAAGAATACACTGATAGAAAACACATTCAGTTGCCAAAAAATATGATGTGTTTATGGACAAAATTATTTTTAGCATAAAAATGCCTCATGTGTCCCATAAAGGGGCATACAGATGCCTCTAACCGATCTATGGCTAGAACATCCTGACATGGTAACTGCTCTGGAGTCTCTTGCTGCCCCGTCTCTAAAAAATAAGTGGAAATATATATACTAGAGCCTGAGAAACCACTAGGAATTGGGGACATTTTGACCAGAGATAATGGCACCATTAATCATGTGTTTTTTATCTCATCACCTTAGCTTCCTAAAGTTTACCCCACTACCTTTTATAACCACTCCACCTAATCTAGCACTAGGGTGTGAAAAGGCACTAGTTATGGGGGCAATCTGGGCAAAGCTCCCTAATAAGAGACTGACCCCAGTGTTCCTGCACTGATTCTCCTCTCCACTGTTATATATCAGGTTGGCCTTTCTCACACACAGCATCTCACATATTTATTTGGCCAGATGACATAAAAGTGATAGACTTATGATACGCTAGCTTTGATCATGGGGCTTCATAGAGTAACAGACAGACCACAGATACAGATATACAGATGGCGATATACAGTGTATCTGCTTACTATAACCTGAGGGTCTCTAGGGGAGGGTATAAGAAGCTACACACATAGACACACAGTGCAGAGACAAAGAGGGTCCAGGGAAGTGAGAAATCTCATAATATATATATTAGATAAACTCCTCAACATTGAAATTGGAACACCACGAATGAAAAGTGAAATTATGGAAATCACAGGATGGAGACGTTACTGATTTGCAAATTATTAAAAAATGGAAGCAATTTTTAAAACATCTGTATTTCTTCAGTCTGGAGAATAAGCATCATGTGCAGAAATCCCGGCACTTACAGATACTTAGTGGTTGTCTGAGAACTGTCCTGCCGAACTGAATGCACTTGAGAAAATCATCAGAATCCGCCGCTGGCAGCTCCTGTGTAATTGCCGACCAGTGACGACCCCGATGTGCTTGGTGGAGACAAGTCCGGAAACGCTGCAGACGATGGTTACAAGTTTAGGTCACACAGGCTGCTCACAGTAGTACAAACGACGAACAAAAAAGGATTCATGGGACACTTTCATGTTCCCTCATGAAGGCCTCTTTATGACATTGCCCACATGGTTTCCAGATTGATCTTTGTATCTAAAACTAAAGTAGGACTCATCATCACAGAAAAGGGACAGACCTCCATTTCAGCCTCCATTGCTGTCCTGCTCTGCACCATGATGGCCTTTGAGAGCGGTGGCATGAGGTCAGGGGCCCCTGTAGCTGAACGTCTCATTCATAACCCAGTGTCATGCAAACGCTTTTTGATGGTTTGTGTGGTCTCGGTATGTGACATCAAAATTTAACTTGCAGTACTGAATAGATCAGTACTCGCTGTTCATCCAATCTGCCGACACCACGTGGGCAATGTCATGAAGAGGTCTTCAAGAGGGAACGTCACACCATTTCTACTCCTGGGATTATAGTGGGGTCGCAAAATGTTCAATAGCTGGATCCCTCTAGTCTTCATTCCACATTCACTTATAACTCGATGTTACATTGATTTGGCCGTGGAACCAGTGGCACGGCCATTTCTCCAGAGTGTTCCAGCAGCCGTTTTTCAACACAACTCCAGACCTCAAGTCGCTCTTGTTACTGTGAGCAGCATGTGTGGCCTAAATGTGCTACTATGGCTGCAGCGTCTCCGGATTTGTCTCCCATTTATCACATGTTGGACGTCATTGATCGGCAGTTGAACAGGGAGCTGCCAGCAGAGGATCCTGATGATTTGCCCGAGTGCATTCAGCTAAGCAGAACATTCCTCAGACAACCATGAGTGATAGCAGTTGAGGTTGTAAGTGCCGGGATTTCTGTGCGTGGTGCTCATAGTCCATACTGAATAACTACAGATGTTTTGAAAATTCTGCGTCTATTTTTTCGTCACTAACATGTCTATCGAAGCTGTGATTTTCATAATTCTACAAAATTTCCTTATTGGTGTTGGAATTTCAATTCAAGGAATATATATGTACAGTATATATATATATATATATATATATATATATATATATATATATTCTTAAAAGGTGTTAACATCACCTATCCAAAGAGAATGGGAAAATGCATGATTCTTGGGGAGCAAGTCACCTGTCCGCACAACTTCACTGCAGAGTAGAAGTTTAAACTTGTGACCTATAGATCTATCTATCTATATCTATCTATCTATCTATCTATCTATCTATCTATCTATCTATCTATTTATCATAGCAATTTAAATATCCATCTAATGTAACAGTCAGTCCTGTGCATAAAATGAACATAGATGTAGGTCACATTCTTCTATTTATTAGTGATTGCCATTGAACTGAAGCTAATTAGACAGTATGCTTTCAGTCCAGCTAATGGAGGACAAAGATAGAGCCCAATTTATCCTAAAATGCCTGCAGAGAAGCTTCCACGTGGCTGGACACCAATGCTCAACGTCTTTCCCAGAGTAAGAGCATACAGCTTAGCAGGAGATTAACTTTTAATGTAAAAAATATATATTTTTTGTATGTATTGAGGTATTGTCAGTATGTTTGTGCACTGCTTCTACTATCCAAAAGGGACCCATGCATTCTCACATGGTTGCATTATAAGACATTATTATTGTGCAGAGTATGACTGGATATCAGAAGTTCTAGAAAAAAACAAGTGTTTCCAAATACTGAAGCTTAGATAAAAGTGTTTTTCACTTTTTTAAGTGGTTCCAAAAAGCTTTGATATTGGTTAACAGATACATGAATTTTGGCCTTTGCAAAGTGTCTATGTAATCTAGATAGCTGGATTGTTGTTGAGACAACTGCTTGAACTCCCAGGCACATTGAAAACCAGTTATTAAGTATTGTGATGTCCTATTTTTTAACCTTGCTTCTTCATGCCCTCTATACAACAGCTACTTATTATGGTATTTATTAGTATCACATGTAGTAGTTAATTAGTAGCTTAGATTAAAAGAATTAACTACAAACTTGGCGTGAATGCTGACCCCATGGCCTTTCCTGAAATGACACGATATCTGCCATTAGGGAAAAATCTAAACACAACTATACATTATTATAAAGTTGGTCTGGCCTATTTAAAACGTAATGTGCATGAGGAGCTTAAGGTTCTGATCACATTGGTGACATAGTCTCCATTCATAATGGCTGCCATGCCACTTTGCCACATCCATTGATTACAAACACAAAAAGCCCCCCTAAAAAAGTAATTGGCTTTTAATGGGGTCATAGGGTTCCACTTTTTAACAGCAAGAATAGTGCTGAATGTTTCTGTATTTTTTTTTAAAACAAGTTATGGAGCAGCCAGCAGAGACCCTTAATGTAAATGTGAATCAAGCCTTACTTCTTATGCACCTGTTCAGCAAATTAACAACTCCTTACTTACTAGCCTCATAAGCTGCTGATGCTAGCATCATATTAAGACATTAGTCAAAAGCTTAGATTAAAAGTATAAGCTTCAACAATGAGGCATATGCAGTCCCCATGATTGTCACTAAAATCATCACTACAGACAATCCTGGGGTATACACTGCCCCCATAGCTGTCCCTAACATTATCATATATAACAGTGAATAGCTGATATCTTGCACAATAAATTTGCCAGATGATCTCATTGTATGACATAACTCTTATGTGTAAGGAATTTTAAAAATGTTTATTTGAAATATTGCAATCAGTGCAAAATAAATTTTTCCAGATTATTAATTTGTCGTTATTAAAATTTCCTATTGCTGTCTCCAAATGGGAACATATTTCTAATCAGAGGCTATGTGTCATAACCTGTCTCTTTTACAAAACCCTACAGCTCTAGCAAACAGCAAATGATCCCAATGTTGCTCACTAGCAGCTATCAGGAATCTTATTTGCAATGAATCTGACTAGACATTTTTGGTAGAATTATTTAGATCTATGCTCGTTCAGCCATATACTTACGTAGTAGAGAGGTATATCTTGGTAGTTAGCTGAGTAAGGCATGGTATAAGTCATGCTTTTGCCATCATGCATTGCTGGGAGGTTTCCAGAGTGCAGCATGCCAAGGCTTATGGTGTTGTGCTTATATGCAGCATTCTGAATGAAGGAAACAATGGGTGACAGGGTATGAACACACATGCTGCACTTCAAACTGCACAAACAAGGCTGAAAGAGTTAACAGAGGTGAAGCACATTCTGGGTTAGACATTAGCAAACAAGGACCATAACACACTGATACATTACAAAAAGACTGATACACTTACAGAACTGACATAGAGAGATCCATTCTGTTTAACTGCCTGGAAAACCACAATGCAGGATTTAGTGTTTACTGGTGAAAACTCAAGCTCACAATACGGAATAACAGTCCAGTTATAAGAATTAATTGTAGAAAATAAGTGTATCCTAAACTCTAGTAGTGATTCATTCTCTATTTTCCCATTATACAAAACAGTTTTTAGAAAACAATCTTGTACATAGGGGACAGTACTATAGTAGTTATATTCTTGTACATACAGGGCAGTATTATAGTAGTTATATTCTTGTACATAGGAGCAGTATTATAGTAGTTATATTCTTGTACATAGGGGCAGTATTATAGTAGTTATATTCTTATACATAGGGGCAGTATTATAGTAGTTATATTCTTGTACATAGGGGCAGTATTATAGTAGTTATATTCTTATACATAGGGGCAGTATTATAGTAGTTATATTCTTATACATAGGGGCAGTATTATAGTAGTTATATTCTTGTATATAGGGGGCACTATTATAGTAGATATATTCTTGTACATAGGAGCAGTATTATAGTAGTTATATTCTTGTACATAGGGGCAGTATTATAGTAGTTATATTCTTGTACATAGGAGCAGTATTATAGTATTATATTCTCATACATAGGGGCAGTATTATAGTAGTTATATTCTTGTAAATAGGAGCAGTATTATAGTAGTTCTATTCTTGTACATAGGGGCAGTACTAGAGTAGTTATATTCTTGTATATAGGAGCAGTATTATAGTAGCTATATTCTTGTACATAGGAGCAGTATTATAGTAGTTATATTCTTGTACATAGGAGCAGTATTATAGTAGTTATATTCTTGTACATAGGAGCAGTATTATAGTAGTTATATTCTTGCACATAGGAGCAGTATTATAGTAGTTATATTCTTGTACATAGGGGCAGTATTATAGTAGTTATATTCTTGTACATAGGAGCAGTATTATAGTAGTTATATTCTCGTACATAGAGGCAGTATTATAGTAGTTATATTCTTGTACATAGGGGCAGTATTATAGTAGTTATATTCTTGTACATAGGAGCAGTATTATAGTAGTTATATTCTTGTATATAGGGGCAGTATTATAGTAGTTATATTCTTGTATATAGGAGCAGTATTATAGTAGTTATATTCTTGTATATAGGGGCAGTATTATAGTAGTTATATTTTTGTACATAGGAGCAGTATTATAGTAGTTATATTCTTGTACATAGGAGCAGTATTATAGTAGTTATATTCTTGTACATAGGAGCAGTATTATAGTAGTTATATTCTTGTACATAGGAGTAGTATTATAGTAGTTATATTCTTGTACATAGGAGCAGTATTATAGTAGTTATATTCTTGTACATAGGAGCAGTATTATAGTAGTTATATTCTTGTATATAGGGGCAGTATTATAGTAGTTATATTCTTGTATATAGGGGCAGTATTATAGTAGTTATATTCTTGTACATAGGAGCAGTATTATAGTAGTTATATTCTTGTACATAGGGGCAGTATTATAGTATTATTTGTACATAGGGCAGTATATAGTATATATTCTTGTACATAGGAGCAGTATTATAGTAGTTATATTCTCGTACATAGAGGCAGTATTATAGTAGTTATTTTCTTGTACATAGGGGCTTTACTATAGTAGTTGTAATCTTATACTCATAAACATCCACAAGTATATGAAACACTGGTCTCTTGTATGTACTTATAATGACCAGTACAAGCAACCTTAGAAATGATAAAAGCATATACAACATAAAGTAATGTGTTCGGCCTTAGTCTCCTTATCCTGTAAGTCTTTCTCATATGTCATTGTCTGCTTGCAGTTTACTGTTATAGTCAGTTTTAAAATAAATCGTTTTCATAATCAATATGGACATGTGACAATAGTAATGATCCGATCAATATTGTGAAGTTGCAGCACAGCTTATCTTATTGTAGCTTGTTTGGCAGTTTTCATATATGCTATGAGTAGATGCTTCCAAGTTTCTTCCTTGTAATTTCCATTGTCTTTAGTCGAGTGTGATTACTAATACAAAGCTACTTTGCATTAAATTTTTGGGTGGACGTCCTGTTATTTGGCTTATGACATCTTTCTGGTACAATATGGCACTACAGTGTCAACCCCAAGAAGACAGAGCATGCCTAATTCATTGGTCATTCTGACTATTAACTGTCTGGAGCAACCTTATCAGGAAAACCCGCAGTAATGAGCTGAAGAGCTGACCGAATTATCTGGTCATCAAAAGCCCCATTAACAAATTGGTGGACTATTTATCCACACTAGATGCAAATACCCCTTTTTCCTTAATGTCACTTACACAAAGTCTTCCTGGGAAATAAACAATGTATTCTCAATCACTGAAACGGTGTCATTGATTGAACCACATATGTAAGGTGTTATGATATATTATTAAAAACCACTCTCAGGCAATTGATGGGAGTTGTAGTTTGGCAACTTTTTGAAATTCACAGGTTTAAGACCACTAAGGTGAGGGCATCTAAGTAGTTGACATGACTGTCATTCAGCACTTGAATACATGGAGTAATTTCTCACTATGGCATCCAGTCCCTGGTGTTCATATGTTCTCTTCCCTAATCCAAAAAAAAAATACAATGGCCACTATTTGTGCCAGTAGGTTATAATACCAGGATTAATAGTATAATATATAATTGACCTTGTGATAAAACTGACATATTTCAAAAGTGTGAAAATAGTGCAACACTAGTAAGAAACTGAAAAAAAATCTACAAGAAAAATGTTTTCAAAAAAGTTTCCTGAAGTTTGGCCAATTCTAAAGTTTATTATTAATAATAATAATAATAATAATAATAATCTTTATTTATATAGTGCCATCATATTCCGCAGCGCTTTACAGTTTAAAGTTTCCTTATATATAAAATAACTACTGACTACAAAGTGACTGCCATTTACCACCATAACATAGGGGTAATCAATGGCATTTAGGAGTCTCAGGCACCATCCAACTTTGGGAAAACAAAAGAAAGTGCACAAAGTGTGTCTGAATTTCCCCTTGAAAGAACAATTACAAGAGTTTATTGTCATTGGATTTCCAGTAGATTCCACCAAAATAATCAATAACTTAAGCCTGAATGATTGTTAAAAAATAATAATTTAAACGGTTAATTCCAAAATTGCGAAATTTTCACCTATTCGTACAATTGGTTTTAGTTTACTGATCGCTAGGGTCTGACCATTACGGCCCCATTAAACCCAAGAACAAGGCTCAGGACTTGGTGCCAGCATGAGCACCACCGCTCTATTCATTGTTTACAGGGCTGCCATAGACAGTAGTAGAGACAGCGGAGCGGGGAGCCAGCAGTTGAACCCTCAGCAACCAGAAAGCTGTGAATAACGATTTAAAGGGGTTGTTTATAAATAATATTGAGTGCCTATCCATAATCCAGATGATAAATGTCTGATTTCCGGGGTTCTGGCTATTACAAAATACATTTGTCTTCAGAATGGGGGTCCTAATGTCCTTTATGTGAATGAAGCATTAGTGAGCATGTGTGACCACCACTCCTATACACAGTTAATGAAGCAGTGGTCGCACATGCTCACTAATGCATTATTCGCATTGAGGATTTTGTGACCCCTGTTTGTGTACGACAATACTTTGTTGGCTTTTGCAAGTTAGTAAATATCTTGATAATGAACAGGCGAAAATATGAATAAGTTCCATTAATCAGACATACCCTGTCCAGTCTTCTAGCTTCTATGTGTCTGAGCAGCTGCTGTCTCCAGTCGGGCGGCATTTTATTGCAGCTATCGTCTACTTTTCCCTGATTCTGCCTGCTCTTCATGTCGCTGTCGGAGGTCTTGTCGCCATAGTTAACCAAGTTGTAATCAGACGGTATTTTTTCAAGCAACGCTGCCATGGTTGGCCTAGCAGAAACCGGACGGGTCTGAGCAGTCCCATAGGTCTCAGTGCTGTAGCTCCTTGCAGACAATGGCCGTCTTTGCGTGAGAGTTTTGACTTGATAGCTGCTTCCTTGAGACTTTATGTCTGGATAGGAGCTGTGATCATCTTCATAACGACCATTTCTTTTTAGAAACTGAGATTCGGCCACTGACATGCTGCTTTGTCGTTCAATAGCCCCAAGGAATGGAGGCCTGCCATACCGGTCAGTCTGTGGAAGTTCATGTGGCTCGCTCACCCTTCTATACATTTGCATCTCTGTGGCACTTGCCAAAGAGTCTGCCCTTTTCAAGAATCCTGGCCTTGATCCTTGACTTGTAAACTGAGGAGGAATGGAGTCTTCATTGACTGAAGGTTGGGAAAAGGAAAACATCTGTTCCATGGGTGGGTATCCTCTGTAGGCTCTGGGACTGATCAGATCTTTTGCCATGCTCTTTGTTTGCTGAGAGGAGTAGTCAGGGTTGTATGAAAATGGAGGAGTTACTCTCTTCTCTGGTTTTACTTCGACTGCACCTGTTGGGTTAAAACTTTGGTCAAACTGGTAGACTTTCTTGGTGGTAGGCTTCTGCTGCTGCCCTCTGCTGGATCCATAACCCAACATCTCATCATCGAGCATTGGCACTGACTGACTACGAGACATACTTTGTTCCTGCAACATACCCAAGTCTGGTCTGGCATGGCTTCCGTGCATGATGTTTCTTGGATCATAGTTTTGTAAGGGAATATTGTACACTTTGAATGCCCCGATATCTATTTCATCTATACTTTGAGACTTTTTAAACCTGCCCGTCTTCAAATCCTTCATTAACGGCGAGAGTCTTTCGGTACTTTTGCTCACTGATATGGTATTTTTGGCAGACTCAGGACGGCAATGGCTATGTGGAAATACATTTCCCATGTTCCGGTTAGAGCTGGTGTCATGAAACTCCCACGATGGGCCTGAAGAGAATGTGCTTGGGTTTTCTAATGACTGTGGCTTATGTTCTTTCCGTTCCGGCAATGGACTATTGACGGGGGTGGTTTCAAGTTTTGAAGGAAATGCTGTCCTGTCTTCAAATGGACTGGGAGTCCGAGTCCAATTTTGCCAAGGATTGCTTGGTGAAACATCTGCTTCTTGAGAGTTTCTCTGTGATGGCTGCTCCAACTCCAGTGGTATTCCAATAATTCGGTCTTGCCTGATTAATGGACGCCTTCCATGTGAGGATGTGCTTCTTGATTTGAAGACAGCATTGGGTTACCTCCTGCATTCTCCACTGCATTTTCTTCGGCCACGAATCCGGTGTTGTCATAGTGCGAACTGTTGTTCCAGTTTTCGGTGAACGAGTCATTGAGGTTCTGGCGGTCATTGCGCTGCTGAAGATTTCCTATAGGAGCAGTCTCCCGCTGGCTCAGCAATGGCTTTGTTTCAAGGGGTTGTGGAAAGGACTGAGTCAGTCTGCAAAAACACAGAAAAAAATATCAGTTCCCATTGTGTATTATTGTAACCAGACAGACAACACAACTTGTACCATCTTGACCACAGAGTATGCAGTTTTTTTTTCAAAAACAGCACCACTCTTGTCTTTGGGGCCTTATTTGATACATACAGCATCACTCACCTCACCAGCAGCTGAGCAGCACTAATGCCATCCCATTGACCGGTGATGGCCAGGATGTTGTACCCCTGCCCTATTCATTAGTATAGGATGCATGCTTATCATCGATCTTTGCTAATCATAAGAAGTGATGTGGATGCCGGCAGGTCGGAGCAGGTTTGCAGACCATTGATACAATGGCCACTCGCTGCTGATATCCTGTGAATCATTTTGCTCAACTTTAGTACATGGGCAGCCGGTATCATGCTCCTGGCCTTTTTATTAGAATAAGATGCCTGCACCATATCTAACAATACCTGATGAGAAATCTGATCTTTGCTTACCTCCCAATGTGTAAGTGAGAGGCCTTGGAGCAACCAAGGTGTGGGTGAGAGGTCTTTTTCGTGAGCTGTCATTAATTTTAGAAACTTGCATGGTGCAGGCTACGCAGCGGAGGCCTTGTCATCCACAGCGGGTTGTCCATTTTAGCGACCAGGATCAGAGCTAGTTCCAATACCAGTGGTTTTTTGCTTCATGCAACAGGAAGAGCAAATGGTGCAAAAATGACAGGCCTCATCAATACTGCTCACCTTCTGATGCAGAAGTGAGGCACTGGTGCAACCCTTTAAATTTGGGGTGGGAGGTCATTTGCTTGAGCTGCCATCCATTTACAGCACTTGCATGGCATCAGAATAGGAGCTGAGCCCCTGTCATCCACAGGAAATCGTCCACTCCAGTCTGGCCAGGATCAGAGCTGGTTGCAATCCCATCACAGCTGTTACAGCAGGGTCGCCTGATCTAATAGCCAGGGTAAGAGCTGGTTCCAATCCCATCTGTTAGAGTAGGGTCACCTGCTATAACAGCTAGGATCAGAGCTGGTTCCAATCCCATCTGTTAGAGTAGGGTCACCTGCTATAACAGCTAGGATCAGAGCTGGTTCCAAATCCATCTGTTAGAGTAGGGTCACCTGCTATAACAGCTAGGATCAGAGCTGGTTCCAATCCCATCTGTTAGAGTAGGGTCACCTGCTATAACAGCCAAGGTAAGAGCTGGTTCCAATCCCATCTGTTAGAGTAGGGTCACCTGCTATGACAGCCTGGGTAAGAGCTGGTTCCAATCCCATCTGTTAGAGTAGGGTCACCTGCTATGACAGCCTGGGTAAGAGCTGGTTCCAATCCCATCTGTTAGAGTAGGGTCACCTGCTATAACAGCCAAGGTAAGAGCTGGTTCCAATCCCATCTGTTAGAGTAGGGTCACCTGCTATGACAGCCTGGGTAAGAGCTGGTTCCAATCCCATCTGTTAGAGTAGGGTCACCTGCTATAACAGCTAGGATCAGAGCTGGTTCCAATCCCATCTGTTAGAGTAGGGTCACCTGCTATAACAGCTAGGATCAGAGCTGGTTCCAATCCCAAAGTTATATGTAAAACAAAATGATGCTTTTAAAATATAGAATCTGTTCCGCAAAAAATACAACCCCTCATGAAGATATATCAACAAAAAAAAAGGAGTATTTTGGGGGTGGAGACAAAAAGTGAAAAAACAATGTCTCCCAGGCTACGTCCTTAAGGGATTAATGACAATTCTGGACCCATTCAATCACTGCCCATTGGTCCCGCTCTGGGCTGTGATTGTGCCCACATCAGTAGGTGTAGCTGAGGATTTGACAGACCTGTTACCCACAATGAGCTATTTACAGCCTCCTTAGCAGTAATCTGCACTTTCACACGCGCATTAGATGATCCAGAAGAAGCTTGGGAAGGTGAGTAGTCGGAATAGGTCCCTGATGACACACTGTTATGATGGTGCTTATCCATCTCCGACTCATCTGTGGACTCTGTAGATACAAAAATTAAGTTTAGTGAGGCAGCGTCAGACAGTTTTTGGGAACCTCTCATTGTGAAATGCCATTAAAAGCCTCCTCTACAGTCGATATGTCGTGAGACACCACTGGGAAAACTGGGGACAAGCACCAATAAATGGACATCACCATTTCTGAAATCTGTCATAAATGTAAACCTGGCCATGCACGTAAAATAATTGCAAGTCTGGGTTCAAACCTCGTCTTGTACCTCGTTTATGACTTAGGTGGTGGTTTCTGTCTGAATATGATACTATCAATGTGGTATAAGTGGTATTCAGACATCCCCGTAACAGAGTAGAAGTCAATGGCTTTATTGTGGGCTTTAGTCTGGCTGCTTAAAAATCCAAAGATAGTTGTGAACGGGAACCAACACGTTGTGTGAACCGGCCTAACACTCTTTTGCCCAACGATTATTTTTCCTCACTCCATAAAACTGCAAGATGAGCTCAAAATATGTGCCATGTTTATTTCAATGGGGACGGGCAAATGACTCCACAACAGTGAAAAGTAAAGTATTGGGCACGCCCAAATCCAATGTGTTCGATCCTTCATAGTTTATGATTGCTGAAGTCATTTGAGTGTGAGTATGCTACCTTAAATATTAGACTGTTGGCCAATCCTGCTGAAAAACAATTCACCAATTTGTGCCCTACACACTTGGACACCAATAGTCAAGTTTCTAAATTTAAGGTCCCATTAACCAAAATGACTGCAGAAGGATTTTGGCCAAACTAATGGGTACCTCTGAATTAGACATCATCAATGTACCCAGTGGCATGCCTAGAAGCTTGAAGGCCTCAGAACAAACTCTTCAACAGGACCCCTGACTAAAATGGGTAATTAATACTATTGGTTTTCTCATATGGTCCAAAAGGACTTTCTGGGCCCATTAGACTCCAGGGGTGAATGCAAGCCCTGCACCCACTATAATTATGCCCCTGGATGTATCCTAAATACAGTCATATAATAAATCTACCTTTCTTATCTTTTCCAAGTAGCACCAGTTTTGGTGGATACAGTGGGGTCTCAATCAATGATGGACGCAGTTCAGCCATGCGCATTTCAGTCGGACGATGTACAAAGGGCTCCTGAAAAGCAAAAATTCCTCATGAAAGGGCAAAGTGCTCTATGTGGGGCAATCATCTGGCAATAAAACCAAGTAACAATTGGCAGAAGTCATAAAGAACTTTTTTCCCACTAAAATCAAACACCTAAAATATAAGTCTGAATAGGGAATAGCTTACCCTCTTGTAATAAAAACCCGTTAAGCCGTAACAATTAAAAATGATGAGCTCACACATTTTAAGCTCCAATTCATGCTAAGTCAGCACTCACACGTTGCGGACGTGGTGTTGTTTTGTAGGTAGAGTCGCAACATCTTTTTCCGCATTTTATAAAAACAAGTCTGAATGTAGCCTTATAGTCTGGACTTGGGAAGGGTGGTACCTCTGATCTTTCTGAGTGCTCTTCCTTCTCCTTTCTCTTTGGGACTTCTAGGGAATAACTTCGGATATTTCCGGCATCAGATATCTGGGTCTTTTGGAATTCTTTATGTTCCCGATTTGAAACCTAAAAAATAAAGTCAAACAATTAGAAATTAAATGTGCACAATATTGCTAAGTGTAGTCAACATTAACATATGCCAAAAAGTTGAATAAAAAGATGACATCATGTAAAATCCTTATAGAAAACTGGATATGTGGCTGTTTGTTGGCTTGACCACATTGGCGCACTATCTTCAGGGCCTAACACTGGATTCATATGTGCATCACGTGACTCAGGCATTTAATACAGAAGATATCTTTGAATCACCTCGGACTTCATGTCTTTTGTCGACATCGGCCACTTATGTTCATACTTTTCCTTGAGATTCTGCTCTGCAGTTGGTGTGGGGATGGAGTTTTCCAGAGAAGAGCTGTGACTTCCTTTCCCGACCATGTTCTGAACAGACTTCACCATATTTTTTAGATCTTCTGGATACGGCGTTGGGTATCTCTTCAGATTAATTTCAACCTGGATTTAGAAATGATGGATAGCAAGAAAATGGTATCTCAATTTTTGAAAGTTAGAAGTATAATGTCACCTACTACATTTCGTCAGATTCAAGCCAATGCCTACTGGTGCCGACAGTAAATCATTGCTGCAGTTTTATCCATCTCTTGTTTAGGTGAATCGTGAGCCTCAAAACGAGAAGGAAAGAATTTGCAGCCTTCCTTCTGAAAATAGACTTTTCTGTTGGGTTAAGCTGGAGGTAAGTGAATAACAGGGACTTACAAGGGTCCATTAAGGTATTGCCAATATCGATGCAAAGTCCACATTTCACGTCTTAACATGTTGCAGTTTAGTCTAATGTATTTTTTGCATACTGCAATACTAAGATAAGGGTATAGATATGACTGGCACTGGAAAAAAAAACTAAAGTGGAGCCATTTTCCTCCATCCTCAGACAAAGCCCTTAATCATCATTACGAAAACTGATAAGTCATTATCAAAAGTCTTACAAGTGCTGAATCTTAGCTCCTCTACACCGCAGCAATTTTTCTTTTTTTGCACTTTTGATCCTTCCTCCCCTTCTTCCAAAAGCCATAACCTGCTCTAATTTAATGGGGGGCGGGGGGGTGTTCTTCTTTCTCCAGTGTGTTGCTGTCTGCTTATCAGTGGGCAGAAGTAAACCCCCCAGTGAAAACTCTGTGAGAACACCCACTGAGACTTATAATAACTAATTGGATGCTGAATACTTTGAGCTAATCTCTCTACAACAGAGAGGCGAAATAAAAACAAAAAAATGTTCTCTTCAGCTCTGCACCTTCTATTTCATCACGAGTCCATGAAAAATTTGGTGAAAGGTCCTCTTTAACTGCATAATAATAATAAGTAGAATTTGGCATCGCTGTAATAGGACTGACTTGGAAAATCATGTCGCCAGTTAACTTTTACAGCACAATTAACATCGTATTTTGGAAACCTAAAAATCAAAGATTGATCTTTAGGTTTATTTTTCATCATGAGTCCCAACTGGAGTTTTTACCCATTTTTCAGTAAGTTATATGGTAAAGTAAATAGTAGCTACACCTCAACCTGCAAAAACAAGTCCTCATACGTCTATGTAGACTGAAAACTATCAAAGTTATGATTAGAAACAATCGATTATTCATCAGTTGTAACACAGGATTGTTCATTTCATCAATCCAGACAACAATCGTTGGTCATTTTCCATTAACTATGATCTAATGTGCTCTCAGTTAAATTCTGTTTTTCTCATGACAATTATTGATGCAAAATGTTCACACCCCAACCAATAGCTTTATTGAGCACAAACTACAAGCAGCAAATGTCCTCATTAGTAAACCTAGAGTTGGTGCAAATTTATTTGCACGTTCCATGGGCCACGACAATTGTCAGCAGCCGTGCACAGGAGCAGGAGAACCCCCTCGTCTGTTGGCTTCTGCGGATCTTCATTTGATTTGCTGACCTCACTGTTGCGGATGATGTCGGGTAAGAGGTGATTCCCCCGTGCAGCGGTTACAGACAACTGTCATGGCGATGCAATGGGATGTGCAAACTGATTTGTACCAACTCTATAAATGACCAATAGTAAATTTTTAAAGAGTGAAGTAAAGGCTGATAAAGCTGAGCAGATAATCTATAAATTGCTGCACAGGTGACTCCTACACTTCGATCTTTATCTGAATCTGAGCTTTACTGTTGGTATTTAGCAAATGTCAAATCTGAAGGAAAAATATTTAGACTTGAGAGTCCTCAGTGGTTGATACCTTTTAATGGCTAACTGAAAAGATGGTAACAAATTGCAAGCTTTCGAGACTACGCAGGTCTCTTCATCAGACCTGGTAGTCTCGAAAGCTTGCAATTTGTTACCATCTTTTCAGTTAGCCATTAAAAGGTATCAACCACTGAGGACTCTCAAGTCTAAATATTTTTCTATCTACTGGCTAACACGGTACGAAGATACACATCTTTCCTATATCAAATCTGAAGGAGGAATTACTGCAGAAAGACTTTCTGTGTTGTGAGTAAGTAATCATAATGAGCCTTAAAGACATAATGCAAATAAATGACCACTTTGCAATGCTCAGAAGAACAACCCAATCTCCAGTCCATACAGTGGCATGTAAAAGTGTGGGCACCCCTGGTAAAAATTACTGTTATTCTGAACAGTTAGGCAAGTTGAAGATGAAATGATCTCTAAAGGCCTAAAGTTAAAGATGACACATATGTATATATATAGAGAGAGAGAGAGGAGAGAGAGAGAGAGAGAGAGGATTTTTCATCTTTTACATTTTAAAAATTCCAAAAAGCAAAGTGGTCCGATGCAAAAGTTTCTGCACCCTTGGAGATTTGTGTGCTCAGATAACTTTGACTAAGATTTCAGACCTTAATTAGCCTGTTAGAGTTATGGCTTATTCACTATCATCGGCAGGAAAGGCCAGGTGATGCAAATTTCCCAGCTTTATAAAAACCCAGCCTCCTTTAACCTTGTGGCAAACAGCAGTCATGGGTTCTTCTAAGCAGCTGCTGGAGGCGCACAAAGCAGGAGAAGGCTATAAGATGATAGCAAAGCATTTTCAAGATGCCTTTTCCCCAGTTCGAAATGTAATTAGGTAATGCCAGTTAACAGGAACAGTGGAGGTCAAAATAATATCTGGAAGATCAAGCAAAATTTCAGTGAGAGCTGCTCGTAGGATTGCTAGAGAGGCAAATCAGAACCCCCGCTTGACTGCAAATGACCTTCAGAAAT
Source organism: Oophaga sylvatica (assembly GCA_033576555.1). NCBI lineage: Eukaryota > Metazoa > Chordata > Amphibia > Anura > Dendrobatidae > Oophaga > Oophaga sylvatica. Next base: position 76,758,996 of record JARQOD010000009.1, read on the forward strand.
ATTTAGCAGACTCTGGAGTTGTGGTACGTTGTTCTACTGTTCAGAGACACCTGCACAAATATGACCTTCATGGAAGAGTCATCAGAAGAAACCCTTTCCTGCCTCCTCACCATAAAATTCAGCGTCAGAAGTATGCAAAAGACCATCTAAACAAGACTGATGCACTTTGGAAACAAGTCCTGTGGACTGATGAGGTAAAATAGAAGTCTGGCCACAATGATCACAGTTATGTGTGGAGAAAAATGGGCAAAGAAATTTAGGAACAGAATATCTCGCTGACCATTAAGCATGGGGGTGGATCAATCATGCTTTGGGGTTGTGTTGCAGCGAATGGCACAGCGAACATTTCACGCGTAGAGGGAAGAATGGATTCAATGAAATTGCAACAAATTCTTGATGCAAACATAAAACCATCTGTTAAAAAGCTGAAAGTGAAAAGAGGATGGGATCTACAAATGGAGAATGATCCTAAACACATGTTAAAATCCACAATAGACAACCTCAAAAGGAGCAAGCTGAAGACTTTACAATGGCCCTCACAGCCCCCTGATCTGAACATCATTGAAAATCTGTGCCTAGACCTCAAAGTAGCACAGCATGCTAGACGACCCAGGAATCTCACAGAACTGTAAGAATTTTCCAAAGAAGAATGGATTAAAAATCACTCAAACAAGAATTGAAAAACTCTTGTCTGGCTACAAAAAGTGTTTATAAGCTGTGATACTTGCAAAAGGGGGTGCTGCTAGGTACTAACAATGGAGGGTGCTCAAACATTTGCATTGGCCCATTTTCCATTTTGTAATTTTTAAAATGTAAAAGATGAAAATATATATATATTTTTTGCCTAAATACAAAGGAAATGTGCCATCTTTAACTTTAGGCCTTTTAGAAATCATTTAATCTTCAACTTGCTTAACTGTTCACAATAACAGTAATTTTGACCAAACTGCATGGCTGACTCTTGCACCAGTTTTAATTATTAATCCATACTAACAGAGGCTTATACAGCTCTGCATGCCACATCCATGATGTTATAATTCCCATAGTGAAGAAATCCTGTTATACACGGTTGATTCACCAGCTCTAGTTCCCAGAGTCCAGGAGATCTCCTCTTTTATTCTTAAAGCCTCATGGATATTCCAAGCATGACCTTAGTGCTTGCAAGAATTCAACAGCGTCTGGTAAACGGGTCTTTCTACGCTCGTGAATTTGACGCCTATTTAGATGAGCCAACATGGTGGTTAAATGATCGTTGATCCTGATTGGCTATGTAAAAGCCAATGGATGGTCATTTAATGGCTGACCAGAGATTGATCTGCTGCTGAAAATGATGATTTAATATTGGCACAAACGATCCAATCACCTGACGAACGAATAATTGCATGTTTACAAGTCGTTCCTGATTATCAGCTCGTCTAAATGAGTCTTAACTCCAGCGCATAAAACGCCGGTCCTAATTAATTCCCTCATTATCTATTGATCGTGCAGGACTTCCTAATTGATCATTTCAGTTCTGTCAGGTGCAGCATCAGCAATGATAATCATTAAGGTCCTTGAAGTATGGCAGGTGAACATCGCTCATCATTCCACCAGAATGTTTTGCACATGAAGCATCGAAAAATAAGTCACAAAATCCTCAGATTAATTATATATTTAAGGAGAAGAGACACAAGAGAAGTGTGTGCCGAGACAGATTGCCCGAGACACACTTGAGAAATTAAGAAATGTTAAGGAGCGACGTGACATTGCATATTGATATCTAAATGAGACTTTTTTTCATTTTTTTTTAATAAAAATATAACAGTACAATCAAACTTAAAAAAAAAGTTTTGAAGAAAATATTCCAAAAAGTTTCAACAAAAGTTTGGAAAGTCTCCCATATCATGAAATGTTGCCTGTCCATAGGAGCTTATAATAATTGGAGGAATGATATTAAGTGTAATATTTTCAGGGAAACAGCTCCTTGTTTTAGCAAGGGGGGTTATGAATAAAGTGAAGCAGTCACCCAGATATATTGAGGCTAACTCTGATCTAGAGTGACCAGGCCGGCATGTATACGGCCCACAGATTATGGTTATGAGATAATACGTATTCAAGGCAAGCTTAAAACTGGGACTGTAAGAAACAAATGGTCTGAGCTGGGGCAGTGAGTTCCAATGATTGGGTGCAGCACAGGAGAAGTCCTGCAGAAAGACAGGATAAAAGTTTTGGATTGTTGGATTGGTAGATAAGAGTGGAGATGACAGTATAACATCGTGGAGAGCTTTGTAAACTAATAGCAGAAGTTGGAATTTACAGTAATTCTGCAGAACACTCTTGGTTCTTCCTGGAAAACAATGGGTCTGAAAGGGTATCAGTCATATCAGTATAGTGCGGTACAATGCCATATTCCAACCCATGAGCACGACACAATGTCCACACTTCTCAATGTGGAGACAGTGCTGTCCATACAGTGTGCTACAGAAGGTGCCATATAGTGCTGAAGTACTAATACCATACATCATTCATGTAATACCATCAAAACAATACCAGAGCTAGCTACAGAAATAATAGAAACATACAGTACTAAACTAATACTGCCACCCCTACATAAATAACACCATTATGTGCTGAATTAATACTTTGATACATTCTATTGTTGTATTATTTATACAATGTTTTATTAATACTATCATACAACACCCAAATAATACTGTCACTAAGTGTATAAGTAACACTGCTATACAGTGCTTACATAATACTATCCTGCAGTATAAATAATACAACTCTGTCATTTATAATTAATACTACCATAGAATCCACAACAAAAACTATCACCTATAATATTGATATGAAGTGCTCACTTACTACCATTCACCACACTTACTGCTATACAACATGCAGTTTAGAGTATATGCAAACTATATATATATATATGTATACACATCCATATAAAGGAAAACTCATTATGCATGTGTCACAGTTCCACCCCTCAGTGTGTCTGGGATGCAGTTACCGACAGCTCAGCGATCCAGTCTGGCTTTGGGGCGTGCTGAACTGTCGGTGTGTTGGTTGACAGTTCGGCCATCCAACCTGAGACTGGGAGGTGCTGGCTGTCTCCAGGTGTTCATTGTCACAGGTGATTGCACGGCTACTTAACTGGCTGTTTCTCCCAGACCTCTGCAAGACGTACATTTAGCTACTGTGTGGTTTGTTCTCTTTGTGCTTTGCATTTTATTTGTTGATCTTTCGTTGCCTGACCTAGGACCTCGTTCTGACCATCCGTCTATTTAACCCCTTGTGCTCTGATCCACTACCTTCCTGGTATTCTGACCTCGGAATGTTACCTGACTACGCCTTTCTCACTTCCTACTGTTTATGACTTACCCTCCTGGCTTCTGACCTCGGACTATTCCATCTAACGGCTTGTCTGTGAGAAGTGACTCAGCATCACTGCATGTATAAGCACACTCATTACGTCATACACAAATCCACACATTCGCTACATCTGTATGTAGTGACACATACACATGCAAAATCAGTGCACGCACACTTACTGTAGACTCACTACATACAGTCATGCAGACCTACAATCTCTGCATACATGAAGCAAGCACATAAAGACTAACTCACCAAACACAAGCTTGTACATATACTGCACACTGACTAAATACAGGCATACACACTCAGAAATACACAATACCTGCAATACTTGCAGTGTGTGCATGTACACAAGCAAGCACATACTACATACAGGCATACACACACAAAATCTCATGCACACACATTTTCTGTATACTCACGACACACAAGTATTCACACATACAAACACACAATGCATGCACCATGCAGTCACACATATGCACACTCAAGCATGTATACAGTACATATAATGAACATGCACAACATACAAGCATGCATGCATGCACGCACACACACAATAACTGCACTCAGTGATGCACATATATTCACACTCATTACACACCAGCATTCACACACTACAATTAGGCATGCACATACTGTACACGCAATACTCGCACTCAGTTATGCATATATATATGCACACTCATTACACATGAGCATGAACACACACAGCATACAATAATACACACATACATGCACAATACCTGCACTCACTTATGCACATACAGGTGCTTCTCACAAAATTAGAATATCATCAAAAAGTTAATTTATTTCAGTTTTTAAATGCAAAAAAAGAAACTTACATATTCTATAGAGTCATTACACACAGAGTGATCTATTTCACGTGTTTATTTCTGTTAATGTTGATGATTATGGCTTACAGCCAATGAAAACCCAAAAGTCATTATCTCAGTAAATTAGAATACTTTATAACACCAGCTTGAAAAATGATTTTAAAATCCGAAATGTCCTACTGGAATGTATGTTCAGTTAATGCACTAAATACTTGGTCGCGGCTCCTTCTGCATCAATTACTGCATCAATGCGGCGTGGCATGGACGAGATCAGCCTGTGGCGCTGCTGAGGGGTTATGGAAGCCCAGGTTGCTTTGATAGCAGCCTTCAGCTCGTCTGCATTGTTGGGTCTGGTGTCTCATCTTCCTCTTGACAATACTCCATAGATTCTCTATGGGGTTAAGGTCAGGTGAGTTTGCTGCCAATCACAGTGATACTGTTGTTTGTACACCAGGTATTGGTACTTTTGGCAGTGTGGACAGGTGCCAAGTCCTGCTGGAGAATGACATTTCCATCTCCAAAAAGCTTGTCGGCAGAGGAAAGCATGAAGTGCTCTAAAATGTCCTGGTAGATGGCTGCGCTGACTTTGGTCTTGATAAAGCACAGTGGACCTACACCAGCAGATGACATGGCTCCCCAAACCATCACTGATGGTGGAGACTTCACACCAGACCTCCAGCAGCTTGGATTGTGGCCTCTCCACTCTTCCTCCAGACTCTGGGACCTTGATTTCCAAATGAAATGCTAAATTTACTCTTCTTGAGTGTGTCAATCACTGCCTTCTGGACATCTGTCAGGTCAGCAGTCTTCCCCATGATTGTGGAGCTAATGAAACAGACTAAGGGACCTTTTTAAATGCTTAGGAAGCCTCTGCAGGTGTTTTTGTTAATTGTTCTGATTTACTGAGATAATGACTTTTGGGTTTTCTTTGGCTGTAAGCCATAATCATCAACATTAACAGAAATAAACACTTGAAATAGATCACTATGTTTGTAATGAATCTATATAATACAGGTCCTTCTCAAAAAATTAGCATATAGTGCAAAATTTCATTATTTTCCATAATGTAATGATTACAATTAAACTTTCATATATTTTAGATTCATTACACACCAACTGAAATTTGTCAGGTCTTTTATTGTTTTAATACTGATGATTTTGGCATACAACTCCTGATAACCCAAAAAACCTGTCTCAAAAAATTAGCATATCAAGAAAAGGTTCTCTAAACGACCTATTACCCTAATCTTCTGAATCAACTAATTAACTCTAAACACATGCAAAAGATTCCTGAGGCTTTTAAAAACTCCCTGCCTGGTTCATTACTCAAAACCCCCATCATGGATAAGACTAGCGACCTTACTGATGTCAAGAAGGCCATCATTGACACCCTCAAGCAAGAGGGTAAGACCCAGAAAGAAATTTCTCAACAAATAGGCTGTTCCCAGAGTGCTGTATCAAGGCACCTCAATGGGAAGTCTGTTGGAAGGAAACAATGTGGCAGAAAACGCTGTACAACGAGAAGAGGTGACCGGACCCTGAGGAAGATTGTGGAGAAGGACCGATTCCAGACCTTGGGGGACCTGAGGAAGCAGTGGACTGAGTCTGGTGTAGAAACATCCAGAGCCACCGTACACAGGTGTGTGCAGGAAATGGGCTACAGGTGCCGCATTCCCCAGGTAAAGCCACTTTTGAACCATAAACAGCGGCAGAAGCGCCTGACCTGGGCTACAGAGAAGCAGCACTGGACTGTTGCTAAGTGGTCCCAAGTACTTTTTTCTGATGAAAGCAAATTTTGCATGTGATTCGGAAATCAAGGTGCCAGAGTCTGGAGGAAGACTGGGGAGAAGGAAATGCCAAAATGCCTGAAGTCCAGTGTCAAGAACCCACAGTCAGTGATGGTGTGGGGTGCCATGTCAGCTGCTGGTGTTGGTCCACTGTGTTTCATCAAGGGCAGGGTCAATGCAGCTAGCTATCAGGAGATTTTGGAGCACTTCATGCTTCCATCGGCTGAAATGCTTTATGGAGATGAAGATTTCATTTTTCAGCACGACCTGGCACCTGCTCACAGTGCCAAAACCACTGGTAAATGGTTTACTGACCATGGTATTACTGTGCTCAATTGGCCTGCCAACTCTCTGACCTGAACCCCATAGAGAATCTGTGGGATATTGTGAAGAGAAAGTTGAGAGACGCAAGACCCAACACTCTGGATGAGCTTAAGGCCGCTATCGAAGCATCCTGGGCCTCCATAACACCTCAGCAGTGTCACAGGCTGATTGCCTCCATGCCACGCCGCATTGAAGCAGTCATTTCTACAAAAGGATTCCCGACCAAGTATTGAGTGCATAACTGAACTTTATTACTTGATGTTTTTTTTGTTTGTTTTTAAAAAACACTTTTATTTTATTGGACGGTTGAAATATGTTAATTTTTTGAGACAGGTTTTTTGGGTTATCAGGAGTTGTATGCCAAAATCATCAGTATTAAAACAATAAAAGACCTGACAAATTTCAGTTGGTGTGTAATGAATCTAAAATATATGAAAGTTTAATTGTAATCATTACATTATGGAAAATAATGAAATTTTGCACTATATGCTAATTTTTTGAGAAGGACCTGTATATGAGTTTTCACTTTTTGTATTGAAGAACTGAAATAAATTAACTTTTTGATGATATTCTAATTTTGTGAGAAGCACCTGGATATTCACACTCGCTACATACAGAAATACACACATACTGCACACACACAATACATGAACTCATGGCAGCACACATATGCACACACTGCATACTCGCTACATACAGGCATGCACACACAATCCCCGTACTCCTGCACCCACACACAATTGCACATTTTTTACATACATCCGTACTGTAGATAAAAACAACTTCTAAATGTAGTCTGTGAATACACAAGGAAATGTTATTCCCGCGTTCTAGTTTCGCACACCATCAGCTCTGGAATCTCCTTCCTCTAGGAAGCCAGTCACAGATTGATGCTGTTAGTTAAATGCAATGCATATTTCCATATTGTGGCGTATTTACGGTACATAGCAAAGCACATTATAATAGCGATGAACCCCAAGACATTATACACATTATACTGGGCACATGCTTCTCTCTGCTTAGGAAATGGGCTAATCTGAGATTTTCTTGGTTGCATTGGTAACCTCTTACAGAGAGAACTACATTAGTCATTAGTTGCACAGAATAAAAAGCAGGAGCCACAGAAAATGTGTGTCCTATTTATAAATGAAGCACATGTCTGTTCATTGAAAGAGAAAATTGCTGGCCTTGAGACAAAAAAAGATGGTTGGCTGCTAAATATGGTGCAGGTTCATGAGTTATGCCTATCTGAATGGGGTCCAATACGCCACACAACCCGTGGACATAAGTTTCTGGAAGAAAGCAGCCATGTTTTTCATTGCATCGTAAATACAACATTAGCACATGCATTCAGTGGCTGCTAATGTCGGCTTTAACCTTAAACTGACCTTGACTTTTCCCGGAGCTTCTTCTTCTTCTTCTTTTTTGTCTTCAAACTCAAACGCCACAGTCATCCTTTGCTGTCGCTGCTCTTCCCAGAGCGTGGGGTTAAAACTGTCACTGTCAGACTGGAAATCTGCGTTAGAAGCAAACATTGACTCTCTCACATGAGACTGACAGATAATGATTACGGCTGTCAAAAACAGATTGCGTCTCCCAACCTTTGCTGGCCCAATTACGAGCGAAACACTAGATGGAAAAAAAAAAACCACTTCCTACCATATGTTCACATCATTAGCCTCAGTCAGTTGTTAGCCTCGCGGATTAATATTAGTCAGCAACATATGGATACAGATTATATAACATTATTCCCATGGGATTTAAAAAAATACACAAGAAATATTGGTCCTTGGTTTGTCCCTTACTCCCAAAGTTAGAGGCCTAGCTATGTGTGACATGTGCGAGCGTGAAGTCCAGAATGCAAAACATTGCAGCAAAATCTCATTTATGAGGAATATTAGATCACAACTAGTGAGGAGCGAGCATGCTCGTGTCCTAATCGAGTATTTTCATGGCGTGTTGAGAGGGAGGCCTTTGATAGACTGGCAGATAACAAAGAACTTATCGTTAAACCCTCGGATAAAGAGGGCAATCTTATTGTACTTAACCATGAGAAATACTTACAAATGAGCAATAGGATTCTGAGGGATGAGGATACATATAAGATCTTGAGGGAAGATCCTACTAAAAAATTATTACATGAATTAGAGAGCATATTATTGGGGGCTTTGGATTCAAAAATTATCTCCAAAAGTGAATGGGACTTTATGTATCCAAAATTCCCAGTCCTGGCTGTCTTCTAAGCACTACCTAAAGTGCATAAGGGCCTGAGTCCATTGAAAGGCCGTCCTACCATTGCCGGAATTGACTCTGTTACCCATATTTATGGCTTGTATATAAATAATATATTTAGGCCATTTATGATATCCTTGCCCTCCTATGTTAGGGACACCTCGGACCTCCTTCTCAAGCTGGAAGATATAACTGTGGATGAGGGTGTGTATTTAGCGTCCATAGATGTGGAGTCTCTGTATAGTAATATCCCCCATGATATTGGACTCAAGGCGGTAGAGTACTACCTTTAGATCCAGTGGACTGCAATATCTGGCACACAACCAATTTGTATTGGGATTGATGGAAATTATATTAAAACATAATTTTTCCTCCTTTAACGGGAAGTTCTTCCACCAGCTCAGGGGCACAGCAATGGGGAGCCCATGAGCCCCCACATATGCTAATCTATTCCTGGGCTGCTGGTAGGACTCCGTTGTTTTTGGGGAGGATGCCACCTCATGGTGGAACCCCAAGATATTGTTTTGGGGCCGTTACCTGGATGATGTGCTGATACTGTGGTCAGGTAGTCCAGACACCTTTTCCAATTTCGTTGGAGAGCTAAATGTCAACCACTTGGGTCTTAAGTTGACACATGAGATCAACTATGAATCCATCAGCTTCCTGGATATAAAGATTGGTAGAGACAACACCGGACGTATCACCACAGAAACATTACGGAAGTCTACAGCTACAAATAACCTTCTGCGATGGAATAGCCACCACCCCTAGCTTGAGAAGGGGAATCCCCAAAGGCCAGTATCTCCGGGTTAGACGGAATTGGACATCGACCACTAAATTTCATCACTAGGCCCGTCCCAGTTAAATGGAGAGCAGCAGATTATAAACTGGGATATCGGCGCACAAGTGGGATGAGCCGCGTTTGCGTTTCTCACAGACAGGAAGTGGATCCCAGTATCCCACGGAAGTATCTCTAGGGACGCCTCAATTGGAGGGGCGGCGGTGAGGTGTGAGTATGGCGGATACCGGCTCCATACCCCTGAGGGTATGTGCACACGTTGCGGATTCTGTTGCAGTTCTGCAGCGGATTTTGCCTTGCAGATCTGCAGCAGAACTGCAAGCGATGTACAGTGCCATTCTAGTCAATGGAAATCAAAAAATGCAGTGCACATGCTGCAGATTTTTCTGCGCAGATTTGGTGCGGATTTAAAACTGCAGCATGTCACTTCTTTTGTGCAGAACTGCAGCGGTTTTACACCTGCTCCATTATAGGAATCTGCAGGTCTCAAAACGCAGGGGAAATCTGCACAAAAACTGCAGTAAATCTGCAGATAAAAAGGACAAAAAAAGGATAAAAACTGCGCGGATTTTGACCTGCAGTTTCTGCCAAGAGATGCAGATTCTGTGCAGAAAATTCTGCAGACCAATCTACAACGTGTGCACATAGCCTAAGGGATATGTGCAATAACAATGTGTTAACTAACTATTAAAGCACATGGAAGCACTTTAGAGTTATTGAATCTGAGGGCACCTCTTGTTCCCAAGGCTCTATCCTAATGTATACTATGTTGGGGATTATGCGAAATATATCATATGTACCTTTTTTGCTCATTGGTTTTATATGATATGTACCTATATAATCTCTTTATTAGCTGCGGTATACTTACTCTTCAATATACCTTTCAGTATAACCGCTTATCTATTGGTAATTAAATTATTTTGTCTGCACCCTTATTGAAAGGGCCCCCTCTCATGATAAATTGTCAGAAGTAGGTTACTATGTTGACCTGATTACAAGGGGATTACACACAAATAGTTGATTGCACCTGCATCTGCATATATAATAATTTTTGTGTTGTGGTATATTTCCTATGGGAGTAGCCATCTACCTATATACCTCCCAGTATTTTCTGCCCGTGCGGCTGTGTTTCTGTATACCCTTGCTAGAGGGATTTCCTTCTCTGATATAGTGCACGTACCATATGATATATCAGAGATAGAGTACTACGTTGACCTGATTATAAAACATATGGTACCTTACTTTTGATCCCCTGCACCCCATATATTCTCTGTTAGGGTCATTATAGGTAAGGGAGGGATAGCCACAGATGGGCAGGGGTGCCACTGCGCAGGTCTAGGGTGCCGACCTCCGCAGTCAGGTAGGGAGACATTAGTCTAATATCAGGGTGAACTCCCCCTTTTTTCCTCCCTTATCTTTGCAGACAAAAATGTATGTCGTTCTTTATGAGTCATAATGTTGTTAGAATTTTTTAAAAGAAAAAATTGTCTGTTCTAATCATATTTTTAAAAGTTATGTTTTATATGACTTATTTGAAAACTGGGTACATATTTCAGTGATTTGTCCATTTTCATGGCGTGTTCAAAAAAAATGCTTGAGTCGCCGCAGCTGCTTGTCTCGCAGCTCTTCCACAGCCGCAGTATATAAAGGGATTGCCTAACAATCTGTTGAACAGCAGCGAGATGTGCAGCTGCGGTGATTTGAGCATTTTTCGAGCACGCTGAAAATACTCGATTAGAACACGAGCGTGCTCAGATAACACCATATCCGAGCATGCTCACTCATCACTAGTCACAAGTTTTTTCAGCCTTTGGATAGAAACAAACATTTCATTCACCAGAAAGAAGCAGAGATCTTAAAAATTAGGTAGGAATCAAAACACAGTATAGTGAAAAGTTTCAAAACTTTGCCCCATAATAGCAGAAAGTTATAGATTGGCAGCTGTAGAAATCTTTACCTTCCTCCCCACGTGGCTGCTGCGGGAACATGTAATTAGTTAATACTCTCTGCTTGGTGTCAGGATGAGCCTCAGTCTGTAGAGGGATGAGAGCTTTGGACTGGAAGGAAAAGAAGAAAAAGTTATTTGCCACTTTGACTTCTAAATCCTTTCTATTTCTTTCCTATAGCCAAATGAAATGGAATCTGTCAGCAGGTTTTTGCTATATAATCTGAGAGAAGCATGATGAAGAGGCAGAGACCCTGATCACAGCGATGAGTCACTTACTGGGCTGTGTGTTGCTTACTAGGTGCCTTGTAGTCAACTGCTCTTTGTAACCACCACTCATCAGCGGTTTTCTGCCTATGCACAGTGTAGACAGGAAGCCGCTAATTAGTTATGTGGGCGGGGTTATACAGAGCTCAGCATTCGGAGCACTGCTATTTCTGGAGCTGAAAAAACAGTGATTGCATCAAAACGATAGTATGCAGACCAACAAGTGACAAATCGCTGAAATCAGGGTCACAGCCCCTACATCATGCTGCTTTCTGATTATATAGTAAAATCCAGCTTACAGATTTCCTTTAATTCTCAATTGGTTGATGATATAAATAAAAAAATGGCCAATATTATCTGATAAACCGTTTGAAAGAAGAGCACAAAACATGATTAAGTTATAATATGGAGGGAGATGGCATCTCACCAGTATAATGACTTGGCAAACTGTGAGTGCATTAGTAGATGTCCTCACAACATGTTAAAGTGGCTACTGTGTCCTATATATATATATATTCATCTATATCTATATCTTCTATCTATATCTGTATCTTTTACCCTCATCTATACCTGTATCCTATATACCCTCATCTATACCTGTATCCTATATGCCCTCATCTATACCTGTATCCTATATACCCTCATCTATACCTGTATCCTATATACCCTCATCTATACCTGTATCCTATATACTCTCATCTATACCTGTATCCTATATTCCCTCATCTATACCTGTATCCTATATACCCTCATCTATACCTGTATCCTATATACCCTCATCTATACCTGTATCCTATATACTCTCATCTATACCTGTATCCTATATACCCTCATCTATATCTGTATCCTATATACCCTCATTTATATCTATATCCTATATACCCTCATCTATATCCTATATACACTAATCTATACCTGTATCCTATATTACCTCATCTATACCTGTATCCTATATACTCTCATCTATACCTGTATCCTATATACCCTCATCTATATCTGTACCCTATATACCCTCATCTATACCTGTATCCTATATACTCTCATCTATACCTGTATCCTATATACCTCATCTATACCTGTATCCTATATACCCTCATCTATATCTATATCCTATATACCCTCATCTATATCTGTACCCTATATACCCTCATCTATACCTGTATCCTATATACCCTCATCTATATCTATATCCTATATACACTAATCTATACCTGTATCCTATATTACCTCATCTATACCTGCATCCTATATACTCTCATCTATACCTGTATCCTATATACCCTCATCTATACCTGTATCCTATTACTCTCATCTATACCTGTATCCTATATACCCTCATCTATACCTGTATCCTATATACCCTCATCTTATCTATATCCTATATACCCTCATCTATATCTGTACCCTATATACCCTCATCTATACCTGTATCCTATATACTCTCATCTATACCTGTATCCTATATACCCTCATCTATACCTGTATCCTATATACCCTCATCTATATCTATATCCTATATACCCTCATCTATATCTGTACCCTATATACCCTCATCTATACCTGTATCCTATATACCCTCATCTATATCTATATCCTATATACACTAATCTATACCTGTATCCTATATTACCTCATCTATACCTGTATCCTATATACTCTCATCTATACCTGTATCCTATATACTCTCATCTATATCTATATCCTATATACCCTCATCTATATCTGTACCCTATATACCCTCATCTATACCTGTATCCTATATACTCTCATCTATACCTGTATCCTATATACTCTCATCTATACCTGTATCCTATATACTCTCATCTATACCTGTATCCTATATACCCTCATCTATACCTGTATCCTATATACCCTCATCTATACCTGTATCCTATATACCCTCATCTATACCTGTATCCTATATACTCTCATCTATACCTGTATCCTATATACCCTCATCTATATCTGTATCCTATATATCCTCATCTATATCTATATCCTATATATCCTTATCTATATGTGTATCCTACATTTCAGCTTATCGATGTATGCATCGCTTACCTGATTGTCGGAAAGCCACAGAGCAGCAAGTTCTTTAAGCTTCGTAAAGCTGAAGGGCAAATTCTTTAGCCTGAAAATGAAAATCCCAAAAATAAAATTACTGAGGGATAGGAGAACTTATGCTCATGAACAACGTTGGGGTCATTGCTCCACATACTGGTTCTGAAGCCACCATGAAGCATGAGTCTCTTAAAGCAGTCACTATGCCCACCATCACAGGGTCGCTGTAATCTGCCAGTAAAGTCAGCCCACCTTACTCTTCCACTGAAGGCTGCATAGATGGCCCATTATAGTCAATAGCAAGCAGGTGGCCTCCAGAGAAAAACAAGAGGACCTGACAGGTTGCACAATGAGGATATAATGGCATATTTAATATTAATGTCTCTCCCCTTTAGCCACAACATTGATAGGATACAGGATACAGCCAGCGCTGAGCTCTACATACAGCACGGGACTGAGCTATATACAGCACGGGACTGAGCTACATACAGCACGGGACTGAGCTACATACAGCACGGGACTGAGCTATATACAGCACGGGACTGAGCTACATACAGCACGGGACTGTGCTACATACAGCACGGGACTGAGCTATATACAGCACGGGACTGAGCTACATACAGCACGGGACTGAGCTACATACAGCACGGGACTGAGCTACATACAGCACGGGACTGAGCTACATACAGCACGGGACTGAGCTACATACAGCACGGGACTGAGCTACATACAGCATGGGGCTGAGCTACATACAGCACGGGACTGAGCTACATACAGCACGGGACTGAGCTACATACAGCACGGGGCTGAGCTACATACAGCACGGGACTGAGCTACATACAGCACGGGACTGAGCTACATACAGCACGGGGCTGAGCTACATACAGCATGACAATGAGCTATATACATCGCTGCACTGAGCTACATGCAGCACGGGACTGAGCTACATATAGCACGGGACTGAGCTACATACAGCATGACAATGAGCTATATACAGCACGGGACTGAGCTACATACAGCACGGGACTGAGCTACATACAGCATGACAATGAGCTATATACATCGCGGCACTGAGCTACATACAGCACGGGGCTGAGCTACATACAGCACGGGGCTGAGCTACATACAGCATGACAATGAGCTATATACATCGCGGCACTGAGCTACATACAGCACGGGACTGAGCTACATACAGCACGGGACTGAGCTACATACAGCACGGGGCTGAGCTACATACAGCATGACAATGAGCTATATACATCGCTGCACTGAGCTACATACAGCACGGACTGAGCTACATATAGCACGGGACTGAGCTACATACAGCATGACAATGAGCTATATACAGCACGGGACTGAGCTACATACAGCACGGGACTGAGCTACATACAGCACGGGACTGAGCTACATACAGTCATGGCCAAAAGTTTTGAGAATGACACAAATATTAATTTTTACAAAGTCTACTGCTTCTCTTTTTCTAATGGCAATTTGCATATACTCCAGAATGTTATAAAGAGTGATCAGCTTAACAGCAATTACTTGCAAAGTCAATATTTGGCTAGAAAATGAACTTTATCCCCCAAAACACATTTCAACATCATTGCAGCCCTGCCTTAAAAGGACCAGCTAACCTCTTTTCAGTGATTGCTCCATTAACACAGGTGTGGGTGTTGATGAGGACATGGCTGGAGATCAATCTGTCATGATTAAGTAAGAATGACACCACTGGACACTTTAAAAGGAGGCTGGTGCTTGGCATCATTGTTTCTCTTCTGTTAACTATGGTTATCTCTAAAGAAACACGTGCAGTCATCATTGCAATGCACAAAAATGGCCTAACAGGGAAGAGTATCGCAGCTAGAAAGATTGCTCCTCAATCAACAATCTATCGCATCATCAAGAACTTCAAGGAAAGAGGTTCCATTGTTGCCAAAAAGGCTCCAGGGCGCCCAAGAAAGACCAGCAAGTGCCAGGACCGTCTCTTAAAAGTGTTTCAGCTGCGGGATCGGGCTACCAGCAGTGCAGAGCTTGCTCAGGAATGGCAGCAGGCAGGTGTGAGTGCATCTGCACCCACTGTGAGGCAGAGACTCTTGGAGCAAGGCCTGGTCTCAAGGAGGGCAGCAAAGAAGCCACTTCTCTCCAGAAAAAACATCATGGACAGACTGATATTCTGCAAAAGGTACAGGCAATGGACTGCTGAGGACTGGGGTAAAGTTATTTTCTCTGATGAATCCCCTTTTCGATTGTTTGTGACATCAGGAAAACGCCTCATTCGGAGAAGACAAGGTGAGCGCTACCACCAGTCTTGTCTCATGCCAACTGTTAAGCATCCTGAAACCATTCATGTGTGGGGTTGCTTCTCAGCCAAGGGAATCGGCTCTCTCACAGTCTTGCCTAAAAACACAGCCATGAATAAAGAATGGTACCAGAATGTCCTCCAAGAGCAACTTCTCCCAACCCTCTAAGAGCAGTTTGGCGATCAACAATGCCTTTTCCAGCATGATGGAGCACCTTGCCATAAAGCAAAGGTGATAACTAAATGACTCAGGGAACAAAACATAGAGATTTTGGGTCCATGGCCTGGAAACTCCCCAGATCTTAATCCCATTGAGAACTTGTGGTCAATCATCAAGAGACGGGTGGACAAACAAAAACCTAAAAATTCTGACAAAATGAAAGCATTGATTGTGCAAGAATGGACTGCTATCAGTCAGGATTTGGTCCAGAAGTTGATTGAGAGCATGCCAGGGAGAATTGCAGAGGTCCTGAAGAAGAAGGGTCAACACTGCAAATATTGACTTGCTGCATTAACTCATTCTAACTGTCAATATAAGCTTTTGTTACTCATATGTTTGCAATTATTATATTTCTGTCTGTGATAAAAAAACATCAGTCAAACACACATAAAAACCAGAGGGCAGCAGATCATGTGAAAATATAATATTTGTGTCATTCTCAAAACTTTTGGCCATGACTGTACAGCACGGGACTGAGCTACATACAGCGCACGGGACTGAGCTACATACAGCACGGGACTGAGCTACATACAGCACGGGACTGAGCTACATACAGCACGGGACTGAGCTACATACAGCACGGGACTGAGCTACATACAGCACGGGACTGAGCTACATACAGCACGGGACTGAGCTACATACAGCATGGACATGAGCTACATACACGGACTGGCACATAGCAGGGACTGAGCTACATACAGCACGGGACTGAGCTACATACAGCCGACTGAGCTACATACAATGACAATGAGCTACATACGCACGACTGAGCTATACAGCACGGGACTGAGCTACATACAGCATGACAATGAGCTACATACAGCACGGGACTGAGCTACATACAGCACGGACTGAGCTACATACAGCACGGGACTGAGCTACATACAGCACGGGACTGAGCTACATACAGCATGACAATGAGCTACATACAGCACGGGACTGAGCTACATACAGCACGGGACTGAGCTACATACAGCATGGACATGAGCTACATAACATGACAATGAGCTATATCACGCGGCACTGAGCTACATACAGCACGGGACTGAGCTACATACAGCACGGGACTGAGCTATCAGCACGACTGAGCTACATACAGCCGACTGAGCTATACACAGGATGAGCTAATACAGCGGGACTGAGCTACATACAGCACGGACTGACTACATACAGCACGGGACTGAGCTACATACAGCACGGGACTGAGCTACATACAGCACGGGACTGAGCTACATACAGCACGGGACTGAGCTACATACAGCACGGGACTGAGCTACATACAGCACGGGACTGAGCTACATACAGCACGGGACTGAGCTACATACAGCACGGGACTGAGCTACATACAGCACGGGACTGAGCTACATACAGCACGGGACTGAGCTACATACAGCACGGGACTGAGCTACATACAGCACGGGACTGAGCTACATACAGCATGACAATGAGCTACATACAGCACGGGACTGAGCTACATACAGCAGGACGATCATACAGACGGACTGAGCTACATACAGCACGGGACTGAGCTACATACAGCACGGGACTGAGCTACATACAGCATGACAATGAGCTATATACATCGCGGCACTGAGCTACATACAGCACGGGACTGAGCTACATACAGCACGGGACTGAGCTACATACAGCACGGGACTAAGCTACATGTAGGGGTTCTTGGACTAGGCTACAAATATTTCCCCTGTCAGACACATCACTAGATGTAAGCACAGTCCGCCTCTATAGGTAGACACAGGTCTTCTTAGGAATACTCTGTTTCTGTATTTAGTCATTTTTATTTAAGTATCAATAAAGATGTATATTTTATGAGACTTTATTTATTGCATTAATTCTTCTTGTGTTGGTATTACTATATCGTTATAGTCTCAACTTGGAACAATGCTGGATGAGAATCGCTCCAATCTGGAAGGTCAGTTTTCACATTTTTCTTGTAATGGGGCTCCTTTAAGAGAAGGGGCATCCTAATGTCACAGCACAAAATGAAGAATAAGTGGTTAATTGCCATAATCCAGAAATGAGGTTGAGGATGGGATGAACTTCTCTCGGATGCGCTCAGGCCTTCACGACGGTGGTTTAATTTCCCTTGTGCGCTGTTTAATGACCACATTATGACGGTACCTGTTATCACTCAGATTCAGGACTCTCAGTTTCTGCATTTGGCCAATTTCTTCAGGGAGAAACTCCAGCTTGTTCGACCGAAGTGACATCACCGTGACATTCTTACAATTGCCAATCTAGCGTGAAAAGATAATAACTGATATTCAATCCTTTGACACTTTCAGGATCTCTGCTAGTTGTCAGTGAATGATAACAATTTTTTTTTAATGTTTTGGTAGAATCTTGATGTTTTGTTACAAAATATCAGGGAGGGAAAATGTATCAATCTGGAGTCCTGGCTGTTTCCCCCCCTCCCAGAAGTTATTTCCCCAACACAGGTCTTTAATAGTAATAGTCATTTCACAGGGAGCAAAGGGACCTTTGGGGCCCTCAGTCTCCAGGGCCCAGGTGCAATTGCAACCCATTCCCCCTATTATAATTACGTCCCTGGTACTAGCAATCTAATTATTGCGTTTTTGTTGTTTTCATCTATTTTAATGCAGGTTTTTGTGTGCAGATTTCACGCATCTAATTTGAAAAGTTTTTTTTTTTTACTGTGAAAATGATGCGATTTTTACACACTTTTTTCAAGCTCTCCATAAAAGCCTATAGAAAAAGAAAATCGCACCAAAAACCACACAATTCAACCACGTCTTTAAACGCACAGTGGGCCCGAGTTTTGAACTTTGCTTAAACTGTAAGGCTAAGTACACAATAGGCTTTTTTTGTTTTATGCTTTTTTTTGTGCTAATTTTCAGCTGCATTTTACAGTACCAGCAAAGCCTATGAGTTTTCAGAAATCTCATCTACACATTGTTATTTTTTTTGTCATCAGTATTTTGTGCTTTGCATGTTTTTTTTGGACATAGAGCATGTCATTTCTTTCAGCGTTTTTTCAGCGTTTTTTACCCACTGAAAGCAATGAGTAATGAAAAAAGCAAGTACAGCAGTATATGAAACCCATTTATTTGTGTGATTTTTTTCAGGTTTATCATCTTGTCTTGGTCACCTGGATGGCAGTTTGGATTGTACAGTTTCCTTAAATTAGTGATGCGTACAAAGTAATTATTGGCCCACAAAGGTGTGAAATTGACCAATGTCTGTGGCTGACCAAGGTGTGAGATTGCACAATGTGTGAGCAACTCAATGACAGATCAAAGTGTGACAGTGTCCTACACACTCAATGCACTGCCAGTGGGAAAGTTATTCCAGACTAGTTCACCTTATGTCTTGATTGGTGACCTGTGTTCATGCTTCTGTAGTGAAAACAAAGCTGAACTTTGGGATCCTGAAAAACGCACCAAAACACACAAAAAACGCAGCAAAAACTGCACCAAAACATGCGTTTTTGACCCTGCTTCTTTTCTGCCAGGAGTGCAGGTTTTGCGGCAGAAAAAAAACGCTGAAAAAAATTCCTAGTGTGAACTTAGCCTTTGTGCACAAAAAACTGCAGTGGACAAAATATTCAGTGTTTATGCCATGTGGGATCGTGGCTATATGGGGTATATTTCCTTGCTGCCTAATAATGGTGAACAGACAAATTGTATATATGAACTACCTCGATTTTTAATTTCTGCACTTTTTCACAGGTGTTTTTTGTTGGGATTTTTGACATTTTAATCATTACATTAAAAGTATAAATTTTAAGGGTATGTCTATGTTGGGTAGTTTTTTATTTATCCTCTTGTGAGCACCATATAATGTTAGCTAAAGGAGGCGTTACCAGTGTGAGACATGTGGATCAGGAGAGCAGACTGTCAGTCATTACATGTCTCACACTGGTAATACCCCGTTATTTAAAATTAGCTCTGGAGGCAGATTCTCAGGGAGATCTATGTCCGACCCATAGATCTTAACAGCTCATTTACACATTAAGAAAAATGTGGAGTTCTATGGATCGCAGATAATAATGTATCAATTTATTCATTTTTCCAGGATCTACATGCCCATATAGACTTAGGCTTAGGAGGGTTGATCCTACTGACAGATCCCCTTTAACAAGATATGTGTCAAGAGATTTCCCTTTCTAGAAAGTTGTAATATTGACTCCTTCACTCTGTATGGATCGGTGGACAACTTCTTTAAATTTTCCATAGGATAACATTGTTTTCTTATTTGCATAATGGGTGTGTCTGTTAGTCTGGACTTACTCATGGGCAGGACCTAAAACCTATGATTTCTAGTATAGGCCCCCAAGGTGCAAATCTAGTATTCCTGGCATGGTAATATAGTTACATGTGAAATATTAAACCTATCGTAGTTTTAAGGATGGGCGTATGTTAGTTACTGGAAAACCACTTGAAAGAATATGGGCAACCCTTACAATGCTAGCATTAAACAATGCTCCAATTGATATTAGAACGTTCCCCTTCAATTTCTAATTTTTGCTGCAATCACAATGATTTCTTAGAAAGTTTTTTTTTAAATTTTCAAAACTTTTCAAAAACAAAATCTACTACAAACTTCCTGAACTTAGTGAAAAATGAAAGTCAGTGCCTAGACATCATGGTTCCACACTCATACATGTCTTTTGCTTGCATGTCATCCACCTAATTTGGAGAATATTTTGATCTGCTTACCTCCCGAGGAAGTTCTGTCAGGAAGTTCTCGTCTACGGCCATGGTGCGAAGACTGTGCAGGTATCCAATGGTGGCGGGCAAACTTTCCAGTTCATTACAACTGCAATCAAACTCTTCTAACAAAGATAAACTGAAAGTTTAGAAGAAGATTTATTCAGCAACTCCTGAGGCAAAACGCCCAGCTCCACATGTATCATGACCAGACGGTACACTCACATCAACAAGAAATGGAGGACACATCACAGATCTAACACTTATCTGTTTAACAGATAATGGATATTTTGGCATTTTTACCGTCTTATACAGTTTCATAGAAGCATTAGTACACAAAGCGGATTTGATACATATTTTCTGCTGTGTTTCTATACCAAAATCCACATATGTTACCTGCAGATTTTGTTGCGAATGTTGTTCTAAATTTCACTCTGTTGCTTGCAAAGGTAAAGACTGCAATAAATCTGCACAGCAAGTCAATTTACGTGTTGAAAATTTCCGCAAATTATATATTTGATGTGGCAATAAAGCTGAAATGCTGCAAACAGGCAGCGGAAAATCTTAGAAGTTTTTAAAGTTTTTTTTTCCCAGAAGCAATGCCACCTTATGGCTGTGTCTGGTATTGCAGCTGAGCCCTTTAATTTGAAAAAGAGAGAAAGACCCCCATTCAACAAAGCCTCAGGGGCATCTGTAATGGATCCCTTTAAGCGTGGGTATTCACAAGCTGCACTAATGCACCAGATACATTCATATCAATAACTTAGAGATGTTGTTTAACTTAGAAAATAGGTTTTCAGAAAAAGGGCATATCAAATTAATAGAGTCATAAGAGGCGGACAATTAATTTTATGAAGCCCACTGTAATTCTTTATTTCTCCTTTGGAGGCGCTGCAGGGAAGTTAAACACTTGCTTCTAGGTTTCCATACAGATTGCAGTCCTGTTAGGACATCCTGTAATCAACTTATTTTTGGAGGATTTTATTACCAAAAAGGGATTCTCCAAATGTTCAAAATGGAAGTGTACTGACTAATGTCTGGTAATGGGAGGGATATAATGATCAATAGCAAATCAGTTCTTAAAAGTGTTGATAACTGCAGCAAGAAGAGTGTGCTTTCAGGCTATTATCGGCAGCATGTGATAGGGCAAGACCACAATATAGACAGACAATAACTGGCAACAGCCAATTACAGCAAGATAATGAACGAGCTGCAGGATCAGACTGTGTTTATCTTGGTGGGAAGAAGTGACCTGAGATTATTAGTGATGCTCAGGCTGTATGCGATAGACCAGTGTCATGAAGAAGCTGGGAATAGAACAACTGATATAAAATCAGATAGTGGAATAATAGAATCATAGAATGGTAGAGTTGGATGGGACCTCCTGGGCCATCTGGTCCAACCCCCTGCTCAAAGCAGGATTCTCTAAATCATCCCAGACAGATGTCTGTCCAGCCTCTGTTTGAAGACTTCCATTGAAGGAGAACTCACCACCTCTCGTGGCAGCCTGTTCCAATCATTGATCACCCTAACTGTCAAAAAGTTTTTTCTAATATCTAATCTGTGTCTCCTCCCATTCAGTTTCATCCCATTGCTTCTAGTCTTTCCTTGGAAACAATGGCAGTACCAGGAGAGAAGGGTGTTGATCATGGAGGAGAAAGTGACCTAACCACTCCAAGGGACTGTAAGCCCCCGTCACACTAAGCGAGATCGCTGAAGCGTCACTGATTTTGTGACGCAACAGCGACCTAGCCAGCGATCTCGCTTAGTGTGACACGCAGCGACGACCGGCCCCCCTGCTGGGCATCGCTGATCGTCGTTGAATGTCCTGGTCCATTTTTTCATCGTTGGTGTCCCGCTGGCCAGTGCGCATCGCTGCGTGTGACAGCGGGAGACCAACGATCAGCAAGCTCCCAGCGCGTACAGCAGAAGCTGGGAGCTGGTATCTAGGGTACACATCGGGTAACTAAGCACCGCGCCACGCTTAGTTACCCGATGTTTAGCCAGGAAACCAGCATGCTCACTGGTCCTGATCGCTGGTGAGTCTGCCCATGTGACAGCTCACCAGTGATCAGCTAACGATGTCCCAGTGATCCCATCCACGTCGTATCGTTGGTGGGATCGCTGGGACATTGAAGAGTGTGATGGGGCCCTAACATGAGATGGGCATGGAGGGAACACCAGTCAGTCAGATAATAACAATGATAAAAGCAGGAGACAAGTGTGCTGATTTTGTGAAAGACGGAAGCCTGATCATTCATGTACTTATGTTGATGAATATACAGCTGCAGACATTAAAAAAGAGACGGAAGAGCACACAAAATAACACCTTTACAATATGTTAAATTACCTAAAAAAATATTGAGCTACGAAATGAAAGAAAATCAACTTATATTAAATTACCACGAGACTAACTCAGCCCATATACACAAGTAACATGGGAAGAATAATAGAGAAAGAGCCAAACAGCAGATCCATACAAAGGGAGCATTTATTTTTGCAATATGAATTCAGTAACGCTCAATGTCCAAATGCAAAAGCAATTCAAGTTACGATGAAAGCTTAAAAGAATCCGCTGTGACTTTATATCAAATAATAGAGCGCTTCTTCTGAATCTCTATCATGGCATCTGAAAGGAATGTGTTGTGGGGAAATTCAGCGTCTATTGCTTCACATTCTAGGACGCAAGTCGCTCCAAGAAGCTTTGATTCCTCTCTATCTTAATACTCAGCATTCATCCATTGTATGTGCTCAAAGGCAATCAGAGCTGTGACATGATTACCAGGAAAATGAAGAAAGTGTCTTATATGTCAGGATGACTGTGACTCATCTATCTATCCATCTATCTAATTATCTATCTATCTATCTATCTATCTATCTATCTATCTATCTATCTTTATCTACCTATTATCTATTATCAATCTATTATCTATCATCTATTATCTGTCATGTATATACTGTATTATCTATCTATCTATCTATTACCTATCTATTCATCTATCTAGCTATCTATCTAGCTATCTATTTATTTATCTATAATCTATTATCTATCTATTATCTATTTATCCATCCATCCATCTAACAAGACGTCATCTTTTTATACTTTATACTTTTTATACTCACTTTCCAATTGTATTTGGTAGTGCTACAAGTTGATTGTCATCTATTTTCAGAGTGGTGAGTTTTTTCAGCAGACCTGTTAAAAATAAAGCAATATACTTCACTAGAAGTCAGAGAAAAAATGGTGAATATACAAGAGAACATGCGCCATGATGCCCCTTTATCAGGAGTGACCAATGTGCCTTGTGTGTCTGCCCCCCTAAGGCAAGGCTCAATACTGGACTGGTGGAAGGGTCTGAGGGAAAGCTAATGGTACTTGAGGTAAGGGGCTCATATTAATTTTCTTGCCCCCGGCGCTGTCAACCCGCAGCATGCCACAGGGTCTACTGGAGAGTTTTACTGCATTCTGTCAAAGAAGTGGATTTATTAGGGAATCTCCTGTTTCCCGTCATCATAAAATATCCACAGCAGAGATCAGCAACAAAGAGAATCTTGCTCTGTCTGTGGAGGACTGAACACATCCATTCCTTACACTTACAGATCATCGATTGCAATGGGGATTGTGTAATGCTTAAACTTTCCTGCGGGGGCAGCGCAGGGAGACTGAGTACTTCCTATTGTGTTTCTCCACTGATCACAGTTGATCACTAGAGGTCCCTGTAGCAGTAAACTTTAAGAAACTATATCATCATCAGCTTATAGTCAGGAGTCACTGCTAAGTAGTATTTTCAATGCAGCTGTGGATGTGAATAGAGGAGACACTAAGCTCACAACAATGGAAGTATAACACAGGTACATTTAAAAGGAATTCATATATATGTAGGGAAAATCTGTTTAAATTACATTATAATGGTACAACCTAAAAGTAAAGATAATGCAGCCTCCTCCTATAATTCTGACATTTGACCAAAGAACGGAAATGGAACGGTGTCATTATCAACTCAAAGCTCCCTGGTAATGAGAAAATCAGTCTATTTTTTATTTACTTACTAATATAGCGCCATCATGTTCCTCAGCGCTCAGACATTATCAGCACTGTCCCCATTAGGGCAATCTAGATTCCTTATCATGAAGTCTTTGGAGTGTGAGAGGAAACAGAAGCCCCCTGGATGAAACCCATGCAAACACGGGGAGAACATACAAACTCCTTGCAGATTTTGTCCTTGGTGGGATTTGAACCCAGGACCCCAGTGCTGCAAATTAACAGTGCTAACCACTGAGCCACCGTGTACACTGCTAACCGCTGAGCCACTGTGCTAACCACTCAATAAAATATTCTGTCCTTACCTATAGAGTCAGGCAAGTGTTGCAATAAATTGGAGGAAAGGAGAAGATCTTCCAAGGACTCGCAGCCGGACACCTCCATCTCTATGCTCTCGATCCGATTTTTGGACATGTCCAGGTAGATGAGCTGTTTCAGTTTACCTATAGACTTGTTAGACACACAGAATTTTTTTTAGCCGGCCATAGGTCTGGGCAGTTTGCATTCACATTTATGGGCTGGTTTCATACACATAAATCAAAAACTGACACACGATATGACAGGAATGTATCCAAATTGGTAAACTTGTATCAGTTGCATCATTTCCTTCCATAACATTGGATAGGTTTCACTTAATGTGCGGATCATTTATTTCTTCGGTCCACTATGTGTCTATTTCCACTTGTACTGCTATACTGAACTCCATACACTTGGACAGAGATGATCCTACGTGATACGGTGTTTGCTTAAAGTTACATATTTAAAAAAAAGAAAAGAAAAAAAGAACAGAAAACTATAAATCCCATATAGATAACATGCAGATATGCTGGAGGGTGGAGGTCAGTGATATTGTGGGTTCAGGATTGCTATAGACATCGTGAGTAGAGATGGGCGAACCAGAACAGTAAAGTACACCTGGAAGTCAGTGTTATCCCGGGGTCACACTTGCGAGTATGATGCGAGAAACTTGCGTGAGCCTCTAGCATCAATACCCGGTACTCGGACCGGAGTGTGCGGCTGCATAGAAATACATGACTTGCTTATTTCTGATAGGAGGTGCTGGTCAGTTCTTTGTAGTATACTAATGGAGGTGGTAATTGTCTCCTTATTTGTCTGATCTGCCCCCATCAGCCAAAGACGGTTTATAATTAGTGCTTCCACCTGTCCTTTATACTTGTAGCTTTTAGCTCGAGAGAAGCAAAATATTAGGTTTAGGGTCCTTTCAAATAAAGGTCGCTTTACCATAAGTGATGGGATCACAAGAATTGCTCAATTTGTGCACTAAGTAGTAGTCTCTTCATTTTACAGTGTAAGGCCTGGATTCATCAATACTAGCATTTTTCACACTGGTATGGGACAAAGTAAAAAGCTCCAGATTCATCAAGGAATTTGGCAGAACGCAAAGTGGTGTGGTGGTGTGCGTCTCACCATCGTCTTACTCCAGTCTGGGACTGGCATTAACTTTGTGGAGTATCGATCGCCACGACCTATCCCGCCCTTGTCCTGCCCCAGTTCAGGCCACTTTGTCTGAACTGGGTGAAAATGGTATCAAAAACCTCAAAAGATGAAGAGTTTTTAATCAACCTTGTGCTGCAAAAAAACGTTGCAGCTTTTCCAAGCTGTTTACGCCTGATTTCTGGGGACAAAGATTTGATGAATCAGTGTCAATATTTAATATATTTAATATTTCCATATATTTTGGTGTATACAGTGTGTTGCTGTGCTCTTTTGTTTGTAGATAAATAGATAATAGATAGACAGACAGATAATAGATACATAAATAGATAATAGATAGATAGATAGATAGATAATAGATAGATAGATAGATAGATAGATAGATAGATAGATAGATAGATAGATAATAGATAGATAGATAGATAGATAGATGGTGGATAATAGATGGATAGATAGATACTAGACAGATAATATATAGATGATAGATAGATAATAAATAGATGATATATAATGGATAGATAGATGATAGATAGATAATATATAGATAATAGATAGATAATAGATAGATGATAGACAGATTAATAATAGATAGATAATAGAAAGATACATTGATAGATAATGGATAGATAATATATAGATAAATAGATAGATAGATACATACATAGATAGGTAGATAATAGAGAGAGACAGATAATAGATAGATAGATAGATAGATAGATAGATAGATAGATAGATAGATAGATAGATAGATAGATAGATAGATGATGGATAATAGATGGATAGATAGATACTAGACAGATAATATATAGATGATAGATAGATAATAAATAGATGATAGATAATGGATAGATAGATGATAGATAGATAATATATAGATAATAGATAGATAATAGATAGATGATAGACAGATTAATAATAGATAGATAGATAATAGAAAGATACATTGATATAGATAGATAGATAGATAGATAGATAGATAGATAGATAGATAGATAGATAGATAGATAGATAGATAGATAATAGATAGATAGATAGATAGTAAGCAGGCAGATAAATAGATACAAAAAATCTAAATATAAAGATAGGCAGCACTCCATAGCCATTCTAATAAAAAATAGGTCTATTGTTATTCCCCCACTAGTTTTAATGTGATGTTTCAGCTCCAAACACAATACTGAGCCTTCTTTAAGCTTTTTCCGCTTTAATGGCTCCTGAAGCAGCGCCTTTTTTTCCTTACGCTATACATTTTTAACATTTAGATAATTATCCTGGGTCTTGCACCTACATTTTTTTCACCATGATGCCTTAATTCTATTCTGTCACTCTGCAATGAAGTGATCATACAAACGATTATACGGTATAATTTTGGATGCTTATATTTTGGGTGGAAAGGACGGAATCTCCATGGAACTAGTATAATGAAGCAGTCGATCTCGAATATGATTGAACCTGCAAATTTCATTCAGAGTCATTTCCCTTTCACAATGTGGAAATAGGTCAAAAAATTAATCCAAAGCCCATTAAAGAGCCAACAGAAGATTCCACTGTGTCAGCCACATTCTGCGCTTGTCCTGTACTACTCAAGCAAGGATTTTACACTAATCTTACTAGTATCACATCCTTTCCAAAGACCAGATACCCAGCACCCAAATCAGCATGAGCACAGTGTAAAATGATTACCCCAGGCATCGTCTGAAGAGAATTGTTATCTATCCACAATTCTTTTAAATTCTGTATTTGTTCCACACCCTCGGGCTGCAAGAGATGAGAAACCCTGGTTATTACATGTTTATACAACAGGCCACAATAAACACAAGAAATGAACACAAGACCAGTATTATAAATCACATATCTATATCCAGTAGTGTGAACACAAAGTACAGCGGAACTGAGCGGATTCATGCTAAAGTGCAATAAAAAGACAAATATGTTTCTGTTTTTGCTAATAGTTAGCTTTTGTTCTATACTCTTGTACAAAGGGCAGAATTATACATAGGGGGCAGTAATA
The DNA here is from genome assembly GCA_033576555.1 of Oophaga sylvatica. NCBI lineage: Eukaryota > Metazoa > Chordata > Amphibia > Anura > Dendrobatidae > Oophaga > Oophaga sylvatica. Next base: position 76,787,319 of record JARQOD010000009.1, read on the forward strand.
TAGTAGTTATATTCTTGTACATAGGAGCAGTATTATAGTAGTTATATTCTTGTACATAGGAGCAGTATTATAGTAGTTATATTCTTGTACATAGCGGCAGTATTATAGTAGCTATATTCTTGTACATAGGGGCAGTATTATAGTAGTTATATTCTTGTACATAGGAGCAGTATTATAGTAGTTATATTCTTGTACATAGGGCAGTATTATAGTAGTTATATTCTTGTACATAGCGGCAGTATTATAGTAGTTATATTCTTGTACATAGGCAGTATTATAGTAGTTATATTCTGTACATAGAGCAGTTATAGTAGTTATATTCTTGTACATAGCAGCAGTATTATAGTAGCTTATTCTTGTACATAGGGGCAGTATTATAGTATTATATTCTTGTACATAGGAGCAGTATTATAGTAGTTATATTCTTGTACATAGGGCAGTATTATAGTAGTTATATTCTTGTACATAGCGGCAGTATTATAGTAGCTATATTCTTGTACATAGGGGCAGTATTATAGTAGTTATATTCTTGTACATAGGAGCAGTATTATAGTAGTTATATTCTTGTACATAGGGGCAGTATTATAGTAGTTATATTCTTGTACATAGGAGCAGTATTATAGTAGTTATATTCTTCTACATAGGAGCAGTATTATAGTAGTTATATTCTTGTACATAGGAGCAGTATTATAGTAGTTATATTCTTGTACATAGCGGCAGTATTATAGTAGCTATATTCTTGTACATAGGGGCAGTATTATAGTAGTTATATTCTTGTACATAGGGGCAGTATTATAGTAGTTATATTCTTGTACATAGGAGCAGTATTATAGTAGTTATATTCTTGTACATAGCGGCAGTATTATAGTAGCTATATTCTTGTACATAGGGGCAGTATTATAGTAGTTATATTCTTGTACATAGGAGCAGTATTATAGTAGTTATATTCTTGTACATAGGGGCAGTATGATAGTAGTTATATTCTTGTACATAGGGGGCAGTATTATAGTAGTTATATTCTTCTACATAGGAGCAGTATTATAGTAGTGATATTCTTGTACATGGGGCAGTATTATAGTAGTTATATTCTTGTACATAGGGGCAGTATTATAGTAGTTATATTCTTGTACATAGGAGCAGTATTATAGTAGTTATATTCTTGTACATAGCGGCAGTATTATAGTAGCTATATTCTTGTACATAGGGGCAGTATTATAGTAGTTATATTCTTGTACATAGGAGCAGTATTATAGTAGTTATATTCTTGTACATAGCGGCAGTATTATAGTAGCTATATTCTTGTACATAGGGGCAGTATTATAGTAGTTATATTCTTGTACATAGGGGCAGTATTATAGTAGTTATATGCTTGTACATGGGCAGTATTATAGTAGTTATATTCTTGTACATAGGGGCAGTATTATAGTAGTTATATTCTTGTACATGGGGAAGTATTATAGTAGTTATATTCTTGTACATAGGAGCAGTATTATAGTAGTTATATTCTTGACATAGGAGCAGTATTATAGTAGTTATATTCTTGTACATGGGGCAGTATTATAGTAGTTATATTCTTGTACATAGGAGCAGTATTATAGTAGTTATATTCTTGTACATAGGAGCAGTATTATAGTAGTTATATTCTTGTACATAGGAGCAGTATTATAGTAGCTATATTCTTGTACATAGGGGCAGTATTATAGTAGTTATATTCTTGTACATAGGAGCAGTATTATAGTAGTTATATTCTTGTACATAGGGGCAGTATGATAGTAGTTATATTCTTGTACATAGGAGCAGTATTATAGTAGTTATATTCTTCTACATAGGAGCAGTATTATAGTAGTTATATTCTTGTACATAGGAGCAGTATTATAATAGTTATATTCTTGTACATAGTGGCAGTATTATAGTAGCTATATTCTTGTACATAGGGGCAGTATTATAGTAGTTATATTCTTGTACATAGGAGCAGTATTATAGTAGTTATATTCTTGTACATAGGGGCAGTATGATAGTAGTTATATTCTTGTACATAGGGGCAGTATTATAGTAGTTATATTCTTCTACATAGGAGCAGTATTATAGTAGTGATATTCTTGTACATGGGGCAGTATTATAGTAGTTATATTCTTGTACATAGGAGCAGTATTATAGTAGTTATATTCTTGTACATAGCGGCAGTATTATAGTAGCTATATTCTTGTACATAGGGGCAGTATTATAGTAGTTATATTCTTGTACATAGGAGCAGTATTATAGTAGTTATATTCTTGTACATAGCGGCAGTATTATAGTAGCTATATTCTTGTACATAGGGGCAGTATTATAGTAGTTATATTCTTGTACATAGGGGCAGTATTATAGTAGTTATATTCTTGTACATGGGGCAGTATTATAGTAGTTATATTCTTGTACATAGGAGCAGTATTATAGTAGTTATATTCTTGTACATAGGGGCAGTATATAGTATTATTCTGTACATGGCAGTATTATAGTAGTTATATTCTTGTACATAGAGCAGTATTATAGTAGTTATATCTTGACATAGAGCAGTATTATAGTAGTTATATTCTGTACATGGCAGTATTATAGTAGTTATATTCTTGTACATAGGAGCAGTATTATAGTAGTTATATTCTTGTACATAGGAGCATATTATAGTAGTTAATTCTTGAACATAGGAGCAGTATTATAGTAGTTATATTCTTGTACATGGGCAGTATTATAGTAGTTATATCTTGTACATAGGAGCAGTATTATAGTAGTTATATTCTTGTACATAGGAGCAGTATTATAGTAGTTATATTCTTGTACATAGGGCAGTGTTATAGTAGTTATATTCTTGTACATAGGGCAGTATTATAGTAGTTATATTCTTGTACATAGGAGCAGTATTATAGTAGTTATATTCTTGACATAGGAGCAGTATTATAGTAGTTATATTCTTGTACATGGGGCAGTATTATAGTAGTTATATTCTTGTACATAGGAGCAGTATTATAGTAGTTATATTCTTGTACATAGGGGCAATATTATAGTAGTTATATTCTTGTACATAGGGGCAGTATTATAGTAGTTATATTCTTGTACATAGGGGGCAGTATTATAGTAGTTACAGTGTTTTACATAGGAGGCAGTACTACGGTAGCTACATTTTTGTACCTAGTGGTAGTTATTACAATTATTTTTTGTTTGCACAATGGGGGCAGTATTATTGGATATACAACACAATTCCACACAATAAGTAATATCCCAAACTAGCCGATATGTATGAATTATCTAAAATATAACTTACGGTAACGTCATTGAAGCGCTATTGTTTTCTCCCTGTATTAGATTATCCTGGTACTATCTGGTTACATTCCTTCTTTCTGCTCCAGACATATAAATCCATGTTATGGCTAACCTACTTATACTGAATGTTTTCTTCAGGAGTGCCCTATCCACCATCTCAGGACACATTAAAATGGTTCCAGTAATGTTTCTATAACAAGAAAAACACTTGTCTTCTTCTTACCAGCTCGCTGAACTCATTGTTGCCCAGGTCAAGTCTCTCCAGTTGGGCCAGCTTGCTCATTGACCTGAAAAGTAAGTGACAGAGAGAATGAGATGCGCAATACTGTGAAAGATTCCCCTTTAAGCAAGGATATAGAAAATGTAAGTTATATATAAAGATCTACCTATCTATTTTTCTTTGTTATTTATTTCCCTACATCTATTGATTGATATGAGATCTGCATTTTATCTATTTCATAGTCATCAATATCTCATATGATTTTACAATGAGCAATAAGGTTCTGAACAATTACACAATACCATTAACCAATATCCAATGCAAGGGTGAGTTCATTCATAAAAGGGATTTTTTTTTAAGCTATGTAATCTGGGAGCAGCATGATGTAGGGGCTGAGACCCTGATTCCAGCCATGTGTCACTTACTGGGCTGCTAGTTGCAGTTTTCATAAAATCCGTTTTCTCAGCTGCAGATCCAGCAGTGCTCTGAATGCTGAGTTCTGTATAACCCCTCCCTTACCACTGGTTGGCAGCATTCTGTGTTCACTGTGCATAGGGAGAAAGCCGCTAATCAGTAGTGGTGGCGGGGTTACAGAGAGCAGGAGAAACACATGTCACAAGACAACTAGTCCTATAGTGATGATCTCCTGCTGATAAAACACTGATTTTATTGAAACAACAACAAAGTCCATTAAGTGAACACAGCGCTGTGATCAGGGTCTCTGTTCCTACATTTTGTTGCTTTAAGATTATATAGTAAAAAACGTGCTCACAGATTCCCTTTAAGCTCTTGCCAAGCACCATTGGAAGACAAGATGAAATCTGTCTTCTGTAGCCTCCCCCTAGTGGTGGCAGCAGGAAAACAGAATTTTAACATTGCACAATATTACAAAGTAGGGGATTTGGAACGCTGTACCAGAAAATAAACTTTTCATAGAACAGAATTCTGGATCTAAAAGCAAAATAACGTTCACAGTTGGAGACAAATGTTAAAGGAGTTGCTAGCAATGCAAAAAATGCCTGCTTTCTTACAAAAACAGTGTAACATCCACTGCATCTCAACCTCATAGATTTCAATTAGCTGAGCTGCAATGCCAGACACAATCCAATACACAGATGTGACACGATTATTGTAAAAAAATTTAAAAAAAGCCACGTTTTTATAATTGTGTAAAATTATTTTTTAAAGGGATTTTCTCATTAAAGACCACACTTATCTAAATATGGCCACTGGGCCAGTCAGTTAATGGCTCTGAGTCTCATTGGCATCCCTAGTTACAAGCTGTCACAGACAGCCAGGCATTTCATGTCATATTGCATGAAGGTCGTTAGATGACGTGGTCATCCATGCAATACTACAATGGCTTCATAAAGGGTGGTCTCAGGCAGACGGTCTCCATTTTAACGCCATATGACCCAATAGAAAATGTAGACAAGAGTTGACTTCATGAGACATCCCCTTTAAGCTTATGGACCTGCTTAACCAAAACCCATATAGTAAGGTTATTGTTACATTATATCTGTCCATTTAGCCATATTTCACTTTTTAGGTCGAGCTGTAGTCAATAATTCATACCATGCTCGGCTTGCTTTTTGGCCTCTACATACCAATTCTATAGAAAACTGTACATGAAACAGATCAAACTGATCCATGATCAAAGGCAGAGAAGGGATCAAGCGTTCACAGAAGCCATCTCCCCGACTGCGGCACTGACTTTGTGCAGTAGTACCTGCGAACGGATAAGTAGAAAAGGTCAGTATAGGATTTTAACAAAGTGAGAATATATGATAGCGTCGGCAAATGGATATTCTGCAGGACTACAGATTAGAAGATGCTTCTAACAATAAACTTTGTGAAGTTTCCAGACGTCAAAATATGGAAGTTTTACTATAGATGTCAGGGTCTAGTAATTGTCTAAGTGCAATAAAGAGCTATACCACAGAAGTGAGATGATAAGAGGATGAAAGATCAATGCATCAGAATAGGAAGTGACAGAGAATTTATCTAATGCAGACATTGCTTTTTTAAAAGTATTTATTTTGTCCACCTGGGAAAGTATTATAGTAGTTATATTCTTGTACATAGGAGCAGTATTATAGTAGTTACATTATTGAACATAGGGGCAGTATTATAGTAGTTATATTCTTGTACACAGGGCAGTATTATAGTAGTTATATTCTTGTACATAGGAGCGGTATTATAGTAGTTATTTTCCTGTACATAGGAGCAGTATTATAGTAGTTATATTCTTGTACATAGGAGCAGTATTATAATAGTTATATTCTTGTACATAGGAGGGTATTATAGTAGTTACATTATTGAACACAGGGCAGTATTATAGTAGTATTTTCCTGTACATAGGAGCAGTATTATAGTAGTTATATTCTTGTACATAGGAGCAGTATTATAATAGTTATATTCTTGTACATAGGAGCAGTATTATAGTAGTTACATTATTGAACATAGGGGCAGTATTATAGTAGTTATTTTCCTGTACATAGGGGCAGTATTATAGTAGTTATATTCTTGTACATAGGAGCAGTATTATAATAGTTATATTCTTGTACATAGGAGCGGTATTATAGTAGTTACATTATTTAACACAGGGGCAGTATTATAGTTTATTCTACTAGGCAGTTTATTATTTTTCTTACATAGGGGCAGTATTATAGTAGTTATATTCTTGTACATAGGGAGCAGTATTATAGTAGTTATATTGTATATAGGAGCAGTATTATAGTAGTTATATTGTACATAGGGAGCAGTATTATAGTAGTTATATTGTACATAGGGAGCAGTATTATAGTAGTTATAGTCTTGAACATACTGTATATAAATATTATTGTATTGCTATTGTTGTATACAGGGGGAGTATTATAGTGATATTTGTCTCAGTTTTCAAATCACTGTTCCTAACCAAATTACAGTATGTAAGTCTGGATGGAAAGTCCCCTGCAAATTTCTCGACATGTGAACATTGACTTAGGAATATTTACTGTATAGCTGATGGTAGACGTAATTTGCCTTACCGCAGCTCAGCCAGATGGCCGCCCTTATAATCATGTATGTAGAGTACAATTTGCTACAGTCTCTAAGAAAATCAAAACAAATTAGAAAAAGCTAAATATGCATCAGAATTTAGTTTTAGTTTGTACAAAATATAACTGCTACATTGGCTTAAATAATTCCTGCTGTTTGGTTCATGTGGAGCTCTTGTAGTCATTTAGAAACATGCTGAATTTATAATAAATGGAGGAAAATGTCATTTCCAGCACCAGCAAGTAATTCAACTTTGCTTTAAAACCTGTTACTATGGAAACTTTCACTTCGGAATCCTAAATCTTAAGATCTGTCACATTGACAAAAGCAAACCAAATATCACAGCTGGGAGCCTATGTCACCTGTACACCGAGAGGGAAATATTCCATATGTCTATATATTATATGGCTTCACATTAGTTATTGTGGCGCCATATGGAAGGGATGGTTAAACAACATTCCTTTCTCAAATCAGCCATATTCAATGTCAATCAGCGCTTCCAGAAAGCTTTTCCCTGCCAGGATCATCATATTGCAGTCAGGGCATGATGGGAGTTTTACAAAATCATTCTCAGTGCAGTGAAATAAACACAAATCCAACACAGTCTTCTGGTTTTAGCTTTTACACCAGTGTGCCTTGAAAAACGACCTGAGATTAAGATGCTGATGAGCAGTACGCAATTACTGTAATACCAAACATTTTGTCTATGTCGCCATTTTGTGAGACTCGTAACTTTATTTTTCTGCCGCTTTAGGTGTTTTTTTATTGAATTATATTTTTATGGAGATTTTCAAAGGCCAAAAAATAGCAATTCTGGAGATTCCACTTTTTTTGGTAAATAATTTTATATTTTGACAGATTGGACTTTTACAGATGGGGAGATACGAAATATGTTTAGTTTTTTCTTTTTTTTCTTTCTAATTGGGGAAAAGAGGAGTGATTGGAATTTGTATTTTTTTTTAGTTTTTTAATATTTTTTAAATCTTTTTATTTTAATTTCACTTTTTTAGTTCTTTGAGGGGATTTCATAGTACCCTCGCGATTGCATTGCAGAGGGGTCCATGGGCACCCAATTGACACAACACAACTTTAACATTGATGACCTATCTTTGGGATAGGTCATCAATGTCTGATCGGCACCCCCACCGATCAGCTGTTTCCAGGGGTACAGGTGGATATGTGAGGTACCTGGCTGCGGCTACTATACAGTTATTGGAGCTGCGCTGTGCAGCTCTGTAATTCTGCAGTTCCAGCACAAGGAACAGCTGATCGGCGAGGGGTACCGGGTGTCGCATCCCCACCAATCAGACATTGATAACTCATCCTAAGGAGAGGTCATCAATGTTAAAGTCATGGACAACCCCTTTAAATGCTGCTTTCCATGTTTAATAGCAGCATTTATTGCAAGAGGATAAACGGCAGGGATCAGAGCTACGGTAACTCTGTACTCTGCAGATAGAGGTAGGTGCTGGCTGTATAACACAGTAGGCAGCCGCTGAGTATGGAGGGGGCAAATCAACTGAATCCCCACCATACACCGGCACCCGACATAAGCTGTACATATATGATGGAAGTCAAGAAGGGGTTAAGCCCGGCCCACAGCCTTACCTCAGGAACACCAATAAACTACAATACTGCCCCTATACGCAGGTGAGAATCTCCATTTTGGTCAGGAATACGTAATCTCATCCCTTGGTGATCTGATATAACCCCAAAATTTCTGAGACTGTCTCCAAGCAGAAGGGAGAAATTTGGAAAAATTGAGACTGTTGGCTGCTATGCCCTTCTTTGACATGGATACATGACAATCGTTTTAGAACTTCTGATGTACGATGATATTTGTTTTTCTATCATAGCTTTTATTTTGCTGCTTTTGTTATGTTGTATTGTTTATAGATGAATAAATAATATGTTTAATTCCCTTTACGTAAAATGTTCCCATCAACCCTTCAAAAATCAACATGGAAATATGCCGAGGTCTAACAAAACATTAACATTATGAGGGAACTTGATGAGATCGTAAAATAACGTGAAAAAGCTGAGTTTACAAGGGTCGATCTGGAAAGACGAGATAATAAAGATATATAAAGGCATTTAAGAGCCATGTTAAAATCCTGACAAAGCTCCTTAGATCGTTCACCAATTAGGATTTTATGATTGTTATAAAAATGTAAAAGACCTTCTAAGAGTCAAACACTTTAATATAATCCAAAAACTTGGCTCCTCAGGTTCTAAGCAAATACAACAGCAGGACTGGACTACATTGGAGGTTTCCTGTGGGGCAGTTACCTGACTGTGACTGTAAACTAAAGATCTCAGGTGAATGGACTAGTCTTTATCATCGCCAGACATAAGACACAAATCTAAAAACTATTAAGTATCAAACTAACTAAAAGTATACATGAATAAAAACAATAAAAGTCTATGTAAAATAATGTAACTACTATAATACTGCCCCTTATGTACAAGAATATAACTACTATAATACTGCCCCCTATGTACAAGAATATAACTACTATAATACTGCCCCTATGTACAAGAATATAACTACTATAATACTGCCCCTATGTACAAGAATATAACTACTATAATACTGCCCCTATGTACAAGAATATAACTACTATAATACTGCTCCTATGTACTAGAATATAACTACTATAATACTGCCCCTATATACAAGAATATAACTACTATAATACTGCCGCTATGTACAAGAATATGACTACTATAATACTGCTCCTATGTACAAGAATATAACTACTATAATACTGACCCCTATGTACAAGAATATAACTACTAAAGTATACAGAATAAACAATAAAGCTCCTATGTACAAGAATATAACTACTATAATACTGCTCCTATGTACAAGAATAAATACTATAATACTGCCTATGTACAAGAATATAACTACTATAATACTGCCTATGTACAAGAATATAACTACTAAATACTGCTCCTATGTACAAGAATATAACTACTATAATACTGCCCCTATGTACAAGAATATAACTACTATAATACTGCTCCTATGTACTAGAAATAACATATAATACTGCCCTATATACAAATATAATACTATAATACTGCCGCTATGTACAAGAATATGACTACTATAATACTGCTCCTATGTACAAGAATAAACTACTATAATACTGACCCCTATGTACAAGAATATAACTACTATAACACTGCTCCTATGTACAAGAATATAACTACTATAATACTGCTCCTATGTACAAGAATATACTACATAATACTGCTCCTATGTACAAGAATATAACTACTATAATACTGCCCTATGTACAAAATATAACTACTATAATACTGCTCCTATGTACAACAATAACTTCTATAATACTGCCCCTATGTACAAGGATATAACTACTATAATACTGCCCTATGTACAAGAATATAACTACTATAATACTGCTCCTATGTACAAGAATATAACTACTATAATACTGACCCCTATGTACAAGAATATAACTACTATAATACTGCTCTATGTACAACAATATATCTTCTATAATACCTGCCCCTATGTACAAGAATATAAACTAACAACTATAATATTGCTCCTATGTACAAGAAATAACTACTATAATACTGCCACTATGTACAAGAATATAACTACTATAATACTGCCCCTATGTACAAGAATATAACTATATACTGCTCCTATGTACAAGAATATAACTACTATAATTCTGCTCCTTGTATGAAAGAATATAGTTTTGTTATATTTTTGCACGTCACGCAGCACAGATCGATACTTTCCGCACGCTGCACTATGTCCTACAATTCTGGGCTCCCTTTAAACTTTGTAGCTAATCTTTCCAATTGTGCGCTGATAAATGAGTTTAATAAAACAAGAGAAGACACGGCAGCCAGAGAAGCGTCTTAATATAATTAATCTTCTTGTGGGTCACACTGTAAATAGAATATCCTCAAATAGAAATGGGAAATTGATTAGATGGTTGAGCTCCAACATGTCCATCACTACAGATGATTTATAAGGGGGTCGGCTGCAAGGTCAACAAAGAAACCAATTCCTAAAAAGTCTCTTTATACCAACTGCTCAATTGTTAGGGCCCTGCCATTGAAAATTAGATTCTGTTTCAATTGGGAATGTATACGAGAAAATCTATTGGCCAAAATCTTCTGGATTTCCATGTAATTATACTTTATGAGATTCCTTATGGCACTAAGACTGTGAGACAACATTCAGCACTCGAGGCACATGCTTTCATTGCCCCTCCACACCTGCTTCTGATTAGGGAGTATTTTAATGGACTTATTAAGAGAAAAACACAAAAATACTAAACAAATTATCATACTGACTTACTTTGGTAATGTTTTCAAATGATTTTCTCTTAACTCCAATATTCGCAATTTGCTTAGCCTGCAGAGATGAAAGATCACGTGAGCTGTGCAAACATACAAGCACATATCTGTATATACAGGTAAAAGGATTAAAATATAATGATAATGAGAAGAATAGTACATTTTCTGTAGAATGTGTGACTGCATATATAGTGGCGTGTAAAAGTTATTTTGAGGTCTAGTCACAGATTTTCAATGATGTACAGATCAGGGGACTGTGAGGGCCATTGTAAATCTTTCATCTTGAGCTTTTTGAGGTCGTCTATTGTGGATTCTGATATGCGATTAGGATTACTATCCATGTGTAGAAGTCATCCTCTTCCTCTATTCACCTTCAGCTTTTTTACAGATTGTGTTATGTTTGCATCAATTTTTTTGAAATTTCATTTAATCCATTCTTCCCTCTACCTGTGAAATGTTCCCCGTGCCATTCGCTGCAACACAACCCCAAAGTATGATTGAGCCACCACCATGCTTAATGGTTGGCAAGATGTTCTCTTCTTGAAAGTCTGTGCCCATTTTTCTCCACACATACCTTTGATCATTGGGGCCACAGAGATCTATTTTAACCTGATCGGTCCACTGGACTTATTCCTAAATGCATCAGTCTTGTTTAGATGTTGTTTTACATACTTCTGATGCTGAATTTTATGGTGAAGACGTAGTAGAGGCTTTCTTCTGATGACTCTTCCATGAATGCCATAATTGTGCACATGTCTCTGAATGGTAGAACAATGTACCACAATGCCAGCGTCTGCTAAATCTGAAGGTCTTTTGCAGTCAAGCGGGGGTTCTGATTTGTCTCTCTATCAATCCTACAAGCAGATCTCACTAAAATTTTGCTTGGTCTTATCAGACCTTATCTTGACCTCCTCTATTCCTGTTAACTGGCATTTCTTAATTATATTTCAAGCTGAGGAAAGGGCAACTTGAAACTTATAGCCTTTTCCTGTTTTGTGGGCCTTCACCATTTTCATTTTCAGAGTGGTAGGCAGCTTCTTGAAAAAATCCATGACTGCAGTTTTTTGGCACAAGATTAGAGGAGGCTGGGTTTTTATAAAGCTGGGAAAGTTACACCACCTGGCCTTTCCTAAGAATGATAGTGAACAAGCCATAACCCTAACAGGCTAATTTAGGTTTGATACCTTGGTCAAAGTTATCTGAGCACACAAATCTCCAAGGGTGCCCAAACTTTTGCATAGGCCCATTTTCCCTTTTGTAATTTTTAAAATGTAAAACATGACTATATACAGTCATGGCCAAAAGTTTTGAGAATGACACAAATATTAATTTTTACAAAGTCTACTGCTTCACTTTTTCTAATGGCAATTTACATATACTCCAGAATGTTATAAAGAGTGATCAGCTTAACAGCAATTACTTGCAAAGTCAATATTTGCCTAGAAAATGAACTTTATCCCCCAAAACACATTTCAACATCATTTCAGCCCTGCCTTAAAAGGACCAGCTAACCTCTTTTCAGTGATTGCTCCATTGACACAGGTGTGGGTGTTGATGAGGACATGGCTGGAGATCCATCTGTCATGATTAAGTAAGAATGACACCACTGGACACTTTAAAAGGAGGCTGGTGCTTGGCATCATTGTTTCTCTTCTGTTAACCATGGTTATCTCTAAAGAAACACGTGCAGTCATCATTGCAATGCACAAAAATGGCCTAACAGGGAAGAGTATCGCAGCTAGAAAGATTGCACCTCAGTCAACAATCTATCGCATCATCAAGAACTTCAAGGAGAGAGGTTCCATTGTTGCCAAAAAGGCTACAGGGCGCCCAAGAAAGACCAGCAAGCGCCAGGACCGTCTCTTAAAAGTGTTTCAGCTGCGGGATCGGGCTACCAGCAGTGCAGAGCTTGCTCAGGAATGGCAGCAGGCAGGTGTGAGTGCATCTGCACGCACTGTGAGGCGGAGACTCTTGGAGCAAGGCCTGGTCTCAAGGAGGGCAGCAAAGAAGCCACTTCTCTCTAGAAAAAACATCATGGACAGACTGATATTCTGCAAAAGGTACAGGCAGTGGACTGCTGAGGACTGGGGTAAAGTTATTTTCTCTGATGAAACCCCTTTTCGATTGTTTGGGACATCAGGAAAACGCCTCATTCGGAGAAGACAAGGTGAGCGCTACCACCAGTCTTGTCTCATGCCAACTGTTAAGCATCCTGAAACCATTCATGTGTGGGGTTACTTCTCAGCCAAGGGAATCGGCTCTCTCACAGTCTTGCCTAAAAACACAGCCATGAATAAAGAATGGTACCAGAATGTCCTCCAAGAGCAACCTCTCCCAACCCTTCAAGAGCAGTTTGGCGCTCAACAATGCCTTTTCCAGCATGATGGAGCACCTTACCATAAAGCAAAGGTGATAACTAAATGGCTCAGGGAACAAAACATAGAGATTTTGGGTCCATGGCCTGGAAACTCCCCAGATCTTAATCCCATTGAGAACTTGTGGTCAATCATCAAGAGACGGGTGGACAAACAAAAACCTAAAAATTCTGACAAAATGAAAGCATTGATTGTGCAAGAATGGACTGCTATCAGTCAGGATTTGGTCCAGAAGTTGATTGAGAGCATGCCAGGGAGAATTGCAGAGGTCCTGAAGAAGAACGGTCAACACTGCAAATATTGACTTGCTGCATTAACTCATTCTAACTGTCAATATAAGCTTTTGTTACTCATATGTTTGCAATTATTATATTTCTGTCTGTGATAAAAACATCTGTCAAACACACATAAAAACCAGAGGGCAGCAGATCATCTGAAAATATATATATTTGTGTCATTCTCAAAACTTTTGGCCATGACTGTATACATATTATTTTTTGTTGTTGCCTAAAATAGAAAGTAATGTGTCATCTTTAACTTTAGGCCTTTTTGAGATTATTTCATCTTCAACTTGCTTAACTGCTCACAATATCAGTAATTTTGACCATGGGTGCCCAAACTTTTACATGCCATATCACTGTATGGTTTATATCATGTGCATTTACATGATAGTTAAGTATAGAGACAGATAGATAGCTAGATAGATAGCATTTTGACTAGAAACTACAGGTGGAACAGTACTTGTAAATATTGTAGCATTAAAATGTCATCAATGAATGTATTAGGCTGTGTGCCCACGTTGTGTTTTTTAAGCATTTTTTCCCGTTTTTCCGCAGTGGAAACGCTTATAAAAACGCTAACAAAACGCATCCCATGCAATCCTATGGGATTTCGCAGTTGCTGTGCTAATGCTGCCTTTTTTTTCGCAGCGTAATCGCATCGCGGTAAAATATGCAGCATGTTCATTATTTGAGCAGAATCGCAGCGATTCTGCCACCATAGGGTTGCATTGAAACGCTCACTTTGCGCATGTGGCTATGCCCACCATGCGTAAAGTGAGCGCTTCATGTGCGGTTGGTACCCAGGGTCTGGAGGAGAGGAGACTCTCCTCTAGGCCCTGGGTACCATATTCCTGTAAAAAATAGAATGAAAATAAAAAATAGGGATATACTTACCCTCTGGCGGCCCCCGGAGTCCTCCCGCTCCTCAGCGGCGCTGCCGGCAAGTTCCGTTCCCAGGCGTGCTAAGCGAGAATGACCTCTGTGATGTTGCGTTTTAGTGACCGCGACGTCGCAAAGGTCATTCTCGCTAAGGACGCCTGAGAATGGAACATTCTGGCAGCGCTGCTGAGGACCGGTATCGCCGCTGAGGACATCAGGGGCAGCCAGGAGGTGAGTATATCCATATTTTTTATTTTTTAAATTATTTTTAACATTCATCAATAGTAAAAAGGTGGCCACACTTGTCAAGCACTATGTGTGACAAGTGTGACCAACCTGTTAATCACTTTTCCAAGCGATGCTTTAAATCACTTGGAAAAGCGCGAGCATTCTGCAAGCTAAAAACGTTTGCAAAACGCTTGTGTTTTGCGGAAAAACGCATACGAATTCCGTATGCGTTTTACCCGCGGCAGGGAGTTCCGGAAATGCTCCGGACAATTCTGGAGCATTTCTGCAATGTGGGCACATAGCCTTAAGGTACGTTTACGCAATGAGAAGAAAGCAATACTTACTGTAAAGGAGAGCTCACATCTGTGTTTAAACTCGGTGAGTGCAATGTGAGAAAAAATGTTAGTCATTGAGGCAGTGCTCATCTGCGAATTTTTCCTCACGTGGAATTGGGGTGAATAAAAATTCACAGATTGCTGTGTATGGCAGCGTGAAACGGACGAGACTCACCAATGAAAGTCAGTGGGTGCGATAAAAAAATTGCACAGCACACGGACCATGCGTGTGACGTGCTATTTTTCTGCACCCATAGGAAACCCAACATTTCATTAACTGAGTCTAGTAAATTCAGAGTGAACTGTCAGAATACAGTAGAAGAGATATATAGCTAGAATAAAAGAAAATAATGGAGTGGGGTCCCCCATATTATTCTTAACCAGCTGAGAGAAAGCCAACAGCTGGGGGCTGATGTTTATAGCCTGGGAAGGGGTTAATAAACGTGGAGCTTCCAAGGCTATTGGTATCAGCTCACATCCATCTACTCAGCCTTTACTCGTTATTAACAAGTGGTGACCCCCCCTATTTTACACATTTAAAAATATTCAAATAAAAATGAAAACGCAAATAAATCCTCACCTGTCCGCGGATAATCCATTGTCCCACAATGAGCACAATTCAGCCAAATCTAGATGCTTTGCTGAGCGATCACATAAAATGTGACCACTCAGCCCAGCATCCAGGCGACACTGAGCTGCGCGTGAAGAACGCAGCTTCGGTGCCGACGAGCGCTGACATCAGTAAGGTAACTGAAGTTCATAGCCGATTAACTCCGGTCACCTCACTCATGTCACCGTTCATTTCGTGAGGCAGTGCAGCTGCGTTCTTTATGCACAGCTCAGTGTCTCCTAGATGCCAGGCTGAGCGATCACATTTTATGTGACCGCTCAGCAAAGCATCCAGATGTAGCCGAGTTAGGCTCGTCGTGGGACAAATGGATTATCCACGGACAGGTGAGGATTTGTTTCTTTATTTTTCTTTGGACATTAATAAATGGGTAATAGAGAGCCGGAGCATGAGCTATTATTTCAAATAAAGGACTTTGTGTGCTGATTTCAATTAAAGGACTTTACTCTATGTTTGTCTATATTACATTTGACTATGGGGTTAGTAACAGGGGTGTCTTACAGATGCCTCTCCATTACTAACCCCTGAGCTTGATGTCAGCTGGCATTACAAAGCTGACATCAACCCCAATACTATTAACCCACTTGCCACCACACCACAGCAACTTGGAAGAGTGGAGCCTAAAAGACAGATTTGGCGCATCTAATAGATGTGTCATTTCTGGGGCAGCTGAGGACTGATGTTTTTAGTTTGGGAGTGGGCCCCTTCCTAGGCTATTAATATCGGCCCACAGCTGTCTACCTAGCCTTTGCTGGTTATTAATTATAGGGGGGACCCCAAGTCATTTTTTCGAGGGGTCACCCCTTGTTAATGACCAGTAAAGGCTAAATATATAGCTGTGAGCTGATATTAATAGCCTGGGAAACTCCATGTTTATTATCCTCTTCCCAGACTAAAAATATTGGCCACCAGCTTTCGGCTTTTCCTCAGCTGGTTAAGAAAAATATGGGGACTCCACGCCATTTTTTTCTGTTATTTATTAGCTAAATACATGTACAGTAAGCTACACACGCACTGCACTGATTATATACCTCAATGACAACTATCTATATATAACATCGTTTTATTCGTTAATATACTAGCTTGAAATGACAGAGAATTACTGTATGTAAAAGCTGATGTTAAAAACACATTGCATAGGCATGTCATTCAGATGCTAGTGAGGGAAAAAATGCACATGTGCATAGCACTCGTATGGCATACAGATTCTAGGTGAGACTAGATGAGAAAAAACATGCATGATGCACTCCAACTTTTTTGGCTGAGAATCTCAGCTACTTTTTTTACACAGATGTGATCGAACCCTAATGGACAGTGTGAAAATAGCTCACACTAAATATCACAGAGAAAAAAGGGATTGTCACAATACCAGAGAGATCAACATTTCAGAGTCAGCTCACCTTCCAAAATTGGCTGGAAGATACTCAAGAAAGGCATCATTAAGGTACAGCTGAGTTAAATTAAGAAGCTGCGTAAAGCCATCCGGTAACCTTAGAAAAGGAAGAAGAAAATGAAAGTAATCAGTAATTAGTATTTATCATCAGTAGTGTCACATTGTCACTATCACTGATCAACCCCAGGTAGACAATAACTGCTCCCATATTTATTATATCGGTACTGTGACATCATTTTGTGTGTTCATTATCTCTGTGACATTAATGTGTCTATTATCCCTGTATTATTACATTGTGTTATCCCTGTGGTATGATATAAATGAATGTATTATCCCTGCACTGTGGCATCACTGTGTGGCTTAGCCATGTGTTGTGGTATCAATGTCTTTATTATTTCTAAACTGTGACATCACTGTCTTTATTATCTCCAGATTGTGACATCACTGTGTGAATTATCCTATAATATGACATCACTGTGTGAATTATCCTGTACTGTGACATTGCGGTATTTATTATCTCTGCACTGTGACATCACTGTGTTTATTATCTCTGTGTTGTGACATCACTGTGTGTATTATCCCTGTACTGTGACATCACTGTGTGTATTATCCCTGTACTGTGACATCACTGTGTGTATTATCCCTGTACTGTGACATCACTTTGTTTATTATCCTGTACTGTGTATCACTGTTTTATTATCCTGTACTGTGACATCACTGTGTGTATTATCCTGTACTGTGACATCACTGTGTGTATTATCCTGTACTGTCACATCACTGTGTGTATTATCCTGTACTGTGGCATCACTGTGTGTATTATCCCTGTACTGTGACATCACTGTGTGTATTATCCCTGTACTGTCACATCACTGTGTGTATTATCCCTGTACTGTGCATCACTGTGTGTATTACCTGTACTGTGACATCACTGTGTGTATTATCCCTGTACTGTGACATCACTGTGTGTATTATCCCTGTACTGTCACATCACTGTGTGTATTATCCCTGTACTGTGACATCACTGTGTATTATCCCTGTACTGTGACATCACTGTGTGTTTTATCCCTGTACTGTGACATCACTGTGTGTATTATCCCTGTACTGTCACATCACTGTGTGTATTATCCTGTACTGTGACATCACTGTGTATTATCCCTGTACTGTGACATCACTGTGTGTATTATCCCTGTACTGTCACATCACTGTGTGTATTATCCTGTACTGTGCATCACTGTGTGTATTATCCCTGTACTGTGACATCACTGTGTGTATTATCCCTGTACTGTCATCACTGTGTGTATTATCCCTGTACTGTGACATCACTGTGTATTATCCCTGTACTGTGACATCACTGTGTGTATTATCCTGTACTGTGACATCACTGTGTGTATTATCCTGTACTGTGACATCTCTGTGTTATTTATCCTGTACTGTGACATCACTGTGTGTATTATCCCTGTACTGTGACATCACTCGTGATTATCCTGTACTGTGGCATCACTGTGTGTATTATCCCTGTACTGTGACATCACTGTGTTATTATCCCTGTACTGTGACATCACTGTGTGTATTATCCCTGTACTGTGACATCACTGTGTGTATTATCCCTGTACTGTGACATCACTGTGTGTATTATCCCTGTACTGTGACATCACTGTGTGTATTATATCTGTACTGTGACATCACTGTGTGTATTATCCCTGTACTGTGACATCACTGTGTGTATTATCCCTGTACTGTGACATCACTGTGTGTATTATCCCTGTACTGTGACATCACTGTGTGTATTATCCCTGTACTGTGACATCACTGTGTGTATTATCCCTGTACTGTGACATCACTGTGTGTATTATCCCTGTACTGTGACATCACTGTGTGTATTATCCCTGTACTGTGACATCACTGTGTGTATTATCCCTGTACTGTGACATCACTGTGTTAATTATCCCTGAACTGTGACATCACTGTGTGTATTATCCCTGTACTGTGACATCACTGTGTTAATTATCCCTGAACTGTGACATCACTTTGTTTATTATCCCTGTACTGTGACATCACTGTGTGTATTATCCCTGTACTATGACATCACTGTGTTTATTATCCGTACTATGACATCACTGTGTTTATATCCCTGTACTATGACATCACTGTGTTTATTATCCCTGTACTGTGACATCACTGTGTTTATTATCCCTGTACTGTGACATTATATATTCATTGAAATTCATATCAGAGATGGGAGGTGTCTTACTTTGAGATTGGATTCACGCTGGCCTCTACTATTGTTAAACATTTACAGCATTTGATATTATCTGGAAATTCTTGTATACCTGGAAGAAGAAGAAAAAACATGATATGAATATTAGAATGAACAGACATTATTTTATCAATTGCAAAATATTACAATACTGGTTGATATGAATGTTCTGCTTGTCCTTCCCCTCACACCCTGTTTACTACTTACTTGCAGCTCTAATGTATTCTGCTTGTTGTCTCACTTGAAAGAAGACCAGAAGTAAAGGACAATTCAAATGTTGATGATTTGCAAAAAATTAAAATATCTCTATGTTTTTTAGTATACTTTGTGTGTTATTTGTTTTTCAAAATCTTTGTTTGTTAGTGAATGAAAATAATCTTGAAAACACGTCGTATTTATATCCAAAAGATGCAAGCTTCAGAGCATCCGGCTGTCTAATGATCTATTTCCACATTTATCTCTAGTTCCATAAAAGCAGAGGGAAAACTAGAATCGCTATTATTACCGGTTCACAATCAGACAGGTGAGCCATGCTCCGGCGTGCAAACCACCCCAATTGTTTTGCCTCTGTGTCACTGAATATCTAGACAGATTTGCTGAGTGCATGAGCGGTCATTTGTAGATGCTTTGGCGGCATTATTGGTGGCCACGCAATGTAGTCAAATTAAAGGGGCGCCGAATAGTAAACATCTTCAGTTCCTGAATATTAGTTGCATAACATCTGTCAATTGTCCACGCATCCTGGCAGGTACTTGTTGAGATAGGTGCCAGACAAACCTTTCAACGAAAAGACGTAAAAAAATGCTTTTTCCTTTTTGTTTAAAATGTCATGTCACTTTAAAAAAAAATCTGAACAGAATTTCAGGTATCTAAAAACAAGCTGCAGCACCTTCATCAATGGTTGTGCACAACCTCTGTTTTGATAATAGGTATTCTGATCGGATGCTGTCGCTCCGCTGATTCTCTCATCATACAGCTCTAATCTGACAAAGAACCTGAAAACAAGGGCTTAATTTCCGTACAGCGCCACCGCGGGGAAAATGAAGCATAACACAGCTTCCTGTCAAAGCAATAGGCTTTCCAGTTAATGGACAGACGTGCTTAGTCTAAAGTGAAAAAGGTACCATATAGTGACTTTCTGAGGATCCTAACTGGAGTCTCTGAATTTACCTGATACATTTTTGGGAAAAAAAATTGGAATCTAAGGGGTAACATTTCTCCTTGTGGAGAGTGACAAGCCAGGCCTGGAATGTCAGAGTGAGGAGACTTAGATGCCAAAATGCCTCTTAAGAGAGGAAGAGGGCTTGAACTCTAGCGCCACCTATTGGAAGCAGAGAACCTAAAAGTCAATGTTGACCCTTTAATAGAGATGGGCGAACACAAACAGTAAAGTTCAGGGTCCGTACTGGACACCTAGTGTCTGTGCACAGACCACGAATACATACTTCGACCAGCAGTCTGTGTTAGGCCAGGGTCACACTTGCGAGTGTGTTATGCGAGAAACTCGTGCGAGTCTCTCGCATCAACACCCGGCACTGCCGCCGGAACTCGGGACCGGAGTGTGCTGCTGCATGTATTTCTACATGTCCGAGTGCCGGCGGCAGTGCCGGGTGTTGATGCGAGTTTCTCGCATCACACTCGCAAGTGTGACCCCGGTTTTACTGTTTGGATTCAGCAGCCCAAACAAAGCATGTTGAAAGGCAATCAATAATCTTTTGTGTGTGGACACTTCTGGCTCAATTACAGCTATGTCAAGTATTGGCATGGCTGTGATTGGCCAGCACACTTGGTATATAACAGAAAAAAAAAAAGAAAAAGACGCGACACGCGAGAACGCGGCTGCGTGTGAAAGGCGGTGACGTTATTAAGGTTACCTCCGGTCACACACAGCCATGTTCTCATGCTCAGCTCATTGTATCCTGTGTTATGTTACGGTAGCTGAGGAGTGCAGGTAAAAAAGGAAATACACCAGAGCAGTTGGAATCTATGGGATTGCAGTACCCTGACTAACCACCACAACTAGAGGCAGCCGTGGAGCGTTCCTACGATGGTCCTAGACGCCTCGTCACAGCCTGAGAAACTAACTACACCTAAAGATAGAAATAGGAAAGCTATCTGCCCCGGAGCAGAACCCCAAAGACAATAGAAAGCCCCCAAACATGTAATGGCGGTTAGACAAGAGGAAATACTGACACAGAAAGAAAATAGTATGAGCAAACGCTGGGGCCCAAACTATCTAAATAGAAAAGGACAGGAAGGGTACTTACTGCAATCCCAGAAAACCCTGAAAAACACCAACTCTACTAATTTCAAAATCACCTGAGATCACACGACCTCTACCACCTAAATTAGCTCTCTGGTGTAACAAAAACAGCAGCCACTGAAAAAACTGGAAAAAGCAAAAGCACAAAACACAGTGGCCGAACCAAACTGAGAGGGCAAAAGCCCCCGGAGGGGACCCAGAAGGCCCCCACAGAAGTGCAGGACCAAATGCAAAAATATAGCAAAAACACAAAATAAGAAATTGTCTTATCTGATAGCAGGAGATGCAGACACGACACAGCAGGCTACAAAGGAAACTGGAAAGAAGGATTCAGACCAGAACAATTGATCACCGGCAACCCTGATGGGAAAATGATTCCCTTAAATAAGACCAATCAGTAACACCT
The DNA here is from genome assembly GCA_033576555.1 of Oophaga sylvatica. Classification (NCBI taxonomy): domain Eukaryota; kingdom Metazoa; phylum Chordata; class Amphibia; order Anura; family Dendrobatidae; genus Oophaga; species Oophaga sylvatica. The sequence goes on from JARQOD010000009.1 coordinate 76,809,267, forward strand.
GATTCCCAATCCTCACTAGTACCGCTTGTAACCACCAGAGGGAGCCTCTGCTCAGAACTCATCTCAAACCCATTCACAACAGTACCCCCCCCTTGAGGAGGGGTCACCGAACCCTCATTTGAGCAACCAGGTCGGTCAGGATGAGTTCTATGATACGCACGGATAAGTCTCCTAGCATGGATGTCCGAAGCAAACACCCAAGAATTATCTTCCTGACCATAACCTCTCCATTTAACCAAATACTGGAGTCTTCGTCTAGAAAAACGAGAATCCAATATTTTCTCAACCACATACTCCAGATTGCCCTCAACCAAAACAGGGTCAGGAGGCACAGCAGCAGGAACCACTGGCTCAACAAACCTCTTCAACAAGGACTTGTGGAACACGTTATGGATCTTAAATGTCCCTGGAAGAAGCAAACGAAAAGAAACAGGATTAATAATCTCCATGATCTTATAAGGTCCAATGAACCTAGGCTTAAATTTAGGAGATGCTACTCTCATAGGAATATTCTTTGAGGACAACCAGACCAAGTCCCCCACTTTAAACCGAGGACCATCAGTCCTATGCCGGTTAGCAAACCGCTGGGCCTTCTCCTGAGAGAGGGACAACCTCTCCACTACCTGGTCCCAAATCTGCTGCATACGCTCAACAACAGAGTCAACACCTGGACAGACAGAAGCCTCCGTCTGTCCTGAAGAAAATCGAGGGTGAAACCCAGAATTACAGAAAAACGGAGACATCAAAGTGGCAGAGCTAGCCCTATTATTAAGAGCAAACTCAGCCAAAGGCAAAAAAGAGACCCAGTCATCCTGATCAGCAGACACAAAGCATCTTAGATAAGTCTCCAATGTCTGGTTTGTTCTCTCAGTTTGACCATTGGTCTGAGGATGAAATGCCGAGGAGAAAGACAATTGAACACCCAGTTTAGAACAAAAAGTCCTCCAAAATCTGGAAACAAACTGGACTCCTCTGTCAGACACAATGTTCTCAGGAATGCCGTGTAAACGAACCACGTGCTGAAGGAACAACGGCACCAATTCAGAGGAGGAAGGCAACTTAGGTAATGGCACAAGATGTATCATTTTGGAAAACCTATCACAAATTACCCAGATGGTGGTCATTCTCTGAGAAACAGGAAGATCGGAAATGAAATCCATAGAGATATGGGTCCATGGTCTCTTGGGCACAGGCAATGGCATCAACAAACCACTAGAGCGAGAGCAAGGCTTGGAGCGAGAGCAAGTCCCGCAGGACTGCACAAATTCCCTGACATCGCGAGACAAGGTAGGCCACCAAAAGGACCGACTAACCAAGTCTCTGGTACCAAAAATTCCGGGATGCCCAGCCAATGCGGAACAATGAATCTCAGACATCACACTCTTTTTCCATTGGTCCGGGACAAACAATTTTCCAACAGGGCAGCGCTCGGGCCTATCCTCCTGACACCCCTCCAGAGCAAGTCTCAAATTGGGCGAGATGGCGGAAAGAACTACACCCTCCTTCAAAATAACAGAGGGATCAGATAGCTCAGGAGAGTCCGCAAGGAAACTCCTCGAGAGGGCATCCGCCTTAACATTCTTAGTGCCAGGAAGAAAGGAAACCACAAAATTAAAACGTGTGAAAAACAAGGCCCACCTGGCCTGTCTAGGATTGAGTCGCTTGGCAGATTCCAGATAGACCAGATTCTTATGGTCCGTAAGGACCACCACCTGATGTTTGGCTCCCTCCAACCAATGTCTCCACTCTTCAAAAGCCCACTTCATGGCCAATAACTCCCGATTACCCACGTCATAATTACGTTCAGTAGGAGAAAATTTTCGAGAGAAAAAGGCACAAGGATTACTTTTAGAGGTCTCTGGATCTTTTTGGGACAAAACGGCACCTGCCCCAATTTCAGAGGCATCAACCTCCACCTGAAATGGCAGGGAAACATCAGGCTGCCGTAGAACAGGAGCAGAAGTGAATCTCTGCTTAAGTTCCTGAAACGCAGAGACTGCCTCAGGAGGCCAATTCACCACATCAGAACCCTTTCTGGTCAAATCAGTTAATGGTTTAACAATAACAGAGAAATTACCAATAAATTTACGATAAAAATTGGCAAAACCCAAAAATCTCTGAAGAGCCTTTAATGAAGTAGGTTGGACCCAATCACAGATGGCCTGAACCTTGACCGGGTCCATTTCAATAACAGATGGGGACAAAATGAATCCCAGAAATGAGATCTTCTGTACGCCAAAAAGACACTTTGATCCCTTCACATACAGAGCATTCTCTCTCAAAATCTGGAATACAGTTCGAACATGTTTCACATGAGAGTCCCAGTCATTAGAAAAAATCAAGATATCATCCAAATACACAATCAGAAACTTGTCCACAAAATCCCTGAAAATGTCATTCATGAAGGACTGGAAGACGGAAGGAGCATTAGTGAGCCCAAAGGGCATCACAAGGTACTCAAAATGCCCTTCAGGGGTGTTAAATGCCGTCTTCCATTCATCCCCGTGCTTAATGCGAATAAGGTTATACGCCCCCCTGAGGTCAAGCTTGGTAAACCAAGTAGCGTTTTTCACCCTGGAAAACAGGTCAGAAATCAAGGGTAACGGGTATTGATATTTCACAGTAATATTGTTCAAGAGACGATAATCAATACACGGACTTAATGAACCATCTTTTTTGGCCACAAAGAAAAAACCGGCACCTAAGGGTGAAGAGGATGGTCTGATATGACCCTTCTCCAATGATTCCTTGATATAAGACCGCATAGCGTCATGTTCAGGTACAGACAAGTTAAAAAGGAGACCCTTAGGGAATTTACTACCTGGCACTAATTCAATAGCGCAGTCATAGCTCCTATGGGGAGGTAAGGATGCAGATTTACTTTCGCTAAACACATCAGAAAAATCAAACAAAAAGTCAGGAACATCCTCAGCCTGGGGGGAGGCAGAAAAAACAGGAGTGTTGGTATTAACACATTGGCAGCCCCAACTGGTTACAGACACAGATTTCCAATCCAAAACAGGATTATGAGACTGTAACCAAGGGAAACCCAGCACGATAATGTCATGCAGATTATATAGAACCAAAAATTTGCAGCACTCCTGGTGATCATGTTCAACCCTCATTATCACCTGAGTAGAAAACTGGGGTTTATTCTCAGCCAAAGGGGTAGAATCGATCCCCAGTAGGGGAATAGACTTCTGTAGGGGTATCAAGGGAAATCCACAACGTTTAGCAAAATCATAATCCATCAGGTTAATAGCTGCTCCAGAATCAACGAAAGCCTGAGCAGAAAATGAGGACAGAGAGCATATCAGAGTGACAGTTAATAAAAACTTAGTCTGAACACTACCCAAGACAACTGAGCGTGCAAAATGTCTTCCCCGCTTAGGGCAGACTGAAATAGCATGAGAGGCATCACCACAGTAGAAACATAACCCATTGCGCTTTCGAAACTCATGACGCTGTGCCCCAGACACCACTCCATCACACTGCATGGGCTCAGCAGCTGGCTCACAAGGCAACACCACTCCACGCATACCTCTCCGCTCACGCAAACGTCTGTCAATTTGAATCGCTAATGACATAGAATCATTGAGACCAGAGGGGACAGGGAATCCCACCATAACATCCTTTACATTATCCGACAGACCCTTCCGGAAAAGGGCCGCCAAAGCGTCGTCATTCCATTTGGTCAGGACTGCCCACCTACGGAATCTCTGACAGTATAACTCAGCGTCATCAAGCCCCTGATTTAATGCCAACAAGGCTTTTTCAGCTTGATCAGTGACATTAGGCTCATCGTACAATAACCCTAAAGCCTGAAAAAATGCATCAACATCACTCAAAACAGGATCCCCAGGTGTCAGGGAAAAAGCCCAATCCTGAGGATCGCCGCGCAGGAGAGAGATGATAATTTGAACCTGCTGCGCTGCGTTCCCTGAGGACTTAGATTTTAAGGCAAGAAACAATTTACAATTATTTTTGAAATTCTGAAACTTAGCTCGATCCCCTAAAAACAAATCTGGCATGGGGATCCTAGGTTCCACAACAGGCAACCTAGCAAGATATGCAGCAATACTCCGAACCTCAGTGGCAAGCTGATCCACACGGCCAGACAACTGTGCAAACTCCATTGGGAGAAAAGATCCTCCCCAGCACCCAGAGATACAGAGGGAAAAAAAAAAAAAATGCAACAAACAGAAAAATATCTCTGACAACTTTTCTTCCTTCAAAATATTTTTTTCCCTTCTGTGAGTACCATACAATTTTTATGGCCGGTGATACTGTTATGTTACGGTAGCTGAGGAGTGCAGGTAAAAAAGGAAATACACCAGAGCAGTTGGAATCTATGGGATTGCAGTACCCTGACTAACCACCACAACTAGAGGCAGCCGTGGAGCGTTCCTACGATGGTCCTAGACGCCTCGTCACAGCCTGAGAAACTAACTACACCTAAAGATAGAAATAGGAAAGCTATCTGCCCCGGAGCAGAACCCCAAAGACAATAGAAAGCCCCCAAACATGTAATGGCGGTTAGACAAGAGGAAATACTGACACAGAAAGAAAATAGTATGAGCAAACGCTGGGGCCCAAACTATCTAAATAGAAAAGGACAGGAAGGGTACTTACTGCAATCCCAGAAAACCCTGAAAAACACCAACTCTACTAATTTCAAAATCACCTGAGATCACACGACCTCTACCACCTAAATTAGCTCTCTGGTGTAACAAAAACAGCAGCCACTGAAAAAACTGGAAAAAGCAAAAGCACAAAACACAGTGGCCGAACCAAACTGAGAGGGCAAAAGCCCCCGGAGGGGACCCAGAAGGCCCCCACAGAAGTGCAGGACCAAATGCAAAAATATAGCAAAAACACAAAATAAGAAATTGTCTTATCTGATAGCAGGAGATGCAGACACGACACAGCAGGCTACAAGGGAAACTGGAAAGAAGGATTCAGACCAGAACAATTGATCACCGGCAACCCTGATGGGAAAATGATTCCCTTAAATAAGACCAATCAGTAACACCTGATTCCCAATCCTCACTAGTACCGCTTGTAACCACCAGAGGGAGCCTCTGCTCAGAACTCATCTCAAACCCATTCACAACAATCCTGGATGCAGGGCTGAGCGGCTGCATCATGCCACCGCTGAGCAGTGCATCCAGATGTAGCAGAGTTGGTGAGGAAGACCGGTGAGGAATACTGTGATTTTTTGTTTTCACATTAATAAATGGGTAATAGAGGTTACTATGGGGAAGTGTTCTTTTCTCTGTGTGTGTCTTTTTTACTTTTGATTATGGGGTTAGTAATGGGGGCGTCTGATAGATGTCTCTCCATTACTAACCTCTGGGCTTGATGTCAGCGGACATAAAACAGCTGACATTAGCCTCAAAACTATTACCCAACTTGCCACTGTACCAGGGAAGAGCCGGTTAAAGTGATAGAATTTGTGCATCTAATAGATGCACCATTTCTGGGCAGCTGCGGGCTGCTATTTTTAGGCTGGGGAGGACCAATATCCATGGCCCCTATATATTGCAGTATTAGTGTGTACAGTTGTCATTGTTCAATGAAGTTCAGCCACGGCCACAAGCTGGACTTTGCAAGTGGATCGACATGGGAGCATTCAGCAGGGTCCTGACTGCTAAAGCAGCACATTGGCAACCTATGATCTTACAAAAAATTGTACCATTTAGATGAAACGGTCAGCAGCATTTAAATGGTTAAACATCAGCGACTGGAGCTTGCTCGGGCCACTGCTGTTACAGTCTGATGCAACACAAACAGAATTTGCCAGTCATGGTGCGAGAGCTCAGTTCTGGAGCTTGCTCCATACACCCTCTTCACCCCCATTACATAAATTGAAGTTATATTGTCACAAAAAATTTTATGGAAGAGAGAAAATAATGATATTCATAATTTTTTTACATATATATATATATATATAGGTTGAAAAAAGACGTAAGTCCATCAAGTTCAGCGTTTCTCCACCAATTGACACCTCTAATTTTCTCGGGTTGTCAGAACTATTAGTTACAGTGATTTAACCCAGAATATTTTACTATATTCATTCATACATCCTTAGTAAGGCCGGCGTCACACTGGCGACAGAATCGGACGACTGCAATGCGATGAAAAATCGTATTGCAGTCTGCCCTATGTTAATCTATGGAGCAGCTCCCAGTATCAGATTTTTTGTGGTCCGTTTTAAACGTCCGTGTGCAATCGCAGCATGCTGCCACTGTCACCGATTGTGGGTCGACTATCGCCAATGCAAGTCTATGGGAGCGATGAAAAATCTGATTACAAACGGACCGCATGTGTGACTTGCGATTAAATCGCATCGGTGTCCTTTAGAAAAGCCGGCAATTCATCCCCGGCTATACTGTAAAATCACACTGACAGCTTTACTAAAGAATAGAATCAATACATATACACACATAGAATACATATATATATATATATATATATATATATATACATGTCATTGTGACATGTATATATATATATTTATAGTTCTTACACTTCTACATACTGTAATAGCCGCTAATTCAATTGCCGGCTTTTGTGAAATCACAGAAGCCGACATGAAATGATACATTGTTTCCACACAGTTAACCATGTAATTTCCTGTATTTTGATATTTGTTTAGAACTTACAATTACATGAGTGTATTTGTGCAAAATTTCAGACATGTAGGGGTTAATTAAAGGTGTAAATTCGTTGAAAAAAAATGCGTGGGCTCCCGCTGTATTTTCTCCACCAGACAGACAAAGCAAGTGAGTGGGGGCAGATAATAATAGCCTAGGGAGGGTACTTTTTTTTGTGCCCCCCCTGGCTACTAACATCTGCCCCCAGACACCCCAGAAAGGGCAAATCTATAATTAGATTCGCCCTTTCTGGCACTTTGCCCGTCTATTCCCATTGCCCTGTAGCGGTGGCGAATGGGTTAATAATGACACCTTAATGTCACCTTAGTATTGAAAGGTGACCTTAAGGCAGGTTAATAATTGAGAGCTGTCAATTAGACAACTATCAATTATTAATCCTATTGAAGTAAATAAAAAAACACACACACACTTTAAGAATAAATAATTTTAATGAAATAAAAACACGTATTTTTGACCATCTTTTATTTCACTCTTAATCCGTTCGAAGTCCTTGTTCTTCTAAAATAAATATAAAATAATAAAACAACATTATTCTTACCTATCTGGCAATCTGTCACGTCCCACATGTAATCCTTCACAAAGGGTTAACTACTAGCAATCAGATAAGCAGCGCAAGTAATCCTGCTGCTCATCTGATAGCTCCTGAATGAATGAGCTTATCTCCTGCCGACAGGAGAGGATGTGTTCATGAATGAAGCTTAATTGATTGTGTCCACTTTCACCTTAGGTCAGGTCACTCAAGTGAAAGTTGTAATAAATCAATTAAGCTCCATTCATGAATCTATTCCTCTCCTTTCGCTGGGAGAGTAACTTATTCATTCAGGGGAATACAGGTCTGAGACAGCATTATTAGCTCTCTGCGACCTGTAACCTGTTAACCCTTTCTGATGGATTACACCGTGGGACCTGACTGTACATCGGATTGGTAAGAATCATTTTGCTTTTTTATTTTATTTTTATTACAGGAAATGGTTTTAGCAGGAAAATAAAATATGGTTAAAAACTGTGTGATTATTTCATTAAACTTCTTTTTTATTAAAGTGTGTGTGTTTGATTTTTCTATCATACAATAGGATTAATAATTGATAGTTGTCTAATTGACAGCTCTCAATTATTAACCTGCCTTAAGGTCACCTTTCAATACTAAGGTGACATTAACGCCTTATTAACCCATTCGCCACCGCTACAGGGCAATGGGAATAGACGGGCAAAGTGCCAGAAAGGGCAAATCTAATTATAGATTTGGCCTTTCTGGGGTGTCTGGGGGCAGATGTTAGTAGCCAGGGGGGGCACAAAAAAAATGTACCCTCCCTAGGCTGTTATTATCTGCCCCCACTCGCTTGCTTTGTCTGTCTGGTGGAGAAAATACAGCGGGAGCCCACGCATTTTTTTTCAACGAATTTACACCTTTAATTAACCCCTACATGTCTGAAATTTTGCACAAATACACTCATGTAATTGTAAGTTCTAAACAAATATCAAAATACAGGAAATGACATGGTTAACTGTGTGGAAACAATGTATCATTTCATGTCGGCTTCTGTGATTTCACAAAAGCCGGCAATTGAATTAGCGGCTATAACAGTATGTAGAAGTCTAGGAACTATAAATATATGTATATATATACATGTCACAATGACATGTATATATATATATATGTGTTCTATGTGTATATATCTATTCTTTCTTTTGTGATTGAAATACTATTCTTTTGGATCCATTATATGTCAGTTTTGCAAGCCTGCGAGAAATTCTCGCAAGTCGGATGAAAATCGGATGTTACAAGGTACACACACATGCGACTAAATCGCATCTTTGAAGGAAAATCGGATGACAGAAGGATGTGTGATGTTTGCATTTTGATCCGACAATCGACCGACTAAAACGGACCGATTTTTTGTAGTTGTGTGTGACGCCGGCCTAAGGCAAAAATCCTGGGAAAAATCTGGGTGAAAAAGCAGGTGGGCAGAAGGACAATGTTGATTTAGTTCCATGCTTATAAAATATGAATGGACACAACAAGATAATGACTAAATAATTGATTTGTATGGTGCATAACCTGCATTATGGTATATAACAGTCAGGGACTTCAAGGATATTTAGAGAGGAGAGGGCCAAGCATGATGGGAAAGGAGGGAATGAAGAACCGAAGAGAAAGGGGAAGAAATGCTCATGAGGAAAGAAGAGGGCAATAGTCTGCAGCTGTCTTATGATGTGCAGATTTCCCTTGGAGATACGCAGCGCCATTATTGCCTCTCGGCTGTTTATCCTCATTTACCATTTGGTGGAATGTTTTTTTGGCACGTGGTTATATCTATGGCCATCTTTAGGCTAATGTTCCCTTTAAGCCAGATATAACCAGTCTCAGTCACCGTAAGTGCTTTCTCTTATAATTTTCATTTGCAATGCCTTAGTAGGCTGCAATTACAGCGAACGGCGGTGGCCTGAATAATCCCTTCGACTTCGCATGTATTTCATTAGGATTGATCGTTGTCTAAAAATATCCGCATTAAAATTTAGAGCGTGCCGACTCATAGCAGGGTAAAAATAAGGCCGTGTGTAAAGAAGAAAAGGACAGATTAATCCATTATTGTGACACAGCGGAAGAGGAGCAGGAGACGCCGCTGCTCTCTGCCGCTCTTCTGCATCTCCAGCTCTGATGCCGCTATCTGGATCCTGTGCTAAAATCATCATCTTCCCTTTATACGCGGAACGCTGGATGTTCAATCAAGGCCAAGATTAGATCAGCAGCTAATTAAAAGTGGGACTATTAATTATCTCAGCTATTAGAACTAAACAATTATATTTCCTCCTCTGCAATGTATGCTACATGTGTCGTCTCAGTGAATCATTATCTCCCAGGATACAAGAAAGATTTACTTTGTATCTGGGCTGAACTGATACATTGTATCATGTAATGAATGATTCAAAACAAGGACCTTAAAGGAGGCCCATTAAAAGGAAAGGGACGGAAAATTAGTCAATTGTGCAAGGCTCTCTTTTCCTGGTTGTATGGAATTGCAGTATTATGTAGGTAATATATGGTAGGTATGGTAGTATTATGTATAAAATAGTTTTATTGTCCTCTATGGTGGTAGCATTATGTGGACTTTATGTGGCAGTATTAACCTTGCACTACGAGCCACAGTATGTGGACAGTATATGAAGTATTATCCTTGCACTATACGGCCACATTATGTAGACTGTATATTATACTATTATCCCCACACTATGTAGTCTTATCATGTGGACTTTATATGACCTTGCACTGTGTGGCCATATTATGTGGATTGTGTATGGCAGTATTTTCCTTGCAATATATAGTAGCCATAATTTTTTATTTTTCTTGTGATTTGGCTGCATGAATTTTGTTTTATGTGGGGAAAATCATATTATTTTTATTACTGTTTTGTGGTACATCTAAATTACTGTCAATTTACATAGAAAAAAGGCTTTTTTTAATTTTTCATATTACTGTTTACGTTTCATATAAAACAAATATTTGCAATGAAAAACTATAAAAGGTTTTGATTACAAATATGTACTGTATACTGTATATGTACTCTATGTACTCCCTCTCTCACACAGAGCTGCTTCTCAAAATTAGAATATAATCAAAAAGTTAATTTATTTCAGTTCTTCAATGCAAAAAGTGAAACGCATATATTCTATAGAGTCATTACACACAGAGTGATCTATTTCACGTGTTTATTTCACGTGTTAATGTTGAGGATTATGGCTTACAGCCAATGAAAACCCAAAAGTCATTATCTCAGTAAATTAGAATACTTTATAACACCAGCTGGAAAAATTATTTTAAAATTTGAAATGTCGTCCTACTGAAATGTATGATCAGTAAATGCACTCAATACTTGGTCAGGGCTCCTTTTGCATCAATTACTGCATCAATGCGGCGTGGCATGGAGGCGATCAGCCTGTGGCACTGCTGAGGGGTTATGGAAGCCCAGGTTGCTTTGATAAACCAGGTATTGGTACTTGGCTTGACTCAGCTGCTCCGCTATGCCGGGAGACACCCAAAGATCAAGAGATCACCTTGCCTTATAAAAACGTAGGCACTGCTCATGCTTCCATTCCCCGCATAGTGTTCATTGACCACTAGATAGCTGACAATAGAATAGACAGAAGTAGTAATAAACCACTTCTGTCTTCTGCTCAAGGTCTCTGGCTTTTTCTGACTTCCAGGAACTGGACCTGCTCCTACTCATAGTCATCTGGAATGCATAGTTCCTGGCCTTTCAATGTTTGTTTTCTTGAAATGCTTCAGTATATACACTGCTGCAATAATGTGGCCAGACTCTAATTCATGCTGCCAGTGGTACTCATTTCAGAAAGATATCTAGACTGTAAGGGTATGTGCATATGTTAAGTATTTAGTGCAGAAACTTCTGCATCATTTCGCCATCTCTTGGTAGGAAAAAATGTAGCATAAAATAGGTATGTTTTTGCTGTTTTTTTACATTCATGTTTGATACAGATTTTTCTCCTACTCATTATTATGTGTGAAATCTGCAGCAAAAACTGAAAGAATTGACATGGTGCAGATTTACTGTAAATCGTCTCCAAATCTGCCAGTCAAAAGCAAGCAACATGTGCACGAGACTTCAGGATTCTCATCCAATTTTCTGTTATTAGGACATAGTTCTGGTTTTCTGCTACACTATTGTAACCTATAGATGCCATTGGACGTACAAATTTTATATGCAATTCCTAATAACCCCTAATTTATTCCTAACTTCATACAATCTCTCATAAATTGTCGGCATTTGTTGTGCGCTGATAGAAGTTTTCATGTCGCCTGGAATATGGAAATGACAGATAACTGTTATCTTGAAAAAATAGTAAGCTGACATGACACATTGACACGACACACACTGACAGACCGTCACATAAATGACAAGGAGGAACGTACCATTTTTACTGATATCCAACTCTTTCAGATTCACTAAGCTGGCAATGGTTGCTGGCAGGTTGGAGAGATCGTTGTCAGGCATGCTAAGCTTCCGGAGAGCCTGACAACTGAACAATTGCTGTCAAGGAAACATATGTAAAGTTAGTGCATGGGAAGGAGCACGCAGCAAGGCATAAGTCACAAATCTATATTTCATGTATTAAGCCAGTCAGTAACCTGGGGTCGGCCAGAGGTAGTAGAACTATAACTGGCAGAATGTCCTCATAGCAATTCTCTGCTCTATATAATGGAATTAAGACCAGAAAGAAGGAACAGAGACTCCCAGTATAACCAGTATCATGTGCCAAGTGCATTCTGGGAGCAAGAAGAACAGGAAGTGAGGTGGAGCATCAGCCAATAGCTACAGTGCAGGAAGTGAAGTCAGAAAAGGGGGGGGTGTTTTGGTAACTTCAGCTATACAGCCCAGTACCATAGCAGTTAATTTCAGTGGTGTTACAGGGAATCTGTCACCACCTTGAAGTTTAGAGAAATGTAGTCAGAGAGTTATCAAACAGTTTTTGCCAAAATTTTGGCGTGAAACTGAAATGCCGGAAAATTTTTGGGCAACTCAAAGTTGCCCCCAAATTTTGCATCTTTTGGAGTCCCAACAAGTTTCACTAACTTTTTGAGAAGCAGGCAGAGCTCAGGCTGGTAGGGGATGTGGAGGAGTGTGGCCACTAATTCACAGTAAATTACTCTACAAAAGTGACGGTGTGAAATGTACTGCAATCCTTGCTAGCATACATTTCTTGTAATGGCACTCGGCAGCTAAACAATGTGCCAAACTAATTAAGAGGTGTAGAAAATGCCTTGAAGAATCTGCACATTAGTTTATTAGTTTTATTAGTTGCAGTGTCAGGTCCCCTCAATGTAATACACAACCATTAAGTCCCATCATTTCAAATAATGTTTGATATGTAATAATGAGAGTGGGTCCACATGCCAAGATCCCCACTTATTGCTACAATGAAGGGGCACAAGCACGCTGAGTGATGTGCCCCTTAGACTGTGATCTCATGTACTCAACTTTCCATTTGTGCAATGAATTGGCTCATAATAATTATGGATGTATACATATACCCATATGTGTCTCTCCAAATATACCACATACATATCTCTCCGAGATAGGCGAAGGAAACAATGCTAAACAAGCACAGCACCCATTGATTCCAACCCGTTGTATCAGAGATCAATGAGGGTTTTAGTACCTGTATCCTGACCAATCAAAACTGCTCAAATATCATTATGGCTTCAAAAGAAATGCTACAGTTAGAATCTAGGCATAAATATGCAACTACTTTGCGATACTTCTGATCTTCCATAAGTTAGCAGTAGCCAGCTGTATAACAGCCAATGCTGGGTATTGCAGATACACAACTGCTAATATCTGACCACCGATGGAGCTGATCTATGAAAGTAACTGGTGTCAGGCCCCCAATAATCTGATATTGGTGACCTCACCTGTCCTAAGGAGTCAGACAGATCATAAATATAAAAGTAATGGAGCGAGCCCTTAAGATACAACATATAACTTGTTATGGTTAATATTTGATGTCTTGCTTTGATTATCATTTACACAATTTGTAACTATATTTCTAGCTTTAATAACTTTGTGTCTGTAATGGTAGTTCCCTTTGTGCCATTCCACAGGCTCTGTGATTCCTTGGAGCAACTGTTCACCAAATTGACAGCAAATTCAGAGACAAATGGTTTCAAAGACACTAGAAAGATGATTCTACGCCTTTATTGAGCCAAAATGCGTCGTAAAAGTAACGTTTTGGCCAGCAAGCAGCCTTTTTCAAGCATAAATAAAATGGAAGATGAAGCTTAAAGGGAACCCGTTATGTCATTTTTAGCATCTAAACTGTCTCCAGTGCGCTGTTAACGATACAATGTCCATCACTAACAGATTTTTTTCATTAAAAACGGCGCTGTAACATGTGTAAAAATCACTTCATATAGTTAGATCGTACCAGCTCATTTAGTTATAGGGGTGTGCTTCATTTCGTACGCTCACAGTTGCCGCCACCCACGCAATATGAATGATGTTGCTGGGGTTACAGCGATGTCACTTGAATCCGTTTTGAAATCCCATGCATGCGCAGTGTCGATTGGGGAGCTGCACATATGCCGTGATGAATGGTTCCCCACGCTTGCGCCGTGACGAGTGGCTCCCTGTGCATGCGCAATGATGCTGTGTAGCACCCAGCTTCACTGACTGTCAGCCCATGCGCACACAGTCAGTGAAGCTGAGTACTAAGTTTAAGTTAGTTTGACGAAAGTTGTCAGAAACCCACATATCCTTTTTTTTGGAATGTACTAACCATTTCACTGTTTCCTGTGGGTACAGTAACCTCTGTCTCGGTACCTGACACCAGACGAGCCTTGGACATTAACTGATGCCAGTGTGTATGTTTTTACCTCTGATCGATTGCCACCCTAATTTGATCAACACTGGAAACGTGCGAGACCACTTGTGTCTCTCCTAGAAGCTCTCTCTAAGGTCGGGGTCACATTTGCGAGTGTGATGCGTGAAACTTGTCCGAGTCTCTCGCATCAATACCCGGCACTGCCGCCAGCACTTGGGACCGGAGTGTGCGGCTGCATAGAAATACATGTAGCCCAACGCTCCGATCCGAGCGCCGGCGGCAGTGCCGGGTGTTGATGTGAGAGATTCGCACGAGTTTCTCGCATCACACTCACAAGTGTGGCCTAAAGAGAGGTTTCCGCGACAAACTCCAGTCACATCCAGAATAGCATTCAGAATTCTGTGGGGGTGTGCAAGATACAAGGATTTTCTTTTGGGTGTGTCATGTAGCACCAGATAAAACACCTTATGGATCAGTTCTGCTAAGAGGGATCCTTACAATAGTTCATAAAGTGTGGCCTAATCTACACACTGAGATCCAAAGCAAGAAACGTAATCATAGAAAAAAGTCTCAAACGACTGTGTTATATGTGAGATGATCCTTCAGACTACAGCACAAGCATGTAGTATGCAGCATATCACCCCATGTGCAGCACATAATTGCTCCTCAGTCCTCAGCCATGAGTCTGCGTCACTTTTAAAAGAAAATTCTAGATTACCTTTTGTTTTCCCGAGAAACATTGTGACTGTATGACTTTGTAGTTGCACTGGGTCCTGCTGCTCGCTGCACTACATCCTTAATGAGAGCAGCAGGCGGCAACGCGTTGGGAGGAATCTATCGTGTAAAAGCTACCTCCATATCAATATACTGACGATTCAACAAGTTCAAGTTATAAAGTGTAACGACACTTTTAGAAAACTTGTCAGAAGTCGTAGAGACTTGCTAGAAGTTTAGATTATCGGGGGCCAGGGTGCTGAGACCTCCATTGAGCACTAAAACAAAGGGACAGAAGTGTTCAGCCAAGTGCTGACCTGTTACTCAAGACAGTTCATAGGGTTTCTATTGTGCCCCTCTTGAGATTCAGAAAAGAGCAGAAGGGCACACTTCTGCCCCTTCAATGTAGTGATTGGTGGTCTCACATTCTCTATCCATGAATTTCCGCCAGTTACACTTTCATCTTATTTTTTGACAATCGCTCAAGGATACCTAAAGACTTAACCTTAAATTTTAGAATAGGGCTTCCCAGGAACAGGGTGTCGCTGTGAGGTATACGATAATTGTATTGTCACTGTGACTTTCCTCATCACTTTAGTATTTTTTTTATAGGAAAGTTAAATGCAAATGTATTAACTGCAAAAATTGCAAAATTAAAATGATCCAAATCCAATGTGGACATTTTTCTCAGAAATTTGATAAAGATCTCTCCTGTCTTGATAGTTTACTGCATTTCATCAATGTAGGTAAAATATATCACTCAGCAATCCAGGCTGTGTAGACTTGATACAACTGTGAGAAATATTCCATCACAATCGATTTTTCATCTTCTTGTAACAGGAATGTTCCCATCCACTGATATCAATAAGAAATTTTGAAAAAGGTGAATAAAATAAAATGTATTGCAGAAATTTTCATTGTACACATGCGATATTTTATGCAACTACTTTAGAAACTAAAGTTCAAGAATACTGAGTGTTGCTACTTCCAGCATGTAGATAAAATGTATAGATTCAGACTGTCCCCACCTAATAGAAAATCTGTTTAAGGGAATCTGTCAGTAGGGTCAACCTTCTTAAGCTGTCTATCTGATGATCCAGTGTTTTATTCCAAAGTAATCAACATTTTTCTTAATATGTAAATGAACTGTTAAGATCTATAGGCCGGACATAGATCTTCCCCAGAACCTTCCTCTAGACCTTTTTTATAATGAAAAGAGGGCTTTACCATAATAAGACATGTAGCGACTGACAGTCTGCTCTCCTGATCTCCATGTCCCACATTGGTAACGTCCCCTTTCATTTATAATAGTCTCTGTGGACAGATTCTGAGGATGAATTATGTCCGGCCTGTAGATCTTAACAGCTTATTTACATATTAGGAAAAACATGGATTTCTCTGAAATAAGACATCAGATTGCAAATATCAAGGTATCATTTTATTCAGTTTTATGTGACCTGTATGCCCATATAGATAGCTTTAGACGGTTGATCTACTGACACATGCCATTTTAAGAGGTTGTCCACAACTTTAACATTGATGGTCTAACCTTAGGATAAGTCATCAATGTCTGATTGATGAGGGGGCAAAACCCGGCACCCTGCCAATCAGCTCTTTCCGGTGATGGCGGCATCCGGAAGTGGTAATTTATGGAGCTGCACGGTTCCGTCGACTGTATAGTGGCTGCGGCAGGTACTGCAGATCTGTCTCCTATTCAGATCAACAGGGGGTGGACGTGCAGTACCTGGCTGCGGCTATTACTCCATCATGTGCAGATCCGTAACTAGGCAGCTCCACCCGAGACCGGTAACAGCTGTTCGGAAGGGGTGCAAGGTGTTGCACCTTCACCAGTCAGACACTGACGACCTGTCCTAATTATAGGCCAATATTGTTAAAGCCGCCGTGGACAACCCCTTTAAATATAAGAGCTAACTGACCCAGCTCAACCAGCAGTCTGACTATATGACTCAGATCACAGATATTCTGATCTAGAACGACCAGGGCTACAGCTCAAGAATATAAATAGGGATATTATTGGTTCTTCATAACGGCAACAATCAGGAGATAAAGTTCAATCTATTATATTAAGTTTTAGATTATCCTTGCTGCCATAATAGATCAGGCATTCAGGACAGATGTCATATTCATTGTCACAGCTGTTATCCAGAAAAACTGAAAAAATGTCACGGCACCGTATGATACACAGATCGATATATACTCAGACCTGGAAAATGATCTGCGCTGAGACTCCCATCTACCGCAGAATTAAAATATAACAAACCACATGCTCAACAGTACAGAACGGAGCGATGCTGATACTGGGGGTGGGGGCAAGACATTACTCACAGAAAGAATTTAAAAGGGAATCTTTAAGTTTGGTTGCATTAAGTGCATTTTGATGGAAGATAAGCATAATGTTTTTGTTTTTCCTTTAAATGCTGTTTATGTTTTACTATTACAAACGTTTCTCGAGGCAACCATATTGGATTCCTTCTTGTAGTTACCGTATAGATGTAGGGCGTATGGCAGCTGCAATGAATGGGAATCAGCTGACAGAAAACTTTGGGAGAAATGGAGCCCAAACCCCAGCTAGATGACTGGGTGAGCTGTATACTGAGCTTAATTTCTGTGTATAAAGGTGGAGTAGCCAGACTGGAGAATAATAGAGATCTCATTAGATCCTCTGCCTGCTAATCTTAATTAGATGACTTTACTGACTTCGCTATTAAGATGATTGTGCTATCACCACCGTCTAAGGCCTCTTTCACACTTCAGTCGTGCGACGTCAGTCACAATCCGCCAAAGTGTGAAAAAAGCGGATCCGCCATTTTTTTTTGGCGGATCCGCTTTTTTCCCATTGACTTGCATTAGTGGTGGATTTTGACGGATGGTCGTCCGTTAGGTCCGTTTTTTGAAAAACGTCCAATGCAACGTTTTTTGTGTGCGTCAAAATGGCGGACTATGGCGGATCTGTCAAAAGACGGATCTAACGGACGACCATCCGCTAGCGGAACCGTTGCTCCCATAGAAAATCCATTAAAAATGCCCAGAACGCTGTCCGGGGTCTCTCTCTCTCTCCTCGGTCCGGATATGCATACCTGCATTTTCCGGGTTGAAAAGTTCATGGCGGATCCGTCAACAAAACGGATCCGTTTGCATCCGTTTTTCACCTTTTTGGGCGGATCCACCATTTTCACACTTTGGGGGATTTTAACTGACGTCAAGCGACTGAAGTGTGAAAGAGGCCTAATAATCATGAAATGACTGCCAATGATATTGAAATGACTCAGTCTACACAGCAAAGCTGAAAAGCGAGATGCGGGAAACAACATACTGCGTGTGCTCTGGTGGCCAATGTGAAAATGGAATATATTAGTTTTGATTTTCATACAGATATTCACAATAAGTAAAAACAATGTACAAAACAAAAAAAATAAAAAGAGAATTCTACTTGGTGATAATTTCCCTTTAATGAAGTATGAGCTCTGTCTGACTATTGAAGACGACGTGAGTTACGTTTTGTAGCTCTTTAAATGTAGTGAAGAATCAATGAAGATTGAAAGTAATCACAATTACCAGCAAATTCTCAGCTAAATTATTTTTCAGAGGCCGTGAAGGACTTATTGTAAGTAATGTGGCCGGTTTATTAGGCAGTAAATGGGATCGATCACTATTTATTGGATGGGAGAGAGCGGACATGAAATCACTGTGAGGCTATGTTCACATCACATTTCTTTTACTAGATACCGGTTTTTGGATGGTGTAGTCGATTGCACTATTCTTAACAACAATATACACTCAAAAATTATATAGGTCCTTCTTTTTTTTGCAATATATTCCTGTAGTGCTGAATGCTGGTGTGTAGCATCCTACAGAAGCATCCATTTAATGTTTACATCCGGGGATAAATCTACATCTAAACGTGATGTGAACAAAATAATAATCTTATTATATAGCACCAACATATATATAATATCCGACAGTAGAGACAACAATAATTCTACAATTTAAACAAGGGGAGTGAGGGCTCTGCACTCTGCATCGGTCACCAGCCAGTATCTGTGTGTGTACAACTACTGAGTGCTACTGAGTGCATTGAGGGTGAGGGAACAGATGATAGAAAGGAGCAGACTACGGAGTGACGTTAGATTGGTGCGGTGATGTGGATACTGGGGATAAAGCGGATTGTGTGGGATAGTGCATGCCAGAGAAATGGTGAAGCATCAGAGAAGTCCTGGAGACAGGACTGGGAGGTTCAGAGGTTATAGAGGATGCTAATCTGAGATCAATAGCAGAATGGAGTTCATGAGTAAGGTGATGGACAGAGATAAGGTGAAGATGTAGGGCGTGCAGAACTGTAGAGAGCTTTTTGGGTGTGAGTGATAATTTAATACTGTTCTCTGTAGTGGATGGATAATCAGTGCAATGGCTGGCACAAGGTGGAGGTATCGGTGTAGCAGCAGGTCAGAAATATGACCCAGACTACTGCATTCAAAATAGCTTGGAGAGAGGTTTAATAAGCGGGAGATCAATTAGTAGAGTTGCAACAGCCTAGATGAGAATGAATCAGAGCGGGGACCGAAGTGAAATTGTGCCAAATGTAGCAATTTTTGGCCAAAAACATGTGGCATGGTTAAACTCTGCCCACAAAGCAGAAAAATACAGGAAAGCACATACAAAATAGATGTCAGAAAAGACACAATAGATTAATGAATTGAGTAAAATGCTAAGGAAGAAAAAGTGGCGGTCACTATAAGTGTATTAAAATCATTACAGAACCCGACAGGATATGAGACATGGTTACATACAGTTAACCATTGTATATCCATTAGATTTATATATGTCCCTCACTAATAATGTTAGCAGTGTATATGTGTAAAATTTGTAGCTGTAGGTGTTAAATTAAAGGATTAATTCACGGAAAAAAACTTGCGTGGGCTCCCGCCCAGTTTTCTTTGCCAGAGAGGGCAAGCCAGTGACTGAGGGCAGAAATTAATAGCATAAAAGAGGGACTATTGTTTTTGGCCCCCCCTGGCTAAAAAAATCTGCCCCCAGCCACCCCAGAAAAGGTGCATCTGTAAGAAGCTTGCACAATATGGTAATGTTGTCTTGTCGAGAACCTTAGTTATGAATGCGGCGCAAATCATTCAATATTGTAACAAAATCATGTTTTCTATGTGAAGATGATCGAATTGGAAAAATATATGAAATTTCTGCTACATCGTGATCTGTTTGAACTTGGCATTATTTTATGGACAGACAGAAAAAAAAACTACAAAGCATAAAATCCAACTCATAAAAATGCATTCAACATCAAGAAGGCAAACAATCAGGATAGAAGATAAGACATTTCTGTCGTGGCGGAAACGCTGATTTGTATGCAGTGTCATGAAATGTTTATTCAGAGACATAAAAATAAATTACAAAAACTTGTTGCAGCCTTCATATGCATTAGTGTTTAGATATTAGAATTTTTTTTAATAGGCCACAGCTGACTCCAGCCCTGATGGCTGCTAGAGCAGATGAAGACATGGGGATGGCTCCTTCCCATGCCAGGTAATGACTGCAGAATGTGAGATCAGGTCACCTTGGAAGTCGGTGTCATGCCTTGTAGACATTTTATTTTATCCTTCTGTGCTGTGACTTGAAATTAGCATAGACTACGGCTTACAGGTTTAATGACCTGAAGAAGGCAACAATGTAGCAATCACTTCATTTTATTGGGGTACTGTACTTTAGGGAAAAATCTAGGAGGTCTCTGGCAGGGGCATGACTTTAGTAGGTGCAGGTTTACAGTTGCACATGAGCCCTGGAGCTTGGGGGACCCAGAAGGCTCCTTTAGGGGAAAACCAATTTTATTAAAGACTTGTGATATTCGAGGGACTTTTTGGAGATTTTGTATTGGAGTCATGTCTACAAGGTCAGCCAATGGTCTCTGGAGGTGAGTTATGTCAAGTGACCCACCTGCTGCTATTCTAGACTCGTACTCAGAGTTATTACCAATTATCTGATGATAGAGTTGATGGGATTAAGAGGTTCTGTACACGTTGTAGCTAAATGGGCAGATTTACTGATCCTGCACAAAACTTAGTATAAACACCTGCAAAAACTCTTACTGTTGCTCTTGTTCATTTTTGTCTGGACTACTGCAACTCTCTTCTGATCGGTCTCCCTCTAACCAAACATTCTCCTCTCCAATTAGTCCTGAATGGGGCAGCCAGGGTCGATTTTCTGTCCAGCCACTACACATCTGCCTCCACCCAGCGTCGGACTGGAGCACCTCGGTCCCACCAGAGAAAATCATTCTTGGGGCCCACTATGTAGCTACATAGAAATAAATCCAAGACCACCAACTGTGTGCAGTAAAACATGCTAATATCAGGGTGTAATATAAGGTAGTACATGTCTTAATGATAGAGCAGGGGTTGGCGCCCACAATTTGGTTCAAACTCAATGATAAATGTCCCCTGGTGTTTATTATCCACTAAGCCAATGTGTTATAGCACCAGTGTAGTGGAGGGGATTTTATGACATCTCATCTATACTCTGAGAAAATCCACGGCGGGAATTGACCGATGCAGTTTTAACATGAACAAATAAATACCTTGGCCAAGACACAGTGGTTGAGGGTTCCCCACCTGGCACCCAGGTCAAATGTAACACCACCTCCCTCCTTGGTAGCTGGAAAATTACCATTCAGGGGTCTCAATCACAATAGCTTACAACAACCTAGTCTGAGTGATGTCACTGCTTCCTTAAAATTAGTCACAACTGCAGTGCCTATCTACACATTCATTGCACCTACACAATAGTGCCACCACAGTACAGTGTCCATACATAACGCAAACTACACGGGAGACTTCAGTTTCCACCATTTCAAGTCAATCATTTTTGGTCCTAGTTAGAAGGTTTTCTTTCCCTTGTAGGTGAGCTAATTTGCATGCTCATTTTCATTACATTTTTGCTTGGACAAAAACTTGACAGTATAATAGATCTACAAGTATGTCTAGAAGAAAGGTCGGAATTATTACCTTGGGTAATTCTTCAATTTGATTGGCATCCAGATATAGTTCTTCCAAAGTTCTTTCAAAGCTGAACACCTCCTTTGGCACCTGCTGTAGGCTGCAGTGGGAGTAATCCAGAACTGATATTATCTCCTCTTCTCCTCGAAAACATCTGCACGGGACGAGCCGCCCAATGATCTTCCTCTTGGTCGTCATCTCCAGGCACTGCACTGAAAAACAAAAAATTAAAAATGTTAACTTTTTCTTCTGCTCCATTCATGGTTCTTTTTTGTCATTAAGATATTGGTAGACATATCGTCAGTAAAGAGGTCTTCTCATAATTGACATTTCTGGTGTATTGGATATACCATACACTACATGTCATTAATGGTCACCTATATTTTCTGCCTGGATGCTGTAGATAGAGGATGCTACAATGGAACCACTGTTCTTGACGTTAGTGTGGGTGCCAGACATGAGATACCCACATACATTGCCATGTACAAGTTTGGGCATCCTTGGTCAAAATTACTGTTAATATGAACAGTTAAGCAAGTTGAATATAAAATTATCGCTACAAGGGCTAAAGTTAAAGATGACACATTTCCTTTGTATTTTAGGCAAAATATATATATATATATATGTAGTCATTTTTTGCATTTTAAAAATTACAAAAAGGAAAATGGTCCATTGCAACAGTTTGGGCACCTTTGGAGATTTGTGAGCTCAGATAACTTTGACCAAGGTTTCAGACCTTAATTAGCCTGTTAGGGTTACGGCTTGTTCACTATCATCGTTAGGAAAGGCCAGGGGATACAAATTTCTCAGCTTTATAAAAATCCAGCCTCCCCTAACCTTATGCCAAAAAACTGCAGTCATAGTTTCTTCTAAGCAGCTGCCTAGCACTCTGAAAATGAAAATGGTGGAGGCCCACAAAGCAGGAGAAGGCTGTAAGAAGATAGCAAAGTGTTTTCAAGTTGCCCTTTCTTCAGTTCAAAATGTAATTAAGAAATGGCAGTTACTGGGAACAGTGGAGGTCAAGATAAGGTCTGGAAGACCAAGCAAAATATCAGTGAGAGGTGCTTGTAGGATTGCTATTGTTATCCGAGGATGTACATGTGCTAGCAGAGTGTCTTCGTAGTGATGGAAAAATATGTTCAAGTCCCCGCAGCTGAATGTCTTGCGGCTGTTTGACAGCCTCAACACATGAAGGGATTATCTAACAAACAGGCAATCCATGCATTTGTTGCAGCTGACGAACAGTTGCGAGACATGCAGCCATGGGGACTCGAACATATGGTGACAAGGGGGCATTCTCTGAGTCTGGAGGAGAGAAGGTTTTTCCATTAACATAGAACAGGATTCTTTACTGTAAGGGCAGTGAGAATCTGGAATTCCTCGACTGAGGAGATGGTGATGGCGAACTCAGTCAAGGGGTTCAAGAGAGGCCTGGATGTCTTCCTGGAGCGTAACAATATTGTATCTTACAGTTATTAGGTTCTTTAGAAGGACGTAGATCTGGGGATTTATTCTGATGGAATACAGGCTGAACTGGATGGATAAATGTCTTTTTTCGGCCTTGCTAACTATGTTACTATGAGCATGCCGAAGACGCTCGGTTAGCACACAAGCTTGATTGGATAACACCTTATCCGAGCACGTTCGCTCATCACTACTAGAGAGACAAATCAGAACCCCTGCTTGACCAAAAAATGCCTTCAGAAAGATTTATCAGACTCTGGAGTTGTGGTACATTGTTCTACTGTTTAGAGACACCGGCACAAATATGGCCTTCGTGGAAGAGTCATCAGAAGAAAACCTCTCCTGCATCCTCACCATAAAATTCTGCGACAGGCGTGTGTAAAAGAACATCTAAACAAGCCTGATGTATTTTGGAAACAAGTCCTGTGGACCGATGAGGTTAAAATAGAATTCTTTGGCCACAATGATAAAAGGTACACTACCGGTCCAAAGTTTAGGGTCACTTAGAAATTTCCTTATTTTTGAAAGAAAAGCAGTTTTTTTTCCAATGAAGCTAACATTAAATGATTCAGAAATACACTCTTGTGAGACAGTGAGAGTATGTGTATTGAATGGGGTGTATATTTCACCTAGCTACTTTACTGACTGGTATAAGGGAGGTGTGTGGCTTTGTAGACCTAGTGGTAGAGAAAGGTCACTACACCTTACATTCAGTACACACTTGCAGCTCAGGCCTGAAATCACTCAGGTGTTAATTAGGAGACCAGAAGTAGGTGTGTTGGAACACAGTCAGAGAGCACGCTTAGTCTGGACACAGGAAGGTGTCCCGGCACAAGAAGCAGTCTCCAGGAGTTTGAGCTATCTCAGTCTGGGTGCAGGAAGTACCCCGGACACAGGAGTAGTCTCAGTGAGAATCCATGCGAATAGCGGCTGAATAGGAGTGGATCTCTCTCAAGTCTGGACATTGAAGGTGCCTTCAGACACAAGGAGGAGTATCTGTGAAACTCCATACTGGTAACATATATCATATGTGTTGTTTTGGGTCAGGCTGGTAGAGCCGGGACCCGGATAGACAGGGCAATCTATCTATGTGTAATTAGTGGCTAGACAAGCCTAGGTTTTCTGTTTATGCTTTATTTTTATCTGTTTGCTGTGGACTTTAATAAAGCTGGTTGCGGCCAGTTTTCACCAGAACTGCTGTCTGAATGAACTGTTTTCGTGTCACTCTGTCTACCCAGACAGCGATCCTAGAGCTATATCCCCTGGGAATGCTACAATTGGCGGAGAATGCTGGGGCAGCACAGTGGCTGATACAAATGGTGCTGGAATGTGCGTGCGGCACAGTGGCTTAGAGACAGCAATAAAGGTGAAGTCTGTTAAGCAGCAGCAGAGAAAAAAAAAAAAGTGTGTCAGCAAAAACGTCTGATTGGAGCAGTCTTAAAGAGACAGTAGCCCTAATAGAGTTTGCAAAAGAAAAAAAAAAAAAAAAAAGTGTGTCTGCACAGCAAAGCTGAACTTGTTGTGGAGAAGACTGTGGAGTGTGCAGCAGCAAAAGAGAAACGTCTATTGGAGCAGTCTTAAAGAGACAGTGGCCCTAATAGAGTTTGCAGAGAAAAAAAAAAAAAGTGTCTGCACAGCAGAGCTGAAATTTCTGTGGAAAAGACTGTGGAGTGTGTATGTCTTGAGTGAAGACTGCCGTTGTTGAGACAGAGAAGTCTGACAGCATGGATGACAGCATGGAGGCGCTGTTTGAACAAATGGCGCAAGTTAATGTGCAACATAAGACTGCCGTGGTTGAGACAGATAAGTCCGGCAGTATGGAGGAGCTCATTGAGTACCTGGTCCAGGCCCAGCGGAGCATGGAGCGGCAGCACCTGCAGCACCAGCAGCGCATGCAGCAGGCCCAGCAGCAATTCCTGCAGCAGCAGCAGGAGAATAACCGGTTATTTGTTGAGCGGATGGCAGCACAAAAAAAGGATTTCGGTGCCGCGTCCCGAAGTAATGTTGTGAAGGCACCTGCGTTGTCCGCTGTAAAGAAGG
This sequence comes from Oophaga sylvatica, assembly GCA_033576555.1. Lineage (NCBI taxonomy): Eukaryota > Metazoa > Chordata > Amphibia > Anura > Dendrobatidae > Oophaga > Oophaga sylvatica. The sequence goes on from JARQOD010000009.1 coordinate 76,834,522, forward strand.
CGGTAAGACGGTCCTTGAAAAAAATGACACCTCGTGACGATGTGGAGGTATATCTCACTAGGTTTGAGAGACTGGCAGAGAAGGAGAATCTGCCCCTATCTGAATGGGCCATGATGCTCGCACCCTATCTGATTGGAGAGCCCCAAAGGGCCTATGCTGACCTGAGCGAGCAGGACAGCCAAGACTATGCCAAGCTGAAAGCGGAGATTCTTACCCGGCTGGGTGTTACGGTGACAGCCCGTGCCAGGGGAGTTCATGACTGGAGATGCAGTTGGGAGTCTGCAGTAAGCAAACCTGATTATGGAGTTGAAACGATGATAGTGAACCGCTACACCCGAGCATGTCCTCCTGAGGACGCCAATCGTCTGGTCAGCCTGATGGAGAAGGCCTTCGCCAGCAAAGACTGTCTCCGTGACCAGCCGTCTGAGAGGTCGTCACTTCAGAGTTCCCGGACGCTGAACTCTCGCGGTAAGAGCGTTCCAGCTGTTGGGGACATGGGGTATGCTGATAAGCGGGTTCGGGCCCGAGGGGACATATGGGTGGGAGAGTGTGATGGACAGTGTTGGAGCTGGCGTGAAATTGCAGCCAACTGTCCAATAGAGGGGGAGCCTATGTGTTGTGATGTTGGCAGATCCCTCTCTCCCTGCGCAGAGCCTGTGTGTGTGTCCACCTCAGCCGAAGAGACTGGACCACAGGTGTTCCCGGTGGTTGTAAATGACTGCCCAGCACAGGCCCTCTTGGACTCAGAGAGTCCAGTGACTTCCGTATGTGACAGCCTGATTGATAGGGACTTCATCCCTGATAAACACCTGAGTGTGGTGTGCGTCCATGGAGACACCAAAGTCTACCCAGAGACTGCCGTGGACTTGGTCCCCAAACTCGGGGAGGTTTCATGTGAAGTGGGGGTAGTGAAGACCCTGGTGCACCCCGTTATATTGGGTAATGACTTTCCCCGATCTAAGGGTCTCTGGAAAAAAAATGTTTCTGATGGACAGTGTGATGAAGCTCCTATTGAGGGTGCGCAGTCCCGAGGGGCGGAACACAATGCTAATGGGCCGTTAAACTTATGTGATGATGATGATGATCATGATAATGATGATGACCATGATAATGATGATGATGATAATGATAATGATGATGATGGTGATCATGATAATGATGATGACCATGATAATGATGCTGATGCTGATAATGATAGTGATGATGATCATGATAGTGATGATGATACTGATCATAGTCATGATAATGATATTGATAATAATGATGACTGTGATAGTGATGAAATTCCTTTGCAGGTGATGTTGGGAGACGAGGATGGTGGTTCTCGGGAACCGAGTGTCCCTGACTTACCTGTGTCCTGTGACAATTTTGAGAGTGAGCAGTGGCGAGACCCCATTCTTAGGACGGCACAGGAAAATATGATTGTTCTAAATGAGGTTTCCCAGGAGCCTGGCTCTGAGGAGAGGTTTCCTCATGCTGCCATGGACAATAGCCTATTGTATAGAGACACTGAAGTCCAGGGAGAGGTCATGAGTCAGCTCCTAGTACCTGAGCTATATAGAAGTATAGTGCTGGGGTTGTCACATAGTCACATACTTGAGGGACCAGATGGTGAAGTTAATGTTGTGGATGACATGTTAACTAAGGTTCCAGATCAGGATGTGAATGAGAATGAATTGTATAACCCTGAAAGTGACCCGGATGTGGCTGAGAAAAAGGGGTCAGGCAGGGATATTGGGAGTGATGGTGAGTCATCCGATGACAATAAAGCAACCAGTGCAAATGAGGAAGGCATGGTAGCAGAGGAGGTTGAGAGTCCTGAGAAGAAAGCTGATACTGACCTTACAGCCAGACAGAAGATGGCATCTGAAGATGTTTTACAGTTGGCCGGTTCCCTGGCGAAGACTAAGGTGAAAGGAGGAGAGCTGAGCTTTAAAGGCAGGACTCTGAAACTGAACACAGCACAAGTGGATGCTGTTGAAGATGAGAAGTTGTCGGTGTGCGGTGTGGATCTGCATCATGCCAAGGACTCTGAAGGTGATGCTGCAGAGGTGGAAAAAGCCATAAAAGTGGTAGACACCAAACCAGATGCCTCATCAGAAGCTGAGGTCTCAAGTGAAGCTGTGAGGAACAAGACTGAAGATATGGGGACTGACTCTGTCCAGGAATCTGTTTCTGCCGAAGACAGCGGCGTGGACGGGTTGCGGTTCGGATCAGTAGCTGCAACTCGTGAAGCTCAGGCTGGAAGTTCGGCGCCCGGAGCCCCAGCGGTGTTCCCGAGTGACACCAAGGATCTGGATAAGTCACAAGATGAGATTTTGAGACATCAGGCTGGCGTTGGTGAGCTCAAGCGCACTTTCATGGAGTCTACATCGGAGCCACGTCCCAACAAATGGGAAAAGCGATGTGTCACTCCGTTGCCGCTGCAGACACACGGGAGCTCAGATGGGATGCAGAACGTGGTGGAAGAGAAGAATCCGGCGGGTTCTGAGTATACAGATGCCGCTATCAAGGAGAACTTGAAAGCTGGAATAAATGGAAATATTGGAGACCATAATGATGTGACTGAAGAGGCAGAATGTAAGACTGACGGTAGGGCTTCTGAGCATGTTCTACCAGAAGAGCCTGTACAAGAAGAGGATGAATTATGTGTACCGAAAAAGAAAAACGATCAGCTTCCTCTACAGTGCCAATTGTGGGAACAGTGTGGCTCAAAATGGTCAGAGACCATGGCAGAGGTGCTTAAGTTCTGTGAAATAGAATTTATGAACCAACTGATATTTAAGAAAGTAGATGTGCTAAAAAAGGTTCAGGGGGAATTAGAGAAAGGTGAAAAAACCCCTATACCTCCTGTGACAGTTGGTGACACAGGGTCAGTGCCCCAAAAACAGGAGGTACGAGAGTTTCTGTGGAAGAATCAGCAGAGGTGTTCTGACGTGCCTGGTCGTACTTCTCTGGCCAGGCACTATATCGAAACTGAGCCCGGCCCTAAGGTCAAGATGAAACCGTGCAGGATACCCGAGGCCCGCAGAGAGCATAGGCCTGGGAGGGTACAGGGTAGTACGGATGCTTCAGATGAAGAGAAAGCTGATGTTGGCTATGACTCAGGTGAAGATACAAATGACAGTGGTGAAGATGAAGCTGATGAGGGCCATGACTGGTCCAGAGTTCACTGTCTCTGTTGGATTGTTAACCAGCCCTCCGGTCTGGAGAAGAGGGGGGGGATATGTGAGACAGTGAGAGTATGTGTATTGAATGGGGTGTATATTTCACCTAGCTACTTTACTGACTGGTATAAGGGAGGTGTGTGGCTTTGTAGACCTAGTGGTAGAGAAAGGTCACTACACCTTACATTCAGTACACACTTGCAGCTCAGGCCTGAAATCACTCAGGTGTTAATTAGGAGACCAGAAGTAGGTGTGTTGGAACACAGTCAGAGAGCACGCTTAGTCTGGACACAGGAAGGTGTCCCGGCACAAGAAGCAGTCTCCAGGAGTTTGAGCTATCTCAGTCTGGGTGCAGGAAGTACCCGGACACAGGAGTAGTCTCAGTGAGAATCCGTGCGAATAGCGGCTGAATAGGAGTGGATCTCTCTCAAGTCTGGACATTGAAGGTGCCTTCAGACACAAGGAGGAGTATCTGTGAAACTCCATACTGGTAACATATATCATATGTGTTGTTTTGGGTCAGGCTGGTAGAGCCGGGACCCGGATAGACAGGGCAACCTATCTATGTGTAATTAGTGGCTAGACAAGCCTAGGTTTTCTGTTTATGCTTTATTTTTATCTGTTTGCTGTGGACTTTAATAAAGCTGGTTGCGGCCAGTTTTCACCAGAACTGCTGTCTGAATGAACTGTTTTCGTGTCACTCTGTCTACCCAGACAGCGATCCTAGAGCTATATCCCCTGGAAATGCTACACTCTATACAGTGTTAATGTGGTAAATGACTATTCTAGCGGCAAACGTCTAGTTTGTAATGCAATATCTTCATAGGTGTATAGAGGCCCATTTCCAACAACCATCACTCCAGTGTACTTATGGTATTTTGTGTTCGCTAACTGTGTAAGAAGGCTAATAGATGGTTAAAATACCCTTTAAAACCCTTGTGCAAGTATGTTAAGACAGCTGAAAACCGTTTGGTTGATTAGAGAAGCTATAAACCTGACCTTCCTTTGAGCTTGTTGACAATCTGGAGCATTACATTTGTTGGTTCCATTAAACTCTCAAAATGGCCAAAAAAAAAGAACTTTCTTGTGAAACTCGACAGTCTATTCTTGTTCTTAGAAATGAAGGCTATTCCATGCGAAAAATTACCAAGAAACTGAAGAATTCATACAATGGTGTGTAGTACTCCCTTTAGAGGAGTGCACAAACAAGCTCTAACCAGAGAAGAAAGACAAGTGTGAGGCCCCGCTGCACAACTGAGCAACAAGACAAGTACATTAGAGTCTTTGGTTTGAAAAATTGACGCCTCACAGGTCCTCAACTGGCAGCTTCATTAAACAGTACACATTAAACGCCAGTGTCAACATCTACAGTGAAGAGGCGATTTGGGGATGCTGGCCTTCAGGGCAGATTGGCAAAACAAAAGCCATATTTAAGACTGGCTTAAATGAAAGGAAAAGATTAATATGGGCAAAAGAACACAGACATTGGACAGAGGAATATTGGCTTTTGTTTTGCCAATCTGCCCTGAAGGCCAGCATCCCCAAATCGCCTCTTCACTGTAGATGTTGACACTGGCGTTTAATGTGTACTGTTTAACCCCTTAGTGACAGAGCCATTTTGCAGCTTAATGACCGGGCCAATTTTTACAATTCTGACCACTGTCACTTTATGAGGTTATAACTCTGGAACGCTTTAACGAATCCCGCTGATTCTGAGATTGTTTTTTCGTGACATATTGTACTTCACGTTAGTGGTAAAATTTCTTTGATATGACTTGTGTTTATTTATGAAAAAAACGGAAATATGGCAAAAATTTTGAAAATTTAACAATTTTCAAACTTTAAATTTTTATGCCCTTAAATCAGAGAGATATGTCACACAAATTTCTTAATAAATAACATTTCCCACATGTCTACTTTACATCAGCACAATTTTGGGACCAACATTTTTTTTTGTTACGAAGTTATAAGGGTTAAAAGTTGACCAGCGATTTCTCATTTTTACAACACCATTTTTATTTTAGGGACCACCTCACATTTGAAGTCACTTTGAGGGGTCTATATGATAGAAAATAGCCAAAAGTGACACCATTCTAAAAACTGCACCCCTCATGGTGCTCAAAACCACATTCAAGAAGTTTATTAACCCTTTACGTGCTTCACAGGAACTGAAGCAATGTGGAAGGAAAAAATTAACATTTAACTTTTTTTGCAAAAAACTTTAATTCGGAACCTATTTTTTTTATTTTCACAACTGTTAAAAGAAAAAATGAACCACAAAATTTGTTGTGCAATTTCTCCTGATTAAGCCGATACCCCATATGTGGGGGTAAACCACTTTTTGGGCGCACGGCAGAGGTTGCAAGGGAAGGAGCGACATTTGACTTTTTCAACGCAGAATTGGCTGGACGCCATGTCGCGTTTGTAGAGGCCCTGATGTGTCTAAACAGTGGAAACCCATCACAAGTGACCCCATTTTGGAAACTAGACACCCTAAGGAACTTATCTAGATGTGTGGTGAGCACTTTGAACCTCCAAGTGCTTCACAGAAGTTTATAACATAGAACAGTGAAAATAAAAAATCATATTTTTTCCACAAAAACAATCTTTTCACCCCAATTTTTATTTTCCCAAGGGTAACAAGACCCCAAAAGTTTTTGTGCAATTTGTCCTGAGCATTCTGATACCCCATATGTGGGGTAAACCACTGTTTGGGTGCAAGGCAGAGCTTGGAAGTGAAGGAGCGCCGTTTGACTGTTTCAAACCAAAATTGGCTGGAATTGAAATTGGACGCCATGTCGCGTTTGGAGAGCCCCTGATACGCCTAAACAGTCGAAACCCCCCACAAATCACACCATTTTGGAAACTAGACCCCTTAAGGAACTTATCTAGATGTGTGGTGAGCACTTTGAACCCCCAAGTGCTTCACAGAAATTAATAAACGTAGAGCCGTGAAAATAAAAAATCATTTTTTTCCTCAAAAATGATTCTTTAGCCCGCTATTTTTTTTATTTTCCCAAGGGTAACAGGAGAAATTGGACCCAAAAAGTTGTTGTGCAATTTTTCCTGAGTACACTGATACCCCATATGTGGGGTGAAACCACTGTTTGGGCGCATGGGAGTGCTTGGAAGGGAAGGAGCGCCATTTTGTAATGCAGACTTTGATGGAATGTTCTGCGGGCGTCATGTTGTGTTTGCAGAGCCCTTGATGTACCTAAACAGTAGAAACCCCCTGCAAGTGACACCATTTTGGAAACTAGACCCCCCAAGGAGCTTATCTAGATGTGTGGTGAGCACTTTGAACCCCCAAGTGCTTCACAGAAATTTATAAACGCAGAGCCGTGAAAATGAAAAATCATTTTTTTTCTCAAAAATGTTTTTTTTAGCCAGCTATTTTTTATTTTCCCAAGGGTAACAGGAGAAATTAGAATCCCAAAATTGGTGTGCAATTTGTCCTGAGTACGCTGATACCCCATATGTTTGGGTAAACCACTGTTTGTGCGCACGGCAGGGCTCGGAAGGGAGGGAGCGACATTTGACTTTTTGAAAGCCACGTCGTGTTTGGAGACCCCCTGATGTGTCTAAACAGTGGAAACCCCCACAAGTGACCCCATTTTGGAAACTAGACACCTTAAGGAACTTATCTAGATGTGTGGTGAGCACTTTGAACCCCAAGTGTTTCACAGAAATTTATAAACGCAGAGCCGTGAAAATGAAAAATCATTTTTTTTCTCAAAAATGTTATTTTTAGCCAGCTATTTTTTATTTTCCCAAGGGTAACAGGAGAAATTAGAACCCCAAAATTGGTGTGCAATTTGTCCTGAGTATGCTGATACCCCATATGTTGGGGTAAACCACTGTTTGGGCGCACGGCAGGGCTCGGAAGGGAGGGAGCGACATTTGACTTTTTGAAAGCCACGTCGTGTTTGGAGACCCCCTGATGTGTCTAAACAGTGGAAACCCCCCACAAGTGACCCCATTTTGGAAACTAGACCCCTTAAGGAACTTATCTAGATGTGTGGTGAGCACTTTGAACCCCAAGTGTTTCACAGAAATTTATAAACGCAGAGCTGTGAAAATAAAAAATCATTTTTTTTCTCAAAAATGATTTTTTTAGCCAGCTATTTTTATTTTCCCAAGGGTAACAGGAGAAATTAGAACCCCAAAATTGGTGTGCAATTTGTCCTGAGTACGCTGATACCCCATATGTTGGGGTAAACCACTGTTTGGGCGCACGGCAGGGCTCGGAAGGGAGGGAGCGCCATTTGACTTTTGAACGCCACGTCGTGTTTGGAGACCCCCTGATGTGCCTAAATAGTGGAAATCCCTCAATTCTAGCTCCAACCCTAATCCCAACACACCCCTAACCCTAATCCCAACCCTAATCCTAACCTAAATCCCAACCCTAATTCCAACCCTAACCTTAATTGTAACCCTAACCCTAATTTTAACCCTAACCCTAATTGTAACCTTAACCCTAATTATAACCCTAATTATAACCCTAACCCTAAGGCTAGGTTCATTTTGCGTTTTAAAAGCCCATTCAACACATAGCGTTGACGGGCTGGTAACGGTATAGCATAACACGATCGCGTTATGCTATACCCGCTAGCGCAGAGGAATCAGCAGATGATTCATCTGCGCTAGCGGTGACGGAGTCCAGACGCTGCAGCCCGCGTCCGAGGCTCCGTCACTGAATGATGGCACGTCGCAAACGCATCCCGTTTTACGGCATGCGTCGCGATGCGCCCTCAAATGGGGGTGAATGGCAGCGTTAACGGACTGCGTTACACCGCGTTATACCGCGGTGTAACGCAGTCCGTCTAACGGACTGCCATAACGCAGTATGAACCCAGCTTAACCCTAACGCTAATTATAACCCTAACCCTAATGCTAACCCTAACCCTAATGCTAACCCTAACCCTAATTATAACCCTAACCCTAATTATAACCCTAACCCTAATTATAACCCTAACCCTAACAGAAAAATGAAAATAAATATAATTTCTATTTTTATTATATGTCCCTAACTAAGGGGGTGATAAATGGGGGGGTTATGTACTGTTTTTTTTATTTTGATCACTGTGATAGTTTATCACAGTGATCAAAATGCACTTTCTGGAGAATGAATGAAATCATTTTTGAATCTGCCGCCAAGCAGATCGGCGGGCGCACTGCGCATGCGCCCGCCATTTTTTTTTTGCAGGAAGAAGACGCCGGGATCCTGGGGCCTGCGGGAGGACGGAGGACACCGGTAAGTATACGGGGGGGCGATCGGGGGACCGGGGGACCCTCATTTTCTCCCCTCTGATGTGCGATCACATCAGAGGGGAGAGAAATCATTTTTTTTTTTTTTGCGATCGCATCTATGCTTGCATAGATGCGATCGCAACACCGGGATCGGTGAATACCGACCCGGATCATGTTCTCTGGGGTCTCGGCTACCCCCGGTAGCCGAGACCCCAGAGAATGTTTGCCCATCCCCCCCAGGACACAGCGGCACATAGCGGCGGGCGCACTGAGCATGCGCCCGCCATTTTCTTCATGGCGCCGGCCCGGGGGACACCGGAGGGCCCTGGGGCCACATACAGGACATCGGGGGCCACATGGGGGTCCCGGGGACCCTTTTTCTCTGTCCTCTGATGTCCGATGACATCAGGGGACAAAGAAATTAAATGACACAACTTTTTTTTTTTTGTTGCGGTCGCCGTTATAGGGTTAATAACAGCGATCGCAACATCGGTGTTGGTAAAAACCGACCCGATTCATGTTCTCTGGGGTCTCGGCTACCCCCGGTAGCCGAGACCCCGGAGAAAATGCGCCTCTGGGGGCGCTATTCACTTTTTCCACAGCGCCGTTAATTAACGGCGCTGTGGTTTAAGTACCCTTAATGACCGCCGTTAAAAGGCGTATCGGCGGTCGTTAAGGGGTTAATGAAGCTGCCAGTTGAGGACCTGTGAGGCGTCAATTTTTCAAACTAAAGACTCTAATGTACTTGTCTTGTTGCTCAGTTGTGCAGCGGGGCCTCCCACTTGTCTTTCTTCTCTGGTTAGAGCCTGTTTGTGCTCTCCTCTAAAGGGAGTACTACACACCATTGTATGAATTCTTCAGTTTCTTGGTAATTTTTCGCATGGAATAGCCTTCATTTCTAAGAACAAGAATAGACTGTCGAGTTTCACAAGAAAGATCTTTTTTTTTTGCCATTTTGAGAGTTTAATGGAACCAACAAATGTAATGCTCCAGATTCTCAACAAGCTCAAAGGAAGGTCAGGTTTATAGCTTCTCTAATCAACCAAACGGTTTTCAGCTGTGTTAACATACTTGCACAAGGGTTTTAAAGGGTATTTTAACCATCTATTAGCCTTCTTACACAGTTAGCGAACACAAAATACCATAAGTACACTGGAGTGATGGTTGTTGGAAATGGGCCTCTATACACCTATGAAGATATTGCATTACAAACTAGACGTTTGCCGCTAGAATAGTCATTTACCACATTAACACTGTATAGAGTGTATTTCTGAATCATTTAATGTTAGCTTCATTGGAAAAAAACTGCTTTTCTTTCAAAAATAAGGAAATTTCTAAGTGACCCTAAACTTTTGACCGGTAGTGTATGTGTGGAGAAAAAAAGAACATAGAATTTCAGGAAAAGAATATCTCGCCAACCATTAAGAATGGGGGTGGATCAATCATGCTTTGGGGTTGTGTTGCAGCCAATGGCACGGGGAACATTTCACGGGTAGAGGGAAGAATGGATTCAATGAAATTTCAACAAATTCTTGATGCAAACATAAAACCATCTGTAAAAAAGGTGAAGGTGAAAAGAGGAAGAGGATGGCTTCTATAAATGGATAATGATCCTAAACACACGTCACAATCCATAATAGACGACCTCAAAAGGCACAAGCTGAAGGTTTTACAATGGCCCTCACAGTCCCCCGATCTAAACATTATTGAAAATCTGTGGCGAGACCTCAAAATAGCAGAGGATGGAAGACGACCCGAGAATCTTATAGAAGTGGAAGAATTTTCCAAGGGAGAATGGAGGAAAATCCCTCAAACAAGAACTGAAAGACTCAAGCTGTGATGCTTGCAAAAGGGGGTGCTACTAGGTATTAACCATGCAGGGTGCCCAAACTTTTGCATCGGCCCATTTCCTTTTTGTAATTTCTAAAATGTAAAAGATGAAAATATTTTTTTTGCCTAAAATATAAAGGAAATGTGTCATCTTGAAGTTTAGTCTCTTTAGAGATCACTTCATCTTCAACTTGCTTAACTGTTCACAATAACAGTCATTTTGACCAGGGATATCCAAACTTTTACATGCCACTGTATCTACATTGAAGGCTCATATCTATACCAGCTGATCAGAATATCTTTGTCCCAGCAACCCAAGCTTCTTACATAATGGTGGTGAAAACATTGTTTTCCCATGGTTTGTATGCCTAAGAGACAGCATTACAAAACATCTGAATGCACGCATCCATTTTTCCACTAAACCGTGCCACAATTCACGACCTTACGTGGTTGTGGTTCGCTTACGTGCATTCAGCTGCATCATCTAGTCTCACCAATAACAGATTGGTGGGGGTAAAACATGTGGTACCCCCAATTGATCATCTTTTTGCAGTTGGACTTACACAGTGTATAGTGCTCCGGACATCATGTAGTGGCCGTTCTCGGTACTGCAGATCAGCGCTGATTGAAGTGAATGTGACCTGAAGTGTAGTACCGAGATCGGCCACTACACCGTGCACTGTGTATGGAGCTGTGGTGTCTCGGCTCCTTATACTGTGTACGTGCAGGTAGAGAGGGACCTGAATATAGCTGATACTGTCTGTGTGTCGGACCCCCACCAATCTGATATTAATGACGAGGCATGAAGATGAAGACAGGTCTTCAATATGTAAGTAGTGGGCAACCCATTTATAGCCATGTTCACATTTGCATATGGAGTTACATTTACTGCTTCTGTGAAGGCTTTTGTCGTAACATAAGCACATTATTATGTAGCACTATAATAAACAGCACTCTAATAAGGAGCACTGTTAGGCCTCTTTCACACATCCGGTGTGCGCCTGACGGCGCCCCTGGCATTTTGCCGCAGCGCTGCATCACAAAACCTGATGTGCCGCTTGCGTTTTTTTTTGGCATTGACTTGCATTAGCGCCGGATGGCGCCGCATGTCAGTGCGTTGTATGCGGTTTTGTCCGGATGCGGCGGAATTGTACATTCCGGCGGCCGGACAAAACGCAGCATGTAACGTTTTTTGTTTTTGCCGGATGGTTTCTGTTGTCTCCGGGCATCAAAAACCATCCGGCAAAAAAACGCAGGCGGCGCATGCGGCGCATCCGGTTTTGTGATGCGGCGCTGCGGCAAAATGCCGGGGGCGCCGTCAGGCGCACACCGGATGTGTGAAAGAGGCCTAATAAGGAGCATTATTCTGGCCTCTAAACCCCAACAATATATAATAGTAATCATTCCCAGACCAAGTCAATAATGCCAATGGCGTGGCATTTATATTTATTGACCGATGGATCTGGCACTCCGATGCGACCCTACAGAGATGTAGCTGTACATAACAATATAGATCTATATGCCACTCAGTTCCGCTGACATTAATCGCAACCATTAATAGTCGCTTTCCAACTTATATAACTCAGAATTAGCTGAAGAGAATATTAACAGGACGTTTAATTTACAGGCATTTTGCTTTTTTGGGGGAGGAATGCCCTTTATTTGCTCAGTGCCGCTAGACTTCATTAGTGATTGTTTTTCTTGTCTGACATTTCTCACCCGACCTTCTAAACTATGACTAATTACAGGAAATCATCGCCAGAGCTAAAGAGGCCTGAAAACTGTTATTAGAGCCGGATTACACTGCATCAAATGAAGCCAACAATAAAAGAGAGGTCAGACGGGGACATCAATGAACGCCGCATCATCGGCATCAACTTTACTTCCAAACTTCAAAATGGCCACCACAATGCAACGGGGGTTGTACACCAAGCTTTAAAAATTCCTGAATGTCAAGTCTTCCCAACCATGGTGCAAAATACCACCAGTTCCCCCCATGACTGCAAGACTAAGAGGCCTCTCCATTCCAAAACCGTGGTTGACAACCTTTCTGGAATCGGCAGTGGTGGCCAAAGTGGTTGTCAACTTGTTTACAAAGATACATATGTATCTGACAGAAGATGATGCATCTCGGTTCCTTATGTCACACTTAGGCCAAGTTCACATGTTGCGGATTAGCAGTGCAGATTTCATACCGCAAATCTGCAGCAATTTTCAGTATTGGTAAATGGGGTTCTCAAACTTATTCAATATTTAGTAAATGGTGTAGTCTGAAATCCACAACCAATGAAATAAGCATTGTGGTGTAGTGACCCCTGATGCAGCTAGGGGGCACTGTGTATGCTCCTCGGGATATGCATGGAGGCATGTCATGGATGGACGGTATGTATCGCAGAGGTGGGTGGCCCTGTGATGGAAGCCTGGGCGTGTTTTGTTCAGCAGATCTACTGCTGAGAGTTGTGCTATACATTGGGAGGCTTCCAGGTGACTTGGAGAGCTGGGTGGGTCCAGTCACCTACAAACCCACCCAAGGGGTATGTGTCTGAATACCCAAGATAAAACCTGTATGTGGTTGTGTGTATCTGAAGAACCTGTGATGATGTCATGACCAGGTGACCTAACCATGTGATTCCTGACCTCACCTGTGGGCGGGGTTTCGGGTATGTAACAGAAGTGTGTTTGGCATCTGGAAGAGTGTTGTGGGAGTCTGCCAGTGTGGACAGACTTCCATGTGTCCAGGCGGGACATTACAGAGAGGACTCTGTGTCTGAAGAGTATTGTGGAAGTCTGCCAGTGTGGACAGACTTCCCTGTGTCCAGGCGGGACATTACAGAGAGGTTTCTGTGTATGAGGAGTGAGGCTCCAGGCAGGAGCTGAAGTACGGAAAACTTGTATTGCATGTGGTTTTGTGGTTTATGGAGCAATAAACCTGATGACTTTTTGATATAAAAGTGCCTCCTAATTGCCTCTGAAGCAGCTGAGCAAGTTGAAACCCTACAGCATTTACACATGATTGCCCAGATTCTGCCTGTGCATTTGTTGCAGATTTGTTACTAAAACCACAGCGGAAATTTTACGTAAAGTGTGAACATCAGTCTTACAGCGTAATTGACAACTCTTCCAAAATGTTGTGGAGGCTCCTGGAAAAAGAGGAGATCTTCTGGGCTCTCTGAGCAGTTGGCAAATCTCTTAGGTGCCACTGAAACCAACCGAAACTCTCCAGAAAGCAACGTTTCCTGAAGGTTTCTTAAGTACAACATCAGGATGCTCAATTCAATCAGTGCACAAAGCTTCAACATGCAAATGCAAATTCACGGGGCATGCAGTGGACGTGGCCTAAAAAAGTGACATGATGAAGAAAAGCAGTGAAGCACATCACCAAAAGGTTTCACTTATGTCTGGCAGTGATCCAAGAAATTGAGATATGGGTGCTGGTTACAGAGTTCTTACGCTAAGAGATGGCCACCGAAGTAGACAATGTTTTTTTTTTTTTTTATAAATGCATGTATTTGGGGCTAAATAAGTTTTGCAATTGGGTGTCATCAAATAATTTGCACCATTTGCCTCCTATAGCCTCTGTGTTGTTCTTTTTATTATTATTTATTATTATGTATTTATTATACTCCCTTATAGAGCACCATTAATTCCACAGCACTTTACAGACATTATTATCACTGTCCCCACCGAGGCTCACAATCTAAATTCCCTATCAGTATGTCTGATGCCATACCCATTATAGTCTATAGTCCTGTTCACATGTCTGGGCTAATTTGCAGCCTGTGTGCCCACAACAAATTACGGAGACATGTCCATTTTCATTCAAGTCACGGATCAAAATCCCCCATACAAGTTAAGGCCTCAGTGGAAATAAGGAACAGCACAAAGATAACACCAGTGTACTCCGTGTGCCGCCTGTTTTTAATTTTGCAAAAAACTTTAATTTTTTTTATAGTAAAAGCTTTGCAGTTTTTTTATTTTTATATTTTTTTCACATGTATGGAAAATCACTGATGGTAAAAAACACAGAGACACAGTGAAGAAAATGTGATCTAAAACAAAGATGAATATCGGTCCTTTTTTTCCCACAATCTCCCGACAGAACAAGCTCATAAGACATTTTGCAGCCAGCAATGAGCATCGTTAACAAGGAGCATTAAAAGTCATTCAGGCAACCAAACTATTCGGTCCGAGAACGGAGCGCTAATGCACGGAGCGCTAATGCACGGAGCGCTAACGCACGGACTGGCCACGGCTCTCCCAACCTAAGCATGACTGCTTCATATATTTCTATGAATGTGTCAGTCTCGGGTGGGGAGACCGTGGCCAGTCCGTGCATTGTGGTCCGATCTTAGACCGATTTGCACAGATGTCTGAACGACCCTTATAAAAGCCAAAAGGTACGACAATTCTTAATGAATCCCAATTGCGAAATTTACTTTTGGCAAAAAATCCTTGCATTTAAGTGAAAAGATAATTAATTTGAAGGTGTCCACATCATTTAGAGAAAGAAGATAACAGCTATGCGCAATGCTTTCTCTATAAGATTCAAGGAGCCTTGTAACATCATATTATCCGACCCAGAGACCTACAGTACAGACCTCTAATCATGGTGGAGGGTCGGACATGGACTTCTAGGCTGCTGTCTCCAAATGGCACCTGCAAGAGAAGTTCCTTCTGGAGAGAACAAGTTTGCATACAGGTAGCACAGTGATGGGTAACGCAGCACTACAGTTTCCTGGTGTACAGTACAACAGTCAGGCCAAGCTGGGAGTTGTAGTACAATAGCAGCAGAATAGCCACACGTTGGATCACTGATCTAAGCGTGAGTGATGGAGGGAT
>JARQOD010000009.1:76849707-76871080 GCA_033576555.1 Oophaga sylvatica
TTTTAAGGGCAATGACTTAATTACATGGGGGTTTATAGAGGTTCCCAATATTATTGAAATGGGAAGGCCTAAACATTTGCAAAACAAATTTTTTTTTTACTGTAAAAATGTTGGAATGAAAAAAGAGTAAAGGTGATATTAAAATGGACGACAGGCCAATAGCTAAATAAGTATTGAACACGCCCATTTTGCAAGTTTTCCCACCTACAAAAAATGGGGAGGTCCCGTAATTTTTTTGAGGTCAATTACCCGTGAGAGACAGAAAATTAAAAAAAAACAACAAAAATCAATTTTTATGATTTTAAATAATTTTAAATTTTTTTATTTTTTGCATGAAGATTTTAATATAAAGGAAAAAAAAAAGAACTTAATTTTTTGCAACAGGGTCTTTTTTGCATTTTCAAAGATCAGATGTTTTTTGCGTTCTTGACCAAGTTTGCACACACTGCAGCAGGGTTTTTTTTTTTGGTTCAGGTCGGAGATGGTAAGCAATACAATTCAAATTCATTATGAACAAATACAATGTATTTTCTGTTTTTTATTTTTTTATTTTGTTCTTACAGGTGAATGTACCCTATATAAAAATTCAGACCTCGCCATTTTTGTGTGTTAAAAAGCAAAATGGCAGAGTTTCAAAAAACTTATTTCCCCACTGTTGTTTGAAGACATGCTTTTTTCCCTTTGTTATTTGGTAGTCGTTTCTAAGGTATTTGGGGTTTTAAAGACAAGGCCACGTTTTTTTAACAGTACCCACAAAAGGGCCATGTATGGAGTGTTTGGATCATGCCCCAAACCCTGGCTGCACCGTTCTGGGGACCGGAGAATTAAAAACTTCCAAAAAAACAACAAAAAAACCAAAACCAGGTCATTGTATTAAAAAGAAAGAATAAAAGATATGGTAAATCACGGGGAGAAAAAAGGCAAGGACAGCAATGCGGTCAGTGACGTGAAAAATATTGACTTTAAAAGGTATTTCTAAATTGCGCAAGAAGTAAATGACAAAAAGTCCAGTAAACCCAAAAACATCAAGAGCCCCGGAATGTTCGATCTTGACCCAAAAGGCTGCATGTGATAAAAGTGGGGGTGAGCAGAATCCCACGCAAAAAAGGGGCTAATGGGTGTGCAAAAGAGAATGCAATAGAGAGGGGTCTGTAAAAAAAGGGGGTGAGAGTGCTACTGGGGGGGCTGGTGTAAAAGGGGGGGGGGGGGGGGGGGGGGGGGGGGGGGGGGGGGGGGGGGGGGGGGGGGGGGGGGGGGGGGGGGGGGGGGGGGGGGGGGGGGGGGGGGGGGGGGGGGGGGGGGGGGGGGGGGGGGGGGGGGGGGGGGGGGGGGGGGGGGGGGGGGGGGGGGGGGGGGGGGGGGGGGGGGGGGGGGGGGGGGGGGGGGGGGGGGGGGGGGGGGGGGGGGGGGGGGGGGGGGGGGGGGGGGGGGGGGGGGGGGGGGGGGGGGGGGGGGGGGGGGGGGGGGGGGGGGGGGGGGGGGGGGGGGGGGGGGGGGGGGGGGGGGGGGGGGGGGGGGGGGGGGGGGGGGGGGGGGGGGGGGGGGGGGGGGGGGGGGGGGGGGGGGGGGGGGGGGGGGGGGGGGGGGGGGGGGGGGGGGGGGGGGGGGGGGGGGGGGGGGGGGGGGGGGGGGGGGGGGGGGGGGGGGGGGGGGGGGGGGGGGGGGGGGGGGGGGGGGGGGGGGGGGGGGGGGGGGGGGGGGGGGGGGGGGGGGGGGGGGGGGGGGGGGGGGGGGGGGGGGGGGGGGGGGGGGGGGGGGGGGGGGGGGGGGGGGGGGGGGGGGGGGGGGGGGGGGGGGGGGGGGGGGGGGGGGGGGGGGGGGGGGGGGGGGGGGGGGGGGGGGGGGGGGGGGGGGGGGGGGGGGGGGGGGGGGGGGGGGGGGGGGGGGGGGGGGGGGGGGGGGGGGGGGGGGGGGGGGGGGGGGGGGGGGGGGGGGGGGGGGGGGGGGGGGGGGGGGGGGGGGGGGGGGGGGGGGGGGGGGGGGGGGGGGGGGGGGGGGGGGGGGGGGGGGGGGGGGGGGGGGGGGGGGGGGGGGGGGGGGGGGGGGGGGGGGGGGGGGGGGGGGGGGGGGGGGGGGGGGGGGGGGGGGGGGGGGGGGGGGGGGGGGGGGGGGGGGGGGGGGGGGGGGGGGGGGGGGGGGGGGGGGGGGGGGGGGGGGGGGGGGGGGGGGGGGGGGGGGGGGGGGGGGGGGGGGGGGGGGGGGGGGGGGGGGGGGGGGGGGGGGGGGGGGGGGGGGGGGGGGGGGGGGGGGGGGGGGGGGGGGGGGGGGGGGGGGGGGGGGGGGGGGGGGGGGGGGGGGGGGGGGGGGGGGGGGGGGGGGGGGGGGGGGGGGGGGGGGGGGGGGGGGGGGGGGGGGGGGGGGGGGGGGGGGGGGGGGGGGGGGGGGGGGGGGGGGGGGGGGGGGGGGGGGGGGGGGGGGGGGGGGGGGGGGGGGGGGGGGGGGGGGGGGGGGGGGGGGGGGGGGGGGGGGGGGGGGGGGGGGGGGGGGGGGGGGGGGGGGGGGGGGGGGGGGGGGGGGGGGGGGGGGGGGGGGGGGGGGGGGGGGGGGGGGGGGGGGGGGGGGGGGGGGGGGGGGGGGGGGGGGGGGGGGGGGGGGGGGGGGGGGGGGGGGGGGGGGGGGGGGGGGGGGGGGGGGGGGGGGGGGGGGGGGGGGGGGGGGGGGGGGGGGGGGGGGGGGGGGGGGGGGGGGGGGGGGGGGGGGGGGGGGGGGGGGGGGGGGGGGGGGGGGGGGGGGGGGGGGGGGGGGGGGGGGGGGGGGGGGGGGGGGGGGGGGGGGGGGGGGGGGGGGGGGGGGGGGGGGGGGGGGGGGGGGGGGGGGGGGGGGGGGGGGGGGGGGGGGGGGGGGGGGGGGGGGGGGGGGGGGGGGGGGGGGGGGGGGGGGGGGGGGGGGGGGGGGGGGGGGGGGGGGGGGGGGGGGGGGGGGGGGGGGGGGGGGGGGGGGGGGGGGGGGGGGGGGGGGGGGGGGGGGGGGGGGGGGGGGGGGGGGGGGGGGGGGGGGGGGGGGGGGGGGGGGGGGGGGGGGGGGGGGGGGGGGGGGGGGGGGGGGGGGGGGGGGGGGGGGGGGGGGGGGGGGGGGGGGGGGGGGGGGGGGGGGGGGGGGGGGGGGGGGGGGGGGGGGGGGGGGGGGGGGGGGGGGGGGGGGGGGGGGGGGGGGGGGGGGGGGGGGGGGGGGGGGGGGGGGGGGGGGGGGGGGGGGGGGGGGGGGGGGGGGGGGGGGGGGGGGGGGGGGGGGGGGGGGGGGGGGGGGGGGGGGGGGGGGGGGGGGGGGGGGGGGGGGGGGGGGGGGGGGGGGGGGGGGGGGGGGGGGGGGGGGGGGGGGGGGGGGGGGGGGGGGGGGGGGGGGGGGGGGGGGGGGGGGGGGGGGGGGGGGGGGGGGGGGGGGGGGGGGGGGGGGGGGGGGGGGGGGGGGGGGGGGGGGGGGGGGGGGGGGGGGGGGGGGGGGGGGGGGGGGGGGGGGGGGGGGGGGGGGGGGGGGGGGGGGGGGGGGGGGGGGGGGGGGGGGGGGGGGGGGGGGGGGGGGGGGGGGGGGGGGGGGGGGGGGGGGGGGGGGGGGGGGGGGGGGGGGGGGGGGGGGGGGGGGGGGGGGGGGGGGGGGGGGGGGGGGGGGGGGGGGGGGGGGGGGGGGGGGGGGGGGGGGGGGGGGGGGGGGGGGGGGGGGGGGGGGGGGGGGGGGGGGGGGGGGGGGGGGGGGGGGGGGGGGGGGGGGGGGGGGGGGGGGGGGGGGGGGGGGGGGGGGGGGGGGGGGGGGGGGGGGGGGGGGGGGGGGGGGGGGGGGGGGGGGGGGGCCCCCCCCCCCCCCCCCCCCCCCCCCCCCCCCCCCCCCCCCCCCCCCCCCCCCCCCCCCCCCCCCCCCCCCCCCCCCCCCCCCCCCCCCCCCCCCCCCCCCCCCCCCCCCCCCCCCCCCCCCCCCCCCCCCCCCCCCCCCCCCCCCCCCCCCCCCCCCCCCCCCCCCCCCCCCCCCCCCCCCCCCCCCCCCCCCCCCCCCCCCCCCCCCCCCCCCCCCCCCCCCCCCCCCCCCCCCCCCCCCCCCCCCCCCCCCCCCCCCCCCCCCCCCCCCCCCCCCCCCCCCCCCCCCCCCCCCCCCCCCCCCCCCCCCCCCCCCCCCCCCCCCCCCCCCCCCCCCCCCCCCCCCCCCCCCCCCCCCCCCCCCCCCCCCCCCCCCCCCCCCCCCCCCCCCCCCCCCCCCCCCCCCCCCCCCCCCCCCCCCCCCCCCCCCCCCCCCCCCCCCCCCCCCCCCCCCCCCCCCCCCCCCCCCCCCCCCCCCCCCCCCCCCCCCCCCCCCCCCCCCCCCCCCCCCCCCCCCCCCCCCCCCCCCCCCCCCCCCCCCCCCCCCCCCCCCCCCCCCCCCCCCCCCCCCCCCCCCCCCCCCCCCCCCCCCCCCCCCCCCCCCCCCCCCCCCCCCCCCCCCCCCCCCCCCCCCCCCCCCCCCCCCCCCCCCCCCCCCCCCCCCCCCCCCCCCCCCCCCCCCCCCCCCCCCCCCCCCCCCCCCCCCCCCCCCCCCCCCCCCCCCCCCCCCCCCCCCCCCCCCCCCCCCCCCCCCCCCCCCCCCCCCCCCCCCCCCCCCCCCCCCCCCCCCCCCCCCCCCCCCCCCCCCCCCCCCCCCCCCCCCCCCCCCCCCCCCCCCCCCCCCCCCCCCCCCCCCCCCCCCCCCCCCCCCCCCCCCCCCCCCCCCCCCCCCCCCCCCCCCCCCCCCCCCCCCCCCCCCCCCCCCCCCCCCCCCCCCCCCCCCCCCCCCCCCCCCCCCCCCCCCCCCCCCCCCCCCCCCCCCCCCCCCCCCCCCCCCCCCCCCCCCCCCCCCCCCCCCCCCCCCCCCCCCCCCCCCCCCCCCCCCCCCCCCCCCCCCCCCCCCCCCCCCCCCCCCCCCCCCCCCCCCCCCCCCCCCCCCCCCCCCCCCCCCCCCCCCCCCCCCCCCCCCCCCCCCCCCCCCCCCCCCCCCCCCCCCCCCCCCCCCCCCCCCCCCCCCCCCCCCCCCCCCCCCCCCCCCCCCCCCCCCCCCCCCCCCCCCCCCCCCCCCCCCCCCCCCCCCCCCCCCCCCCCCCCCCCCCCCCCCCCCCCCCCCCCCCCCCCCCCCCCCCCCCCCCCCCCCCCCCCCCCCCCCCCCCCCCCCCCCCCCCCCCCCCCCCCCCCCCCCCCCCCCCCCCCCCCCCCCCCCCCCCCCCCCCCCCCCCCCCCCCCCCCCCCCCCCCCCCCCCCCCCCCCCCCCCCCCCCCCCCCCCCCCCCCCCCCCCCCCCCCCCCCCCCCCCCCCCCCCCCCCCCCCCCCCCCCCCCCCCCCCCCCCCCCCCCCCCCCCCCCCCCCCCCCCCCCCCCCCCCCCCCCCCCCCCCCCCCCCCCCCCCCCCCCCCCCCCCCCCCCCCCCCCCCCCCCCCCCCCCCCCCCCCCCCCCCCCCCCCCCCCCCCCCCCCCCCCCCCCCCCCCCCCCCCCCCCCCCCCCCCCCCCCCCCCCCCCCCCCCCCCCCCCCCCCCCCCCCCCCCCCCCCCCCCCCCCCCCCCCCCCCCCCCCCCCCCCCCCCCCCCCCCCCCCCCCCCCCCCCCCCCCCCCCCCCCCCCCCCCCCCCCCCCCCCCCCCCCCCCCCCCCCCCCCCCCCCCCCCCCCCCCCCCCCCCCCCCCCCCCCCCCCCCCCCCCCCCCCCCCCCCCCCCCCCCCCCCCCCCCCCCCCCCCCCCCCCCCCCCCCCCCCCCCCCCCCCCCCCCCCCCCCCCCCCCCCCCCCCCCCCCCCCCCCCCCCCCCCCCCCCCCCCCCCCCCCCCCCCCCCCCCCCCCCCCCCCCCCCCCCCCCCCCCCCCCCCCCCCCCCCCCCCCCCCCCCCCCCCCCCCCCCCCCCCCCCCCCCCCCCCCCCCCCCCCCCCCCCCCCCCCCCCCCCCCCCCCCCCCCCCCCCCCCCCCCCCCCCCCCCCCCCCCCCCCCCCCCCCCCCCCCCCCCCCCCCCCCCCCCCCCCCCCCCCCCCCCCCCCCCCCCCCCCCCCCCCCCCCCCCCCCCCCCCCCCCCCCCCCCCCCCCCCTCTACGCTCACGCAAACGTCTGTCAATTTGAATCGCTAATGACATAGAATCATTGAGACCAGAGGGAGCAGGGAAACCCACCATAACATCTTTTACATTCTCTGACAGACCCTTCCGAAAAAGGGCTGCCAAAGCATCATCATTCCATTTGGTCAGGACTGCCCACTTTCGGAACCTCTGACAGTACAACTCAGCGTCCTCAAGCCCCTGATTTAATGCCAACAAGGTTTTTTCAGCTTGATCAGTGACATTAGGTTCATCGTACAATAACCCCAGAGCCAGAAAAAATGCATCAACATTACTCAAAACAGGGTCCCCAGGTGTCAGGGAAAAAGCCCAATCCTGAGGATCGCCGCGCAGGAGAGAGATGACAATTTGAACCTGCTGTGCTGCGTTCCCTGAGGACTTAGGTTTTAAGGCAAAAAACAACTTACAGTTATTTTTGAAATTCAGAAATTTAGCTCGATCCCCCAAAAATAAATCTGGCATGGGGATCCTAGGTTCCACAACCGGCAACCTAGCAAGATAGGTAGCAATACTCCGAACTTCAGTGGCAAGCTGATCCACACGGCCAGACAACTGTGCAAACTCCATTGAGAGAAAAAAAAAAATCCTCCTCAGCACCCAGAGAAAAAGAGGGAAAAAATGCAACAAACAGAGAAAAAAAAAATAAATAATTTCTGACAACTTCCTTTTTTCTTTTTCCTTTTACTATTTTTCCCTTCTGTTGAGTACCATATAATTTTCAGTTAGGCCGGTGATACTGTTGTGATTTGGTAGCTGAGGAGAGCAGGCAAAAACGGCAATACACCAGAGAGGTTGGAATCTACTGGATTGCAGTACCCTGACTAACCACCACAACTAAAGGCAGCCGTGGAGAGTTCCTAAGTTGGTCCTAGACTCCTCGTCACAGCCTGAGAGGTTAACTACACCTAAAGATAGAAAGAGGAAAGCTATCTGCCCCGGAGCAGATCCCCAAAGAACATAGGAAGCCCCCAAACATGTAATGGCGGTTAGACAAGAGGAAATACAGACACAGACAGAAAATAGTATGAGCAAACGTTGGGGCCCAATCTACCTGGACAGAAAAGGATAGGAAGGACACTTACTGCAATCCAAAAAAACCCTAAAAAATACCAACTCTACTAATTGCAAAAACACCTGAGATCACACGACCTCTACCACCTAAATTAGTTCTCTGGTGTCACAAAACTAAGCCGCAGCCACTGAAAAAACTGGAAAAGGCAAATGAACAAATAACAGTGGCTCAGATAAACTGAGAGGAGCACAAGCCCCCGGAGGGGACCTGGCTGACCTCCACAGAAGTGCAGGGAACAATGCAAAAAGCAAGCACAAAAATAAAAGCAGAAAATATCTTATCTGATAGCAGAAGATACCAAAAACAGAACAAATCAGTGCGATGTCAACGAGAATAATGTAGAAAAAATCCTTTATTAAATATCAGCATAGCAAGGTAAAAGGGATAACATGAGGGCTACAAGTTACACGCATATCCAGCATAAGCCCGGGCAGAGAAAGGCTGCAACAACATTCGGAAGCACCATATAATGTAATGTAAATGACAGGTATCTACAAGTAAAGACCATAATATATTAGGGGCATACAGAATCATAAGACCCCATCATACCTGCCCTACCATGATATATAATGCATTAATCATGTAAACAATGCATCATATGCCAAACGTTGGCAAAGTAATCATGGTACATACCGGGTGTCACAGCGTCTCCCGCCCTCCCCTCTCAGGGCGGGAGACGCTGTGACACCCGGTATGTACCATGATTACTTTGCCAACGTTTGGCATATGATGCATTGTTTACATGATTAATGCATTATATATCATGGTAGGGCAGGTATGATGGGGTCTTATGATTCTGTATGCCCCTAATATATTATGGTCTTTACTTGTAGATACCTGTCATTTACATTACATTATATGGTGCTTCCGAATGTTGTTGCAGCCTTTCTCTGCCCGGGCTTATGCTGGATATGCGTGTAACTTGTAGCCCTCATGTTATCCCTTTTACCTTGCTATGCTGATATTTAATAAAGGATTTTTTCTACATTATTCTCGTTGACATCGCACTGATTTGTTCTGTTTTTGGTATCTTTGATAATCTCAGTGTGTCATATATTATCCTATATGGACTAGTGTTATAATGGTACTGATATTTATATATTATGCTGCATATGATTTGTTCCACTAGTCGCATGTGTTTTTCGTGCTATTAGCAGAAGATGCAGGCAAGACTCAGCAAGCTTCCAAGTGAACCAGGAACCACAGTTGAGACAAGAACAATTGATCACCGGCAACCATGATGGGAGGGAACCTCCCTTATATAAGACCAGTCTGTAACTCCTGATTGCCAATCCTCATTGAATGGTTCAGTACGGTTTGTAACCACCAGAGGGAGCTTCTGCTCAGAATTCATTTCTAACACATTCACAACAAGCGCCGCTGTGTCCTCGGGTCCTCTTGCTGCGATGTTCAGGCAGAGGGCGCGATGACGTCATTAGTGAGCGCCATGCCCTCTGCCTGAGCATTCACTGCCGGAGGACCGAAGACAGCGGCGCTCAGCAGTGGACCCGGTGACAGGTAAATATCGCAGGTGCCGGGGCCCTGAGGCGGTGACGCACTGTCCCTAGCGCGTGATCCCGCTACTCAGGACACAGCCTGGTCCCCAGCGACGAGAGGTGAGTATGTCCTTTTTTTTTTTTTTGCAGCAGCAGCTGCGGCAGCATAAGGGGCCTATAAAATGCAGCATCTATGGGGGCACAGTCTGTGGAGCATCTATGGGGGCATAATCTATGGGGGCATAATCTGTGGAGCATCTATGGGGGCATAATTATGGGGGCTAATCTATGGGGGCATAATCTGTGGAGCATCTATGGGGGCATAATCTATGGGGGTATAATCTATGGAGCATCTATGGGGGCATAATCTATGGGGGCATAATCTGTGGAGCATCTATGGGGCATAATCTATGGAGCATCTATGGGGGTATAATCTATGGAGCTTCTATGGGGGCATAATCTAAGGAGCATCTATGGGGGCACAATCTATGGAGCATCTATGGGGGCATAATCTATGGGGGCATAGTCTATGGAGCATCTATGGGGGCACAATCTATGGAGCATCTATGGGGGCACAATCTATGGAGCTTCTATGGGGGCATAATCTAAGGAGCATTTATGGGGGCATAATCTATGGAGCATCTATAGGGGCATAATCTATGGGGGCACAATCTTTGGAGCATCTATGGGGGCATAATCTATGGAGCTTCTATGGGGGCATAATCTAAGGAGCATCTATGGGGGCACAATCTATGGAGCTTCTATAGGGGCATAATCTAAGGAGCATTTATGGGGGCATAATCTGTGGAGCATCTATGGGGGCATAATCTATGGGGGCATAATCTGTGGAGCATCTATGGGGGCATAATCTGTGGAGCATCTATGGGGGCATAATCTATGGAGCATCTATGGGGGTATAATCTAAGGAGCATCTATGGGGGCATAATCTATGGAGCATCTATGGGGGACACTATGAGCATCTATGGGCATAATCTATGGAGCATCTATGGGGGCATAATCTATGGAGACATGGGCATATCTATGGGATTATGGGGGACAATCATGAGCATCTAGGGGATATCTATGGCATCTATGGGGGCACAATCTATGGAGCATCTATGGGGACTAGGGCATCAGGGGCATAATACTGGGCAGCTATGGGCACATTTGGCTGTGGGCATACATGGGGCCAGGCATAATCTCATTTTCCACCCTAGGCTTATACTCGAGTCGATAAGTTCTCCCAGTTTTTTGTGGCAAAATTAGGGGGATCGGCTTATACTTGAGTATATATGGTATCTATCTATCTATCTATCTTATATATATTAGCATTATACCCTATGAGGGGGGGCAGCATTATCCTCTATGAGGGGGGCAGCATTATCCCCTATGGGGGGCAGCATTATCCCCTATGAGGGGCTGCTTTATAATCTATGAGGGAGGCTACCCCAACTCCTGCTACATAATTAAGACATGTACTACCTTATATTATACCCTGATATTAGTGTGTTTTACTGCACAATTTGTGGTCTTGTATTTATTTCTATGTAGCTACATAGTGGGCCCCAAGAATGATTTTCTCTGGTGGGCCCAAGGTGTTCCAGTCCGACGCTGGCTGTCACTCACAATCCTGACAGCTCAGCATGCCCCTGATCCTGTAGGGCCAATCAGTGGTCACTGACTGCGGTGGAATCGTGACAGGACCCCACAAGGTGGACTTGTGGTACTGCTATGGAATAGTAATATTAAAGGGGTTGTCCACTACTTGGACAACTCTTTGTCAGTCAATCACCATGTTTCCCTCTTATAAAATAATAACAGCTGTATTCGCCTCGGGTGCTGTTCCAGCGGTGTTGGTGTCAGCTCACCCAGGGTCCTCGTGATATTACGTTACGCGATTCCTGCAGTCAATCAGTGAGAAAGTACCCGTAGCTCTGACTTCCTCCGGATATTTGATTTGTCCAAGGGAGGGGAGAGTGAAGAGGCCGCTTATTGGCTGCAGGGGTCCCTGGACGGAGCCAGTGCCAACACTGCTGGAACGGCGCCCACACTAGAAAGGAGTATAGCTGTTATTATTATATAAGGTGGAAACATGTGGATTGAGAACATGTTGTCCGAGTAGTGGACAACTCCTTTAAAGATGAGCTAGTCTGACCTTTTCGGTTTGAAGATGGACTCAAAATCAACACCCAAACCTCCTGCCAGTGTTTAGAAGTCATTTTCTTCAAGCAGTGGTACAGGAAAAAGTCTGCAGCTTTTAAGAAAACCGTGATTTTTCTGCAGGAAAGGTTCCATCACATCATCGATGTCTCCACTGCCCGGTGCCAGTAAAGGCCTTAAAGATGAAAGAATAATGACCCGGCCCTTCCTCACCAGACCTGAACCCCAGGGAGAACTTGTGGCCCTTTTACATGGGAGATTTCCAGAGAAGGAGAACTGTCCCCTCTCTGATCAATGGCTGAGAGGCTATGGTTGGAGCTGCCCAAAAAGTTGATCATCAATAGAAGTTGACAGACTCCATGGATGGAGATTATGACTGTTATTGAACAGAAAGGCGGCCATATTATTATATCGGTCTCTGAGATTTTTTCGAAATATGAGAAATGTGTTTTTATACATTTTAACTTGTTTGTTTATTCTCTCTTCAACAGATGAAAATAAACATTATTTACTTAGTTGCATAATTATTCTGCACACAGAGAAATTCTTCTGAGAAGACAAAACTTTACTTTTACTTAAATATTCAGGTTTATTAACCTTTTGGATTGAGTGACAACTGTGGACTTCTCGTTCGACAATATAATGAATCATGCAAATTGCCTAATAATCCTGCACACCGTGTATGTATAAAAATATAAGTATTTTAATGCATATTGTATATGTATCTGTGCTTCTTTTATGTAAATGATCCTTTAAAAATATTTATCTAATAATACCTAGAATGCTTTGAAGCTGAATTACTCCTATGGATTCTTTTCTGTAAATTTAATGTATTCATTTAGATTTCCACAGATATAAATGATGGAAATCCCGAGTAATACAATGGGAGCAGCATAAATTAGAGCAGGTGATCTGACCAGTAGATGGCGCTGCGTGCTCCTCAGTAACATGGGGTCCTCTAGGATTAATCTGCCCTAGATTCTTTGAAGGCAATTAGCGGAGCGCTCTTATTACCTACGTTCAGATTTTCCAGCACGGGAGAGGATTTTTTTTTTCTTTTGCAATTGAAATAGCAAATTTTAGAATGTGAAGGATTTAAATAAATCTCAGAAGCTGCAAAAATGATGGGACTATATGAGGCCAATTACACCGTATAAACCATAGATCTTATGGTGACATTGCTGAATATTCTTGTCCGGGTTTTAATTACCAGCCGAAGATGCTGTTTTGCCACCCGTATGTTCTGCAACATCTGAATTAATAATTTCTCAGCAGTGTAATTGTATAGAGAGCAATATTATAAATGCATATCTTCCTCTGTGTGGTAATTTTAATCATGCACTACATAAACCATCCTAATGGAGAATCATTGCTGAGGATTTCACTGTAAGTACATGCCAGTGCTGCTATTGTCAAGTGGCATTTAAGAGGCACTCCAGGTAAAAGAGTAAAACCCACTGGTGATCTATACTGTATGCAAGGCATCCATAAAGTGACGTCTGGAAGCAGCGTCGGACTGGAACACCTTGGGCCCACCAGAGAAAATCATTCTTGGGGCCCACTATGTAGCTACATAGAAATAAATACAAGACCACAAATTGTGCAGTAAAACACACTAATATCAGGGTATAATATAAGGTAGTACATGTCTTAATTATGTAGCAGGAGACTGGAAGGCTGCAACCATATCAGTGCATATGTGCCCCCCCAGAAACCTGTATGGGGAATAACTGTATCAGAGTAATTTCCTATACAGGGACCTATCCAGATCACTGCCCCTAGGACCTGACTGTAGAAGAGCACAGGATTGTAGCTAAGCTTGTCTTCACCTGGGTCAAAAGTGCACTAGCTTTATACTCAGGGGAAAATGTAACAGGTAGAGGGAAGAATAGATTCAATGAAATTTCAACAAATTCTTGATACAAAGGGCTGAGCAGACGCCCGACGCGTGTTGCCACGGTCCTGTGAGGCTACTGCGCAGGGCAAGCTCTAGGTTTGCTTAGTGGATGACGCATCACATCAATCAAAGCAGGAGGACACGATTAGGAGCAGAGAGGAGGGACGTACGAAGCAGCAAAGACGCCCATCGGACCGGAGCACTCTTATTTACATACAGCGCGGGAACATATCAAACGGTATTTCTGGGGACGTACAGGGGGAGTCAGGAGCTGACAGACACGTTTGTGAATGCAGCACAGGAGCAGTTAAAGGTGGTGACATTTGTTCATAGGCTCAAAACCTGGTGACAGGTTCCCTTTAATCTCCATTTCCATAAGACTGGAGGACATCTTTACCAGGGTAATATCTCTTTACATCTCTGTTAGTTTGTGCATGTGCATAGAAGAGGTTTCCTATCAATATCTGTAACCATGGAAACCTAATAGTACACAACTAGTTTCCATGGAGATGTGAAAAAAGATGACAGTTAATATCCAAATGGCATATATTTAATATTTAACAGCTGATTCATCAAGCACTTTTCAACAGTTTTCTGGAATAAAACTACTTGGAATGTAGCAAAATATGTATGCAATTCACAGCTGAGCCAAAAATGTGCAACTTTTGGTGTTTTTATGTCTATCCCAGGCAGTTATGTCAAGTTTTTCCAAAGTGGCCAGGACTTTTCCGTAAAAGGGCATGTCCGGCAAGATCGGTAAATTCATCCTAATTATACCAGAATAGTAAATTATAGGGGTTGGCATGTGGGCTGTGGACGGGCACAGGTAAGCTCAGCCCATCCTTGCACTGAGCACTTTCTGTCCTTTAATTTCTTTCTGCAGTATATTCACTGCAAGTTTGCAAAGTCTCCCCTATATATGTATCTTCCAGGTGTTCTCTTCTGCGTACAGTAGTTGGCGCTAGAGCTCTACTTTATAGGGGGTGAAATCCATAACTAGCAAGAAGGACATGCTGAGCTCCACAGCTAACAGAGCACATATAGCTCCCATGGTTTAAATAATTTTACATTTTCATAGATCGGACTTCAATGCATCCAACATGTCACATAGGGTTTTGTTTTTTTTAATTTCTCTATTTTTGAATATTTGCTGTGTTTAGTGAAATTGACGCTTTTCTATGAAGCCCAGCAGCAGAAACCGGTCAATGTTACTGCCATTGTCAATGACTGACAGTGGCATCAAAGTCAGCCGCCCAGCTAGAGACCGATGGGCCCCGATGCAAAATTTGGACCTGGTCCCCCATCCCTCACATATTAGTCAGATGTATGGGCCCTTGTAGCATTCTAAATCATATAAGAACATAAATGTTGCCTCCCCATCCCCATTACATAGTAATGAACCCCATCCTTGGCCCAGTCTGGTATATATGTCCTCCATCCTGGTATATATGTCCTCCATCCTGGTATATATGTCCCGCGTCCTGGTATATATGTTCCCCATCCTGGGCCCCTCCCTGGTATATATGTCCTCAATCCTGGGCCCCTTCCTGGTAAATATGTCTCCCATCATGGGCCCCTTCCTAGTACATAAATATGTCCGTCATCATAGGCCCCTTTCTGATATATATAACCCCCATCCTGGTATATATGTGTAGCCCTGGTGGTAGGCACACGCAGTACCCTGGGGAGTGTATGGCGAGACGGCGGCTTAATGCTCAATATGCATTCATTCTACACACACTGGACACACCCTTGGGGTAGTGAAGTATACTCTAGGGAGTGGTCAAAGTAGTGGGTGTAGGGTGATTTTAAAAAGAGTCTAGTTCCTGTCACTGGACAGAGAAGACGTGTGAGGTAGAGCTTAGACCTCTGTGGAAAGAGGAGAGAGGAGTCTAGCCTGCTTCATAACCAGTTCAAATAGTGGAGTCCGGTATAGGTTTTGACATATACCTTAGTCTGGTCAGAGCTGGATTATCTCTCAGCACACATTGAAGAAAGGAAGGAGTATCAGCACAGAAAGACTTCAGCGTTCCTGTCTAAGGACAGTATCAGGTACAGAGACGTGCTCCTGCCTGTGACAACTGAGCATCTGTGGCTGGCTTCATTGGAAGGAGAAAGATTGGAAGTGACTGCTCGACCCCTGGCTAGTGAGAATGTTTATGTTACCAGCGTGGACAAGGCGAAAGGCAAGTGGATTATAGAATTGGTGCTACAGGATTGCTTAAGTCCAGCACCCTGTTTACCGGTCACTGGGGACCGAAGAGTCGCTGTTGCTTCAGGCACAGTGACAGGAAAACCAGGAATCTACCGGACCCTAGGTCGCGGCAGACAAGCCCCTTATAGTCGGTACGTAGCTGGGGTCAGGGGGAGTGAAGGCTTCGGAGTTCTGCAGGACTACTTAAGTATTCAGCTCCTTCACAGGAAGGCTCCTAACACTACACTGACTGGGCAGTTACAGCAAGCTTTGCTGAAGATTGAGGGAACTACGCTTCATGCTAGTTGCACTCGCCATATTGGAGATAAAGGAGGCCCCTAACTTGTCCAGCTGCCGTCTCAAAATACACTCCCTTTGGATCAGCCTCCCCGGGACCTGCCTTGACATTCAGCAAGTAAAGGTATGGAAAGACATTGACTGTGTGAGACTGTGTTATTTACCGGCACCCGACTTCACCATCTTAACAGACTTTGAGGGAAGAGTCCCACCTGTAGGGGACCCGACAACTAGCTGCCTCACCATCCCCTCAGAGATCTACAGCAGCGCTGGTACCCATTACCAGAATACTACAGGTGGCGTCACGAACTGTATATAGTTATCCCCTGTAAATATCCCCCAACAACATACGCCAGACCGTCCGGGCCACAGACCGAGCCACAGCTACCTGTGACAAAATCCCCATAGACTTCTACGGGCTCGGCTCTGAGTACCCCATTGCCCTGGTAACCCACAATTGTGGTGGCGGGTCGACACAAATACTTGGCGTCACGAACAGGATACCAAACTCGCGAAATTGCGAGCCCTGCGTGCCTAAGGACTTGTTTTTGTAAAAAGGACTGTTTGCACTTTTGGCGCCAAAATCGCCATTTTTGTCGCCATATTCGCGCCCTCAGGCGCTGGAGAAGAAGGTGGGCGTACCTTCGTGGGCGTCTACCCCCCTGTGGCGCGAAGAAAATGCCTGTCCTCTCAAAGTGCTACTATAACATGCGGTCCTGCCCTACAGCAAAGGAGGTCCGCCTCCTCTTCACCTTCCCTGCGAGGAGGAGGAGACGTAAACCCCACCTCTACGGAAGAGACCGGATGTCTCCAAAAGAAAGGAGTTTGTTCTGGAACATGATGGAGGCCGGACGTGTGGAGCCGAGCGGAGCAGCGGAGGAAAGCAGGCCCCGTGCCCCAGCCAAGCTGCCACCAACTCCGGAGTTATCCGTGATCCTGCACCTGCAACAGGCGTTGTTAGAGGTGCGGGAGGAGAATCAAGCCAAAAAAAGTTGTTCCAACCTGGCCTGGGGGGAGATAGAGAGACGCCCCTGTAACCCGCAGAAATGGCGGGGTGAAGACCGGGTCCCCCTCCCCCAAAAGAACCCCCACGATTTTAAAGTACCGAAAAAATTGTGCCCCCGGCGGAGGGGGCAACCCGGGGCTTTCCCCGAAAGTTTCCGTTCCCGATCCCCCTGGTGAAAGCGGTGGATCGGGGGGAGGTTGAGGAGGTACAGCCAATCCCGGGGGGGCCCGGGGCCCAAAAAGGGAAAAAAAAATTTTCCCAATTCCCGGGTTTTTTTTAAATTTTTTTTAAAAAGGGGGAAAAGGGGAAAAATTTTTTTTCCAAAATTTGGGGGGGGGTTTTTGGGGGCCTTTTGGGGGGTTCCCCCGGGGGGGAAAAAAAAAAAACCCCCCAAAGGGGAAAAAACCCCTTTTAAAAAAAATTTTTTTTAAACCTTCCCCCCCGGGGGGAAAAAATTTAAAAAAAAGGGGGGAAAAAAATTTAAAAAATTTTTTTTAAAAGGGGCCCAAAATTTTAGCCCAAAAAGGGGGGGGAAAAAAAGGGGGCCCCAGGGAAAACCCCCCCCAAAAAAAAAAATTTTTTTTTGGGGGGGGGGGGAAAACCCCCCAAAAAGGGTTTAAAGGGGGGAAAAAATTTTTTTAATTAAAAAAGGGGGGGGATTTCCCCCCCCCCCCCCCCCCAAAATTTCCCCAAAACTTCCCCCCCGGGGGGGCCCCCCCGGGTTTTTAAATTTAAACCCGGGGGGAGGGGAAAAAAAAAAAAAGCCCCGGGGGAAGGGGCCCCAAAAACCCCCCCGGGGGGGGGGGTTTTTTTTTCCCCCTTTTTCCCCAAAAAAAAAGGGGGGGGGGGCCCCCAAAGGAAAAAGGGGGGGGGAATTTTGGGAAAAAGAAACCCCAAAAAAGGGGGAAAAAAAGGAAAAAAAACCCCTTAAATTCCCCTTAAAGGGGGTTTTGGGAAAAACCCGGGGGGCCCCCCCGGGGGGGGGGAAAATTTCCCCAAAGGGGGCTTTTTTTCCCCCCCCCCCTTTTTTTTCCCCCCAAAAAAAAACCCCACAAAAAAAAAACCCCCCCCCCCGGGCCAAAAAAGGGGGGGGGAAAAAGGGGGGGGGGGGTGGCCCCCCCCCCTTTTTTTTAAATTTGGGGGGGAAAAAAGCGCCCTTTAAATTTTCCGGTTTTGGGGGGGAAAATTTTTCCCCCAAAAAAAAAATTTTAAAAAAATTTTTTGGGGGGCCCCCCCAATTGGGGGGAAAAATTTCCCCCTATTTTTTAACCCCAAAAACCCAAAGGTTTAAACCAAAAAATTTTTTTCCCCCCCCCCGGGAAAAAAAAAAAACCCAAAAATTTTTTTGGGGGGGGGGGGGCCCCTTTTTGGGGGGGAAAAAAAATTTTTTGGGTTAAAAATTTTAAAAGGGGGGGGAAAAAAAAAAAACCCCGGGGTTTTTTTTTGGGTTTTAAATTTTAAAAAAAAAAGGTTTTTTAATTTTTTAAAAAAAAGGGAAAAAAAAACCCCAAAAAAATTTCCCTTTTTAAATTTAAAAAACCTTTTTTAAACCCCCCCCCAAAAATTTTTTCCGGGGGGGAAAAAGGGAAAAAAATTTTTTAAAACCCCCCCCCGGGGGGTTTTTTTAAAAATTTTTAAAAAAAAAAAGGGGGGGCCCCCCCCCGGGGGGGGGGTTTTTCCCCCCCGGGGGGGGTTTTTTTTTTTTCCCCAAGCTTTTAAAAATTTTTTGAATTTTTTTTTTTAAAAAAAAAATTCCCCTTTTTTTTTCCCCCCAAATTTTTTTTTTCCCAAAAAAAAATTTTTTTTTTTAAAAACCCCGGGGGGCCCTTAATTTTTTTTTAAAAAGGGGTTTCCCCGGGGTTTTAAAAAAGGGGGGGGGTTTTTTAAAAGCCCTTTGGGTTTTTTTTTAAACCCCCCCCGGGGGGGGAAAAAAAAATTTGGGGGTTTTGGGGGGGTTTTTTTGGAAAAAAAAAATTTTTCCTTTTGGGGGGGGAAAAAAAAAAAATTTTTTTTAAAAAAAAGGGCCCGGGGGGGCCCCTTTTTAAAAAACCGGGGGGTTTTTAAAACCATTTTCGGCGGGAAAAATTTTTTTAAAAAAAATTCCCCCCTTTTTTTTTTTCCCCAAGGGCCCCCCCCCTTTTTTTTAAAAATTTTTTTCCCCCCCCCAATTTGGGATTAAAAATTTTTTTTTTTTAAAGGGGTTTTTGGGTTTTAAAAATTAAAAAGGGGGGCCCCTTCTTTTTTAAAAAAGGGGCCCCCCAAAAAAATTTTTCCCCGGCTAATTTTTCCCCTTTTTCCCCCTTTTTGGTTTTTTTTGGGGGGGGTTGAACTTCCAAAAAGGGGGGAAAAAAAACCCCAAAAAAAAGGGGAAAAAGGGGCCAAATTTTTCTTTTTTTCCCCCCCTTTTAAAAACCCCCAAAAGGGGGGGTTTTTTTTTTTAAAAAAAATTTTTACCTTTATTTTTAAAAGGGTTAAATTTAAAAATTTGGGTGGGTTTTGGGGTTTTTTTAAAAAAATTTTTTGGGGGGGGGGTTTTAAAAAAAATTTTTTTTTTTTTAAAAAAAAAAGGGTTTTTTAAAATTTTTTAAAAAAAAATCCCCCCCTTTTTTTTTTCCCCCCTTAAAAATTTTTCCCCCAAAAAAAAAAAATTTTTTCCCCAAAAATTTTTTTTTTAAAGGGGTTAAAAGGGGGGGGGAAAAAAAAAAATTTTTTTTCCCCCCATTTTGGGGACCCGGGGGTTTTTAAAAAAAACAAAAGGGGAACCATTTAAAATTTTTTCCAAAATCCAAAATTTTTTTAAATTTTTTTTTTAAAAAAAAAAAAAAAAAAAAATTTTTTTTCCAAAATTTCCCCTTGGGGGTTTTTTTTTTAAATTTTTAAAAAAAAAAAAAAAAATTTTTTAATTTTTTTTTCCCCCAAAAATTTTTTGGGCCACCCGGGGGGGGGAAAATTTTTTTTAAACCCAAATTTGGGGGGAAATTTTTTGGGGGGGGGGCCCCTTTGGCCCTTTAAAAAAAAAAGGGGCCCAAAAATTTTTTTCCCCGGGGGGGTTTGGCCCAAAAGGTTTCCCAATTTAATTAAAAAACCCAAAAAAAAAAATTTTTTTTCCCCAAAAAAACCCCCCCTTTTTTTAAAATTTTAAAAAAATTTTTTTTAAATTTTTTGGGGCCCCTTGGGGGTTTTCCCCCCCCGGGGGGGGGAAAAAAAAAAAAACCCCCCCCTTTTCCCCTTTTTTTTAAAAAACCTTTTTAAAAAAAGGGGAAAAAATTTTAAACCCCCCGGGGGGAAATTTTGGAAGTTCCCCCCCCTTTTTTTAAAAGGGGGCCCCCAAAACCCGGGGTTTAAAAAAACCGGGGAAAAAAATTTTTTCCCCCGGGCCCCCCCTTTTAAATTTTTAAACCCCAAAACCCCAAAATTTTTTTTTTCCCAAGGTTTTTAAAACCCCCGGGGGGGGGAAAAAAAACCCCCGGGGGGCCCCCCCCCCCCGGGGGGGGCCCTTTTTTTTAAAAAAAACCCCAAATTTTTGGGGCCCCCCGGGGGGGGAAATTTTAATAAAAAAAAAAAAAACCCTTTTTTTTAAGGGGAAAAAAAAAAAAAGGGAATTTTTGGGGGGTTTTAAAAAAATTAAAAATAAAAAAAAAAAAAAATTTTTTAAAAAAAAGGGGAAAAAAAATTTTTTTTTTTTGGGGGAAAAGGAAAAAAAAAATTTGGGGTTTTTTTGGGGGAAACCCCAAAAGGGGTTTAAAAAAAGGGGGGGGGCCCGGGGGAAAACCCCTTTTTAACCCGGGTTTTTTTTTTTTTTGTTTGGAGGCCCTTTTAAAAACCCGGGGTTTTCAAAAAACCGGGGGTTTTAAAAAGGCCCCTTTTTTTTCCCCCAAACCCCCCCCAAAAAAAAAAAAAAAATTTTTAAAAAAATTCCCCTTTTTTTTAAAAAATTTTTTTTTCCCCCCTTTTTTTGGGGAAAAAAAAACCCCCCAATTTGGGGTTTTAAAAAAGGGGTTTCCCTTTTGGGGAAAACCCCTTTTGGGGCCGGGGGGAAAAAAAGGGGGGCCGGTTTTAACCATTGGGGGGAAAAGGGGGGGAAAAGGGGGGCCCCCCCCCAAAAAAAAAAACCCCAAAAACCCAACCCAAAAAAATAAAAACCCCCGGGGAAAAAATTTTTGGGAACCCCCCCCCAAAAAAAAAAAATTTTCCCCCCCCAAAAAATTTAAAAAAAAAAAAAACCCCCCCTTTGGGTTTTTTTCCCCCCTTTTTTTTTTGGGGGGGGAAAAAAAAGGGGGGTTTTCCCCGAAAACCCCCCGGGGGGGGGGGAGGGGAAAAATTTCCCCTTTAAAAAAAAAAAGGGGGGCCCGGGGGGGGGGGGCCCCCCTTTTGGGGAAAAAAGGGAAAAAAAAAAAAAACCCCCCCCCCCCCCCCAAAAAATTAAACCCCCCCGGGGGAAAAAAAAGGGGGAAAACCCCCCCCTTTTCCCCTTTTTAAAACCCCCCCCCTTTTTTTTCCCCCCCAAAAAAACCCCCAAACCCCGAAAAAAATTAAATTAAAAATTTTTTTTAAAAAAAACCCCTTTTTTTTGGGGGGGGGGGGTTTTTTTTTTTTAATTTTAACCCCCCTTTTTTTAAAAAAAAAAATTTTGGGAAAAAGGGGGAAAAAAATTTTTTTTAAGGAAAAAGGGGGCCCCGGGGCCCCCCCCCTTTTTTTTTAAAAAAAAAAAAATTTTTAAAAAGGGGGGGAAAACCAAAAAAAAAAAAACCCCCCCTTTTTCCCCCCCTTTTTAAATTGGGGGAAAAAAATTTTTTTTTTTTTTTAAAAAAGGGGAAAAAAATCCCAAAAGGGCCCTTTAAAAAAAATTTTTCCCGGGGGGGCCCCCCAAAAACCCCCCCCCCTTTTTTTTTGGGCCCCCCCGGGGGGGGGGAAAAAAAAAAAAAATTTTTTTTTAAAAAAAAAGGGGGGGGGGGGGGCCCAAAGGGGGCCCCGGGGTCCCGGGGCCCCCTTTTTTTTTTCCCCGGGGAAAAAAAAAAAAATTTTTTTTTTTTTGGCCCCCCCCAAAAGGGGAAAAAGGGGCCCCCCCCGGGGGGTTTTTTTTAAAGGGGAAAAAGTTTTGGGGGGTTTTTTTAAAGGAAAAAACCCCCCCAAAAAACCTTTTTGGGGGGGCCCCCCCGGGGCCCCTTTTTTTGGGGGTTTTTCCCCATTCCCCTTTTGGGTTTTCCCCCCTTTGGGTTTTTAA
>JARQOD010000009.1:76877000-76922472 GCA_033576555.1 Oophaga sylvatica
AGCAGCTTCTTTGCGGTTGTCGCAGCCGTAGCCTTGGCAATCGGGAAAGCCTCCGGCCAACCTGAGAATAAATCAAAAACACACCAACCCATACTCCCATGAACCTGATTTTGGCAACTGAATATAATCAATCTGCAGTCTCTGGAAAGAATAGAAGGGCCGAGGGGTGTGTTTGGGTGGTGTCTTGACTACCCTTCTCTGATTATGTGTAGCACATACCATGCATCCCTGGATCAAACCTTCTATACAGGTGGAAAAGCCTGGTGCCTCCCAATGCTTCTGCATCACACTCATCACAGCAGTTTTGGACTGGTGGGTTGGCCCATGTAACATCTGGGCGACCGCAGGGTACAACGCTCTTGGAAGGCATCGGCGCATCCCTCTTCCCCATACCCCAGTTGCTGCATTCAGACATGCACCTTCTTTTTCCCACTTTTCTACTTCCTCCTGGCGCACCTGAGCCTGCATCTGGGCTAAGGCATCCTCCGACACAAAGGGATTTTTGGGAGCGCTTACCTGGTGCATCGTTACCCCTTGGAGTGGTCTACTGGCTGCTGTT
The DNA here is from genome assembly GCA_033576555.1 of Oophaga sylvatica. Lineage (NCBI taxonomy): Eukaryota > Metazoa > Chordata > Amphibia > Anura > Dendrobatidae > Oophaga > Oophaga sylvatica. The sequence goes on from JARQOD010000009.1 coordinate 76,877,560, forward strand.
TTTGCTGCTGCATCGGCCATTTTGTTTCCTTTACTCACCTGATCAGTGCATCTGGTATGTGCTTTAACTTTTATGACAGCTACTTCTTTTGGTAATTGTAATGTATGGTGGCCCGAAGGGTGGCCCGTGACTCATTTGAATTTAGAGGATCATGGACTGGACCTGCTGCATGGATGATGATATCAGCGGGAAGGTCCCCTGCATGGGTTGTCAGAGTCTGTCCAGGTGGCAAAGGGTCATGAGTGTATATATGAGCCATGCATTCTGCAGTGACGATGGGACCACCTGCTTGGGCTATTAATAGAGCCAGACCCCCTTTCTTGGAGCAGTTGGAGTTGGCAGGACTAACTATAGCACCAACCCGATGTGTCAGGATATCACCGTACCCTATGGACAATGTCACTGGATTTCCGTTGCGGTCTGTGTAATGCTGTGAATGGCAGGGATACCAGTTTTCAAGTACACGGGAGCTGGGGGCCTGACCGGGGTTTCCGTGAATCTTACAGAACGACTGTCCTCTCTGAGGATTTGTGAAGGAGAGGAAGGTGCCCCATCTCTGGAGTAGGGGTGGAATAGGCCCTAGGACCAGGGGTTAACAATGATGGTGGGGGAATGGAGGAGGGAAGAAAAGATACTGGTGCTGCTGGGGATAGTGGTGGCTGTTGAGGGGCCCACCCTCTTCTATCTCCTGATCCTCCTCCCCTTCATTAGATCCCATAATATCATGGCGGCGGCTTCTGATCATTGTTTGAAAAACTGAAGATTCATGCATTGCAGCAATGGCCGGATTGGGGTGTGTGAAAGGGAACAATGGTGTTGCATCTGGTGCCATATTGGGAGCTGTGGCCTGCACAGGTGCGGGCGGGGGCTGGTAGTAGGCCCTGGTTGGTATCAGCAAGGGATATAGGCCTGACTGGGTGTGCTTGGGTGTCCCAAGATGGCCGCCGGAGGAGATGGGGTGTTGGCCATTTCCGGGTGTATTAAGATGGCCACTGGGTTTACCAAAATGGCCGCTGGGTGTGGGAGGGGCGATGGACTGGGCATTACACCAGGAGCGACCCGCCCCACAAACACGGCAGGTCTCCGCCTAGGGCGGATTCTGTTCACCACACACATGACAGGTCCAACCTCCCTTTGTTCTAAGATCGGCACCATTATAGGGCGGTGGCCGAGGGCTTGGAGCGGCCATTTTAGTTACATCAACAAGATCATATGCAGAGCATTTTACTTTATCCGAACAAAGGCTCAGCACTTTCCGAACCTCCTTATTCCATCTACCTCTTTCCAACCCTCAACTTTCAAATCATTTACTACTCTCAAATGTGCTCGGGCTTGATACAAGAGCCCCTGATCTCTCAACTTTCCCTCATTCTGTGCGACAAAGTCTTTCCACACTGAAGGCTGAAGCCTGCCTGTACTCGGCAAGCTCATTATCTTAACAGCCTTCTTGCCTCCACGTGATTCCATCAATTCAACCACTCCCAAAGCACCACCCTCTAACTTGTGAGGTCTCTCAGATTTAAACAGACGCATCATAATTTAACAGAGTGAAATGATCTGTCGCGACTCAGACCACCGGCGTCACTCGCAAGTCACCACCCGTCACTGCAGAGTCCCCTCAATACTGTGACAAGACAAAGAGTCCCCCTCTATTCTGTCTTTTCCCTAACTGTGGATGGTGACGTTACAGCGCAGTACACCGTGACACTCTACACAGCACAGAGTCCCCCTCCATATGCTGACACCTGGGCTTCTCCTAATGAGACTTCCCGGGTTAGACAAAGAGTACCCCCTCCATTTGTCACTTTCTCAGACGAAGAGCCCTCCTCTATTCGTCTCCTAAGGAAATTTGGTTATGCGCACCCCTACCACAATTCTCTACAAGATGCTAGAAATTTAGACACTACCAAATAATCACGGGAGGCAACTATCTGCATAAAAGTACAGTGACTGGAGGAGGAGGAACGTGGTAATTTTCACGAGAACGTGCAGGAATGCAACATCACTCGGTCAGACTTGCTGGTTCGTGGCGTGGGATTGCCCTTGGTCTCACCACTCAACCGGTCACCCCTCCAGACCCAAATGGACAATACGACAGGACCAAACAGTGACTGACACACAGGCAAGTGGGACGCATATAAAGTATATGATCCCAACTTACCGTGTTCAACGGAGGCTGCAGTCCTCGCACTCAGTCACCGCGGGCACCACCGCAAAGTCCTCAAGACGGGTCCCACGGGCGGCAATCCACGGCCCCACGTGTTAGGCGCCAAATGTCGGGGTCGTAACGACAAACCACTCATCCTCCAGTCACTCCAAATTAGACTAAGAGCACGGGTCGACCGAGAATGAATCAGGCGATACGCTGGTTCAGACTTCAGAACGTGCCCTAAAGAAAATGGTGCTATTAGGCGGCCATCTCCAGTAAGCACTGAACTTTTTATTCACGTACATAAGATTACATACACAGAATATTGGGGTGGAGTAAAGGCGGGATTGAGGAGAAAGAGATATGCTGAATGATGTCCATATATGTATATATTCAGCATCTGGTCATCCTAATTGGTCCTTAGATCTTCTTCTAAGTCCTCCTTGATGTGTTGTCATCCTCAGTTTCGTTTCTTGAAGAAAGATTCTATTGTTCTCGTGTATCATGTGTTTCCTCCATTCTCCAAAGGTGGGGGTCATTTCAGTGGATCCAGTTCAAGTTATTAGATAGTTAGTGTAATACAGTGATAGGACACAAGGTGGAGACAGACACCAGCAGATACTAACATTGTCCTAAAATAAGTTTCAATCTGAATAATATCATTTAAGGGAAACTTCGTGTTTACAAAATACATATACACACTATAAATATAAAAGTATAGTAGAAAATTATATTTTACCTTGACAAAACTAAATCTCCGAGTACTTACAAATACTCGGAGACCACCTGAGCGTGCTTGGGAAACCCCGAGCAACGTATGTACTCGCTCATCACTATTCAGCACCCATTAAGTTAACATAGGTAACTTGCATGCAGCTTAAGGCTAAGTGCACATGTTGCGGAATTGCCATGGTAATTTCCACGGCAATCCCGCACCTCCCTGCCACGGGAAATACGCATTTTTTTTGGTATGCGTATTCCCGCTAAAAACTAGCGTTTTGCAAGCGTAATCTTAGCTTGCAGAATGCTAGCGTTTTCCAAGCGATCTGTAGCATCGCTTGGAAAACTGATTGACAGGTTGGTCACACGAGTCAAACAACGTGTTTGACAAGTGTGACCAACTTTTTACTGTTGATGCCGCCTATGCCGCATCAATAGCAAAAATATCTAATGTTAAAAATAATAAATCGTGATATTCTCACCTTCAGGCGGCCCCTGCAGCTTTCCCGCCTCTCAGCGACGCTCCCGGCCAATCCCGTTCCTAAGGATGCATAGCGACAATGACCCCAGATGACGTAGCATCTCGCGAGACCGCTACATCATCTGGGGTGATTCTCGCAATGCATTACTGGGAACGGGATTGGCCAGGAGCGTCGCTGAGAGGCGGGAAAGCTGCGGGGGCCGCCGGAAGGTGGGAATATCATTATTTTTTATTTTAATTAGTATTTTACCATGGATATGGTACCCAGGGCCTGGAGGAGAGTCTCCTCTCCTCCAGACCCTGGGTACCATCTGCACATGAACCGCTTACTTTGCGCATGGTGGGCATAGCCACATGCGGAAAGTAAGCAGTTCAATGCATTCCTATGGCGGCGGAATTGCAGCAATTCCGGAAAAAGAATGAGCATGCTGCTTTTTTTTTGCGATGCGATTGCACCGCGGAAAAAAGCGCTTCATGTGCACATCATTGCGGAATCCCATAGGATATAATGAGTTGCGTTGGGTAAGCGTTTTTGCCACATTTTCGCGTGTGCTCTTAGCCTAAAAATATAATAAAAACTCATCGTGGGAACATAGCCTAAGGGTGAATTCCCACACTGCAGGTTTTGCTGCATCCATTCATCTAAAACGAGTTGGTCAGATGAAGAGGAACATTCTGTAATAAAATCTACAGCAAACCCGCACCTTGTGCATTGGACTTCAGGATTCTCAAAACTAAATGACATAATTACGTTAACTTTCTAGGTGTTTCATTAGGATGATTTCACACGTACCGCTCTGAAGAAAATGGAGAGTTGATATTCTTTAAATTTTCTTAGAAAAGGTTTTACTCTTCACTTTTTAATAATTTGGAGATTTTTAGGCTTTAAAAACTGCATGAAAACCACGTGTGTGAAACAATCTTCACAAGGACACAGAATATCACCAGGTTTAGTGAAGAACATAATAAAAAACTGTGGAATTAAAGGGAATCTATTACCCAGTTTTTACTCCCCCATCAGAGAGTAGTATAATGTAAGGGCACAGACCCTGATACCAGAGATGTATCACTTCCATGGCATCTGAGCTTTTTCCGCACCCATAGACTTGAATGGGTAAGTCTCATCTGATTTCAGAGTCAAATCGCAGCATGCTGCCATTATTTTTCACAGATAGATTCTGTCAGTGAAAAAAATCGGTCATCAGCGGTGCCTCATTGAATTACATGGGTCAATGTGCATTCTGATAAAAAAAATTGCTTAGCACTCATCCGATTTACACACTCCGATTTATACCCTAAGGCTGTTTCCAATTAGTAGTGGGTCCTACCTGTCCTTTTATATTTGTAGGCTCTTAGCCCAAGAGAGGCATTTGTAACAAATATTAGGTTTAAGGTCCCATCAAAGAAAGTCACACCTTGTTGTGGCTAATGGTCACACAGGAATTGGCCAATTTGTGCGCAAAGTACCTTCATTTTATAAGTTTATTCTATATAGCAGTATTGCAGTTTATATTTCATATATTCAATGTTTGCAGACAACTTGGCGCTTACAGAGGCGGCTGAATTCTTTTCGATAGATAGAAAGAAACAAAGATAGATATGTTCAGAAAACAAGATCTGTCATCATTCTCTTCTCCAACAGGACAGAAAACACACAGTCTGCATCATATTTGTGTCCTGTTGCATACGAGTAATGATTAATTTGCCCCTGTAAACTAATAAACACCGTAGCTTTCTGCAGGATGCAAGCAGTGGTGTGAACCTCGCCTGTGATCTCCTCTATACAGAGTTGAGTACACAGTGGGTAATATACAATGTGACAATAATTGCTCTATGGAGGAGCACACGCTGCAGGGAGGATTTGCAGTCTGGTGTCATTCCTCAGCTAGCAGAAAGCATCCAAGGAACATATTGTGGTCGCTGCGGAGCCAAATATTCCCACTCACAAGTTCACAATTGTTCTTATGTATCATTCCTCCATCTGACTGTGATACAATGTAATAATCCCACCATTCTATACAGCATGCACCTTTACTACAATGCTATTCAGCTAGTGGAAGAGCACTGACCACTGACCCTTGACCATTTATCATCACCTTCATTCACAGACAGATAAAAAGTTACTAAAATTCCATGCAGATCGCTACAAAAATACAAAAAAAAAAATGTCAGTGACTGACTCAAAGGATCTGGTAAGAAGTGGAGGATGTGAGTCCAATCATGTGCTATAGATCAAGCAGTAATCACACTGATATCCTCCACATGCTCACTGGGCTTTACAGTTACTGGAAACCATTAGCAGGTAGGTAAGCTGCAGGTAAAGGGTATGCCACACTAAAAGCGAGATCGCTAACGACATCGCTACTACATCACTATTTAGCGATCTCGTTAGCGACGTCGCTGTGTGTGACATGTAGCAGTGATGTGGCCCCTGCTGTGATGTTGCTGATCGTTCACGAACGTTCTGGACCGTTTTTTGATCGTTGGCGTCCCGCTGGTGAGCCTATATCGCTAAGTTTGACACCTTTTGCGAACGACGAGCGACCTCGTTGGTGACGCATATGACAGCGGCGCAGGCGGGACTAGGTTTTTATAGCGTCACAGAGAGGATCGCAGTAGCTGCAGAAGCAGGCAGGCAGGACTAGGTTTTCTTTTGCGTCACAGAGAGGATCGCAGTAGCTGCAGAAGCAGGCTAGCAGGACGCAGAGAGCAGGTATCGATGCTGGAAATTCCTATGAATCAGAAGCGCTCGAGAACAATGAAAGGGAGCGCTATACGTCGTCTTTCATGACACGGTCAAAACATAAATTATAACACATATATAACATATATCTGTGCTGAGGGGCGTGGAAAAGGTTGTGCTCAGTACATGCTAATGACAGTTCCTAACGACCGCCAAAGTCGTTAAACAGATCGCTGACCGCTGATGTGTCGTTTATGAGATCTCCTGTTTGGCAGCTACTAGCGACCTTAAAGCGATCACACCAACGATCTCGTTAGCTTGCGTCGTTATCGTGATCGCTAACGAGATCGCTTAGTGTGGCAGTACCTTAACAGATCACAGCAGAGCTTGGATAACGCACTGCTTTCTAGTCTACTGACTGGATAATTCATGCGCTGTCAAGCAAACAATGGATGACAATGAGGAACTGCTACCTGCAAGGGTTTACATTAATGATGCACAAACCGAATTATACCCAGAGTATGAAAATAAAACTGCGCCCCCAGAACTTGAGAGGGATATCAGATTTTACTGCAGGTTTAAAGGACACGTTGACAGTTCAGTATTTGGTCAGTATTTTACATCAGTATTTATAAGCCAAACCCAGGAGTGGAACAATCAGAGGAAAAGTATAATAGAAACACGTCACCTCACCACTTCTGTATTTATCACCTACTGCTGATTTTGTCTTACAAATACTGATGTGAATACTGTCCAAATACTGAATGTGTGAACCTAAATTTCACAGCAACCTTTGGCTCAGTCACGATCCTTGTGTAACTACTCTGCCCATCATCCTACACAGGTGTTTCCCTAGACAGGATTTGCTACAATAGTATCCAGTCTAAATGATCCTCTCTGTGCCAAAGAGCTTGAACCATAGGTCAATATAAAATACCTGCACTGATACATTGAAACAAAACATCAAGCCAAGATGCTGATGTGATTCACAGAGGACTGGATACAATTGTAACAAACCCTCAGTATTAGTTCAGCCTTAAAAAAGGACGAACATAATATAGACACAAGCCACGCAGCTGCTACAGACAGATTTCTGCACTAGAATTACCTGTGCAGGTCCTAGCACCTATGATGCTGTCTGTTGGGGTTATATATGCAAGACCCCAACAGTGGTTGGTCACGCGCATTCTAAACTCTACCCACCCATGGTGGGCAATGGCTACACAGTTTTGAAATTTAGCATTCATTGGTAACACAAAACCCCTCTGTCTCAGATGGTAAAGTTAGCATTATAATGAGGGCCCATTACTTTGCTATGGAGCGGTCTCTCTTGTATGTTCAGTATACCATTGGCCTCAAGATGTAAAGAAAAATGTTCCTTCCAATTCACTGACAGCAAGCAGACATATTATATGTATACAGTATATATGTATATAAATTGAAGATGCCTATTAGTAATTATGGGTGTAACAGAAAACCTGACAGCATCCCGGTCCTCCACGACTCCGCAGTTTCTGCGCTGCAGCGTTGTGTATACAGTGTGTATTATTAATCTTGTGTTCTATGCTTTTTTGCCATTTTGTAGCCATCCAGATGAAACATTGTAGCACTGTACATAAATTACAGCTAATTCTAATTAAATTCAAATATATATCACATACGCTGAATTCCCCGGGTTGTTGTGCTGCATTAATTGGCATCTGGCTGTGATGTATTCGCTGGGCTTTCCATGAATATTAGCAGAACGGGTCTGAACTGGAAAAAAAAAACCTGACAAAAAGTCTATTGTTTGCATCTGTGATTCGTGCATTGGCAATTGTCAGCACCTATAGCTATTTATGTCCAGCGCTTAATAATAAAGGATGAAGGCTACAGCACAATATGAGTTTATTTCTCTGCATGAGATGAAAATTTAATGAAAACTTGTAATTGGGACAGCACAGACAAAAAGGGCCCTATGTTCTCAAAATTTAGGGGTTTCAACCACACGGTGCCCAGCATGTATTGCCAGCTTCCATCTCCCACCCATGTCGCAAACTGAAAAAGTCACTGTACTTAATTTGTAAAATCACTTTATGTAAAATTATATTGTTTTACTCAAAAAAATCACTCCAAACTGCCACCCACTGTCTCCCATCTGTGTAACGTGCTGTCTAGGGAAAGCGGAGATTAACATGATGTACGGGCTGCGCTCATGGAAAGGATGAGATCCAGGGAGTATACGTAAGGCTTTTTATTCACCCCGAGTTTTCGCACCGGACCGAATAACATTTGTTTTTTTATCTTGATAAAAGAGCCGCGTTGCTGTGAATAAAAAACCCTTGCTTATACTCTTCAGATCTCATCCTGTCCATGAGCACAGCCGGCACATTGTGATAATCTCAACTATGCAAACTTATGTCTGGATGACTCTATCCTCCAGACACAGGGATGAAGCTATGGCACATCAAGCTTCTACAGGTGTTGTGTCCGCACACAACTCCTACAGGTGAGTGTTACCATCACTTTCACCCCCATTTAGTTCCTTGCGGTACTGCCCTATCTGTGTGCCTTTGTCCCATCTAGATCTTCCTAACCTGATGTCTATTGTCAAGTGTAATCAGTCTGTGGCAGCAGAGACTCAATGACGGATTATAGAAAGCTATGTCGAGTCTTGCATCTCTAAAGGAAGTGATGTCAGGTATTTGTCTCTACAGGAAGTGATGTTGGGTCTTTGTCTCTACAGGAAGTGATGTTGGGTCTTAAATTTGTTTAGGAAGTGATGTCAGACCTTTGCATCTGTACAGGAAGTGATGTCGGATCTTTGTCTCTCTACAGGAAGTGATGTCTGGCCTTTGTATCTCTACAGGAAGTGATGTCGGGCCTTTGTATCTCTACAGGAAGGGATGTCGGGCCTTTATATCTCTACAGGAAGTGATGTTGGGGCCTTTGTATCTCTACAAGAAGTGATGTCAGGTCTTTGTCTTTCAGCAGGAAGTGATGTCAGGTCTTTGTCTCTCTATAGGAAGTGATGTTAGGCCTTTGTTTCTCTACAGGAAGTGATGTCAGACCTTTGTATCTGTACAGTAAGTGATGCCAGATTTTTGTCTCTCTACAGGAAGTGATGTTGGATCTTTGTCTTTCTACAGGAAATAATGTCGGGTCTTTGCATCTCTACATGAAGTTTGTGCCTGTTTTTTTAAACTCTACAGGAACTGATAAAGGCTTTTGTTTGTTTCTTTAAAGTAAGGGGGGTCTTTGTCTTTGTCTCTATATAGGAAATCAGAGCAGGTCATCGTCTACCAGAAGTGAGGGCAGGTTCCTGACAGTGTAGAGTATCTTTGACTTTTTGCTCCTACTATCCTGTTTGTCAAAATGACAAGTGCACTTGAAAATGACGGTCCAGCCCTGTAAAAAATCAGCGAGTTCAGTTGGCTTTCATTTAATGTGCACAGGGGCCTTTAGGATGCAGTCTCGTTGCATATTTTGCTCGTGATTTTTCACAGTCTTTTTGTAGGCATGTCCTAATGATAGGGAGAGTGATAAATTCCCCCTATCCATGAAATCAGCCGCTGAGAGGGCAGATTTGCTCTTGTGGAGCCTGGCAGAGCTCAGTACTCTCTCATTATCCAGTGCTATAAGAAACAGATAATTAGGATTTCTATAATCCTGATAGAACACGCCTCAAGGACTTTACTGAGGATTTTTGGCTGTAGATGGGAACACTTTTAGCTTAATATGCAACATAGGTTCTGCATTAACTGAACAAGATTGAGTTGCATGCTCTTAGCTCTTCATGGCAGCCGCTTCTTGGAAAGCTCTGCAGAGAGGACGTGGAGTAGTCCTTGACTGAATTTATACTTTTACCCGGCGACCATATTTATTACTGGCATTTATACACTGCATCCCATCCTCATTAATACCAGCAGTGGATATGCAGCGGCTGACCTTCCGAGTCAGACTTTGCTTCAAGTGCTGTATCCTAATATACACCGAGTAGAGCAGCCACTTAATAAAATATAATAGAGACATCATTCACCACTGATATATCTGGACTGGGATCTGATAAATCCATACCAAATCAGTGGCTGGAATTCGGCCTAAAGGGTTTAGTTCCGCTCATTTCAGCATTAGAGGAGGTGGGAGAAGCTGATGATGCCAAATACCTGCTGAGAAGTCTGCATGATCGACAGGTATCACGGATATGGCCTATTATAATGAATGGGAAACGCGCACGATAACTTCTGATCATGCACCCTTCGGCAGGTATGTGGGGTCGGAACATCATCATGTGGAAGTGATCGCCGCTGGATAACCCCTGCAAGCTATTTAAAGTATTTTTCTTTTGAAGTTTTAATAGTCTTTAGATTATAAATGTTGAACAGAAAAGTAACAGAGCACATCGTCAAAAGCCGCATAAATAAGTGCACAGATGAGAAAAGCTTCTATAGAAATGATTTAGCTACATTGTATCTCACCCCCCCATGAAGTCTGTGTAAAAAGTGCTGCATACCCAGAGGTATCCTATAAATAACCCCATACATATCGGAGCACAATGCCGATCTCTGCACTTCACATAAAACTCTATTCCATTGTTCCCTGAGCAAAAGTAATTCTGCACTCCACTCTGAAAGGCTGCCTGCGGCTCGGCGTGCTGCACACAGCAATTAAAGGTATGATTGCAGATACGACTCCAGTGGTAAATTGCTTATTCATTTTAACAAAGTAACCTGTATTAACATGTAAAGGGGGGGGGTATGTACAGGAGCAGAGATGACATTTTAAGAATCCAGATTGCATGCAAATATTCAGCATCTGCGATAATGAGCACTCTACTCACTAAATTCAGACCGTGGACATTGTAAGGGCGAATTTTCACAGGCCGAATTGCTGCAGGTTTTCTCTGAAATTTGCAAACAGAAAATGTGCAGCAGAATTTTAAAGCCATGTTCACACCACATGATATGATGGCACTGTTTTTTGACACTTTTCTACTTTTAAGTCACTGAAAAAAAAACACAGCATGATTGCATCATGTACATGTGCCATAAATTTCACAAGATATCATATAGACCCTGTTCCCACATGGTGTAATCACTGCACTCATTCTGCCAAGATTGTTTTGGGGCAGAAAATCTGCTGTTTCAAGAAAAGTGGATGTGATTGTATGAAAACTTATACCTAACGTGCATTTAATGGTGCTGTAGAACTGAGCAATTTTTGGTTCATTATTTTCCTGTAGACTTGTTTGGGGAACCTGAAAAAAGCATGTCAAGGTACAGAACCCCTGAGTTTCTGTTCTACAAGAAACAAAAAATGCTGCATCAAATCTGCACAAAGACAAATGAAAAGAAATGGAAAAAAAATTGCAAAAATGCAGCAGAAAAACAAAAATATTCAGAGGAGATTGTTATAGTGCATTTTGGTGCAGACACCTGAAGAATAAAGCAGTGGAAAAATGCAGCGTTTTACTACAAGACCTAAGGCCTCATTCAGGGGTCCATTTTTCATGAACTTGTTTTATCTGTGGTTTTGGTTTTCACGGATAGAACGCGTACCCATTTCTAGTCTTTGGGGCTGATCCAAAGTCCGTGGTTTTTTTTTGCGCACGAGTAGTCTACAAAAATTCACTGGGACATTTGTGATTAGAGTTGTGGGTCGAAATTACCCATACAAGTTTATGGGTCCATGAAATTCACGGATATCTTATGGATGCGTGCTGTCCATGATGAATATTGCAATAGATAGGTTAAGGTTTGTTTTATTTATTGTAACATTTCCAGGGATATAGCTCTAGGATCGCTGTCTGGGTAGACAGAATGGCACGAAAACAGTTCATTCAGACAGCAGTTCTGGTAAAAACTGGCCGCAACCAGCTTTATTAAAGTCCACAGCAAACAGATAAAAATAAATCATAAACAGAAAACCTGGGCTTGTCTAGCCACTAATTACACATAGATATATTGCCCTGTCTATCCGGGTCCTGGCTCTACCAGCCTGGCCCAACACAACGCATATCATATATGTTACCAGTATGGAGTTTCACAGATACTCCTCCTTGTGTCTGAAGGCACATCCAACGTCCAGACTTGAGAGAGATCCACTCCTATTCAGCCGCTGTTCGCACGGATTCTCACTGAGACTACTCCTGTGTCCGGGGTACCTCCTGCACCCAGACTGAGATAGCTCATACTCCTGGAGACGCTTCTTGTGCCGGGACACCTTCCTGTGTCCAGGCTAAGCTAGCTCCCAATCCTGGAGACTGCTTCCTTGTGCCGGGACACCTCCCTGTGTCCAGACTAAAGACAGCTCTCAGATTGTGTTTGCAGACACCTACTTCTGGTCTCCTAATTAACACCTGAGTGATTTCAGGCCTGAGCTGCAAGTGTGTGCTGAATGTGAGGTGTAGTGACCTTTCTCTACCACTAGGTCTACCAAGCCACACATTTCCCTTATACCTAGGTGAAATGTACACCCCATTCAACACATATTCCTTCACTGTATCACATTATGTTTTCATTAGCGAAAATCCCCAATGAAACTGATGGTAAAAACTGACAACGGACCAAACACTGATGACACTGGCGTGAAAAATCACTGGTGTCTGAATGAGGCATTACACGGTACACAAATTTTCTTCTTTCTCCAAACGCGACATGGCGTCCGTTAATTATTCCAGCAAATTTTACATTCAAAAAGTCAAATGGCGCTCCTTCCCTTCTGAGCCCTGCCGTGCACCCAAACAATAGATTTCCCCCACAAATGGTGTATCAGCGTGCTCAGGAGAAATTGCATAACAAATTTGGTGGTCCATTTTTTCCTATTACCTTTGTGAAAATAAATACGGTAAGTTTGGGTCCAAAGTAATTTTTTGTGAAAAAAATTAAATGTTAATTTTTTCCTTCCACATTGCTTCAGTTACTGTGAAGCAACTGAAGGGTTAATAAACTTCTTGAATGTGGTTTTGAGCACCTTGAGGGGAGCAATTTTTAGAATGGCATCACTTTTGGGTATTTGCTGTCACATTGACCCTCAAAGTCACTTCAAATGTGATGTGGGCTCTAAAAAAAATGTTTTTGTAAATTTTGTTGGAAAAATTAGAAATCGCTGGTCAAAAAAACGATGATGGGAGCTGCCCCATAGATTAATACTGGTCCGAGTGCTGTGCGATGTTTTATCACATAGCTCTCGTCCGTATTCATCGCTAGTGTGACTCCAGCCTTAAGGGCATAAAAATAAAAAGTTTCAAATTTCAAAATTGTCAACATTTAACAAATAACCGCAAGTCATAGCAAAGACATTTTACCACTATCATGAAGTACAGAATGTCACGAAAAAAAACATTCTCAGAATTCGTGGGATAGTTTGAACCTCATAAAATGACACTGGTAAGAATTGTAAAATTTGGCTTGGTAACCAATAGGTTAAATCTGCAGCCTGTCAATTCTTTCAGCATTTTTGCAGCGGCTTTCACAATAAAAAGCAATGAGAGTGAAAAAAACACTGCAAAAATGCAACTATGAGTTTTTGCTGAGTTATGATGAAATGATTAACTTTATTAAATATGTACTGTAGACAGATGACACACATAAAACAACGCAGCAAAATCTGACTTTTGCAAATAGCTTCTTACTGCCAAGAGAACAAGTTTTGCCTGCAAAAATAAATGCAGCAAAAACGCAATGTGTGAATATAGCCTTAGACAAGCCATGCATGGCATGTTATCCAGCAGGGGGCAATAGTGAGCTTGGAGAGGATCAATGGGAATTTCCAGTGCTCTTTGGGTTAGGCTGCGTTCTCACAATGAGATTTTGGTGGTTTTTTTTATGCTGCGTAATTTTTCTGTGTCAAGAACTCAGCATCTTACAGTTCCAGCAAAGTGGATGAGATTTATAGAAATCTCCTGCCCATTGGCCTTTTTATAGAGCAGCATAAACTCATTTACGGTGCATGTTTCAAATACGCAACATGTCAATTACTCTTGTTGGTACATTGAGATTTCTGTACAAAATTTCTCCATTGACTTACATTAGGCAGAAATACAACAAAAACACATATAATCCGCACCTAAATATATCAATAAAGTTTTGTCAAATACCAGAAAGTATCAAAAACAAAGCAGCTTTATTTAAAAACAAGACACACCAAAAAGAGACAAAAACCGCAACATCAAAAACGTTATAAAAACGCATGTGAAGAAACCCACACAAAAACACAATAAAAATCGCAAGTAACCTAATTCAAATAATAGGTGCAGAAATTCTGCAACATCAAAAACGCAACAAAAACTCATAATGGGAATGTAGCCTTAGGCCGGCGTCACACACAACGACAAAAAATCGGTCCGTTTTAGACGGTCGATTGTCGGATCAAAATGCAAACATCACACATCCTTCTGGCATCCGATTTTCCTTCAAAGATGCGATTTAGTCGCATGTGTGTGTACCTTGTAACATCCGATTTTCATCCGACTTGCGAGAATTTCTCGCAGGCTTGCAAAACTGACATATAATGGATCCAAAAGAATAGTATTTCAATCACAAAAAAAAGAATAGATATATACACATAGAACACATAATATATATATATATATATATATATATACACTGTGTTCCAAATTATTATGCAAAAATTGTTTAGGAGTGATAAGGTAAGAATTTTTTTGTTTGTCAGTTAAACTCATTGATGGTGATGTGTGTCAGGGCTCTTTATATCACTGTAAGCAATTGCAGACACCTGTGCTAATTAGTTTGGCAGGTGTGTCCAATAAAAGGCAAGACTACTTAAGAAGACTGTCCCACACTATTAAGCAGCCTACATTTTCTGCCAAAATGGGAAAGAAAAAGGATGTGTCGGCTGCTGAGAAGCAACAAATTGTGGAGTGTTTAGGTCAAGGCATGACTACAATCAACATTGCCAAGACACTTCATCGTGATCATCGCACAATCAAGAAGTATGTAGCTGATTCACAGTACACACGTGTGCGTGCTGATAAGGGAAAATTGAGGACTCTTTCCTACAGGCAATTACGTCAGGTTAAAAGAGCAGCGGCAAAAAAGCCTTTTTATAGCAGTAGACAAGTTTTTGAAGCTGCTGGTGCCTCCAGCGTCCCCCGAACAACAAGATGCAGGGTTCTTCAGTGGTTTGCAGCTGTGCGTAAGCCATCCTGTCGACCTCCTCTATCCACTGCACACAAGCAGAAACAACTCCAGTGGGCCAAACAATACATGAAGACTGACTTCAAAACTGTTTTGTTCACCGATGAGTGCCGTGCAACGCTCGATGGTCCAGATGGATGGAGTGGAGGATGGCTGGTTGATGGACACCCCATGCAAACACGGCTACGGCGCCAACAAGGAGGAGGTGGAGTAATGTTTTGGGCTGGAATAATGGGGAGAGAGATTGTCGGCCCCTTTAGGATCCCTGAAGGGGTAAAGATGAACTCCATAGTGTATGTTGAGTTTCTCAAACAGCACTTTCTGCCATGGTTCAAGAAGAGGAACCATGCATTCCCCAGCAAGATCATTTTCATGCATGATAATGCACCGTCTCATGCTGCACATAACACATGTGCATCTCTGGCTGCTATGGGCATAAAAGGGGACAAACTTATGGTGTGGCCCCCATGCTCCCCTGACCTCAACCCCATTGAGAACATTTGGAACATCATCAAAAGGAGTGTCTATGATGGCGGGAGGCAGTTGACATCTAAGCAACAGCTCTGGGAGGGTATTCTGTCCTCCTGCAAAACAATTGAAGCAGAAACCATCCAAAACCTGACAAATTCAATGGCCGAGAGAGTTCAGAAGCTCCTTTCAAACAATGGGTCCTATGTGCAAATGTAACATCACCTAGAATAAAGTTTTGAGTTGAAAACTGTTTGATTTCAGTTTGTAATAACCTGCTAATGCTTATAATTTCAAAAATGACCATTTTTTTGTTCTTTATTAAAATGAAAAGGTTGAAAACTCTGCTGTGCATAATAATTTGGAACATGCATTTTGAGTGCAGTTTGAGTGTTTTATTTTTTTTTAAAAATATACTGTTATCATAGGCAGTTTGTACAAAAACCTTTCAATTGTACTCTAATAGTTATTTGACTGGAAAATTACAATGACTGCAATTCATTTAGGTAATTTGGGAAAATCAGAGAAAATATTATTTGCATAATAATTTGGAACACAGTGTATATATATATATAATATATATATATATATATACATGTCATTGTGACATGTGTATATATACATATATTTATAGTTCCTAGACTTCTACATACTGTTATAGCCGCTAATTCAATTGCCGGCTTTTGTGAAATCACAGAAGCCGACATGAAATGATACATTGTTTCCACACAGTTAACCATGTCATTTCCTGTATTTTGATATTTGTTTAGAACTTACAATTACATGAGTGTATTTGTACAAAATTTCAGACATGTAGGGGTTAATTAAAGGTGTAAATTCGTTGAAAAAAAATGCGTGGGCTCCCGCTGTATTTTCTCCACCAGACAGACAAAGCAAGCGAGTGGGGGCAGATAATAACAGCCTAGGGAGGGTACATTTTTTTGGTGCCCCCCCTGGCTACTAACATCTGCCCCCAGACACCCCAGAAAGGGCAAATCTATAATTAGATTCGCCCTTTCTGGCACTTTGCCCGTCTATTCCCATTGCCCTGTAGCGGTGGCGAATGGGTTAATAATCTCACCTTAATGTCACCTTAGTATTGAAAGGTGACCTTAAGGCAGGTTAATAATTGAGAGCTGTCAATTAGACAACTATCAATTATTAATCCTATTGTATGATAGAAAAATCAAACACACACAGTTTAATAAAAAAGAAGTTTAATGAAATAATCACACAGTTTTTGACAATATTTTATTTTCCTGCTAAAACCATTTCCTGTAATAAAAATAAAATAAAAAAGCAAAATGATTCTTACCAATCCGATGTACAGTCAGGTCCCACGGTGTAATCCATCAGAAAGGGTTAACAGGTTACAGGTCGCAGAGAGCTAATAATGCTGTCTCAGACCTGTATTCCCCTGAATGAATAAGTTAAGGGTATGCCACACTAAACAACATCGCTAACGGGATCGCTAAAAAAGTCACTATTTAGCGATCCCGTTAGCGATGTTGTTGTGTGCGGCATCTGCCAGCGACGAGCTTCCTGCTGTGATCTCGCTCGTCGCTGGAATCGTTCCGGACCCTATTTTCGTCGCTGGCGCCCCGCTGGGTAAGTATATATCGCTAAGTGTGGCACCTTTTTTAGCGATTTAGCGGTACTTTTGTACCGCTAAAGTCGTTAAGGAGATCGCTAACCGCGATAGCGTCCTTAACGATATCGCTAAATGTGGCCGACACTAGCGATATAGAAACAATCCCGCTAGCGATCTCATTAGTATGTGACGCTAACGAGATCGCTAGCGGGATTGTGTAGTGTGGCAGTACCTTTACTCTCCCAGCGAAAGGAGAGGAAGAGATTCATGAATGGAGCTTAATTGATTTATTACAACTTTCACTTGAGTGACCTGACCTAAGGTGAAAGTGGATACAATCAATTAAGCTTCATTCATGAATCACATCCTCTCCTGTTGGCAGAAGATAAGCTCATTCATTCAGGAGCTATCAGATGAGCAGGCAGGATTACTTGCGCTGCTTATCTGATTGCTAGTTAACCCTTTGTGAAGGATTACATCGTGGGACGTGACAGATTGCCAGATAGGTAAGAATAATGTTGTTTTATTATTTTATATTTATTTTAGAAGAACAAGGGCTTCGAACGGATTAAGACTTAAATAAAAGATGGTCAAAAATATGTGTTTTTATTTCATTAAAATTATTTATTCTTAAAGTGTGTGTGTGTTTTTTAATTTACTTCAATAGGATTAATAATTGATATTTGTCTAATTGACAGCTCTCAATTATTAACCTGCCTTAAGGTCACCTTTCAATACGAAGGTGTCATTAAGGTGAGATTATTAACCCATTCGCCACCGCTACAGGGCAATGGGAATAGACGGGCAAAGTGCCAGAAAGGGCGAATCTAATTATAGATTTGCCCTTTCTGGGGTGTCTGGGGGCAGATGTTAGTAGCCAGGGGGGGCACCAAAAAATGTACCCTCCCTAGGCTATTATTATCTGCCCCCACTCGCTTGCTTTGTCTGTCTGGTGGAGAAAATACAGCGGGAGCCCACGCATTTTTTTTCAACGAATTTACACCTTTAATTAACCCCTACATGTCTGAAATTTAGCACAAATACACTCATGTAATTGTAAGTTCTAAACAAATATCAAAATACAGGAAATGACATGGTTAACTGTGTGGAAACAATGTATCATTTCATGTCGGCTTCTGTGATTTCACAAAAGCCGGCAATTGAATTTGCGGCTATTACAGTATGTAGAAGTCTAGGAACTATAAATATATGTATATATACATGTCACAATTACAATATAATATATATATATATATATATATATATATAAATATTCTATGTGTGTATATCTATTCTTTCTATTCTTTATTAAAGCTGTCAGTGTGATTTTACAGTATAGCCGGGATGAATTGCCGGCTTTTCTAAAGGACACCGATGCGATTTCATCGCAAGTCACACGTGCGGTCCGTTTGTAATCCGATTTTTCATCGCTCCCATAGACTTGCATTGGCGATAGTCGACCCACAATCGGTGACAATCGCAGCATGCTGCGATTGCACACGGACGTTTAAAACGGACCACAAAAAATCTGATACTGGGAGCTGCTCCATAGATTAACATAGGGCAGACTGCAATACGATTTTTCATCGCATTGCAGTCGTCCGATTCTGTCGCCAGTGTGACGCCGGCCTTAGGGACTATTCATGATCTTTTCCTTCCAGAGTTTTCCTGCAGTTCTTAAAGGGCTTGTGCACTGCTCACACACCCGCTATTGAATCCCTATGTTTCCCCCACAATAAAATGTTTACACTTAAACTCACATGCGCAGCCAGCGCCACTCCAGCAGTGTCTGCACTGGGTCTCCCTGGGCTCTCGTGACATTATTATGTCACGTGACCCCTGTGGCCAATCAGCGCTGGCTTTACTGCCTACTCCTTTGGATAAATCAAGACAATCGGAGGAAGTGAGAGCTGCAGCTGCTCTCTCACTCCCTCTGGATATTAATTAGGTAAGTATAAGAGGAAAGTGAAGCCAGCGCTGAATAGCCACAGGGATCATGTGACATAACAATGTCATACGAGCCCTGGAAGAGCGGGCACCGACACCGCTGGAAATGCGGCAGCACCAGAGGTGAGTTAAAGGCCGGGGTCAGACTAGCGTATGGCATCCGATGCGAGGGCATCGGATGCAATATGCTAATGATCCTCGGCTCCTGCTCTGCTGCGTGCAGGAGCCGAGTGTCCTGCTACTGTGCTCCGAGCCTCTCGCACAGAGCGGATCTGAGCACAGCTGCATAGGAGGCAGAGAAATTAATTTCTCTATCTCCTCCATTGTCGGCGTATATCGCACAGCACTCGGATGATATCCAAGTGATGTACGTTGTCTCACTCGCACCCATAGACTTACTGTATATGGGTGCGAGTGCTCCGAGACTCGGCCAAGTGTTGGTGACAATCGCAGCATGCTGAGATTTCACTCGCACGTAGAATATGACCGAGAAAAAAAACGGTGATAGGAGCTGCCCCATTGATTATCACTGGTCCGAGTGCTGCTATGTTTTATCACATCACATAGCCCTTATCCGTATTCATCGCTAGTGTGACTCCGGCCTAAGTGTTATTATCTTACTGGGGGAAACATAGGGATTCAGAAGGGGGTGTCCGATTAGTGGACAACCCCTTAAAAAGAGACTCTTTATGGACTCAAGAACAGTGAAAACATTATATTCACAACCAAACTCCCATCTGAGCTTTTTTTGCCATTGTCTGGAGTTCTAATATTGGCCCCTTTAAAAGATTAGAAAGGCTCAATTTTCCAAAACATTTATTCTAGATTCTTTGCTCCCTTTCTATTATATTTAAGGTGTTGCTGAGCAATCGAAAAACAAGTTTGCCTTGTTCCAAAACTCATATGTGTCCAGAGGTTGCGTCAGGTATTGTAGCTCAGCTCCATGGGAGTGGATGGCACAGAGCTGCAATACCACGCACAACCTGTATGCAGGGGAGGCGATGTTTATGGCAGAAAAAATCCATGGTTTTATAATCCTGCACATCCTCTTTAAATGGACATTGCTGCGCTGTGGTCTCATACATACAATCACATTTGGGATCCATATCATGCAGGTCCCTCATATTATGCTCATGAATATCAATGGGGCTCTGCGTATAAAAATATGATTATAAACACCAACTTATAATGTAGAATTTGCATAAAAATATATGCAGTATGCTCTATTAAAGGGCTTTGGGGGGCTGGAGATGCCCACTGAAGTGTACAAGTTTACATAGAAGCTGTATTCCCTCCAATACCCTTGAGAACAGGGCGTCACATCCCCCATAATACACAGGTATGTAAAAATAACAGCGATGACATTTCGAGATCCCTGCGCCGCACTCCTAATCCCTGCTCTCGCTGTAATGAAAGTGTTAATTCTAATGGATTGTTCATGGCAGCGAGCGAGCGCTGAGTACAGCCATCTGTGATCTGACATTTGCATAACCCAATGTAGGTTACAGATTGTTGGCTTTTAAGAATTTCGTCATTAATGTATTCCCCGGTGAGACGATCATTTCACTTCATAATGTGACCACACTTTATCGGAGCCCAGTGTAAATGTCACCGGACAACAAGCATCAGCAAAATCAAACCCTAATCATGTCTCCCCCATTTGACCCTTTAAAGACTCCACAAATACTGTATCTTATCATATCACTAGTATGGGGCCCATTACTGCCAGAGACAGCTCTCCATCTGCCCAGAGGTTAGGTCTGGCATTGTAATCTCAGCTCCTTCAACACTATTCTAAAAACTGCACCCCACAAGGTGCTGGAAACCACATTCAAGAAGTTTATTAACCATTCAGGTGCTTCACAGGAACTGAAGCCACGTGGAAGGAAGAAAAGAATATTTTACATTTTTTCACAAAAATTTAAATTCACACCCAAACGTTTTTATTTTCACAAGGGTAACAGGAGAAAATGGACCTGAGACGTGGTTGTGCAATTTCTCCAGAGAATACCAATACCCCAAATGTGGGGGAAATCTACTGTTTGGGCGCATGGCAGGGCCCGGAAGGGAAGGAACGACGTTTTGGAGTATAAATTTGTTTTTTTTATTTCAGATAAAAGGTAAAAGGAGTCTGTGTCATTTATTTCAATTAAAGGACTAATTAATTCTGTCTGTGTGTTTATTTCAAAACGTACTATGGGGTTAGTAATGGGGCGTCTTATAGACGCCTCTCCATTACTAACCTGTGGGCTTGATGTCAGAGGCCATAAAACAGCTGACATCAACCCCACAACCATTACTTCACTTGAAATCGCCACAGGGTAAGTGGGAAAAGCTGGGCAAAGTGCCAGAATTTGCGTATCTAATAGATTCGCTTTTTCTGGGGCAGCTGCGGGCTGCTATTCTTAGGCTGGGGGGCAATATCTATGGCCCCTTACCAGCCTGAGAATACAAGCCCCAGCTGTCTCCTTTAGCTTGGCTCTTTGTCAAAAATGGGGGGACCCCACACTGTTTTTTACTTTTTTTAAACTAAATAATTTAAAAAAATGGCGTGGCTATTGTTGATAACCAGCCATGATAAAACTGACAGCTGAGGGTTGCAGCTCGCAGCTGTCAGTTTTGCCATATTGGTTATCAAAAATAGAACAGACCCACTTAATTTTTTTTTAAAATTTATAGCACAGGCGCTGGCTGATGAATACTCTCATTGCAGTAGTGGTGCCTGCTCTCGCTGTTATTAGCAACAACAGACGTAGACTGATGGGAGTAGTGCTCACATCAGCCGATGCCTCTGTGACTGGCAGTAAACGTTTTACTGCCGGTCACAGCTGCTGTCTCACGCTGTCATCTGTGGCAAACAACGGATGTTTGGGTCCTCCATTCATCTTAATGGGGTCCAAGTTTGGGTGCTGTTCTGGTACCCGAACTGAACTTTTTTTTAAATGTTTGGCCGAACCCGAAAATCCAGGGGTTCGCCAATCACTAATGGATACATGCAAAATCGTGAAGGGTTAAAGGGAAAAGTAGCATTACTGGGTAGAAACAGTCAGGGATGCAGATTCTTCAGCGTTATGGCAGCTCATTGGAGCAGTTGTTCCTGCTGGCTAAGAGGCTTTTAATTGTAAAAAAAAATAAAAACAAAATTCTCCAATAGGAATTGTACAAACCAGTCATCCCAGGGACAGATGTACGGAGGTCTCTTCCCTTGCAATAATGGTTGCAGACCTTTTACTAACCATCAACAATATATTTGACAATTTTAGGCACTTCGGATTGTCTATCCAGAGCAACCTCTGTCACATCGGGTACATAAACATCATGGAAGACCCCTTTGCCTGCAGCCTTCCTCTGATAAGCAGAAGAGAGCTGCTGCAGAAAACTGTTCTCACCCCAAAGTGTTGGGGTATTCAGAGAATTTGAGTGGGCACAAAGTAACACATCACTACAGGGAAATCCCAGATGCATGTCTATCTTCTCCACAAAGTTAGTAACTGCATTGTATCGCCTTTTTTCAGACCGTTACCCACCATATTCATGGAATAATGCTACAAAACCAGAGCGGTGGACCGAATAGTTCTCTTGGGAATGTTACTAGGGTGTTTTAAAGGTGAAGCAATGGCCGGAGTCTATGTGTATTTAATAGTAATTAATTCCTAGAATCTGATAATCCAGGGTGACTCATAATCCAGCGTCAACCACATTGTTATGATTTTACTGCCTTTGATTCCTGATACAACATTATTTCTTCATGACAAATTGGTTTCTTATGGTCTTCAATATTTGCAGCCCATGGCAGTCACTTGGAAATGTCAGCACAATTTAGTCGTTTCCTTGAGTTAATTTCTTTCGACCATTAATAAACTCATGCTGCACATCTCGTATCTTCACAGCATAGACAATCGCCTTCAGATACGAGATGTGCAGCATTTGAAACAACGGATACTGGAAGCCTGTGCTAGCATTTCTTCTGCAGTGTTGCTATCAGTGTGTCAAGAGTGGGAGAAGAGGGTTGCATTGACAATCCAACACAATGGGCAGCACTTTGAACACATTTTAGAAGTGGTCATAAACTTGTAAATAACTCATGAAAGAAAAAAGTTACATTAAAACCAAGCACACCATTGTTTTTCTTGTGCAATTTTCTTGTTTGATGTGTCACATGACCCTCTTCCCATTGGAAAAAACAAAGTTGGTTCCAAAATGGCCGAATTCAAAATGGCCTCCATGGTCACCACCCATCTTGAAAAGTTTTCTCCCTCCCATATACTAATGTGCCACAACAGGAAGTTGATATCACCAACCATTCCCATTTTATTCAGGTGTATCTGTATCCATATAAATGGCCCACCCTGTAGATACCAGATACATGACCAATACAGAGAAAGTTAAGAATCCGAAAAATAAAGAAGAAATCTCCCCCACATTCTAGAATGCCACCATAACTAGATGTATCTAAGTATAGGAAATGAAATATCTGACAAGTTTTGTTTACTGTGGACATGAAAATCAGGATCATCAATTGCAATAATAATCAGACACAGTATGTAGTGATCAATATAAAAATTTATGCCCTAGAATATATTCGCAATAACAAATAACTGCATAGGTACCCACATTGAAAATGAGGAAAAAAAACAAGACCGACCCCTAATGTTCACACACCGTGCCTAGATTAAGTATACTGTGCCCTAATACTCCCACAAGTGTTCTCTTACGTGTTACCTCCTATTGCTATTTTTTAAAAATAATGTTTGTGTATATGTATATATATACAGTGTGTATATATATATATATATATATATATATATATATACACACCCACCCTTTCTAATATATATATATATTTTTATATATTATACACGTACTTATGGTTTATATAGGTAACCTGCCCTGAATTTTTCCCCTCAATCAGCACATACCATCAGTGGTTGCTGGAATTGTACTTGCCACCAGTAAAACCAGGAATATCGGCAGTTATTTAATTCCAAATATTCACGTTTTATAGAAATAATGTCCATTTATTCTTGTTAGGTTATTCCGATCCTCACTTTTATACAATAGCAGCTTTTATCTGCAAACAACCTGAGGCTGATGACACATGTGGCAATCGATACCAATAATGTGAAATATACAAAGTAAATGCCAGCTGCTTGTATAAATATTTGTCTTCCACAAATGAAATAATGAGAAAGCGCAGAAAAAAAAACACAAAACAATGAAAACCTGTTTAACAAGGAAAGGAAGGTAATTAGATGATTAGTGAATAGGGTACCATGCAGTAAAAAAGAAGTGCTGCAGCTGCTGGCTGTAATGAAGGAATGTGCCTCTAAGACATAGAGAGGAAATCTGCTGAATGAGAACCGTCATAACAGGTCTTTATAGCAATGAAAGTATTGTTTTTCTGATACAGAGTTCCAGATCTCTAAAATATTGTTTTATTTTTACATAATTCAAAACTGAAAAATCAAAATTTAATTGATTTAAAATCTGAACTAACCAGTACGAAGTTAATGAGCAATTAGATCCTGAACAAACCCTAGTGCTGGCTGTAGGCAGACAGAAGATATTCTCATTTAAAGGGGTTATCCAAAACTTTTTTCTTTTTCGTATGAGGCTAAGCTTTTATCTAATTACTTCGCTGTGCTGCCCTGCACCGATCTCGCTCAGCCCCTGCAGGTGGCTTTCTGCTTCATGCGATGTCACGTCAACAGAGCGGTTCTATCTCTTCTGCTCTGCTCTGTTGATGGGACGTCACTGCTGAAATTATATTGATTTACAGGTGGATCAACCTAATTCAGCGGGGAGCCATCATTCAACATGACATCAGCAGTGACGCCCCAGGAAGCCGCAAGATCAGTCTGTGATCACTCTGAGCCAGGAGAGGGGTAGTACAGGAAAGGTAGTTAGCAACTACCTGCAGATAAGTGCTTAGCCTCGTTGGCCCCGGATAAACCTTTTCAAGATAAGGTGATGCAACCATTTTCTCTCCAACCAAGAAAAATGGTCCGATTATGCTAATCAGACTCTGATCAGAATTTGAGAGTGGGATCCATTTTTCTCGAAGGTGCAGTGAAAAAAAAGTTTCTCCATTCAGTCAGCCAGGGAAAATCAAAGTCATCCAAGTGTGGTCCAAAGTTTTCTACGGACTCATAGATTTGCATTGCCGATTTTGATCTGAAATAGACGTGACACCGTTTGTTTTTTTTTCCCCCAGAATAAGGAAAAATTGGACATGTGCACAGCCCATAGAATAACAACGACAAGAACAGCGGCGTGCGCAACAGGCAGGTAAGTTACAGTGACCTGTCTATTAGTGCCTAGGTACATTTTTTGTTTATCTATAAAGTTCCAGATATTCCTTTAGGCAACCGTTACTGTGCACCTGCACTTTGTGTACGTATATCCTCATGTTATGTGTGTTTGAGCAATCCTTATATGCACTTGCACTTTATATTTGTATCTGTTTTTTCTCTGCTGCCCTAGTTGGTTCATGCTGCTGATGCTGCTCCGCCGTCTTGCGTGTGATTTTTTTATTACGTCTTGTACTGCATGTTTTTTAATTAGTCCTGTCATCTTGGTGTCCTTAACAAAATCATGAATTTGCTAATTAATATTGGATTATTCCTATTTTTTTAATACTCTGAGTAGTTTCTCAGTTATATCATGTTTTGTCTACTTGAGTAGTGCTTTGAATTTCAGCTATTTATGCCATTACATTTTGGGATATATTCCTTCTATTGTAGGTTAAAAGTTTTATTCCATCTAGTCTGCATATTTTGGGGTTGTAACAAAAGTAAGGACACAACACAGCAGGAAACGGTAGAATCGTTTTTTACCAAGACTTTTTGCTGTATTTTTTTTTTTTTTAGATACATGGGAATAATACAAATATTACTTGCAAAACTTTACACTCCCTGTAAGTATGTATTAGTTTCTCGCTGTAACCCTGACTTCCCCCTATCTGCCCAGTGCTAATACACGGTGAGAAAATGAATGTGGCTATGTTGGTAAGTGAGCCCAATGTCCTGACGGTTGGTGATTCTGAACATTCAATGTAGAGTCATTTGCAAACAGAAGGGATCACTGCAGGACTAAAATAAATGAACTTTTTCACCTGGTCCTTTGACTTGCAGCCAATTGGAAAACTTACAAGGTCTCCGTTTGCCTAGAGACATGGAACATCAATTATGAATTCTGGAAAGGTATCAGCTGGCTCTGGGGTACAGCCGATGCTTGTGCGGAGCCAGATCCTGTAAGATAATTGTGACCTGCTTTTAAAGCCTACACATAAGGAGTAAATCCTCCATAATAAATAATTTGGACTGTCCGGCAGTAATATCTCAGATTAGATAGCCAGAGATTTTAAGGTTATCTGGTTAATGAAAAAACAATGAAATATGCTCACTTAGGATAATCCCTTCCTATAAACCCTAGGGCACCAATTTAGTACTGATGAACCCTTCAGATTTGTGAATTACATAAATGACCATGGTTTTCTTGGACAATATATAACATTTTTTATATAACATTTCCTACCCAGTAAGCAGCCATCTTTCCCAGCATGACCAGTCCAATCCTAAGTTCATTTTCCAGGGAAATGACTGCAGCATTGGAATAATCCACAGTCAGCATGGACATACTAACCAACATTTCAATGGAGTCTGTTCCACGGTGCACTGTGTCTGTCGGTTCATCATGGCGCGGCCAAACACTTAAAGGGAATCTGTCACCCTAAATTGGCGGGATATTTAAATGATGGCAGTCAGGTCAGATGGGCGGTCTTTTGGGTACTTGCCTTAACATGTTGTTCGCCGCTGTCTCCATTATTTCTGGGAGTTGTAGTCGTTGCCCTCCATATAACGCGCCTGCGCATTGCAATCTGCGAGCAAAGCATACTGCGCATGCGCAATTCAAGATTGCAATGCGCAGGCGCGTTATATGGAGGGCAACGACTACACTTCCCAGAAATAATGGAGACAGCGGCAAACAACATGTTAAGGCAAGTACCCAAAACACCGCCCATCTGACCTGACTGCCATCATTTAAATATCCCGCCAATTTAGGGTGACAGATTCCCTTTAAGAACAACTTCCCACCTACTTGTTTTCCATCTATCGCTGTTCTTAAACCAAGGGCTGTCAATTAAAGAAGAAGGGGGTGGAGATAAAGAGAAAACAAGGAGGTAAATGTTTGTTTTCGCCATGATACACCAAGTGTCTGTGCTTGGTTTGAACAGTTATTTTGTGCTGACAGATTTCCATCAAATTGCAGAACTTGAAGCATCTGTTGGTAAAGTCGGCTTAAACCCTGCCTCTCTTTCGGAATTTTTAAGATACAAGATTAACATTGTCTTCTGGTCAACAGGGGTCCATAATTTTTGACCATAACCTGTTTCAGACTTTATGAATATAGCTGTACTATCACTCAAACACAAAGCTGTACGAATCTATAATATAGGGCCAATATAAGTATCCGGATCTTTGCTTGACCTCCATATGACTCTGAATTGGATGCCATATGTACAGAGGCTACTTTTCTCTAGTACCATACATCACTCATCAGATGATGGTGGACAGGTTCGGTGCTTACGACTCAGCCTGGTACAATGACTAAAGGATGCAAAACTATACAGTATCATATAGCTAATAGTAAAAAATGAAACACTAACTATGATGAAACCCAAAAACAAAAGTCCAAAAGCTCAATACTTTTTGCTTTCTTCAGCCGATGCTGTAACTTTAACACGAGACGCCTCTCGGCAAGTGCTATTTCTCAGTTAAATCAGCCCTTTTTGACAAAGGAGAGCTGTAAATAGGACCATCTGGTCACATCAGATTTAGGGAATTTATCCAAGAAATTTAATTTGAGCGCGGCTTGAAATGAAGAGAAATCTATAATGCCAATTATGATCATGGAGAAATGACTCGGAAGACAAACCGATGGAATGCAGATTCATTCACCTTGATAATCTCACCAAGAACAAAAAGATGCAGTATCTACAGTATCCTAGACGCCGGATCAAATCCCCGCAGGACCCCCGGCGTATAGAGGTCCCACCACCTAACACACGCTGCAGATAAACATCCCGGCGAAGTTGCACTACACTGTATGGTAGTATTAATATATGTGCACTGTGGTCCATACTTATAAAAATGCCATCATTTGCATCAATTCTTTATTTTACTCACTTCAACTCCACTGTATATATGAACTGTCTCTCCTAAATGACATACTTGGTGCATATGACGTCAGCGCAAGTTATAAAGTATGGTAATATTATATAAGCGCTGGAGACCAAAGCGTCAAATGCCAAGGAGTTCATTTAGAATTTTGTGCAAATTACGATGTTTTATGCTTGATAAAAATGCTTGCGACAAAAAGGTATTTGTTTCATGCTTTTTTAAATACCACTATTATCTTTAAAAAAAAAAAGTCGTATTTCAAGCCAAAAGATTATCCTCGTCCTCTTGTCTCATTATTTTTAAGTTCTAGTTAAATAATGGTCACTTCACTGAGAAATAAATCGAGAGAATCCCCCAACGTAATTTTATAAATACTACTACTACCTAGTACTATTCTCTGTTTGTACGCATCATGTTGTATATAAGTTTTGTGTTTGTAGTGCTCGATCTTTAGTAAATGTTATATTTTAACAGACCCTTAATATTAAAGTCAATCAGGGAATTAATTAAATAATCATGTGTCAAACAGCAAAATTGATTACAGCTGTCAATCGTGCAGTTTTGTGTACAGGCAGAATGACAAGGGTCCCCCTGTGTGTTTTGACTTAATGACACTATTATGTTGGCACTATAAGACACGATCTAATGATATTATTACATAGGCGCTATATAGCCGTGCTATGTGGGCACTGTATGGTACTATCTTTCATGCTACGACACGTAAGGAATATCTGAAATCGTTATGTGAGCACTGTATGCTGCTCTCGTATGACACTATATATGGTCCTATAATGATATGATATGGTGATCTTCTCCTACATTGTCACTCCTATGTAAGTGCCAAATGGAAGTATTAAGTGGGTACTCTATGGTACTGTTATCTGTTCCTCTTACAACACAGTTATGTAGGTACAATATTGCAGTAATATGTAGGTCATGCATGGAAATGTTATCTAGCGATCTCACCAGGTTAAGTCGTTGTTGTGATCGCTGGTGCGATCGCTAAGTGTGGCAGTGCCTTTATGTAAGCACTATATATCATTATTGTTCTGGCATTCCATGGTACTGTTATCATTTTGTCCTATTATGTAGATACTGTATTGGAGCATTATGTAGTCATTGCATGGTACTGTTATCTTTTCACTTTACAACACTTATTTATGTACTATAAGACAGTATTATTTGGGTACTCCACAGTACTGTTATTGTTTCGTGATAGAGCATTATGTGGGCATTGCATGGTACTGTTATCTTTTTGCAGTACCACGCTATTATGTAAGCACTATATAGCTCTATTATTTAGGGCACTGTACTGGTACGGCACGATTATGTAGATAATGCATGGTCATTTGGTACTGTGTTGTTTTATTGTAAAGCCACTGAGTTGTTTATACCACCATATGACACTGTTATTTTACTTCTTATAAAGCAATGGGAGGTATAATACAGAAACGCAACACGTTTTACCTAGCAATCTGCACACACATTTTTCTGGCATTACCCAGAGGATTTATCATTTCCCTTTACTTAACCTCATAGAATAAAAAGGGTAAAGTTCAGGTGGAAAACAAATGATCAAACTTTTTCATCGATCTCCCAACAATAATGCACAAATGGATACAGTAAAAAAACAACATAACTGTCCACGCGGAGGTGAACATAACCTGCAGAACCCACATCTGTTTCTTGAGCCTGTTCCAAAACTATTCTCATCAATATATAATTCAAGAAGACTCTCTCACCGAACATAAAATTATCCAGATATTAGTAACTGAAAAGTTAGAACAGTTCTAACAGGAAGTGCAGCCATATTATCAATAACACCTAGAAATACAGTCATGTGTCAGACTGATACAATGATAACTGCCCTTTGTTTTATGAGAATATAACTTAAAGGCGACAACCAATATGGCCGTGCTTCCTTGTTCTCACTTTTGCGAAATCTCTGCAACTAAAGGAAATGCAACTATCAAACTTTGGCAACTACGGATTGCTGTTTGATTTACTAATATATGACTAATTTTACATTTCAGTTGGTAAGCCCCTTTATTTTTATCATTTTAACTTAAGTTCTGGAAAAAAAATGTGAGAAAAAAAAACCAATAACACATTTTTTGTTTTCTTTATACATTTATTACGTGAACCCCCTCCACTGCCGATACATTTTACAATAGCAGTCAAAGTTTTTAGGGATCAAGCCAACTTACACTCTTCTTCCGGTCTTTTCTTCACGGAGGCGAGCATCTCCTGCACTGTGGAGTTTCCTTGATACGGTGCAGGATCTTTACACATCCTGAGGTTCTCCATTCTAGAAGAAATGCAGATCACCTGACATCAGTGAAGGTCCAGTAACATTGATTGCCCTCCATACAAACTGCCCAGTCCTCCTACACCACAGCTGGTCCTATACTTAGATGCTTGGACACAATAGTCATTCTTGACCAACTTGTTCCAAAATTTCACTGTACAGGCTTTTAAAGATGGTCCATCAAAATGAGTCCTGACTGAGGAGTAACGTACGGTCATCAAAAGCTTTACTTTGAATTCAGTCTAATAGTTTTCTTCAAATCCTATGTGTAGATAAGTGGAGTTGAGATGCTCATTGTCTCAGCTGAGCAGCCCCGTTACATAGTGATCAAAAACTATACAAGAAAAATTAACATGGGCAAAAACCTAGGGTATTTCCTTCTGTCATCCTACTTGTTCATAGATCAAGAAAGTAAAAGTGACCTAGCAAGGTCTTGTGATAAAGTCCATAACTGGATGTGTGTATTTGGACTGGCACCTTTACTGGTAGAGGCAGTTAGAGTAAGAATCCTCGAGGCATCAGCTTGTCAGACAGGGATGAGTATGATGATACTATGTTGGTCACTGCTCCTCTGAAAATTTCAGGTCTGTCGGTCAGAGCAACATAATCACTTGACAAAGATACTGGTCTGAAGTAGTGCTTTGCACATTGATAAAACTCTTGGCCGACATAGCCTAACTATTTCATCCTTATTAGACTAGCTAGTACACCCGGACCCTTTTCTCTTTTTGCTTGTCTCCAGACATGGATACCAGAAGACTATCAAAAAACATCAGAAATCAAGAAGATGATAAGCCCAAGAATGTCTTCAGCTGCTTAAGAGATGAAACATCACATGGAAATGAAGTTTCCGATAAAATGCCTAAAAGATTACCGTATGTATTTTTCTTAGAGGTAATCTGACCACTTGCCAAAACTTGTCTAAACTGCCACCATGTATTTATTGCCCTATTAAAGCAAACCGGTCACCAGTTTTTTGGCTTATAAACTATGGTAATCACTTTTTTAAGATCATGTAAATGGGGTTCCTACAACCCCTTTATATCCTCATAGATGCCCTGCATACAGTGTTTTATACATGCCCCTTGCTGTATGTAAATTGTGTGATCCGCTCTGATGGGCAAATCCAGATTACAATCAGCACCGCGGCGGTCCATTCAGATGCAACTTCTTCTATTGGATGGAAGGCGATGACATCTCTTCGTCATCCACACGGTACTCGAAGTCCTGTGCTGGCACAGTAGAATCGGAGACCAGCAGCGCAAACTCATATAATGGGAATGTGTTGGCTCCACTTGTCTCTGATTCCACTGTGCAGGCGCAAGACTTCGAGTACCGTGTGGATGACGTAGAAAAGTCATCCCCGTCCATCCAGATAAGAGGTGGCCATGAAGGACTGTGTCGCCACTGATCACAATCTGGATTCGCGCATCGAACTGGACTACACATTCTACATACAGTGCGGGACATGTGTAAAACACTTTTTCAGGGGCACTTAAGAGGTTATAAAGGGGTTTTAAAAACCCAATCTACATTATTTTAAGGGT
This sequence comes from Oophaga sylvatica, assembly GCA_033576555.1. Taxonomy (NCBI): domain Eukaryota; kingdom Metazoa; phylum Chordata; class Amphibia; order Anura; family Dendrobatidae; genus Oophaga; species Oophaga sylvatica. Next base: position 76,909,773 of record JARQOD010000009.1, read on the forward strand.
GATGGGCATGGTTTATAAGCCTTAAAACTAGTGACATGTTCCCTTTAATACCCTGCCTAACATCCCCAGTTTTATTGTCTGATTGATTTTTGAGTATGGCAAACAAAATCAATTGTGTAACTGTACTGGTGATATGCCAATTAGTGGGTGCTTAGTTGTGGGGGCGTTCTTTCCCCCAGATTAGTTATCCCACTAATCATGTTATCATGCCCCAGTGGGTGTCATAACATGATATGCACGAGTAGCATCACCGCATCATAAAATAATTGTTTGCCATATGCTAAAATCAATTAGACAATAAAAAAGGATTGTTAGGAAAGTTATTAACAGAGCAATAAGGGACCTGGATAAGCTGTCAGGTTCCCTTTAACTCTCAAGAAGGACAGTAAAAATGGTCAGTGTTAAATACAGATGTGTCCTCGATTACCTTACCTCTTGGCTCAACATACTTTGAGAAAAAATACCTAATTTCACTTTATGCTGTTGGGATATGTTTATGCTTTGTGTCCACATGATTGTAAATTATATGTAAAAGGTTTTATCAGCCGTTGTAATGTATTGATTCGGTTTTCTGGAGAAATTTCATCCCTACTGAAACTTGTGTAACAGAAAGGAGGACGTATCTGTGCGTTGTGGTATAAATATTAATTAAGGTCACCATAAATGTTCCTCACAGAAAACCATTCATGGTGCATCTGATGATGAATCATTTTGCAAATATTTTGCTTTCAGAGTTGTTGGCTGTCCATGGAAAGAGTGGTTTAGCTATGGTACGATGTTTTGTCAGATATGTGACCTAATAATTTCGCTATTTTTGCAAGAAGCCAGCAGAATTGTGAATGGAGCTTTATACTCGAGCAAAAACAGAAATAATCCTAATCAAAATAGGTTCCAAATTCTGTTCTAATTTCATAATATATCTTTAAGCAGGGTCATACAAAGCTCCAAATTAACTGCAAAATTAAAGGGAACCTGTCACTCAACTTATACTGCCCGAACCACAGGCAGCATGAATCACAATTAAAGCCAGGTGATATTTTCTTCCGAAACGCCAGAGCAAAGTCAGTGTATTTTCATCATTAGAAACAGAATTGATAATGATGATATATTTTTGCAATAATATTTACAAAAATTAAATTCTAAATTAAATCTTAAATTCTGGTTGCCAGCATCCCCACTAGGGGGAGCTTAGTGTTTGACTGCATACAGTTATATTATTATGTTCAGAGCATAAGCAGTTTGCAGTAAGCTCCTAAGCTCCCCCTAGTGGTGGCTACAGACAATCAAATATTTATCATTCAAAAGGAACTTTTCACTAAATTCATGCTGACCTTACCACGGACAGCATGAATCGCAGCCTGGTTACCCGATTGCAGCCAGGTGTATTTTTATCTGAAATTCTCCGACACGCAGAGAAAGCAGAACCGTCTGGGGACTATAGGAAGAGACAAGTCTAGTCTGGTGTAAACAGAGAGACCTGTCAATCACCAGAAGCTGTGTGAGGAAAAGCCAGCCCTTTTAAACTATGTTTTCACTGGACCACAGCTCTCCCCATCTCTCCCTTTCTCTGCAGCGCTGGGACGTTTCCATAAAAATTATACCAGTCTGCAATCGTGCATCCAGGCTCTGATTCATGCTGATCGTGATTTGGGATAGCAGGAATCGAGTGACAGGTTCCCTCTCTAAATGATAAATATTTCATTGTCTGCAGCCGCCACTAGGGGGAGCTTACTACAACTGTTTATACACTGAACTCAATAATATAACTGTATGCAGTCAAACGCTAAACTCCCTCTAGTGGAGACTGCAGACACACGGAAATTAAGATTTTAATTAAGAATTTAATTTTTATAAATGTAATTGCAAAAATATATCACTATCAATTCTGTTTCTATTCATGGAAGTCCACTAACATTGATCTCATGCTGGTGAACGCAGTATATTGAGCTAAATCTGCAGAGTACAATAAGAAGCATCGATAGAAAGGGAATTGAAAAGCCCATATAACCCTGCTGTCACCACTCACTGCAGACTTCTATGTGTATCTCTCCATAGAGAACAATTAGCCCTTTTCCACTTAAAGTATGTGCTGAGCTCAGCAAGCTGCTGAACACAGATCAAAGTTTGCTTGCTGTGGACAAAGAGGAAATATGCTGTAAGCCCTAAGGAGTAAAAGGTATAGCAGAAAGCTGCGAAAGTTTTCTTTTTTTCGCTTCAATCTTTGATGATGTAGTTCTAGGGTAGTACTATAATCTACAAAACACTACAAAAATACCAGAAATAAAGTAAAAAAGTTTGTTGTTGGGAAGTAAAAATGTATTACACTCTAGGGATCCACTTGCCTTTGAGTTATCGCTGCAGAACAACCTCAGTGCTTTCCTATGAAAAGTCAAAAATACAACTGTGGATTGCTGAATCTTTTGGTGACTGGGGTCAGGACACTTTTTTTTCCCTGGTAAGTCCAAGATTTAAGGCTCATATCATATCTGAGTTGGGTATTAACGACACTATACAGCACTAGTCAAATTAATGTCAAAACAATACAAAATTTGGCAGAATGTCAATAGACTCCATTGTACATCAAAGGAGTCTTTCATTCACTGTTTGCATTAATTGTATGACTATTCCGACACCACATTATGGCCTTAAGTACTAAGGAGGCCATTAAGGATTTCAAGGTTTTTTTTTTACGCCAGGTTCACACAGAGCAGTTGCCTATTTTAGTCAAAGCCAGGAGTGAATTCAATATGGAGCAAATGGAAAAAGTCTCTTTTTTCAATATATTCTTCTCTGTCCACCTATGTGAATCGAAATGCTAAATTTGTATTGGTATTGGGTGCATTTATATTACATTTTCTTTTGGCTTCTTTTAGCACTTTTTACATGACATGAGCCAAATTCATGAAAAATTACCAAATACATTTAGAAAACCCTTCCACAATGTAGACCAAATGACGCCTTATCTATTAGTTGGCTCATTAAAATCAACTTTACTTATTTAGATTATGATATCTTATAGATGTCTTGCCTTGGATCGAAATGTCGTCTCAAATTCAACAAGCAAAAGAAAATGGTGACAACACCTAAAGTCATTTATCAAAGTTCTTCCAAAGTTCAGACATTAACTTAAAGGTTGACCATTTGCAAGGAAGCACTGACTTTCCATAACCTTGGAGGCATGGAGGACTGGTACCTTTCAAGTTCCTATGTTCAACTGCGTCAGATATGACTTCCTTTGTGTCTTTAGGGCTCTGAATACCCAAGACCAGTTGATTTTGATTTATTACCAGTTACAATTTAACCTCCACAGAACTTCACAATGTTTGTAGATAAATCGCCAATGCATAACAAAAATATTGTGAAACCCATGAAGGTTCGTCCTCAAGGTTTCAGGTATAATTTCGATGATTAGAAATACTGCATGGGCTTCGTGATTCCCCTTTCTAGTCAAGTGACGTTAAACTGGTTGGAGTATTCATGATCCTTATTTCCGTATCCTTGGTGGCCCTTCATCCTCTGAAGCTTTTTTGTTCAGTGCTTCCAATGACAAATGTCTCTTCCAGTGATCGTAGCATTTTAGAAGGTCCAGCTTGATTTTTTGCAGGATCTTTAGGTAGTTTTACACTTCATAATAACAGGTCTTGTCCATCTATCAGTGATTTGTATAACTATACAGTGAAGGAAATAATTTTTTGATCCCTTGTTTATTTTGTAAGTTTGCCCACTGACACAGACATGAACAGTCTATAATTTTAAGGGTAGGTTAATTTTAATATTGAGAGATAGAATATGAAAAATAAAATCCAGAAAATCATGTTGTATAAATTATATACAATTATTTCCAATTTGCAGCGGGAAATAAGTATTTGATCCCTCTGGCAAACAAGACTTAATACTTGGTTGCAAAACCCTTGTTGGCAGCACAGCTGTCAGATGTTTCTTGTAGTTGATGATGAGGTTTGATGTCAGGAGGAATTTTGCTCCACTCCTCTTTGCAAATCATCTCTAAATAATTAAGATTTTGAGGCTGTCACTTGGCAACTCGGAGCTTCAACTCCCTCCATAAGCTTTCTATGGGATTAAGGTCTGGAGACTGGCTAGGCCACTCCATGACCTTAATGTGCTTCTTTTTGAGCCCCTCCTTTGTTGCCTTGGCTGTATGTTTTGGCCATTGTCTTGCCGGAAGACGCAGCCACGACCCATTTTTAATGTCCTAGCAGAGGGATGGAGTTTGTCTTTCAGGATTTTATTGTACATAGCTCCATCCATTCTCGCATTGATGTGATGAAGTAGTCCTGTACCCTTAGCAGAGAAACACCCCCAAAACATAATGTTTCCACCTCCATGCTTGACAGTGGGGACGGTGTTCTTTGGGTCATATGCAGCATTTCTCTTCCTCCAAACACGGCGAGTTGAGTTAATGCCAAAGAGCTCAATTTCTGTCTCATCTGATCACAGCACCTTCTCCCAATCACTCACAGAACCATCCAGGTGTTCATTGGCAAACTTTAGACGGGCCTGCACAGGTGCCTTCTTGAGCAGGGGGACCTTGAGGGCACTGCAGGATTGTCAACCTTTACGGCGTAACGTGTTAGCAATGGTTTTCTTGGTGACTGTGGTCCCAGCTGCCTTGAGAACATTAACAAGTTCCCCTGTATAGTTTTAGGCTGATCTCTCACCTTCCTCATGATTAAGGATACCCCACAAGGTGATATTTTGCATGGTGCCCCAGATCGAAGTCAATTGACAGTCATTTTGTATTTCTTCCATTTTCTTACTATTGCACCAATAGTTGTTTCCTTCTCACCCAGCGTCTAACTTATGGTTTTGTAGCCCATTCCAGCTTTGTGCAGGTCTATAATCTTGTCCCTGACATCCTTATAAAGCTCTTTGGTCTTGCCCATGTTGTAGAGGTTAGAGTCTGACTTGATTGAGTCTGAGGACAGTAGTCTTTGATAAAGGTAACTATGTAAGACAGCTGTCTTTTATGCTTGCAACGAGTTGATTTGGAGTGTCTAACTAATCTGTAGGACCCAGAACTCTAAATGGTTGGTAGGGGATCAAATACTTTATTTCTCACTGCAAAACGAAAATAAATTTATATAATTTATACCATGTGATTTTCTGGATTTTATTCTTGATATTCTATCTCTCAATGTTAAAATTAACCCTTAAGACTGTTCATGTCTTTGTCAGTGGAAAAAACTTACAAAACCAGCAAGGGATCAAATACTCATTTCCCCTACTATGTATGTGTGGGTATATATGTTTATATATATATATATATATATATATACTGTATATATATATAGATGAAAAGCATGGAGATATTGGATATAAATGGACATATTCCACCAAAATATAGGGTGTTACAGTGAAGAACATTCAGCCAATGTTGGATAGGCAGCTGAGTTCTTGGGTGGGAATATATTTGTAGCTCAATAAATCAAAGCCTTAAAGCTGTGAAATCCAGTAATTTTCCTTGGGCAATTTCTAACGATCGCCATAAATCAATAACTGCAAAGACCTGTTATGCTATAGAATATCTAGTGAATGTAGGATATGCTGTATGTGTCCTCTATAAATCTCAATTGTGTCCTGACAGTCACAGAAATGACCAACACTGTAGGCAACAATTCTATAATGTATTACAGTAATGTTATGACAGATCAGCTAAGTTTTAAGACATCAGTTCACTATTTTTCTTTGTGATTTCAATAAACTGAAGCAACACTCTGACCATGTTCTCTAGGTTTTCCACGGGTCCATGTTGTCTTCATGTAAACCACTGTCTGCAAATTTCCATAGTTAATATTACTCCTGTATAAAATGAAATATTACGGTCTATAATCATACTAGCCAACCTGCTACAACCACTTGCTGATGTATTGCAGAAATAGTGTGCATATTGCCATGCCTCATAGTCAGCACCCAATGTCACCTCCTTCAAGACCCCCTCAAATGTGTGAAGAGGCGCCAGGGCTCTGTGTGAGGACAAACTATCCAAGTATCATGCACTACAAACCATCCATAAGTGCTGATTTTCAGAAGGGTTCAGGAGGTAAACCAGGAGATGTGCCAACTCTTCCAGGAGTCTGGAGGACTTCTCCCATCAGTCTGGAAGTATATTTATAATATTCACTAAATACTTACATGTACCCAGCTTTCTATTAAACCAATGGTGTAACTAATAGACCATTTTTACACATCCAACATTCACGTTCTGAGTGTGGCCTGCAATGTATGAACCGGCGCATGTCTTTTGACCTGAACTCATTAACTTCATATATACTAAGAGGCTGTTGCACTTGGGTCAGGAGACCCATGGCCAGTCCAGTCATCTCAGTCAGTTCTCGTACTTGGGCCCTGTTGGATACTGTGGGTCCTGAAGTAGTAATACTGTAAGTGGCGCTTAATTAAAGCATTTTACATTGAAACCCATAAATACACTGAAAAAGACAACCTATCATTGTTGCCATAACAGCTGAACTGGTAAATGAGGCCTATGTCTCATTTTCAGTGTAATATACATGCTAAATTGTCGCCCTCTTATGACTATAAGATACCAGCCATGTAGTCAGGTAATTACTAGCACTCAGGCTCGGACTGGCCCACCGGAGAACCGGAGGATTCTCAGGTGGGCCCAGGCACTGACTCCTGCTAGCACTGGCATACTAACCAACATTTTAACCCAAACAGGATCAGCTAGAAAATCTGCCACTTTTGGACATTTTTGCATAAGCTCCATGCATTTTATGGGTCAGTACTGTAAAAAATAGGACAGTCAGAAGCTCAGGATACAGAAGCTCATCAATCATCTGTCAATATTCTGCTCATGGCAAAAAATGGAAGCTGGCATGTTTAGTCCGGCTGCGCTGCGGGAATGAAGGGCCTTGGGATTCCAAAATGGTTTTTATTAATACCAATCCGTTTCTGCGCCGCAGCGGCGCTTTTCTCAATGTATGAAAACCAATTTGTGGTTCAGCATGGCAAATGCACAGACCCCAAGTTTCCCTAATATTCTTATACCAAGCAATTGCTATATATGCAGTTATCTAATATATTTAAAGATCTAAATTCTTTTTACGTGCTTTAGTCAACCTGGTTATGGTCCATAAAATGAAAAATCATTTAAAAATATTTAAAGGCCTCTTCCAATTTATTTCTATTTTAAACCACTTTGCAGTTCGTATGTTCAGTCTTTTCAGTATTTTTTTCACTTGAGGCTTTGAAAAATGCATGGTGGTAAAAAAAAGTACATGTCACCTCTTTGTAGTGGTTCCTGATGAAATGTGCTTCAGCCTTCTCCCTGACTAATCAAAAGGCTGAAAAAACTCTTCAGGAAAAAAACCTTTAAAACTGCTCTAGGTAAGCAGAATCTCCAACAAAAACTCCCCAAAATAGGAGAGCAGCGGACCATACATTTGTGCTCATCTGAAGCATGCCGAAACAGAGGCCGCGCAGAGCACAGAATGACTCTGCCTCATTGAAGCCCATGGACCCGTTGGGGGCTCCGTCTAAATCCCCTTTTTCTAGGCTTGCAATGTAAGCCCCAATGGAGCCATGGCAAAAATGCAATGTGAACCCGGCTTAAGCCACAGTTGCATGAGAAACTCATTGCAAATTGCTTGCTTATTGATAATGCTGCGACGTATTTCCAGTTTAATTTGCATATGACAACTACACTAGAATTCTCAGAACTTTACAGCCGTATCATTACTTCTAAATGTAAAAGTTGTCAAAGCAAAACTAATGTATGAGAGAGTAAGAGCTTGAACCTGATTGATTGTCACACAATTCCTCCACATTTCTCTTCAATTCACTTGGGTAAATCTGCACCAATGTGATCAGTAGGCTATGCTGAGACATATGGTTCCCGTATACTAATACTATTCTGTCTGTTCTCTATACTGTGTAATTGTGATACATTAATACAAGACACACAGTATTATTTTTGTGTAAAGACACAGCTAGGGAAATTAAGTTTCCCAAAAGGACAAGATGAATGAGAATTCCAACACTGCCAATAAAATCATTTACATACCTCTTTGAGCTTGGAGACTCCGGGCTGGCAAAGATGCTTTGAAAAAGCTTGCCAACATCAGAAAGCAGCTGCACTACAGATCACAAAACTGCAAACATGCTTACAGCAGGGGAAGAAAGGCGCAAATGAAGAGAAGAGCGAATTCAAGGCTTGTTTGCTTGTGCTACTGAGGACCTTGTTTATCCTTTCTACTAACAAAAAAGAGACTTAACAAAGTTGTCGGCAAACGTCTAACCTGCTGGATCCCTTTAATGGCCAAATGGGAAGATTTTAAAGAGATACAGACACAAAATGAAAATTCATGAGTAAGGACATATGTAAAATAAAGATCATGGCGAATCTCACTGTAATATCCTTCCCTATTCTTTAAAGACCTGATAAAGAGATAGCAGAAACCATAGCATATACCCAGAAACAAAGCGATAAATTAAAGATAACCAATATTCATTGTAATAGGTATATATCTATGCAGGACAATATGGGAAAACTGCAAAAGACATGTAAAATAAACCAATAGTGGCAGCCAAAAGATCCCATAAAATCAACTGTATTGAATACAATAGTGGATCTGTCAGCTCTCCTGTGTGGTGTAGTATATAGTGGATCTGTCAGCTCTCCTGTGTGGTGTAGTATATAGTGGATCTGTCAGCTCTCCTGTGTGGTGTAGTATATAGTGGATCTGTCAGCTCTATCCCCCTGACGAAGGAATTATTTCCGAAACGCGCGTCGGGGCGCGTTCCAGGAAGCGACATATCCACCCTTATTGCCCCTCTGTATTTTTTCAGGTATTGTGTTTTCAGTTGTATGGTAGCACTTGTTGATATTTGGGCATGTTTTGTGAGCACAGGTTTTTTTCACTGTTTTGTTAATATATTACAGGGGATTAATTTCACTGCTATTGAGCAGCTCACACGCAGACTTATCTATTGTGCACTTGTGTTACCAGCAACTTTTTCTTGTATTTTTTAGCACATAATTAGGCTCTGTGTTATTTATCAGCATCATATATATATTAATTATTTTTTTGTATTCATCACTATCATAAATATTTTATTTTATATATTTTTTACACGCACTTTGATATCACATACCGATTCTTGTATATGGATATATATCCCGATCATTGGGCATTATAGGGTGGAATTTCTTGCTTTCTGTTAAACATCATTTTTATTTTATCATATGTTTGTGCACTTGCTTATATTATTCTAATAAATATAATTGTTTTGTCCGTAACCTGCCTTGGTGGTCCTTTCCCCCCCTCCCCTTTCTTTTGCACTTGGGTCTTTATTAGCTCTCCTGTGTGGTGTAGTATATAGAGGATCTGTCAGCTCTCCTGTGTGGTGTAGTATATAGAGGATCTGTCAGCTCTCCTCTGTGGTGTAGTATATAGAGGATCTGTCAGCTCTCCTGTGTGGTGCAGTATATAGAGGATCTGTCAGCTCTCCTGTGTGGTGTAGTATATAGAGGATCTGTCAGCTCTCCTGTGTGGTGCAGTATATAGTGGATCTGTCAGATCTCCAGTGTGGTGTAGTATATAGTGGATCTGTCAGCTCCCCTGTGTGGTGTAGTATATATAGGATCTGTCAGCTCTTCTGTGTGGTGTAGTATATAGAGGATCTGTCAGCTCTCCTCTGTGGTGTAGTATATAGAGGATCTGTCAGCTCTCCTGTGTGGTGTAGTATATAGAGGATCTGTCGGCTCTCCTCTGTGGTGTAGTATATAGAGGATCTGTCAGCATAATCCTGTTTTGGATTGGAAATCTGTGTCTGTAACCAGTTGGGGCTGCCAATGTGTTAATGCCAACACTCCTGTTTTTTCTGCCTCCCCCCAGGCTCAGGATGTTCCTGACTTTTTGACTGATTTTTCTGATGTGTTTAGCGAAAGTAAATCTGCATCCTTGCCTCCCCATAGGAGCTATGACTGCGCTATTGAATTAGTGCCTGGTAGTAAATTCCCTAAAGGTCGACTTTTTAACTTGTCTGTACCTGAACATGACGCTATGCGGTCTTATATCAAGGAGTCATTGGAGAAGGGTCATATCAGACCATCCTCTTCACCCTTGGGTGCCGGTTTTTTCTTTGTGGCCAAAAAGGATGGTTCATTAAGGCCGTGTATTGATTATCGTCTCTTGAAAAATATCACTGTGAAATATCAATATCTGTTACCCTTGATTTCTGACCTGTTTTCCAGGGTGAAAAGTGCTACTTGGTTTACCAAGCTTGACCTCAGGGGGCGTATAACCTTATTTGCATTAAGCACGGGGATGAATGGAAGACGGCATTTAATACCACAGAGGGGCATTTTGAGTACCTATTGATGCCCTTTGGGCTCACTAATGCTCCTTTCGTCTTCCAGTCCTTCATGAATGACATTTTCAGGGATTTTGTGGATAAATTTCTGATTGTTTATTTGGATGATATCTTGATTTTTTCCAATGACTGGGACTCTCATGTGAAACATGTTCGGACTGTGTTCCAGATTTTGAGAGGAATGCTCTGTATGTGAAGGGATCAAAGTGTCTTTTTGGCATACAGAGGATCTCATTTCTGGGATTCATTTTGTCCCCATCTGTTATTGAAATGGACCAGGTCAAGGTTCAGGCCATCTGTGATTGGGTCCAACCTACTTCATTAAAGGCTCTTCAGAGATTCTTGGGTTTTGCCAATTTTTATTGTAAATTTATTGGTAATTTCTCTGTTATTGTTAAACCATTGACTGATTTGACCAAAAAGGGTTCTGATGTGGTGAATTGGCCTCCTGAGGCAGTCTCTGCGTTTCAGGAACTTAAGCAGAGATTCACTTCTGCTTCTGTTCTACGGCAGCCTGATGTTTCTCTGCCATTTCAGGTGGAGGTTGATGCCTCTGAAATTGGGGCAGGTGCTGTTTTGTCCCAAAGAGATCCAGAGACCTCTAAAAGTAACCCCTTGTGCCTTTTTCTCTCGAAAATTTTCTCCAACTGAACGTAATTATGACGTGGGTAATCGGGAGTTATTGGCCATGAAGTGGGCTTTTGAAGAGTGGAGACATTGGCTGGAGGGAGCCAAACATCAGGTGGTGGTCCTCATGGACCATAAGAATCTGGTTTATCTGGAATCAGCCAAGCGACTTAATCCTAGACAGGCCAGGTGGGCCTTGTTTTTCACACGTTTTAATTTTGTGGTTTCCTTTCTTCCTGGCACTAAGAATGTTAAGGCGGATGCCCTCTCGAGGAGTTTCCTTGCGGACTCTCCTGAGTTATCTGATCCTGCTGTTATTTTGAAAGAGGGTGTAGTTCTTTCTGCCATCTCGCCCAATTTGAGACTGGCTCTGGAAGGGTGTCAGGAGGATAAACCCGAGCGCTGCCCTATTTGGAAATTGTTTGTCCCAGACCGGTGGAAAAAGAGTGTGATGTCTGAGATTCATTGTTCCGCGTTGGCCGGTCATCCCGGAATTTTTGGTACCAGAGACTTGGTTAGTCGGTCCTTTTGGTGGCCTACTTTGTCTCGTGACGTCAGGGAATTTGTGCAGTCCTGTGGGACTTGATCTCGCTCCAAGCCTTGCTCTCGCTCTAGTGGTTTGTTGATGCCATTGCCTGTGCCCAAGAGACCATGGACCCATATCTCTATGGATTTCATTTCCGACCTCCATGTTTCTCAGAGAATGACCGTTATCTGGGTGATTTGTGATAGGTTTTCCAAAATGATACATCTTGTGCCATTACCTAAGTTGCCTTCCTCCTCCGAATTGGTGCCTTTGTTCCTTCAGCACGTGGTTCGGTTACACGGCATTCCTGAGAACATTGTGTCTGACAGAGGAGTCCAGTTTGTTTCCAGATTTTGGAGGACTTTTTGTTCTAAACTTGGTGTTCAATTGCCTTTCTCCTCGGCTTTTCATCCTCAGACCAATGGACAAACTGAGAGAACAAACCAGACATTGGAGACTTATCTGAGATGCTTTGTGTCTGCTGATCAAGATGAATGGGTCTCTTTTTTGCCTTTGGCTGAGTTTGCTCTTAATAATAGGGCTAGCTCTGCCACTTTGATGTCTCCATTTTTCTGCAATTTTGGGTTTCACCCTCGATTTTCTTCGGGACAGACGGAGGCTTCTGTCTGTCCAGGTGTTGACTCTGTTGTGGAGGTATCACAGATTTTGGGGCCAGGTGTGGAGAGGTTGTCCCCTTCAGGAGAGGGCCCCGGGGGGCCAACCCGGGAAAGGGCGATGGTCCTCGGTTTGAGGGGGGGGACTTGTTGGTTTCCTCAAGAAATTCCAGAAGTTGATCTCCCAGTTTAAGCTAGGTTCATTGGGACCTTTTTAAGATTTGGAGATTCTTAATCCCGTTTCCTTTTTTTTTCTTCCAGGGGCATTTAAAATCCATAAAGTTTCCCCAATCCTTATTGGGTATGTCGAGCCCTGGTTCCTATGGCTGCGCCTCTGACCCGTTTTGGTTGAGGCAATTGGAATGTGGTTGAGAAAATTTGGATTCTCGTTTTTTTTTTAGACGGAAACCAGTATTTTTAAATGGAGAGGGGATGGTCAGGAGGACAATTCTTGGGTTTTTGTTTTGGGCATCCATGCGGGGACGATCCGTGCGTATCACAGAGTCACCCCCGACCTGGTTGCCCCAAAAGGGGTTTGGTGACCCTCCTCCAAGGGGGGGTACTGTTGTGAATGTTT
>JARQOD010000009.1:76922572-76959000 GCA_033576555.1 Oophaga sylvatica
TGGCTTCCCTTTTTATTTACTGGAGGTAAAGTAAAAGCGCGCCGGGAATTTTGGGAGTTTTGGAAAATTTTATTTTAGAGTGTAAAAAAAATTTTAAAAAATTTTTAAAATTTCCCCCAAGTGTTTTGAAGGCGGGGTTTCCCGGAAATCGATTCATAAATTGCTGAAAGGAAAAAAAAATCAGAAGCAGTTAGCAATCTCAAGCGGAGCAGAGCGTTTATGGACCCATGTTTTCTTTTGACCCCAAACACCCTCTGTTTGACCCAAGGATGAGGGCCCCCTTTGCATTAAACCCTCGGCACCACCGATCAAAAATTTTAAAAGTTCTCTTTTTCACATCAAATTTATTAGTAGGTTAGTTTACTTTAAAGGTCCCAGGGTGAGTTTTTGATGCCCCGATTTTCACTGTGTCAAAGCGCAACTATTACTTTCACAAAGGGATGGAATTCATAGAAATTCCCCCCCCATGTGCTTTCTTGTACTCAGCAAAACTGCCCTGCGGTGGTGTTTCAAATTCATAGTAAATTTCTCGAAAACATGGAGTTTTATGGCTAAATTTTTCCCATAAAATTGCTTTTGTGCAGAAAATTCACGGGGAAAAAATTAAATTTTTCCTGCGAAACATCAAAAAATTATGAAACCCAAATGCGTACAATATGTTTCGCCCAAGACATATACCGAAGCAAAAAAACAAAACGTTTTTTAAAACGTGACCACAGAAAAACGTGTTGTAAGGGTTCGTTTACCTGGCATAAAAACACGCCAAGTGCTTCGCTGCACTTGCCAATGTTATACTTGGCGTGCAGATCTGCATCGGCATGAGAAAACAATCGCAGCTTTCTATAAGTGGTTGATTTTCGGGCAGGCCCCATATAAGTCTTGGATACTGTGAAACTCGGGCTGCCTCGGATGTCTCACCCGTCCCATACCCGTCTAGTTAAAACCCCAAAAGCCTTCTCAAACAAAAAAACACCTTTTCCCAACCATACGAAATGTTCTGGCAATGAGGGGGGCCCGGGCCTAGAATATAAAAGGAAATGGAGTGGCGCAGTGACAGTGAGAGCTTAAAGAGGAAAACCCCTTTCCCAAAAGCTTTCAACTGAGGCGTTAACCCTGCACGGGTAAAAGAAAACCCTTTACCGTTTCTTATAAAGGTAATTGTTCTAAAAGTGCAAAGTAGGAGAAAAAATCGTGGTCTTTTGGCTCCTCTTTGTGGTAAACCTGTGACATGAATACAAACTTACGGGAAGTTTTCAATTAAAAGTGTGTAATGTGAGGCGCCTGTTTTTGAGAAATTATCTGCGGCCTATAAAAAAGTGTACTGTAAGATGATGAGAACATGCTTAAACATAGGACAAATTGAAGGTTTTTCCCAACCATTTCCTAACATGTTTCACCCGTCTCAGATAAAAATCTTAATAACACAAGGGGTTGGGGGAGTTTTTGCAATTGGGGTTCAGTTAAGGGGAAAAAGGAGTCCATTTTTCTTGCCTACAATTTTTTCCTTAACAAATCCACACTTTTAAAGGTTTCCTTATTGAGCAAGCTTAAAATTTTAAGCGCCTGACATGGTAAAAAGGCTGGAAAGAAGATTTTGGAAAACCCGACTAATACGTCTCTAAAGATGCAATAGAGTGCCGTATTTTGTAGTTTTTTCTTTACATGGGGCGTATTTTTTTTAAATTTTCTTGTTCAGGGGGCAGTATATGTAGTTATATTTTGTACATAGGGGCAGGTTTTAGTAGTTTTTTTTGTACTAGGAGCAGTTTTAAAGTGTTTATTCTTGTACTTTGGGGGCAGTATTATGAGTTTATTCTTGTCTAGGAGCATATTTGTATTTATATTTTGTACATAGGGGCAGTTTATAGTAGTTTATTTTATCATGGCAGTTTATAGAGTTTTTTTCTTTAAAAAGGAGCGTATTATGGTTATTTCTTGACATGGGTTTAAAATTTGTAGTTAAAATTTTGTACTAGGGGCGATTTGTGTTTATTTTGTATATAGGGCAGTATTATTTTAGTTAAAATTTTTGACAAGGGGCGTATTTATATATTTTTTCTTGACATGGGGAAAGTATTAAAATTTTTTTGTAATGGTGCGTTTTTGTTTTAATTTTTGTAAATAGGAGCTTTTAAAAAGATTATATTTGTTAGGGGCAGTATAATAGAGTTTTTTCTTGTATATAGGAGCAAAAAATTTTAAAGGTTATTTTTTGTACTTTGGAGCAGTTTTTTAGTGTTATTTCTTGTACAAAGGGGGTATTATGTAGTTTTTTGTAATGGGGGCAGTATTATAGTAGTTTTTTCTTGTCATAGGGGCAAATTTTGTGATTTTTTGTCATAGGGGCGTATTATATTTTAAATTTTTTTTTCTAGGGGAGTTTTATAGTTTTTTTCTGTTCTTTGGGGTAGTATTATGTGTTATATTTTGACAAAGGGCGTTTTAGAGTTATTTTTGACATGGGGCAGTTTTAAAAGGTTATATTCTTGTACATGGGGGTGTATTATAGTTTTTATTCTTGTACTAGGGCAAAATTAAGTATTATTCTTGTAAAAAGGGGCAGTTTATAGATTATTTCTTGATTTTGGGCAGATTATAGTAGTAAAATTTTGTACATGGGGGTTTGTATATAGTATTTATATTTTTTGTCATAGGGCAGTTTTATGTAGTTAATTCTTGTACATAGGGGCGTATTATATATTTAATTCTTGTACTAGGGGCAGTTTTAAGTGTTATTTTTGTACATGGGGGTAGTATTTAGTAGTTTTTTTTTGTCTGGGGCAGTTTTAGTTTAATTCTTGAAATTGGGGCAATTTTATGAAAAAACCAAAACAAATACAAATTCTGACTTTCCCTCCGTAATACAAAAAAAAATTTACTTTTATTGTCATCATACATTCCCGGGTTTCATTAAAATTATCTTAAAAGTCCATACACCGGTTTGGGAAAAAAAAAAAACAAAAAAAAAAAAATCATATTTCAAAACCCCCTGAACTTTCCCTAGCTTAACTTTTTCCCAATTTTCCAAAAAATTTTATCTATCTGGGCTCGGGGGCATTAGGGTTGACAGCGTCCGATCTAGTCGGAGTTATTTGGCCCGCCGGTCTCCATTTCGCCTTACCCGGAGCCCCAGGGAAGGGTTCCGCTTGGGCGGGGGAAGTCCTCTAGTCCCATCAAACCTGGCAAATTTTTTCCCAAGGTCATCCTAAAATCACCGTAGATCAAACAGAACACCAAACCTTTTAGATAAGTCCATTCCCTCAGAACCGGACCTTTTTTCCCGGCTCCTTGGGCCGTGATACTCCTTCCAGTTTACGGGGGGTCTTTCCTTTTTTCTTTCCCTTTTAGTCTGGAAAAAACCCGATGGTGTACAAAGTAAAAATTCCCTGTGACTGCTGCCCCGGGGAAAAACCCCCATACTTCCTGTCCCCTCTGAACCCGTGCTCTGGTTTCACCGGTGACCCCCGGTGGGCCTCCGGTTGGCCGTATTTCCCTGAAGAAAGCTGCCTCCCAGAATCTCTGCCCCCGCCACCAAAACCTCTCAGGGGTTGTCCTTAAGATTTGTGCCAGGGTCGGGCAGTCCCTGTGAGGGTGCCGTCTTCCCCAAGGGTTTCACGATGTTTGGGATGCAGCCCCCAGGCGATTCCCCACACAGGTTGCACTTCCCACAGTACACTATTTGCCGGTGACCCCCCTTGCCACATTTGAAGCACTTACGAGGCTCCAGGTAGAAATACACACCCTCTCCTCCCAATAAAGAAGGAGTTGGGTAAGTGGCGTGATTTTATCCACTGGGCAGTTTCCCCCCAAAAACCCCCCCCCCTCCCTAGTCCCCTTCATTGTCTCTGCTTTGGTGAGGTCAGAGACCGGGTCACAATGCCTCCGGAGCCACACACAATGTCCGGGGGGGGGAACGGGGAAACCTTCCAGAAGATGGATTTCTGTAAGGGTATCGGGTTTAGGATGGGAAAATAAAGTGAACTTACTCCCCCCCTCATGTCCTAAACTTGGGGAAATTAGCCAAAACCGCCCAGTCACCTGACTTAAACCCGCTTCAAAGCCCTGCCTGTTGAAGTTTAATCCCGCCAAGATGCGATGGCGAAAAACCCCTCTGGGACACAAGAGCTCCCTGCCCCAAAACCTTCTTTGGCAGATCCCCCTTTGGGCACCTCGGCCGGAAACGCACAACGTTTTCCGTTTAACCCGGGGCCGGTATAATTGGCACCCAGAGGTGAAGGACGGAGCGCCCGACTCCAGGCATTACTGGGGAAAAACCTGGGGGGTCCACGGCTGCTGATGGGGTGGGGCTGCAGCGGGGGGGGTTTTACACCTGTTGCTGGGGAATTTAAAAGGGGGAAATCACAGACTCTTCTGCACATTGTTTCATAAACATCAATGTCACTTCAGACTGCCACGTCCGCAAAGTTCTGGCCCCCCCCAAACCCCCCCCCCTCAGATACAGGCGGTTACCCCCAGCATCAGAGCCCTGCGGGCACCATCAGGAACAAACGGCACTGCCACTGCCCAAAACTGTGGGTTTGGGCATTTGAATTGTAGTCCCTCTCGAAAATGTCCATCTGCTGTTGAATCTGCTGAGGCGGCGGCGGGTTTTCTGCAACTTGTTGTACCTTACGGGAAGTCCCTTCATGCGCTGCTTGGAATCTGCCGGGCTGTTGTGCTGGGAATTCTGTGACTTGTTGTCCCTGCGGAATCTGCACTACATGCTTTGCTTTGGACTGCTGCAGGCGTTTTGGGGGCTTTCTGAGACTTGGGTACGTCTGCTGGGGTCGTACTACAGCTGCTGCTGGTGCGGTTTGCCCTTTTTTGGGAAAAAGCAAAACTTGAGGCTCAGCATGGCCCGCACCTGCTTCGGGGGTCCCCCGGGACAATGTCTGCCCGGGAAACCCCTCGGGTTTTTTTCTTGAATTAAACATTTCCCTGGTTTTAAAAGCCCTTGCCGGGGCCCCCCTCTCTAGGACCAGTCCATGCCCCTCACCCTTTTGCCACAATACACCCGTTGTTCGTTTTATCAAAAAATCTGACTCCCGGATTAATAGCCTTTAGTTATAGCAAGTGTCTATCGCCTGTGTGAGTCTTTGTGCGTAACCCCAAACTTCTTGAAAGCCCGGGGTTCTCTGCGAGTGAAGCTCAGGTGCACGTGGCGTCTCCCTGGGACCTGCATTAGCGATTCCCCGGCTGTTAAACCCCGAGTCCCTTAAAATTTTTCACCCCGCGGGGTTTATGGCTCCGGCTCCACGCATTTTTTACTGCTGCCCTGACTGCGACCGTTTGCGTCCTGACAGGCCTTGCCTGTGCTGTAATTCTCCGGAGGGTTTGTTTTCCAAAGGTCCTTCTCTCCCTGGGGCGGGAGGGGTGATCGACAGCGGGGGCTGATCTCACCTGGCCCCGGAGGAGTGCTTGGACTGGGGAGTTCCCCTGACTTCACATTGTGTGTAACCATCAGCCGAACTTTTCCTTTTTGCTTCTTTTCGGGGCTTGGAGAAAGTTTTTCCCAAAAAATTTACTGAGGCTTTTTCCTTACAGAACTGCTGAGCTTTGGTCGCTGACACTGTCTGACAGTGGCTCTGGGGGTTTAAAAATTCCCTTTTTAGAGGCCTGGGGGTTGTCCCAGGTAGGCCGGGAAGCCCCCCCCCCGGGGGGTTGCCCGGGGGGGCTTCCCCCCCCAGGGGGCCCCCTCCCTGGGGTTGCTCCAGCAATCGGAGAGCAAAACACACAACCTCTCGCGGAGGGGTATTAAAGTTATTTTTTCTTGTATTAGGGGCTTTTTTTGGTTATATTTTAGTACATAGGGGGCAGTATTATGTAGTTTTTAACTCATGAAATTTAGGGCGAAATTTTTTTTTTTTTTTTTATTTTTTGAAAAATTGGAACAAAATTAAGTAGTTAATTCTTGTACAAGGGGGCAGTATTTTGGTTTTTTTGTCTAGGGGCAGTTTTTTGTAGTTTTCTTGTACATAGGGAGTATTAAGAATTTTTTTTTGAAAATGGAGCAATTATAGTAGTTATATACTTTTAAAAGGAGCAGTATTAAGTGTTATACTCATGTAAAGGAGAGATTATGTAGTTTTATTCTTTTACAAAAGGGCAGTATTTTTGATTTATTTTTGTAATAGGGGCAGTATTATAGTAGTTATATTTTGTACATAGGGGAGATTATTTAGTTTTATTCTTGTACATGGAGCAGTATTTAAAATAGTTTTTATTCTTTTACCCCAGTGTGGACAGTGGGGAATAGTGTACATTTCACCTAGGATAAGGAAATGTGGGCTTTTTAAAAATGGGGTAAGAAAGTCACTACACCTTACTTCAACACACTTGCGCCAGGGCCGAAATACCAGGTGTTAATTTTGGAACCCGAAGAGGGTCTGCAAAAACAATCGAGAGCTGGCTTAGTCGGACAAGGAAGGGGGTGTCCCGGACAAGAAGCATCTCCAGGAGGGGGCGGCTTAGTTGGAACCAGGAAAGGGTCCCGGGACAAGAAGCAGTCCCGGAGTGGAGCCGCTCAGTTTGGACCGGAAGGTGTCCCACAAGAACAGTTCCCGGAGTTTGGCTTTCTCAGTTGGGGCTGGTGTACCCCGGACACCAGGATAGTTCGTGGAATCCGTCGAATAGCGGTGAATAGGAGTGGACTCTCTCAAGTTGGCCTGAAGGGGCCCAACACAAGGGGAGTATCTTGAAACTCCATACTGGGGAAAATAATCAAAATGTTTTTTGGGGCCGACTGGTAGATTGGCCCGGTAAAAGGGAAATCGATCTTGTGGTTGTGGCTAGACAAGCCTAGGTTTTTGTTTAGCTTTATTTTTATTGTTTTTCGGGACTTTATAAAGGGTTGCGGCCAGTTTTTTCACCAAATGCTGTTGAATGAAGTTTTGGCATTTTGTTACCAGGGCAGCGATCCTAGAGCTATATCCCCCCCGAAAATGCACAATGGGCAGTTTTAGATTTATTTTTTTGTAATAGGCGATTTATTAGCTATTTTCTTTTTCATGGGGGCAGGATTAAGTAGTTATATTCTTGTCATAGGAGCAGTATTTAGTTTTTTTCTTGTAAAGGAGCATATTTTAGTGTTTTATTCTTGAATGGGGGTATTATAGTATTATATTCTTTTACATAGGGCAGTATTATAGTTTATATTCTTTACATTGGGCAGTTTATAGTAGTTATATTCTTGTACATAGGGGCAGTTTATAGTATTATATTCTTGTACATAGGGGTTTTTTTTTTTTTTTTGTTTTTTTTTTTTTTTTTTTTTTTTTTTTTTTTTTATATTTTGTCATAGGGGAGTATTATAGGTTAATTTTTGTACATGGGGAGTATTATATAGTTAATTTTGTACAAGGAGAGTTTATTTAGTTATATCTTGCATGGGGGGAAAAATTTATAGTAATTTTTATTCTTTTACTGGGCAGATTATAGTTGTTATATTCTTGTATGGGCGTTTTTTGTTTATCTTGTACAAGGGGGGAGTATTAAGTTTTTATATTCTTTTAATAGGAGCGTTTTTATTGTTAATTCTTGACATGGGGAGTTATAGGTTTTATTCTTGTACATAGGAGCAGATATTTGCTATTTCTTGTTCATGGGGGGAGGGTTTTAGTAGTTTTTCTGTACTAGGGGCGATTTTAAAATAGTTTTTCTTGTAAAGGACAGTATTTAAAATAGTTTATATTCTTTTTAGGGGCAGTATTATAGTGTTTAATTCTTGTACTAGGACAGTATTATTGTAGTTTTATTCTTGTTTATGGGGGCAGTATTATTTTTATTGTTTTAGTTTTATGAAAGCGCCCTGGGAAAAAATGGGGCTATTTTAAAAGTGGATAATAATTTAATAAATTTTTTAAAAGGAGCTTTTTAGAGTTATATTCTTGTCAAGGGCAGTTTTAGTGTTTATTCTTGTAATAGTAAGTGTGTGTTTCATTTGTAAAGCCCATGGGAAAAATGGCGCTATTAAATGGTAATAAAAATAATATTTTTTGTCTAGGGCAGTATTATAGTAGTTTTTTTTCTTTTCATGGGGTAGTATTTTGGGTTATTTTCTTGTACATAGGGGGGTATTATGTAGTTTTTTTTCTTTTACATAGGGGCGATTATAGTAGTTAATTTTTGTACTTGGGAGTATTATAGATTTTTATTCTTTTCAAATTGGAGGCAGTATTTAGTTTAATTTTGAAATAGGGCGATTATAGTAGTTTTTTCTTGTCTAGGGCAGTTTTATAGTAGTTATATTCTTGTACTAGGGGCAGTATTTAGTGTTATTTCTTGACATAGGAGCGAAATTATAGCATTATTTCTTGTAAAATTGGAGCGTTTATAGAGTTTTCTTGTACAAGGACAGATTAAGTTTTATATTTTTTACATAGAAGCAGAATTGATAGTTTTTCTTGTCAGGGAGCAGTTTTGGTAGTTAATTCTGTATGTGGGTGCAATTCTAGTGTTCAAATTTTGTTCATTCAGGCAGTATTTATTTAAAGTAGTTTTGTTCCAAATACTATTTTACAGGGCTTCCTCAGGGACTCTCTTTCCATTGTGCATGTAAAAGCATGTGTAAATTTTCTCTTTTTTTTTTGTATTATTATTTTTTCCTATTACGTGTCCCTTTTAATTGCTCTGATTTTTAATTATATATTTTTTGGGGAAAAATATGTTTCCCGTTTCCCGGGGTAATTTTCCCGTATGTTGTGATTTACTGTTTTGGGGTTACCCATCAGTTTTTTTTTATTTTTTAACAAAATAAATTTTTCATTGATGACAATGCATTCTTTGGTAATTTCTTTGGTTTAAAAGGGAATTAAAACTAGTTATTTGCATTTTACCATCCTTCGATGTAGTTTTTATTTGTTTTTATCACCTTTTTTGAGATATGGGTGAGGTTGTCTCTGCTTACGCATTTTCCGGTTGGTTTTCTAACGAAGCGAACTGCCTCCCGCTTAAACGGGCTCTGTAAAATCTTTTCTTAGTTGCCAAAAAACTGGTTTCTATTTTGGTGGGAAGAAAAGGTGAATCGGTTAAAGCGGCGAAAAGGCTTAAGTACTTTGTCATCCGAATAAGCAGATCTGTTTAAAAATCCTAATTGCTTATTAATTTCCCTGCGCGGCGGGACCTGCGATTCGGGAAAACCCTCCATTTATTTTCTGTCGAGGTAAGAAAAGAAACGTAAGGGGGACACTATACATGATACAAACGTTTTGTCCTCTTAGAATGTTGTGCCCTTATTCTGGTGGCGACTTTTGGCTTCTATTTTTCCCGCGCCCATAAAAGCCCCAAAACCCAGTTTGTGTCTCCCTTTTTCAGGTCGGGTTTTTTCAAATACCCTTTTTGGGGGACAAAGTGCTTAACCCCCATCTTTGGGGTTAATTCAATGGTATAATTTTAAAAAAAAAAATAAATTTTTTTTTTTTAAAGGTAGGACAGAAACCCAAAGTTTGGACCACTTTCTCATTCAATGATTCTTCGTATTTTCATGACTATGAAAATTTTAAATCACCTGAAGGCACAAAAACTAGAATTTTAAATGAGGAATTTTTTTCAAAACTTTACAAAAAAAATGTGAAACAATGAAAATTGTCTTATATTCTAGGGCTTCAAAATAGCCACCTTTTGCTTTGATTACTGCTTTTTGACGCAGAAAAGGTGAAGGTTGGCCTAATGCCGGGGGCCCCCCGAAACTGAAAGGGGGTTTTGATGGGTTGGGGGGGCTTTGCTGGTGACCTGTTGGGGATTTATTCAAATTGAGCGGGAGCGGTCCAGCTCCCCAAACCATTCCCCATTGGGGTTAGGTCTGGGGATGTGGAGGCCGGGCTTGGCTAGCACCCCAAACCCCTCCCTTTTTGGTCAAAAAAAACTTACCACCCCGGAGGTGGTTTGGGTCTTTTCCCCGTTTAAAAAAAAATGATGGTCCAAAAAAACCAAAATGGATGAAATAGCATGCCGCGGGAAGATGCTGGGTAGCCTGTGGTTCACTATGCCCTTCATTTTGGGAAAAAATCCCCAAAAAGTGTCACCAGTAAAGCACCCCCACACCATCACACACCCCCCAAGCTTCCGGGGGGAAAACCCGACGTGATCCTTCCTTCCCTTTTGAAACAAAGCGTAATCAAAGCAAAAGGTGGCACTTTGGAACCAGAATATAAGACTATTTCATTGTTTCCATTTTTTTTTTAAAATTTAATTGTATATTCCACATTTTTAATTCATAGTTTTTATGCCTTCAGCGGATTTACTTTTTCACAGCAGAAAATAAGAAAAAAACGTTGAATGAGAAGGTGTGTCCAATTTTGGTCTGACGTATGTTCAGGTGGGAGACGATAGACAAAATCAGAGACAGGAAGGAGAAGAGTTTTGGGAGGCAGGGGGAAGAAAAAAGTATTTATGGGGAGGGGGGTGGGAGGCAAAAATATTAATGGGCAGGCGGAGGTAGACAAAAATTTATGGGCAGCAGGATGATAGACAAAAAGTATTTTGGCAAGCGGATGGTGGCAAAAATTTTCAGGGGAGGGGAGGATGGTGACACCAGAAATTTTGGGGGGGCGAGTCGGAGAAATTTGGGGGGAATAATTTGGTCTGATGGTAACAGAGAGAAAAAATGGGTGTGTAAAAAAAAAATGGCGCTTTTTGGGGTTTTCAAATGGAAAAATGTTCGCCACGCACCACAATTGTGGGGTTTCCCGGGTATGGGTACCGGAGCCCAGCCCAGAAGTCTAGGGTTTTTGGGCATGGCGCGGTGGCTCGTTCGTGCCCGGCGGGCAGGCGTTGATGGGGGGGTTATTAGGGAAAAGGTAATAACATTTCGTGACGCCACCTGTATTTGTTGCACTAAGCCACGCTGCTGTAGATCTCGAGGGGTTGTTGTGGCAGCTAGATGAGGGCCCCCCACAGGTGGGACTGGCCTAAAGTTAGGTATTAATGGGGGGTTTGGCAGATAAATGAAAGTCCACACCACGGTCTTTCCCCATACCTTTTCTGCAGTGTTTAGGCGGCCCCGGGGAGCGGGTTGGGGGTGGAAAAGTGCTTTGGAAACCCCCTGAGCGGGTTAGAGGCCCCCCTTAACTTCCAAAGTAGGTGAGTCCAACTTGCTAAAAGGTTTTTAACTCCGAATACCCAGCAATCTATATTGTCTCCCCGGTCCCCCTTGTGGTGGACCCTCCAAAGGGGAAAAACGGTTCTTATTTTGTCTGCGTTTTGCCAAAGTCCCTATTCCCCCTGACCCCGGTTATCCCGAAAGGGGCTTATCCTCCCTTTTTTGCCCAAACGAGTCTCTGGTTGTTTCATCAATGCAAAAGCGTAGCAACACTTCGGTCCCCCGGGACCGGCTAATATCCCGAAAAATATCTAGGACTGCTCAAATTTTCCCCCCTACGCCCTTCCCCCTGCTCGCGCTTTAACATAGCACTCCACCCTTCCTTTTGGGAGTCAAAATCAAACCCTTTTTGCTTTTTTTCTTTGAGAGCTGACAGATTCTCAGATTCTCCCAGTTCGGAATCTCTATGACTGAACTTCACTGTCCTTGGGGCAGGCGGTGAATATCGCTGCAAATCTTCTTTTAATCAGGTGAGCTCCCTGCTTCACTGAGATGATTCCTCAAATCCGAGAGATGACCACCCTGAGCCACCGGAGCTTGACTGCTCTGTCCCCGACCTGTCACTACTTATAAACCATGGGGGTGTCCAAGGGGTGTGGAGTGAAAGGTACAAAACATTTAAAAGTTACCTCTCCCACCCCCTCCTCCAGGATTTTTTTGTTGCCCCTTTCATACCGGGCCCCACATGACACAATCATAGGCAGGTGGAAAAAATAAAATGGACAAAGGTTATAGACAGACTCAGGGTAAAAACAGAATTGTGCAGTAGTTTCTAGAGGTGGGTGGGAAACGGACGAACCCTGGGGGGAAGGAGGTAAAAAGCATGACAAGCAGGTTTAAGCGAATCTTTGGGCGGGCGTGATGGATAGTGGCAGGCAGGATGGAAAACGACAAAAATCACGATAAATAAAAAAAAAATAATACATTACCTGGCGACACAATGGGTTTGGCTAAATGAAAAAAGCAAAGATAGGCTGATACCCGAGGACAGATTTTACAGACGAGGGGAATTTGGGGAAAAAAAAATGAGAGGTTTTGGAAAAATTCCCAGTGTTTTTGGAGCTTTGGGAGGGGTTTAGGGGCCGGGGACCACACAATCCCCCCGTGTGCGTGTGGCGCCCGCCTTTGGACATAAAAACCTTTCGCGGGGGTTGACTGTGGTTTTTTAAAACCAAAACCCCCAAAAATTTCTTCTAAGTTAAATCCCAAAAATTACGCATTGTCTCCTCATGGGCCTAACGAGGCTACCCCCCCAAACACAGAATTGTTTTTTTAAAAAAAAGGCCCCCAAATTTTTTTAAAAAATTTTTCCACCTGGGGGCATCTTCCCTATGGCAAGTCTGCCCACACTTTTTGACTTTTCAGTTTTCAGTGGAGAACGTAAAAATTTTATATAAAAAATGAAAATCTTGCGATTTTCCGAAATCTAAAATTCATGTGGGCCTATTAAGCGGGCCTCTTTAGGCGGACTTTTTGACGGCGAACGTGGGCTTAAAAAAGTAAAACGTGACGGATAAAAAACTTAATACTGCACAAGCGTAGGGTCGGGGGGGGACTCAGAGGAGCCGCCGGGGGCCCCTTCTGACACAAAAAGGCCCCAAAAAGACCCGAGGGGCCCCCTGTCGCAGGCGATGCTGAAGCATCCCCGTCACCAGGGGGGGTCCTCTTCCTTTATCTCTGTGTTGTTGGGTTTCAAAAGGGAAAAAAGGAATCGGTAAACCCCCCCTCCTAGGTAAGAGGGTTTGAGGGGGACTTCCCTATTAGGGGTTTAAAAAACCTGGATTTTCCATTTTGACAAAAGGGGATACCACTTGTAAGCCCCCAAAAAACTGGGTAGGTTTTTACAGAGTGCAGTTAGCAGTGCTAAATATGTGTTTGGGGTGGTTTTTGTGTGTGGATAGTGGTATTGCATGGTGCATATGTGTTTTACTTTTTGTGTGAAAATTTTTGGTACTATGCTGTATCAGTATAAAAATGTAAAATTGGGGGTTTTAGAGTGCCAATTGTGTGTTTTTGCGGAATGTTGGGCAGAGTAAAAAAAAAAAATTTTTTGGGGGATAGGGGTACTTTAGTGTTTTAAATTTTTATTGTGGGTATAGCGGTCTTTTTTTGGTATATTGGGGAAAATTTTTAAAAATTAGGCGGTTTTGCGGTTTTTTGGGTTGTTGGGATCAAGTGGGAGAAAAGGGAATGTCAGGTAGGTGCTTTTGTGTACTCATCTGGTGCGGTTAGCGGAAATTTTTAGTGATAGGTGTCTTCTAATGTGGGGGGTTAAAAGGGTAAGTATGTGTTATTGGTCTTTTGGGGTTTGCAGTTTTGCGGTTCTATTTTGTGTATAGAAAGTAGTATAATAGTGTGGCGTTGCGGAACTTGTATGTGAAAGTATGTAGTACTACAAAAGGGGGGTTGGCGGTATTTTTATTGTAAAGTGTACACATATATGTGTGAGGTATAGCGGGTACTATGTTATTATAGTTAGTAGTACTACATATATGTGTGTGGTATAGCGGTACTATGTATGTGTATAGTATAGTAGTACTACATATGTGTGTGCGGTATAGCGGTACTATGTATGTGTTATAGTATAGTAGTACTACATATGTGTGTGCGGTATAGCGGTACTATGTATGTGTATATTATAGTAGTACAACTATGTGTGTGCGGTATAGCGGTACTATGTATGTGTATAGATAGTAGTACTACATATGTGTGTGCGGTTATAGCGGTACTATGTATGTGTATAGTATAGTAGTACTACATATGTGTGCAGTATAACGGTAGTATGTACAGGTATGTGTGCAGCATAGTAGTACTACATATATGAGTGCGGTATTGCAGTACTATGTATGTGTATAGTAGTACTACATATATGTGTGAGGTATAGCGGTACTATGTATATGTATAGTATAGTAGTACTACATATATGAGTGCGGTATAGCGGTACTATGTATGTGTATAGTATAGTAGTGCTACATATGTGTGTGCGGTAAAAGCGGTAGTATGTACAGGTATGTGTGCAGTATAGTAGTACTACATATATTTGTGCAGTAAAACCGGTATATGTATCTGTATAGCATAGTAGTACTACATATGTGTGCAGTATAACGGTAGTATGTACAGGTATGTGCGCAGCATAGTAGTACTACATATATGAGTGCGTATAGCGGTACTATGTATGTGTATAGTATAGTAGTACTACATATATGTGTGCGGTATAGCGGTACTATGTATGTGTATAGTATAGTAGTACTACTTATGTGTGTGCGGTATAGCGGTACTATGTATGTGTATAGTATAGTAGTACTACATATGTGTGTGTGGTATAGCGGTACTTGTATGTGTATGTATAGTAGTGCTACATATGTGTGTGCGGTATAGCGGTACTATGTATGTGTATAGTATAGTAGTACTACATATGTGTGTGCGGTATAGCGGTACTATGTATGTGTATATTATAGTAGTACTACATATATGTGTGCGGTATTAGCGGTACTATGTATGTGTATAGTATAGTAGTACTACATATGTGTGTGCAGTATAGCGGTACTATGTATTGTATAGTATAGTAGTACTACATATGTGTGCAGTTATAACGGTAGTTTGTACAGGTATGTGTGCAGCATAGTAGTACTACATATATGAGTGCGGTATTGCAGTACTATGTATGTGTATAGTAGTACTACATAATATGTGTGAGGTATAGCGGTACTATGTATATGTATAGTATAGTAGTACTACATATATGAGTGCGGTATAGCGGTAGTATGTACAGGTTGCGTGCAGTATAGTAGTACTACATATATGTGTGCAGTATAGCGGTACTATGTATGCGTATCGTATAGTATACTACATATCTGTGTGCGGTATAGCGGTACTATGTATGTGTATAGATAGTAGTACTATATATCTGTGTGCGGTATAGTGTTGTATAGCTGTTTGTTTGTTGCATTACATTTTATATAGGTAATTTAGTTAAGATCTAGGTGTTTAGGTGTAGGACACATAACAGGCATTCTTTCCCCAACTGAAGAATTCCTAACTGCATGTTTGAAAAAAGTTCCATTGGTCTTACGATGGGTCGCCTGTTCTATTACATTAAATATAGTGGTATGATTTCCACTTCTTGTTCACCAGACGTCTCTTGTGAATTGGTTGAAGTGACACAGGAGTTTCTTATCCTACAGTATTTCTGCTGCTTGGGATATGACAGGAGTAATGACAGAAAACGGCGGACTGCGTCTTATCGGTGACTGCGGGGACTCGCATCCTTGGTGCATAGTTACTTCCTTTGATCTAAATTCCAAATGATGTTTCTTCAAAGGAGAGTCCTATACTGCTTCCTACGTCCCAGACAGAAAGACTTCAGAGCGTGCAGGATGTAACGTTAATATTCCTAGAGAGTGTGCAGAAGGCGCACTCCTATTCTCCACCGTGCTCACCGGCGCCCCCTGCTGAGCAATGAACTTTGTGTGAGCTATGGAAGGAAACCTTGGGAGAGGAAGACATTATTCCTGGCTCAGTAATGGTTGTAGACCCCTGAAGACGAGAAGATTATCACTGCTATAATACTGACCCCTATTGGCCCGAAATATAATGGTAAACAACTACAGTGCTCCTTACACTATTTATTTCAGTTTACCTATATTCTATGTATAGAAGGTGTGAAAAAAAAATATAAGATTGCAAAGCTTAGCCGCCACAGGGCTTTATAAAATTACTGTGATCCTTTGGTTCGAGCAGCAAAACAAGTAGGAGCAGTGGCGGCATTGGGCAGTGGTGAAATGCATGATTTCCCAGGACCCTCCTTACTAGTGTTGAGCGATACTTTCCGATATCCAAAAATATCGGATCGGAATGGTATCGCCGATATCACTAAAATATCGGCGATACCCGATACCGATACCGGAAGTCCCATGTAAGTCTGTGGGACAGAAATATCGTAACTAAAAAAAACTCTTTCTTTCCTTGTAAACACTAAATAACACACATAGAATACATATTATATATATATATATATATATATATTATATTTCATGTCATTGTGACATATATTATATACATATATTTATAGTTTATACACTTCTACATAGTAAAATAGCCTCTGATTCAATTGCCGGGTAAAGCCGGCTTTTGTGAAAAGACAGAAGCACCCGACATGAAATGACACTTGGTGTACATAGGGTTAACCATGTCTTTTCATGTAGTTTGATATCTGATTTGCACTAACAATTTACATCAGTCTATGTGTGCAAAATTTCACACCTGTAGGGGTTAATTAAAGGTGTAAATTCGTTGTAAAAAAACGGACTTTTTTGCTACGAATTTACACCTTTAATTAACCCCTCAGGTGTGAAATTTTGCACACATAGACTGATGTAATTGTTAGTGAAAACAATAGATCAAACAACTTGAAATGACATGGTTAACTCTATGTAAACCAAGTGTCATTTCATGTCGGGTTCTGCATTTTCACAAAAGCCGGCAATTGAATTAGCGGCTATTATTACTATGTAGAAGTGTATGAACTATAAATATAAATATATATATATATATTGTCACAAATTCAATGACATGTATATATATATATGAGGTGTAAAATTGTTGAAAAAAAATGCGTGGGCTCCCGCCCTATTTTCGCAACCAGACAGACAAAACCAGCGAGTGGGGCAGATAATAATAGCCCAGAAAGGGACCATTATTTTTGCCCCCCCCCCCGGCTACTAACATCTGCCCCCAGAGACCCAGAATAGACAAATCTATATTTAGATTCGCCCTTTCTGGCACTTTGCCCGTCTATTCCCATTGCCCTGTATCGGTGGCGAATGGGTTAATATGGGGTTAAAGCCACCTTGCTATTGAAAGGTGACCTTAAGCCAGGTTAATAATTGAGAGCTGTCAATTAGACAACTATCAATTATTAATCCTATTGCATGAAATAAAAATAAAACACACACACTTTAATTAAAAATCATTTTAATGAAATAAAGACACATGTTTTTGACCATCTTTTATTTTACTGCAAAAACCATTTCCTGTAATAAAAATAAAATAAAAAAGCAAAATTATTCTTACCTATCCCATGCACAGTCAGGTCCCACGGTGTAATCCTTCAGAAAGGGTTAATGTTTACTGCAGGGACCGCAGCTAATGCTGCAGCCTCACAGTAAACCCCCAAATGAATGAGCTCCTCTCCTGGCTGACAGGAGAGGAAGTGGAAAGCTTAATTGATTGCTTTCCACTTTCACTTCAGGTCAGCCAGGGACACAATCAGTGACGTCAGAGGGAACTGGTTAACAAAAATAGGGGTTCCCTTCGAAAAAAAAATGGCGTGGGGTCCCCCCTATTTTTGTTAACCAGCCTGATGAAGCAGACTGCTGAGCAGTGGCGTACCGTGAATGAAGCAGACCATGCAGCTGCTATGGGGCCCGGACAGGTGAGGGGGCCCGCGACGATCGGGTAGCTGTGTTGACACAGTACTACCAGGGGGTCGGCGGGGGAGGGGGAGCGCAGCTCTTCTATATACTCACCCCTCCTGGTGCGGTCTCTGCAGCCCCTGCTCTTCTCCCACGGTCTCCGACGCCTGTGTTCAGCGGTCAGGTGGTACCGCTCATTACAGTCATGAATATGCACATATTCATGACTTTAATGAGCGGTCCTGCGTGACCGCTGAACACTGGCGGCGGAGACCGCGGGAGAAGAGAAAGGGCTGCAGAGACCGCGCCGGTGGAAGGGTGAGTATAAGGGATATTTACCTGTCCCGTTCCACCGTTGCTCGCGTCCTCTTGCTGCAATGTTCAGGTCAGAGGGCGCGATGACGTCGTTAGTGCGCGCCGCGCCCTCTGCCTGATCATTCACTGCTGGAGGACCCCGAAGACAGCGGCGCTCAGCAGTGGAGAGAGGACAGGTAAATATCTCAGGTGCCGGGGCCCTGAGCGAGCGGTGACATCGGCACCTGGTGTCACCCCCTGCTCAGGACACGGGCACCTGGCCCCCAGCGACGAGAGCTGAGTATGTCTTTTTTTTTTTGGTTGCAGCAGCTGCGGCAGCATAAGGGCCTATACTATGGAGCATCTATGGGGGCACAATCTATGGGGGCATGATCTATGGAGCAACTATGGGGGCACAATCTATGGGGGCATAATACATTTTTTGTTTAATGTGTCCCCTCACTGTGCTGGCACTTTACATTTACAATGGCTCTGGGTTTTGTTTTTTTTTGGGGGGGCCCATTCAGACTTTTGCTATGGGGCCCCATGATTTCTATGTACGCCCCTGCTGCTGAGGCATGGTATTTAAGGCTGTTAAGGAACCAATATCCATGGACCTTGCCAGCAGCGTCGGACTGGAGTACCTTGGGCCCACCAGAGAAAAATTATTCTTGGGGCCCACCATCATACTTCCCAACCTTTGAAGAAGGGAAAGAGGGACAAAGGCTGTGGCACGCTGTGCCTGCTGCAGCAAATTTTAGGCCATGCCACGTTGCACCACAGACTGTCCAGGAGTTGGTGGATGCTTTAGTCCAGGTGTGGGAGGAGATCCCTCAGGAGACCATCCGTCGCGCTCATCAGGAGCATGCCCAGAAGTTGTAGGGAGGTCATACAGCATACCTCCCAAATTTTGAAGACAGGAAAGAGGGTTAAAGGCTGCGGCGCGCAAATTTTAAGCCACGCCCCGACCACACCCATTTCACAGCTAATCACACCTATATCCTCGCCCCAACCGTACCCATGCCGATACAGCTGACCCTCCGATGACGGTTGGGGGGCCCACTGCTGGCACCGGGCCCCCCCACCGCCTGTTCAGGCCCCATAGCTTCCGGGCGGCAGAGCAGGGAGAGCGATTCTCCCTGCTCTGCCGCAGAATGTAACTGTATCGGCGTGCTGTGCACGCTGATACAGTTACTGTAGCGTAGCTCCGGGTGGGCCCCCTCAGAGCACGGGGCCCAGGGCCACCGCCCCCTCTGCCCCGCGACCTATCCTTTCAAATCAGGGCCCACCACGCAGGAGCTGGGGCCCAACGGAGGTTTCTCCGGTGTCCTGGTGGCTCAGTCCGACCCTGCTTGCCAGCCTGATAATACCAGGCCACAGCAGTCTGCTTATCTTTGCTGGTTAACAAAAATAGGGGATCCCGTCGAAAAAAATTGGCGTGGGGTCCCCCCTATTTTTGTTAACCAGCCAGATGAAGCAGACTGCTGAGGCCTGGTTTTTCAGGCTGTTAAGGAGCCAAGATCCATGGACCTTGCCAGCCTGATAATACCAGGCCACAGCAGTCTGCATATCTTGGCTGGTTAACAAAAATAGGGGATCCCCTCGAAAAAAATTGGCGTGGGGTCCCCCCTATTTTTGTTAACCAGCCAGATGAAGCAGACTGCTGAGGCCTGGTTTTTCAGGCTGGTAATGAGCCAATATCCATGGACCTTGCCAGCCTGATAATACCAGGCCACAGCAGTCTGCTTAGCTTGGCTGGTTAACAAAAATAGGGGATCCCCTCGAAAAAAAAAACAGCGTAGGGGTCCCCCTATTTTTGTTAACCAGCCAAGTAAAATGCAGACTGCTGCGGCCTGGTATTAAAAGACTGTCAAGGCCCATGGATTTTGGCCCTCAACAGCCTGATAATACCAGGCTACAGCAGCCCCACATTTGGCGCATCAAAAGATGTGCCAATTGTGGCACTTTACCCGGCTCTTCCCACTGCCCTGTAGCGGTGGCAAGTGGGGTAATAAGGGGTTAATGTCACCGTTGAATGCACGGTGACAATAAGCCCGGTTAATAATGGAGAGGTGTCAATAAGACACCGATCCATTATTAATCCCAAAGTTTTTAAATGTATAAAAAAAAGACACAGCAAGAAAAAAGTATTTTAATGAAATAAAAGAGACAACACAGTTTTCATTTCTTTTATTGTACTCTCATTCCTGCGACGCCATCGATCTCCTGTAAAAAAAAGGAAAAAAAACAAACCAACAGTATACCACCTGTCCGACGCAGTCCATAGTAACGAGTGTCCCACGACGATCCAGCTCTGCTACATCGGAATGACAGGCAGAGCCTGACATCCCAGCGCAGCACAGCTGATTACCTGCTTCCCCGGTGGTGACGTCATCGGACTGACTGCTTTACGGCCGGATTACCCAGCAGTCACTGCAGTTATCGCGAGAAACTGCATGTGACCGCCGGGGAAAGATGATGGCGGCCATCAACCAGTCCAGGCCGTGACCACCGGAGATCTTCTGCCAGGTAAGTGCCGCTGACTCCTGACAGACCCGACCGACGGACACTCACACTGACAGTGACAATTCCGATTCCGGTATACGATATATGGGAAATATCGAAAGTCAATATCGAAAGTCCGATACAGCTAATATCGGCCGATACCCGATACTTGCGGTATCGTATCGCTCAACACTACTCCTTACCATTGAGTCCCAAGGAGCAAGCCAAAAATATTAATGCTCTCTGATAAGAGAGAGAACAATGCACACAAATCTCCTGCTCTGACATATATGGCGGTATTATGTGGCTTTACATGCAGTGTTTTGTGGTGTTTCGAATGGGAATTGTATCCAGGCATTGAATGGCTGAGTGATTTGCTCACTGTATGGAGGTAATATTTATGCACTGTATCATGGCATTAATTTACAAAGATCACTTTTAAAACACAGGAAATCCACCTAAAATGATACGAAGGCTCTGCATTGTGCCTGTTCCCTGAACCCCATTTTCCATCAAGAGGAAGATTAGGAACAATGATGTCTTATACAATGGAACGTCCCCTATAATCCGGCAGGATATTATGTATCAGGTGGAATGGTTACAGTATCACCGGACATGGCGACGATATGGGCAACTCCAGAACATGATATCCCAATGACATGTGGAAACAAATTCCAGAATATAAAAGTTACAAACCGACAAGAGCTGAAGTGCTGATCGCTTCTTCCGGAGTGCACAAATATTTTGGTGTGATGATAATAAGTGGAGGATTTATTTAATCTCTTGTTCTTCTTCCTTCCGGTACAAAGCATTTTCCTTTCTAGAGAAACAAGACAGATTCTCAATGTGTCGCACAATGGCACATTTCCTCTGTAATTAGGACACTTGCTGAAGATGCAGCTTTCACAAAAGCCTTAAAAACAAAAGTGTTACAATGAAGCGTCATCCCATCCACCATCCCTGCGGTGTCCTGTGCTGGATTTAAACCCACAGAGAAGTCTGGCTTTAAAGGAGAATCGACTCCCCAAACTGTGCCTGTCCAGGGCCCCTGCCTGTTTTGAGTCATGAGTCAGGGACCATCACCCGCTTTACTAATTCCTATAACCATTTATTTCAACGCAATAAATATTATTCCAGCCCTCAGAACCCAACAATCTTACTTTTTAATAATTAGCCTTATTGGTGCTGGACAAAATGTATTTAAAGGAAAATGACATCAGGCATGCAAAATCACTCCCAGCACCCCTTCATCTAGCATGCAGCATGCCGGTATTCTTCCGGTGCCCTGATACCAATGCTAACTTGCAGTTTAGAAGATAATAATCTAGTATATCTAGTAGATTTCTCGGGAACCTTTTTTCTAGTATCACAGTGGTAAGCGTAAATCACAGTCTACCTTAATCTGTAGGTGCATGGGTCATTCCCAATGTGTCCAGGATACTGGGAAGATTCAGTGCAGGTTTATGGCCCAGGAGAGGCTGCAGGCTGTGCCCTATGCAGTTGCGCACGTCACAAGCGCCAGTCCACTGAAAAGCAGCAGACATATATCTGGGCAACAGAGGCTGCAGTTCTGCCTGGAGATGGCTTTCCAGGGGGTTTGATGCTATGTGTATGGGATGGCTACAGAATGGGAGGTTCGATGAGGAGCTGTCCAGACAGTGGTGCTGAATACAGAAGAGACTCTTGTTATATGGGCATTGCTGAGGGAACCCCCATTACAAAGAGATTCTGCATATTAATCATTAATTTACTTATGGCAGCAGATGTGGCAGTGCTGTGTAATGGGGTGCTCTGGGAATGAACCCCAATATCAAATCCCTTATCAGCAGATATATTGGGCCTGGTTTTAAACAAAGTGGAGCCCTGGGCAAAAGTTTTAAGTGGGGCCACAAATAATAACGTATTCCTCATCACACAGAAACATTTTGGGTTTTTTTTTTACATCCGCTGAGTTCGAGATGTTAAACGAGCGTGATCAACAATATTGAAGTCATTTCTTTGCTTTTTCCTGGCCTTTTTAAACAGGGTGACAGAAAATGATGTGCACAGAACGATCACTAATAGATCAATCTGTCCCCACACATTATCATGTTATCGACAGCACATCTGCAGTTTACACTGAGTGATGTGCTGCTGAGAACAATGATTTCTGTTCCAGCATAAGCAGTCCAATTACCCAGTGAATGAGCAGCATTTTACTCGTTTGTTGGGCGATTGAGAACATGTTTACAGCTATAAACTCTTGTCTGTGCTTCCAGGATTTATAAATGTGGATGCTAAATACACACACTGAGACACAAACATTATATGATACACACACATATGTATGCAAAGAGCATATGCACACACATGTATGTATACACAGAGCAAATACATGCAAACACGGAGCACATACATATAATATATTCACAGAGCACATACATACAGATATATGCATACACAGAGCACATACATACAGATATATGCATACACAGAGCACATACATATAGATGCATGCATACACAGAGCACATACATATAGATGCATGCATACACAGAGCACATACATACAGATATGCATACACAGAGCACATACATTACAGAAACATGCATACACAGAGCACATACATTACAGATACATGCATACACAGAGCACATACATTACAGATACATGCATATACAGAGCACATACATTACAGATACATGCATACACAGAGCACATACATTACAGATACATGCATACACAGAGCACATACATTACAGATACATGCATACACAGAGCACATACATTACAAATACATGCATACACAGAGCACATACATTACAGATACATGCATACACAGAGCACATACATTACAGATACATGCATACACAGAGCACATACATTACAGATACATGCATACACAGAGCACATACATTACAGATACATGCATACACAGAGCACAAAAATTACAGATACATGCATACACAGAGCACATAAATTACAGATACATGCATACACAGAGCACATACATTACAGATACATGCATACACAGAGCACATACATTACAGATACATGCATACA
The DNA here is from genome assembly GCA_033576555.1 of Oophaga sylvatica. NCBI lineage: Eukaryota > Metazoa > Chordata > Amphibia > Anura > Dendrobatidae > Oophaga > Oophaga sylvatica. Next base: position 76,945,925 of record JARQOD010000009.1, read on the forward strand.
CAGAGCACATACATTACAGATACATGCATACACAGAGCACATACATTACAGATACATGCATACACAGAGCACATACATTACAGATACATGCATACACAGAGCACATACATTACAGATACATGCATACACAGAGCACATACATTACAGATACATGCATACACAGAGCACATACATTACAGATACATGCATACACAGAGCACATACATTACAGATACATGCATACACAGAGCACATAAATTACAGATACATGCATACACAGAGCACATACATTACAGATACATGCATGCACATACAGTAGTGTTCAAAATAATAGCAGTATGTTAAAAAACATGACTTAATCACATATCTTTATGCTAGTTTTTATTTCCAGCATTGTGAACATTGCACACTATTTTCTAATGCAAAACATAAAGAGAAATGTAGATAACATTTAACTACTTTACAGAAAATAGCAAAAACTGAACATTGGGCTGTTATAAAAAAAATAGCAGTGTCTGCATTTGTCTTTACACACTCACAATATGTGTTTTTTTGTGGATTTATAATTCCTGTGAATCAATAACCTAATATTTCATTGTTATCCACAGTTATTTAGAATGGCTTCACATCTATGTTCCATAGAGTCACCCAACTTCTGGCCCCGGTCAACTGTTATTCCAGCCCTGGATGCTCAGACTACATCCCACAATTTTTTGGCATTTGTTGGCTTTGTCTTTAGAAACTGAATTTTTTATGTCAACCCACAAGTGTTGTATCGGATTAAGGTCCGAGGATTGGGCCGGCCGCTCCATAACCTCAATTTTGTTGGACTGGAACCAAGATTTTGTTCGTTTCCTGGTGTGTTTAGGGTCATTGTCTTGGTGAAACTCCCATTTCAAGGGTATATCCTCTTCAGCATAAGGCAACATGTCCTCTTCAAGTATTTTAATATGTAAAACCTGGTCCGTGATCCTGGTGTGCTGTAAATGGGTCCGGCGCCATAGTAAGAGAAACATGCCCATATCATGATGCTTCCTCCATGCTTCACTGTCTGCAGTGTATACTGTGGCTGCTGATTTTGGAGGTCATCTGATGAACTGTCAGTGGCCCTTGGACGCAAAAAGAACAATTTTACTTTCATCAGACCACAGAATGTTTCTCCATTTCTCTTTAGGCCAGTTGATGTGTTCTTTGGCACATTGTATCCGCTTCAGTACATGTCTTTTTCTAACAGTGGGACTTTGTGGGACTTCCTGCTGAGAGATTAGCATCACACCGGCGTCTTCTAACACAGTCCTATAGATGAAGAAACAGCCGCACTCAAGATATGCTTTTTTATATGTAAATTATAGGTAAATGTATTAAGGTCACCACAGAGAAAATAATAGTGTGCCGAGGTAACGTTTCAACCCAATAATGGGTCTTTTTCAAACCTCACTTAGGAAGGGGAAGAAAATAGAAGCAAGGCCACAGTGGAGAAGTGTAAAAAATCCCGGTTAGGGCTAAGAAAAATATAGGATCCTCTGTCAGGGCGCAAAGAGGACAAGGGTCCTGGCAAGAGCTTGGGGTCCAGAGTAGAGGCGCCGTCTGTGTGGCCCACGACGACCAATCCACTTTCCAGGAAACTGAAGATGGCACATTCCCTGAGTTTTTCCAGCAAGTTGGTGCACCACCACATTATGTGTCAAGTCCGAGCATTCCTATATAAACAGTTTCCTGGAAAGTGGATTGGTTGTCATGGGCCAGTTGAATGGCCACTAAGTTCTCCCGATCTGACCCATTAGACTTTTATCTTTGGGGTCATCTGAAGGCAATTGTCTATGCTGTGAAGATACGAGATGTGCAGCATTTGAAACAACGGATACTGGAAGCCTGTGCTAGCATTTCTTCTGCAGTGTTGCTATCAGTGTGTCAAGAGTGGGAGAAGAGGGTTGCATTGACAATCCAACACAATGGGCAGGACTTTGAACACATTTTAGAAGTGGTCATAAACTTGTAAATAACTCATGAAAGAATAAAGTTATGTTAAAACCAATCACATCATTGTTTTTCTTGTGAAATTCTCAATAAGTTTCATGTGTCACATGACCCTCTTCCCATTTGAATAAAATAAAATTGGATCCAAAATGGCCGACTTCAAAATGGCCGCCATGGTCACCACCCATCTTGAAAAGTTTTCCCCCTCCCATATACTAATGTGCCACAAACAGGAAGTTGATATCACCAACCATTCCCATTTTATTTAGGTGTATCCATATAAATGGCCCACCCTGTACATACATGCATGCACATATATACAAATACATGCATTCAAATACATACTTATGGACACATGCATGCACATATGCACAGAGACATGCATGCAAATACAGAGACATGCATGCACATACATACAGATACATGCATGCACAAGCTCATACAGAGACATGCATGCACATACATACAGAGACATGCATGCACATACATACAGATACATGCATGCACATACACACAGAGACATGCATGCACATACATACAGAGACATGCATGCACAAGCTCATACAGAGACATGCATGCACAAGCTCATACAGAGACATGCATGCACAAGCTCATACAGAGACATGCATGCACATACATACAGAGACATGCATGCATATACATACAGAGACATGCATGCACATACATACAGAGACATGCATGCACATACATACAGAGACATGCATGCACAAGCTCATACAGAGATATGCATGCACATACATACAGAGACATGCATGCACATACAGAGACATGCATGCACATACATACAGAGACATGCATGCACATACATACAGATACATGCATGCACATACATACAGAGACATACATGCACAAGCTCATACAGAGACATGCATGCACATATATACAGAGACATGCATGCACATACATATAGAGACATGCATGCACATACATATAGAGACATGCATGCACTACATACATATAGAGACATGCATGCACACGCTCATACATATACATACACACACAATAGAATACTTACCAGTCTCCTCTTCAGTTCTTCGAAACTCCCACAGTACAGGGCTTGTGGTGACATCATGATCACATGACCAGTCACATGCTCGTGATGTTGCAGAGTACAAGACCAGTGGTGACATCACGATCACATGACTGTGATGTCACTAAAGGTCCTAAAGCAGTCTCAACATCAGGAATTAGATTGATTATGCAGAGCTATTTTCAATCTAATTTTTGCTGTAGACACTGGGGACCCCTGAGAGAGCGGGGGCCCTTGGCAATTGCCCAGTCTTCTTCTGCCCCCCAACGCTGGCCCTGCCTATGTCTTGGATGATCTGATTCCTACATACATTTGTCTATAATACATAGCTTCCCCAGGCAGATAATATTGGTCGATCCCCTTACCTGGAGTATTAAAATAGTACAGAGAGTTCATTGATCTAACAACAGACTGGTGGTAAAGAATACCTTTTTTTCTTGTATAAACATTTTAATAATCCTGATACTATAACTGTGGCTCCTTGTATGGTCGACCGCAAGTGATTCCACAGCTTCATTTACAAAACAGATGCATTCAGCTACCTTAATCCCATTGGGCCCCTGCATCTATTTTTGGAATAGAGATTTGGGCAATCAATGTATATGCAAAGGAGATGATCAATGCTTGGTGTCTCTGAGGAAGCAGCACTCTTACCGAGTGTGTGTATGGGAATTTAAAGTCAATTTCAGGAGCTTGGCAGTAATTTGACAATGGCAATGTATATTGGCGTGGATGCATTAAAGATGAAGAATGCTTGTACAGTATATAATTAATGAGATGTCAAATATTAAATACATATGTGGAACCTGTGGTGCAAATAAATGGACATGCTATAAATAGATAGATAATAGTAGATAGATGATAGATAGATAGATAGATAATAGATATGAGATAGAGAAGGATAGATAGATAGATAGATAGATAGATAGATAGATAGATAGATAGATAGATAGATAGATATAGATAGATAGAGGATAGATAGATAGATAGATAGATAGATAGATGATAGATAGATAGATAGATAGATAGATAGATAGATATAGATAGATAGATAGATAGATAGATAGATAGATAGTAGAAGATAGATAGATAGATAGATAATGATACTCTTTCTGGGTTGATTGATGACCGATTAGTTAATGTTTCTCTTTTCCCCTTGGCCATTTACAGTCCTAGCGCTACATTGTATTACAGTATGTGACAATTTAATCCACACATCTATGTGAAATTTCCAGGCAGCATTATATTTATCCCAGCAACCTCCCCAAGACATTTTCCGGGGGCACTACAAAGTATGTTCCAGCAGTCACCCTATCACACAGCCGGCCGCATTCACCGCCTGGAGCTTGTTTAGCTGTCATTTTTTTTAGTTGACATCAGTTAATAATGATTTTCTGCTGAAGTTCCGCATCTCATGAAATCTCCACAATGTGACAAATGACTTTAAGATTGGATCTGGGGCGTTCTGGTGTCCGGACAAGATATCTCTAGTGTTTAACAGTAAGAAAAAAATTAATTATTTAAAAATCATATGTGCAATCTCTATACAGAGATGCTATAGACTGAGAGGGTGGTATACAGAGGTGCTATAGACTGAGGGTGGAATACAGAGGTGCTATAGACTGAGGGGTGGTATACAGAGGTGCTATAGACTGAGGGGTGGAATACAGAGATGCTATAGACTGAGGGGGTGGTATACAGAGGTTCTATAGACTGAGGGGTGGAATACAGAGGTGCTATTGACTGATGGGGTGGTATACAGAGGTACTATAGACTAAGGGGGTATACAGAGGTGCTATAGACTGAGGGGGTGAACATACGTATCATTGGTGCAACCTGTGCAGCCGCACAGGGGCCCAAGAGGTGAGGGGGCCCAAAAGCAGGTGCAATTTTGCATTTTTAGGAGATCTTGGGCTGCAAAGTGCCCATGTGTTGTTCTTGCACAGGGGCCCTTTTCTGACTTTGTCCGCCAGTGTGGTATACAGAGGTTCTATAGACTGAGGGGGTGGTATACAGAGGTGCTATAGGCTGAGGGGGTGGTATACAGAGGTGCTATAGACTGAGGGGGTAGAATACAGATGTGCTATAGACTGACAGGGTGCTATACAGAGGTGCTATAGACTGAGGGGGTGGTATACAGAGGTGCTAAAGACTGAGGGGTGGAATACAGAGGTTCTATAGACTGAGGGGGTGGTATACAGAGGTGCTATAAACTGAGGGGGTGGTATAGAGAGGTGCTATAGACTGACGGTGTTCTATACAGAGGTACTATAGACTGAGGGGTGGAATACAGAGGTGCTATAGACTGAGGGTGGAATACAGAGGTGCTATAAACTGAGGGGGTAGAATACAGAGGTGTTATAGACTGAGGGGGTGATATACAGAGGTGCTATAGACTGAGGGGGTGGAATACAGAGGTGCTATAGACTGAGGGGTGGTATACAGAGGTGCTATAGACTGAGGGGGTGGTATACAGAGGTTCTATAGACTGAAGGGGTGGTATACAGAGGTGCTATAGACTGAGGGGGTGATATACAGAGGTGCTATAGACTGAGGCGGTGGTATACAGAGGTTCTATAGACTGAAGGGGTGGTATACAGAGGTTCTATAGACTGAAGGGTGGTATACAGAGATGTTATAGACTGAGGGGTGGAATACAGAGGTGCTATAGACTGAGGGGTGGTATACAGAGGTGCTATAGACTGAGGGGTGGTATACAGAGGTGCTATAGACTGAGGGGGTGGTATTCAGAGGTTCTATAGACTGAAGGGGTGGTATACAGAGGTGCTGTAGACTGAGGGGTGGAATACAGAGGTGCTATAGACTGAGGGGGTAGAATACAGAGGTGTTATAGACTGAGGGGGTGATATACAGAGGTGCTATAGACTGAGGGGGTGGTATACAGAGGTGCTAAAGACTAAGGGGTGGAATACAGAGGTGCTATAGACTGAGGGGGTGGTATACAGAGGTGCTATAAACTGAGGGGGTGGTATAGAGAGGTGCTATAGACTGACGGTGTTCTATACAGAGGTACTATAGACTGAGGGGTGGAATACAGAGGTGCTATAGACAGAGGGTGGAATACAGAGGTGCTATAAACTGAGGGGGTAGAATACAGAGGTGTTATAAACTGAGGGGGTGATATACAGAGGTGCTATAGACTGAGGGGGTGGAATACAGAAGTGCTATAGACTGAGGGGTGGTATACAGAGGTGCTATAGACTGAGGGGGTGGTATACAGAGGTTCTATAGACTGAAGGGGTGGTATACAGAGGTGCTATAGACTGAGGGGGTGATATACAGAGGTGCTATAGACTGAGGCGGTGGTATACAGAGGTTCTATAGACTGAAGGGGTGGTATACAGAGGTTCTATAGACTGAAGGGGTGGTATACAGAGATGTTATAGACTGAGGGGTGGAATACAGAGGTGCTATAGACTGAGGGGGTGGTATACAGAGGTGCTATAGACTGAGGGGTGGTATACAGAGGTGCTATAGACTGAGGGGGTGGTATTCAGAGGTTCTATAGACTGAAGGGGTGGTATACAGAGGTGCTGTAGACTGAGGGGTGGAATACAGAGGTGCTATAGACTGAGGGGTAGAATACAGAGGTGTTATAGACAGGGGGTGATATACAGAGGTGCTATAGACTGAGGGGGTGGAATACAGAGGTGCTATAGATAGGGGGTGGTATACAGAGGTGTTATAGACGAGGGGGTGATATACAGAGGTGTTATAGACTGAGGGGGTGGAATACAGAGGTGCTATAGACTGAGGGTGGTATACAGAGGTGCTATAGACTGAGTGGTTGTGTACAGAGTGCAATAACTGAAGGGTGTAACAGAGGTGCTATAGACTGAGGGTGGAATACAGGGGTGCTATAGACTGAGGGGGTGGTATACAGAGGTGTTATAGACTGAGGGGTGTATACAGAGGTGCTATAGACTGAGGGGGTGGAATACAGAGGTGCTATAGACTGAGGGGTGGTATACAGAGGTGCTATAGACTGAGGGTGGTATACAGAGGTGCTATAGACTGAAGGGGTGGTATACAGAGGTTCTATAGACTGAAGGGGTGGTATACAGAGGTGCTATAGACTGAGGGGTGGAATACAGAGGTGCTATAGACTGAGGGGGTAGAATACAGAGGTGTTATAGACTGAGGGGGTGATATACAGAGGTGCTATAGACTGAGGGGGTGGAATACAGAGGTGCTATAGACTGAGGGGGTGGAATACAGAGGTGCTATAGACTGAGGGGGTGGAATACAGAGGTGCTATAGACTGAGGGGGTGATATACAGAGGTGTTATGGATTATGTGAGTTTATATAGCATTAGAGACTTGGAGAGTAAAGTAAAAATCCTCCTTTTGTCTTCAGCTGTGCTGCCTCCTAAAACCACTAATTAACTCCTCGCCTCTCTTGCATTAATACCTATGTTATGGCTTCTCCTCATTCTCTCAGAAATTGTTAAAATGTTTTTATTGATTTTAGCAATAGGTACATGAAAAAAATCTCTTTGAACTGCTAAAGCCGACAGGTCTAGGAGAGGACGTCTTGAATACATAACACAATGGGAAAGAAATGTGCAGAGGAAATGAGTCTTAATTTGGAAGACACTAAGTCCTATTTTCCAGAATGGTACAAACAATTTAATTGCATGCCTGTCCTAAAGAAACGGGAACACTGCATCCTACACAATAAGCATGAAAGCGTGTACAAGAATATAACTACTATAATACTGCCCCTATGTACAAGAATATAACTACTATAATACTGCCACTATGTACAAGAATATAACTACTATAATACTGCTCCTATTACAAGAATATAACTACTATAATACTGCTCCTATGTACAAGAATATAACTACTATAATACTGTTCCTGTGTACAAGAATATAACTACTATAATACTGCTCCCTATATACAAGAATATAACTACTATAATACTGCTCCTATGTACAAGAATATAACTACTATAATACTGCCCTATGTACAAGAATATAACTACTATAATACTGCCACTATGTACAAGAATATAGCTACTATAATACTGCTCCCTATATACAAGAATATAACTACTATAATACTGCTCCCTATTACAAGAATATAACTACTATAATACTGCCACTATGTACAAGAATATAACTACTATAATACTGCTCCCTATATACAAGAATATAACTACTATAATACTGCTCCCTATATACAAGAATATAACTACTATAATACTGCTCCTATGTACAAGAATATAACTGCTATAATACTGCCACTATGTACAAGAATATAACTACTATAATACTGCTCCCTATATACAAGAATATAACTACTATAATACTGCTCCCTATATACAAGAATATAACTACTATAATACTGCTCCCTATATACAAGAATATAACTACTATAATACTGCTCCTATGTACAAGAATATAACTACTATAATACTGCTCCTATGTTCAAGAATATATCTACTATAATACTGCTCCCTATATACAAGAATATAACTACTATAATACTGCTCCTATGTTCAAGAATATAACTACTATAATACTGCTCCCTATATACAAGAATATAACTACTATAATACTGCTCCTATGTACAAGAATATAACTACTATAATACTGCCCCTATGTACAAGAATATAACTACTATAATACTGCTCCTATGTACAAGAATATAACTACTATAATACTGCTCCTATGTACAAGAATATAACTACTATAATACTGCTCCTATGTACAAGAATATAACTATATTAAGCCCTTAACAAGAATATAACTACTATAATACTGCCCCTATATACAAGAATATAACTACTATAATACTGCTCCTGTGTACAAGAATATAACTACTATAATACTGCTCTTATGTACAATTATTATAATACTGCCATAATATATAAGATATAACTCTTATCATTGCATTTGGCATGTTGTAGTGTAATATTCCTTAGATCTCTTTTTTCAGGTACGAGTCTATTGTGATTTCTTTCTGGAGTCCTGATCTAACCTTGAATACAACGCTGTTTGAGAAATATGAGAAATCAATAGATTTTTATTGGCTGCATAATGATATCTTGAGAAATGTCTGACACCCTGAGCAGTGGATTTAACCTCTCATCCGCTGGGGTGAGCTCCAAACTATAAAACCAGAGTGCCAGGTGTAAGTGTTTTCCAGGTTGGAGGCTCAGTAGCACATTTATTAGTCATTATTAGATACATTGTAATTCATCCAGCCGCTTTTCTATTGGATAACAAGAATCTGAAGAGTGGACAGAACCAGTGTTACAGACAGAGGCTTTAGACAGCAGTTCTCCTCCACTTCCCTTTTTGCCATTTTCATTTGAGCCAAAGTCATACTACCATACCATTACAAGGTGATACTTCCGTATACTGTATAGTCCACCCCATAGTGACCAAATAATATCACTAAATAAATAATACTGCATAATACTGCATACACATAATAGGAGGGGTAAAATGCATAAGGTTTAAATCATTGAATTGAATGAACAATGGTTGTAAATTTTTGCAGATCTTATATATGTGTTGATTATTGATCCTGTGTAACAAATTGTAAATGTTTACAATGTTTACAATTGTTTCAATAAAAGTTTCTTGATTTAAAAAAAAACAACTTTGTGATCATAAATCAGAGGAGATGAGAGCAGAAGAATGAAGGTCAGAATTATAAATGCTAAGTCAGTTTCAGCTCACTGAAGGATCCTCAGTCACCTCATTGAGTATCTAGCAGTAGTACAACCTAGAGGCTATAAAATCCTAATGTTGTTAAAAAAAAAATAAAACTCAATTCCAAAATGATTTAAGTAAAAGGAAAAAAAATTGTCTCTGGAAGTTTCGCTGTCCTTTAAAATCAGCGCCATCTGGCAGCTTTGACAATACTGACTCCATGTACACATTGTACTCGACTGCGGCGTCCTGCGATTTTGTTTGTTGCTGTGTTGTACATTGAGGAAAAACATAATGATTATCTTTTACTGAAACATAAAAGTTTCCATGGAAACCTCGCCGTTTGCCGAAGATGCAGCTGTTTATATTATGTCAGATGTTATTAAAACAATATATTTTCAATAACGCGGTATAATTATAGCGGTCATATAGCGTTTAACGCTGAGCGCCTCCGTCATCTGCTTCTAAAAGAAACCAAAATATGAGCCGTGAATGAAATGTTTGCTCCAAAATTCCCGCTGATGCCGGACCTTTTCTTCCGATGGGTCAGGGGTTGAGGATTTCCTCTACTGAGTTTTGGCGCAATCATAAGTTTTTGAGGGTGACAACCACTAATGGCAGAAGGAAGAGAACGGTCTCTCTACCGCCACCTATAGTTGGCTAATCTGAAAGTCAACGAATAACCCCTTTTATGGGGTCATCAGGAAATTTAAGGGCGGTGCACCAACGGGGCGAGTTATGTTTCTTTTTAAGTTATTACATTGTCTGCTTTTATTAAAAGGAAAATGAAGGTGTTTTTTCTAACAACAAACTCTTTTTTCAAAGACTAGTGCCCTCTATAAGACTGGTTGTCTGTGGATTCTTTACTGTGGTTCGATCCTAAGAACAAGTTGGATAACTTCGAAACGTGAAGACAATAAAAACCGCATGACCGCATATTGATTCATCCTGGGCGTCCTGTTTCATCTGTGGAATTTGCAGAAAATCACCATCATTTTCCTTTTAATAGTTTCCTGGTTTTTAACCCTTGGCGTGCAGCAACTGGTTATAATGCTGAGAAATAGTTGTGCAATCACAACCTCTTCAGATGAGCAAGTTTCCTTATCCTTCATCCTGACACCTAGTGCTCTGTTTGTTTCCCAGTGTTTTTCCTGATGGCCTGCTCTTTTACAACTCTTTTTTTTTCATTCCGGCTATCCTCTTTAAAGACATTTAGCAGCATTAGAGTGTGGGGGGACACATACCCCAACTGATTACATCTAGTTATTAAATTATCCATTTCCTGGAGGAACTATAGAGGAACAGCACAACAGAGTGGAGGTACTACTGGAGCGGCCCTGCCGGAACGGCACTGCCGGAGAGGCCCTCCTGGAGCTGCCCTGCCAGAGCGGCCCTGCCGGAGAAGCTCTCCTGGAGCTGCCCTGCCAGAGCGGCACTGCCGGAGAAGCTCTCCTGGAGCTGCCCTGCCAGAGCGGCCCTGCCGGAGAAGCTCTCCTGGAGCTGCCCTGCCAGAGCGGCACTGCCGGAGAAGCTCTCCTGGAGCTGCCCTGCCAGAGCGGCCCTGCCGGAGAAGCTCTCCTGGAGCTGCCCTGCCAGAGCGGCACTGCCGGAGAAGCTCTCCTGGAGCTGCCCTGCCAGAGCGGCACTGCCGGAGAAGCTCTCCTGGAGCTGCCCTGCCAGAGCGGCCCTGCCGGAGAAGCTCTCCTGAGCTGCCCTGCCAGAGCGGCACTGCCGGAGAGGCCCTCCTGGAGCTGCCCTGCCAGAGCGGCCCTGCCGGAGAAGCTCTCCTGGAGCTGCCCTGCCAGAGCGGCACTGCCGGAGAGGCCCTCCTGGAGCTGCCCTGCCAGAGCGGCCCTGCTGGAGAAGCTCTCCTGGAGCTGCCCTGCCAGAGCGGCACTGCCGGAGAGGCCCTCCTGGAGCTGCCCTGCCAGAGCGGCCCTGCCGGAGAAGCTCTCCTGGAGCTGCCCTGCCAGAGCGGCACTGCCGGAGAAGCTCTCCTGGAGCTGCCCTGCCAGAGCGGCACTGCCGGAGAGGCCCTCCTGGAGCTGCCCTGCCAGAGCAGATATTCTAGTAATTGGTAAACGCCAAACTGTCCGAGCTCCGTGATGGATGACTACGTGTGACTGCAGGCGGCCAATACAATCAATAGACATAATCAATAATCCTTCTCTAATGACTCAGCGTCTGATCGACTGCTACAAGCACAAAGAAATATGGAAAAAAAGGGATAAACATTGTCGTCTCCTGAATAATCAATATAACAGGGTCACGATAGGAGGTTGAATCTCCAGATAAATGCAAAGTGGCCAACTTCATGGAGATTATTCTAATCCAGATTATTACTGATTTCCTGTGAAGTTGGCCATGCTGTGAAAAGACAAGAACAGATCAGATTCTATTACACTACATCAGAATAAATTAGCGTAGATCAGATTAAATTAAATTATACCAAATTAGATAAAAATCTGATTAGATTATATCAGATTAGATCATATTAAAATGGATTATATTAGATGAGATAAAATCAGATAAATCCGGAATAAGTCTAATAAAACTTAATTAAATTAGATTCAAATAAATCATATTGGATTAGATTATACTAAATTAGATCAGATTAGACCAGATCAGATTAGGTTATATCAGATAAGATAAAATTTAGATTAGACTAGAATAGATCAGATTAGGTTTGATTAAATCAAATTCAAATAAATAATTTTGGATTGGATTACACTAGATTAGACAGCTCAGATTAGGTTCGATTATATAGGTCTAGATAAAAATCAGATTAGACTAGAACAGATCTGATTCAATCAGATTAAAATAAATAAATCACATTGGATCCGATTACACTAGATTAGAACAGATTAGATTAAACCAGATCAAATTAAATTACAACAAAATTAGACTAAATCAGAATAGATTACACCACATCTGATTAGATTGTATTAGGCAATCAGGTCAAATCATCATAAATTACACTAGATTAGAACATATCAGATGAAATTATTTCATATCAGATTAGATCAGATTATAATAAATTAGATCAGAGTAGATTAGTTCACATTGGGTTAAGGGTATGCCACACTAAACGAGATCGCAAACGAGATCGCAAATGAGATCACTAAAACGTCACTATTTTGCGATCTCGTTAGCGACCTCGTTGTGTGTGGCATGTAGCACGATGTGGCCCCTGCTGTGATGTCGCTGATCGCTCACTAGCATTCTGGACCGTTTTTTGATCGTTGGTGTCCCGCTGGTGAGCCTATATCGGTGTGTTTGGCACCTTTTGCGAACGACGAGCGACCTCGTTTGTGACGCATATGGTGTTTAGCGTCACGGAATGGATCGCAATATCTGTAAGTTCTCTTTTGCGTCACAGA
>JARQOD010000009.1:76959100-77004783 GCA_033576555.1 Oophaga sylvatica
CCTGCAGCAGATTCCAAGCAGCAGCATGAAGGGCACATTCCAGTAGAGGTACAACAAGTTGCAGAATGCCCAGCACAGCCGCCTGCAGCAGATTCCAAGCAGCAGCATGGACATTTTTCAGCAGAGGGACTACAAGTCTCAGAATGCCAAGCACCACAGTTGGGCAGTGGACATGTGCCGGTAGTTCCTGATGGTGCCCAGCAGGGCTCTGATGCTGGGATAACCGCGCTGTATCTGAGGGGTCGGGGGTTTGGGGGAGCACAGTATCTTTGCTGGACGCTGCGCAGTCTGATAGTGACATTGATGTTGATGATAACAATGTGCATGATGATGTCTGTGATTTCCCCCCTTTAATTCCGAGCACACAAGGTGTAGAAGCCCCCCCTGCTGCAGACCCTCACCCCATCAGTCAGCCTAGTGTGACCCCGCAGGTTCCCCCCAGTAATGCCTGGAGTCGTGGCGCTCCGTCCTTCACCTCTGGTGCCAATTATACCGGCCAGGCGTTTAAACGGAGAAACGTTGTGCGTTTCCGGCACAGAGGTGCCAAGGAGGATCTGCCAGATAGAAGGTTTGTGGTCAGGGAGCTCTTGTGTCGCCAGATGGGGTTTGCGCCAGTCAGCATCTTGGCGGTGATTAATCTTCCAGACAGGCAGGGCTATGAAGTCAGCTTTAAGCTCATGAGTGACCTGGACAGGTTTTGGTCTAATTTCCCCAAGTTTAGAGACACTGAGGGCTGGAGTAAGTTCAGCTTTATTCCTATCTCTAAGCCAGATACCGTTACAGTAAATCTCATCTTCTGGAATGAGTCTGTTCCCCCGCAGGACATTGTGGTGTGGCTCCGGAGGCATTGTGACTGGTCTCTGACCTCACCAAAAGCAGAGACAATGATGGTATCTGGACGGGAGGGTGGAGGGTTTTGGTGAAACTGCACCAGTGCGATAATATCACTGCCCACTTACCCAACTCCTTCTTTATTGGGAGGGAGAGGGGTGTGTATTTCTATCCTGGGCAGCCTCGTAAGTGCTTCAAATGTGGCAAGGCGGGTCACCTGGCAAATACGTGTACTGTGGTGAAGTGCAACCTGTGTGGGGAAGTCGGCCATGTGGCTGCAGACTGCCAGAACATCAGGTGCAACCTCTGTGGGAAGATCGGTCACCCTCACAGGGACTGTCCTGACGCCTGGCACAATATCTGTAAGGACTATCCTGATGAGGATTTGGTGGCAGGGGCAGAGATTCTGGAGGAGGCAGCTTTACTGTCAGGGGAAATACTGGCCAGACCGGAGGCCCACCAGGGGTCTACTCAGGTGACACCAGAGCAGCAGGGTTCAGAGGGTGCACAGGGAAGTATGGAGGTTGTCCCTCAGGGGCAGCAGTCACAGGGAAGCATTACTTTAGTATACCATCTGTGTCTCAGACTAAAAGGAAGAAAAAGGACAAGACCTCCCGTAAACCTGAGAAGGAGTATGACACTGGCCAAGGAGCCAGGAAGAAGGTCCAGAGTTCTGCAGGTGTAATGGACTTATCTAATAGGTTTGGTGTTCTGTCTGAGTCTGACGGTGATTTTGAGGATGACCTTAGAAGAATTGACGCAGAGTTTGATAGGGACGTAGAGGACTGTCCTCCGCCCAAGCGGAAGCCATTACCTGAGGGCTCTCGGGTAGAGTCTGAAATGGAGACCGGCGGTGACCAGAATAACTCCGACTCAGATCTGTGACGCTGTCAACCACATAATGTCCGAGCCCAGATAGATAAAATCATTAGGAAAATTAGGAAATGTTAAGCTATGGAAGGATGTGTCACTGGGTTGAAATATGATGTTTTTTTTTTTTGTTTTGTTTTTTTCCAACCAGGTGTATGGACTCTTTAAGATAATTTTATATGTATAATCCGGATATGTAATGAATGTACAATCCAAGTGAATTTATTTTTGTATTACTGGAGGAATGTCAGTATATTTGTATTTGTTTGGTTTTTACAATAAAAATTGCCCCTATGTACAAGAATATAACTACTATAATACTGCTCCTATGTACAAGAATATAACTACTATAATACTACCCCTATGTACAAGAATATAACTACTATAATACTGCCCCTATGTACAAGAATATAACTACTATAATACTGCCCCTATGTACAAGAATATAACTACTATAATACTGCCCCTATGTACAAGAATATAACTACTATAATACTACCCCTATGTACAAGAATATAACTACTATAATACTGCCCCTATGTACAAGAATATAACTACTATAATACTGCCCCTATGTACAAGAATATAACTACTATAATACTGCTCCTATGTACAAGAATATAACTACTATAATACTACCCCTATGTACAAGAATATAACTACTATAATACTGCCCCTATGTACAAGAATATAACTACTATAATACTGCTCCTATGTACAAGAATATAACTACTATAATACTACCCCTATGAACAAGAATATAACTACTATAATACTACCCCTATGTACAAGAATATAACTACTATAATACTGCCCCTATGTACAAGAATATAACTACTATAATACTGCCCCTATGTACAAGAATATAACTACTATAATACTGCCCCTATGTACAAGAATATAACTACTATAATACCGCTCCTATGTACAAGAATATAACTACTATAATACTGCTCCTATGTACAAGAATATAACTACTATAATACTGCTCCTATATACAAGAATATAACTACTATAATACTGCCCCTATGTACAAGAATATAACTACTATAATACTGCTCCTATGTACAAGAATATAACTACTATAATACTGCTCCTATGTACAGGAATATAACTACTATAATACTGCTCCTATGTACAAGAATATAACTACTATAATACTGCCCATATGTACAAGATTATAACTACTATAATACTGCTCCTATATACAAGATATAACTACTATAATACTGCCCCTATGTACAAGATTATAACTACTATAATACAGCTCCTATGTACAAGAATATAACTACTATAATACTGCTTCTATGTATAAGAATATAACTACTATAATACTGCTCCTATGTATAAGAATATAACTACTATAATACTGCCCCTATGTACAAGAATATAACTACTATAATACTGCTCCTATGTACAAGAATATAACTACTATAATACTGCCCCTATGTACAAGAATATAACTACTATAATACTGCTCCTATGTACAAGAATATAACTACTATAACACTGCCCCTATGTACAAGAATATAACTACTATAATACTGTCCCCATGAACAAGAATATAACTACTATAATACTGCCCCATGTAAAGAAAATAACTACTATAATACGGCACTCTATTGCATCTTTAGAGACTGATATTAGTCGGATGTTTTCTCATATCTTCTTCTCCAGCTCTTTTCACCATGTCAGGCAGCTTAAACTTTTAAGCTTGACTCAATTAGAGGAAACTCTTTAGTATGTGTAGGATTTGTTAAGGAAATAATTGTAGGCAGAGAACAATGGACTCCATTCACCATCATCATCTGACCGCAATTAGCAATAAACTCCACCAACCCCTTGTGTTATAAGTAGATTATTATCTGATGAGCGGGTGAAACACTGTTAGTGAAATGCGTTGGGTAAAACCTTCAATTTGTCCTCATGTTTATAGCATGTTCTCATCATCTTTACAGAATACACTTTATTAATAGGCCGCAGATATATTTCTCAGAAACAGGCGCCTCACATTATCTACATCTATTTAATTGAAAACTTCCCGTATAGTTTGTATTCATGTCACAGGTTTACCACAACAGAGAGGAGCCAGAAGACCACAGAGTCTGTTTTCTCCTACTCTTGCACTGTTTAGAAGCAATTCACCTTTATAAGAAACGGTGAAGGTTTCTTTTAGCCGTGCAGGGGTTAATCGCCTCAGTTGAAAGCTCTTGGAAGCTTTCCTGCATTAAGGCTCTCAGCTGTTCACTGTTCGCCACTCCCATTTCCTATATATTCTAGGCCCTGGCCTTCACTCATTGCCAGAACTAGCTTATACTGTATGGTTTAGGATATGGTAGTTTGTTGTTGTTTGAGAAGGCATTTGGTGGATTTATCTGAGACTGGTATGGTGACAGGTGGATGACATCCGAGTGCAGTCCGATGTTTCACACGTATCCATAGACTTATATGGGTGCCTGCGATCCGAAAATCAGAGCCACTTATAGCATGCTGCGATTGTTTTCTCATGCCGATTCGCAGATCTGCACTGTCCCATAGTATAACATTGGGCAGAGTGCTATGCGATAGCACTTGGCCGTGTTACATGCCAGTGTAAACGAACCCTTACATATCACGTTTTTCTGTGTGTCACGTTTTAAATAATCGGTTTTGTTTTTGTTGCTTCCTGGTATATGTCTTGGGCGAAACATTATTGATACAGTCATGTGCAGATTACATGAATTTTTGATGCGTTTCTGCAGGAAAAATTCATTTTTTACCTGTGAATTTTCTGCATCTAATGCAATTGTATGGGGAAAAATCAGCCCATAAAACTCCAGTGTACTCGCAGAAATTGACATATGTAGATTTGAAACACGCACCGCAGGGCAGTTTATGCTGAGTACAAGAAAGCACAGTGGGAAGGAGATTTCTATGAATTCCATCCACTTTGTCGGAACAGTAATACGTTGCGCTTTTGACACAGTGAAAATCTGGAGCATCAAAAACTCACCGTGGGACCTTAAAGGTAAACTAACCTACTAATAAAGTTTGATGTGTAATAGAGAACTTTTAAAGTAGTTTTGATCGGTGGTGCCGAGGGTTTCAATGCAAGAGGCGCAGCTCATCCTTGGGTGCAAACAGAGTGGTGTTTGGGCTCAATAGAAATCTATGGATCCATAAACCGCTCTGCTCGCGCTCTGAGGATTAGCTAACTGCTTCTGATTTTTCCTTTCAGCAATTGATGATATCGATTCCGGAACCCCGCCTATCAAAACTACATAGGGTGTAACTTATTAAAAGTTTTTTAAAAGTTTATTTACACTCTAAGTCTAATTTGCCTAATCTCCAACATCTCAGGCGCGCTTTTACTTTACGCTCCAGTAAATAAATGTGGTTTGTTAATTTGCTCATTGCACCTTAGAGAATTTTCCAAATCTTTCACCCCTCTTGCAGTAAAAGGTTAAAATGTCACCCACCCTTCACAGTTATTGCTCACGCCATATTACAACTTTTTTTCTCCCCTATATATAGATTTGAAAAATGAGCAAAAAAACAAGAGTCACACTTACTGTTTGCATGTCATGGCTGAATGCAGGTTATCATTAATGGGTTGTACAAAATTAGAAAAAGAAGGCTACCATCTTCCAAGTACAGCCCTAGCCCTGTCCACAGGTTTTATGTACATTACACCTCCATTCATTTTAATGAAACTGAGGTGCAATTCCAGGAGCAGCCTGTGAACAAGGGTGGCTCTCTTTCTATAAGGAAGCAGAAATGTTTTTCTGATCCTGGACAAGCCCTTTAAGTGTTGTGTAAATGAATGTCTGATTTATCATTTTAGATATAGATTGTCATGGTGCATCGCCACAAAGATCGTCGCGATTGCACATTCTGACTTCTCACAGCTGAGTTGCTGGTTCTTTGTTTTTTGGTAATGAGAGAGTTAATTTTACCTAGCTCTTTGCTAAGGCTAGGTGCAGCCTCGCCCGGCTGCTTTTGATTATGTTCTAATTAGTTTCCTTTATATTCCTGCCAGTCTGGGTGTTAGACGCCGGTGAAAGCATTCATGTAGTCTAGCAGACTGGATCGGTTCTGAGAATACTTAAGCTAAGAGCTCCTTAGTTGTTTTTACTCTTACAGCTTATAGTTTTTCTCTGAGACCTTAGGTGTTCCTACTGTGTGTGAGTGTTGTATGTAAGACTTTATTTACTTTATTTCTTGTCTTTCTTGTATGTCTTTCTGTTCATTAACCGTTACCTGTTCATTCCCTTTGGTGGTATTCAGGGTCCTTCTTAGGACTAGAATACAGTTGGCAGGGATTGATAGGAGACAGGGTTTACGCTGGTGACCTGGACCTCTGTACCTTTAACAGTACCTCCAGGTAGAGGGATTAGTCAGGACCCCAGTTTAGGGTCAGCATAGACCCCGGTCACCCTCTAGCCGGAGACAGCGTATAACGGATTCAGTATTGACCCACTGGACATTCTGTCAGGTAAATCTATGTTATCATATATCTATGCGCATGTTATATAGTATGTTGCCCTTTTGATATAGATTACTGACATCACATATATATATCTGCTATACAGCGTGACATTTTCACCGGCCAAACTAAAGATTCTCCCCAGCTGTCATGGATCCAGTAGCCCAGCTGGCCCGGCAGTTGCAGGGGTTGTCCATGGAATTTGCAGACATTAAGTCCAAGGTTTTGTCCCCCCCGGAGCAAACCAGATCTGAACCTAAGGTTGCTCTCCCGGACAGGTTCACTGGTGGGCGGGACAAATTTTTTACTTTCCGGGAGGCATGTAAATTGTACTTTCGGCTGCGGCCTCGGTCATCTGGGAGTGAAGAGCAGAGGGTGGGAATTGTTATCTCGCTCTTACAAGGGGACCCTCAATCTTGGGCGTTCTCTATTCCTCCAGGCTCCCCAGATCTCCAGTCAGTGGATCGATTTTTTACTGCCCTGGGTCTGGTATATGATGATCCGGATCGAGTCTCCCTTGCTGAAACAAGGTTACGTAAAATACGGCAAGGAAATCGTCCAGCGGAGGAATATTCTTCTGAGTTCCGTAGATGGGCAACAGATACTCAGTGGAATGACCCAGCTCTTAGGAGCCAGTTTTGTCAAGGGTTGTCTGACAAATTAAAAGATGTGTTGGCTCAGTATGATTCTCCTCCATCACTGGAGGCTGCTATGGCCCTCGCTATTCGCATTGATAGACGACTTCGGGGAAGACGCGAGGTAACTCCGCCCCCCGTGATGACTCCACCTACTACTAAAGTCCCTTATACTGAGGTTCCCCTGGTCTGTTCTGAGGAACCCATGCAGTTGGGAGGGACATCATTTTGTAGGAGGGAATCGGCGGTGCGCCGCAAGACTAGAAGGTGTTTCTTTTGCGGGAGAGAGGGACATTTTGTTGGGGGGTGTCCATCCCGGACCTCTTTGAGCCAAGGAGTTAACCTGGGAGTGTGTATTTCGTCCCCAAATCCCTCTCAGTTTCTCGTGCCTGCGGAGGTGGTGATTGGTACTAGAACTGAGAGGATTTCTGTTTTTCTTGATAGTGGGTCCGGGGCTAATCTGGTGGACGCTCGGTTTGCCCAGGTGCATGGTATGCAACTGAGTGTATTGGCCAAACAGGTCCCTATACTCTCTATTGATTCTAGACCTCTTGGTCAAGGTAGCTTGGTACAAGCTGTTCATAACATAGATCTTCGAGTAGGGGCAATACATAAAGAACAATTGTCTTGTTATGTGTTGGAGGGTCTACCTACTCCTATTGTGTTGGGACTTCCTTGGTTGGCTAAACATAACCCAGTGATTGATTGGCAATCCAGAAAGATAAGCCAGTGGGGTGAATTTTGCAAGAATAACTGCATGAGCACGGTCATCGGTGCGGTTGTGCCTAGGACTTTGCCTCCTTTTCTGGGGGACTTTGGGGAGATGTTCTCAGAGGAGGGGTGTAAAGAGTTACCTCCTCATCGCGCATATGACTGCTCAATAAAGTTGCTTCCTGATGCCTTATCTCGTACTTTCCCAGGGACCGGGAGGATGGATGATCCGGTTCCTATTCCTCAGGAGGGAGTTGTAGTGTCAGCTGTATGCTCTGAGCTTGAGGGGGAGGTATTGGGGGCTCAGGGGGACGCCCCTGTGGGACTTCCAGGGAGACTGATAGTTCCAGATCAGTTAAGTCTGAAGGTTACGGAGAACCGTTACAAATGGATGGCTGATAGGGGGAGAGTTTCTGGTCGAGATCTGAAGGTGAACGATCTGGTGTGGTTGTCTACCAGGAATATAAAACTTAAAGTTTCCTCCTGGAGGTTGGGTCCCAGATTCATCGGGCCGTACAGGATCAGTTCCATAATTAATCCTGTGGCATTTCGTCTGGACCTCCCTCCTACGTTTAAAAATCATAATGTGTTTCACAAGTCATTACTTAAAAAGTATGTGGCACCAGTCATACCGTCACCTCTACCTCCTTCAGTGGTGGTCAATGATAACGTGGAAATTCATGGGTCGAAAATCATTGACTCACGTCTCAGTCGCCGATCCCTTCAGTACTTAGTTCATTGGAGGGGGTATGGTCCTGAGGAGGGGACGTGGGTTCCTGCGTCTGATGTTAACGCAGATCGATTGGTTCGGACCTTTCACACAACTCACCCGGGCAGACCTGGCCCTGAGGGTCCGGAGGCCCCTCGTAGAAGGGGGGGGTACTGTCATGGGTGCATCGCCACAAAGATCGTCGCGATTGCACATTCTGACTTCTCACAGCTGAGTTGCTGGTTCTTTGTTTTTTGGTAATGAGAGAGTTAATTTTACCTAGCTCTTTGCTAAGGCTAGGTGCAGCCTCGCCCGGCTGCTTTTGATTATGTTCTAATTAGTTTCCTTTATATTCCTGCCAGTCTGGGTGTTAGACGCCGGTGAAAGCATTCATGTAGTCTAGCAGACTGGATCGGTTCTGAGAATACTTAAGCTAAGAGCTCCTTAGTTGTTTTTACTCTTACAGCTTATAGTTTTTCTCTGAGACCTTAGGTGTTCCTACTGTGTGTGAGTGTTGTATGTAAGACTTTATTTACTTTATTTCTTGTCTTTCTTGTATGTCTTTCTGTTCATTAACCGTTACCTGTTCATTCCCTTTGGTGGTATTCAGGGTCCTTCTTAGGACTAGAATACAGTTGGCAGGGATTGATAGGAGACAGGGTTTACGCTGGTGGCCTGGACCTCTGTACCTTTAACAGTACCTCCAGGTTGAGGGATTAGTTAGGACCCCAGTTTAGGGTCAGCATAGACCCCGGTCACCCTCTAGCCGGAGACAGCGTATAACGGATTCCGTTTTGACCCACTGGACATTCTGTCAGGTAAATCTATGTTATCATATATCTATGCGCATGTTATATAGTATGTTGCCCTTTTGATATAGATTACTGACATCACATATATATATCTGCTATACAGCGTGACATAGATATGGCTAAATCTTAAATACGTGACCTATTGTCGTCATTTATCTATATTACGGCTTTGTAAATTATAGCAGCACGTGTTCTTTCCTATGTGGACCAGATAGCTATCACAATGCATAAATGATGCAGCCCTAAAGATTAAAGGGATTGTACAAGGTTAGAATAACTTTACTGCTTTCTTCCAGTCACAGCGCCACACCTGACCACAGGTCGTATTTGGTATTGCAGCTCAACCCTATTCATTTCTATGGAGCGGAGCTGGAATTCCTAGAGACAATTCATTACAGTATAAAGCTGTTTTTGGAAGAAGGAGGCCATGTTTTCTAGTCCTATTCAACCCCTTTAGCTCTGCTGCATTTGTGCTATATTCATTCATCAGCCATAAACATGTGCAATGCTCAAATCAGACAATCGATAGACTGGAGGATTCAGCATTATGTCTTCTGCGTTGGGTCTTGAAAGACACCTATGTGGTTACATATCAGTCTCATTGATGAAGCCATATATCACCGCAGTTACTGCACACCTCGGCGCTGGCTGCCATATTCCCACAGTCCTTGTTACAGTACTGTCAGCTTTGCTAAGCAACAGGAACGACACTTACTCCTAACTGGTCCCCGTAGTGTGCAGGTCATCATTAGGGGGTGTCTGTAGACTATAACACTGGGGGATGGAGGGGTTCAGCTCATCACAGTGCTGGGAAACACCAACCTTGTGATGAGATCTAGTCTGCAAATCTGTGCAACTATTACTAGTAAAATGGAATACATCTTATGGGGTGGGATCCAGTTCACCCGTATTTTGATCGTGAGGGAATCACCAGTTTACTTATTAACGGGCATTGGGCAAAGCTGAAAAGGTCGATGCGAGCATGGCGACCCTCAAACCTGGATCAGTTACACCAGTTTTGTCAGGTCCCAAATTCTGACCAACTATTGTGAGAAGCTTGTGGAAGGAGAGCCCAAACGTCTGACTAAATCAGTAAATCAGGATGCTTAATAAGGGACAACCGCCCGCAAAAAAAAAGTATTTTTCTCACCAGAAAAACTCTATCAGGCAGTATTCATGTAACGAGGCCAGAGGAAAATGTAGACCCACTTAGTAGCTATTAGATTTTGCTACCAGTTTCTGGGGGGAGGACACCAGGCGCCACCATTGTTGATCAGACGAACCGTTACAATTTCTCACTTCCCAAGGATAAGCAGTGCCCTACACTGATACAAATAGTTTCCCCTCTGACATGTTCGTCCACGTTGCCCGTTGGGAATCTGGACTCTTATTAAGTATAATTTTGATATAATCCGTTCTAATATGTTCACCTATAAAGTCACTGATAAAATACTTCGGGGAAGTAGAGTCGAAAAACTTAGAAGACTGGTCCAAAATGTCACTGTAACAAGATCTGTGTGTCCAAGGTTGTGTTCTCTGATTTCTCTTGTTCATATCCATCATTCTCATTTTGAGTGAAATTATTGGGGAGCTGGATTTGGTTGGAGATTTTGCCTTCTTAGAAATGTTCTCAGGTTTCCCCATGTTTGTGAGTCGGGTGGTTTTGTTTTATTGTGGTCATCACATTTGACTTGTGCAGTGAGAAGATCATTACAGATTACTATAAGACGTCATTGAACATCGTCAATACTCGTTCTGCTAAATGATAGTCTCCACTGCTAACAAGCCCCAGAAACCAAGATATTTATGTCACATTTTCATTATGTTGCATTACTTATAATAGACATATGATAAAATCAGATTGATGGCCGTGTGCCTCGTACGGCGTTTTATAAATACCAATTCTTGCAAATTTACCAAATCAGAAAATAATGAATCTGATTTGTTCTGATTTATCTGAAGATGATCAATTGCCGTTTAGGTTTGTGATGAACGAAGTGTCTCGTTTCCGGGAATTATATCTGTTTTTTTATGTTTTGCGTTTTCTAGGAACCTCATAAATTTATTGCAGGAAGCTGCAGTAAATCATCTGCGCCATTCACAGGAAGCCTCTTTATTGTCTGCATTTAATGGGACAGCAGATACCCTAGAGGCTTATCTACACCCTAGCTCGCTGTCAGAGTCTGATAACATCTTTCTTTTATTGAGGAATGAAAATAAATTTGATTCTGTAGCAATTAAATAATACAAGATTCCGATCAGGAACCGAAGCAAAACCAGTTTTGGAACTTTTTTGGAATATGGTCTTATCCCTTTAATGTGTTAAATCAATGTCCTCATGGGTGCTATAAATGTATTAATGGGTCTCATGGACATTATAAAGGCCTTATGGATGATCTAAAGAGTATATTAGGCCATATGGACACCACAAAGGTCATATTTGATCATAAGGGTTACACATAGTTAATTTTAGGTCATATGGACGCCACAAAGATCACGTAAGGTCATATGGATGTGATAAAGTTCACATTAGGTCACAAAGACTTCATAAACCTCATATTAGGTCATATGGACATGATTTAGGTGATATTAGGTCATAGGAAGATCATAAAGGTCATATTAAGTCATGAGGAATTTTTAAAGTTCATTTTAGATCTTATAAATGTCATAAAGATCAAATTAGGTCAAATGAATGTCATAAAGGTCACAGTTCGTCAAATAGACTTCTCATAGATCATATTAGGTCATAAGTAAAGCGGAGCAGATCTTTCCAAATTTGAATTCGTTGAATTCTCTGAATTTTCCCCCAAAATTAGATTTGCAGCAATTAAAATGGTGAAGATTTCAATACTGGAAAACTTGTAATTGCTCATAAAATGCATGTGGGGGAGAGGAGAGAGAGAGCGAACCTGCTGACCACAAGAGCTTACACTCTACTGGAGAGAGAGAGGACCCCACTGACCATAAGAGCTAACACTCTACTGGAGAGAGAGAGGACTCCACTGACCATAAGAGCTAACACTCTACAGGAGAGAGGACCCACTGACCACAAGAGCTTACACTCTACTGGAGAGAGAGAGGACCCCACTGACCATAAGAGCTAACACTCTACTGGAGAGAGAGAGGACTCCACTGACCATAAGAGCTAACACTCTACAGGAGAGAGGACCCCACTGACCACAAGAGCTTACACTCTACTGGAGAGAGAGAGGACCCCACTGACCATAAGAGCTAACACTCTACAGGAGAGAGGACCCCACTGACCATAAGAGCTTACACTCTACAGGAGAGAGAGAGGACCCCACTAACCATAAGAGATTACACTCTACAGGAGAGAGAGAGAACCCCACTGACCATAAGAGCTTACACTCTACAGGAGAGAGAGAGAACCCCACTGGCCATAAGAGCTTAAACTCTACAGGAGAGAGAGAGGACCCCACTGACCATAAGAGCTTACACTCTACAGGAGAGAGAGAGAACCCCACTGACCACATGAGCTTACACTCTACTGGAGAGAGAGGACACCACTGACCATAAGAGCTTATACTCTACAGGAGAGAGAGAACCCCACTGACCACAAGAGCTTACACTCTACAGGAGAGAGAGGACCCCACTGACCATAAGAGCTTACACTCTACAGGAGAGAGAGGACCCCACTGACCATAAGAGCTTACACTCTACAGGAGAGAGAGGACCCCACTGACCATAAGAGCTTACACTCTACAGGAGAGAGGACCCCACTAACCATAAGAGCTTACACTCTACAGGAGAGAGAGAGAGGAACCCACTGACCACAAGAGCTTACACTCTACAGGAGAGAGAGGACCCCACTGATCATAAGAGCTTACACTCTACAGGAGAGAGAGAGAACCCCACTGATCATAAGAACTTACACTCTACAGGAGAGAGAGGACCCCACTAACCATAAGAGCTTACACTCTACAGGAGAGAGAGAGGACCCCACTAACCATAAGAACTTACACTCTACAGGAGAGAGAGGACCCCACTAACCATAAGAGCTTACACTCTACAGGAGAGAGAGGACCCCACTGATCATAAGAGCTTACACTCTACAGGAGAGAGAGAGAACCCCACTGATCATAAGAGCTTACACTCTACAGGAGAGAGAGGACCCCACTAACCATAAGAGCTTACACTCTACAGGAGAGAGAGAGGACCCCACTAACCATAAGAACTTACACTCTACAGGAGAGAGAGGACCCCACTGATCATAAGAGCTTACACTCTACTGGAGAGAGATAACTTAGGGGTGTGGCTACATAGGGGTGTAGCTACATCTATATACAGGAAATAAGGGCGTGTCTACATCTCTACAGGAAATAGGGGTGTGGCTACATCTCTATACAGTAAATGAGGGCGTGTCTACATCTCTCTACAGGAAATATGGGCGTGTCTACATCTCTACAGAAAAAGAGCATGTGTCTACATCTCTCTACAGGAAATAGGGGTGTGACTACATCTCTCTATAGGAAATAAGGGCGTGTCTACATCTCTCTAAGGAAATAAGGGCGTGTCTACATCTCTCTACAGGAAATAGGGGTGTGTACATCTCTCTACAGGAAATAGGGGCGTGTCTACATCTCTGCAGGAAATGAGGGCATGTCTACATCTCTCTACAGGAAATAGGGGTGTGACTACATCTCTCTACAGGAAATGACGGCGTGTCTACATCTCTCTACAGGATATAGGGGCGTGTCTACATCTCTCTGCAGGAAATAAGAGCATGTCTACATTCTATAGAGGAAATGAGGGCGTGTCTACATCTCTCTACAGGAAATAAGAGCGTGTCTACATCTCTATAGAGGAAATTAGGGCCTGTCTACATCTCTCTACAGGAAATAGGGGCGTGTCTACATCTCTCTACAGGAATTAAGAGCGTGTCTACATCTCTCTACAGGAAATAAGGGCGTGTCTACATCTCTCTACAGGAAATAGGGGCGTGCCTACATCTCTTTACAGGAAATGAGGCCATCTACATCTCTCTGCAGGAAATAGGGGCGTGCCTACATCTCTTTACAGGAAATGAGGGCATCTACATCTCTCTGCAGGAAATAGGGGCGTGCCTACATCTCTCTACAGGAAATGAGGGCGTGTCTACATCTCTCTACAGGAAATGAGGGCGTGTCTACATCTCTATACAGGAAATAAGATGCTCTTACTACATATACAGAGATGTAGATGTGGTTTAGGACATTACATCTCTGCTCCTATTCTCCTGTCTACCTGACAGTATATAGGTAAAACAGAGAGCTGGACTTCAATACAGAGAAGGCTGTTAATTGGGCAATGTTACTAGCAATGCATGCACAGTGCTGGCAGAATACTGATGAAAAGCTTTAGTATCAGGATGCTTCTTGGATTTATTAGACTGGTATTTTGAAGCTTTACCTTACAAGTTATGATAGCCAAAAATCTATAAGTTTGTCCAGGTTTTGTGTGAAATAAATGTTTACTTAATGTGACCTATAAACTAGAATGTAAGCCCTCGTGCTGACCTATAATTCCCATAAGCAGAGGATTTTTTGAAATCCTTCTTATCATCATATCAATTAATGTAGCGGTTTCCAGCCTGATACATTTTGTTTGTATTTGTTTTAACTGACATTTAATAGATTGCCTTGAAGTAAAGGTTATTACTCTGTGGGTGGACTATTGTGGTTTCTATCCGCTACCATTGCATATCTCCTGTCATTTACAAACCACAATGATCAATTACTTGTCCCTTAGGAAGACCATCTAGAACATAATGAGATATCACTATTATAAATAGCCCATAGTAGCAGGGAGTCCTGGAACCTAAAGGAATTACCTGAAAGAGACTGCCTTCTGCCTATAATTTATTTTTGTATAAAGTTTTTTACAATATTAGTCTTATGACAGTTTGTGGTCCTCCTCCCACCAGGGATCAGCTTTAATGTATAAAGGGTATGCCACACTAAACAACATCGCTAACGGGATCGCTAAAAAACGTCACTATTTAGCCATCCCGTTAGCGATGTTGTTGTGTGCGGCATCTGCCAGCGACGAGCTTCCTGCTGTGATCTCGCTCGTCGCTGGAATCGTTCCGGACCCTATTTTATCGTCGGCGCTCCCGCTGGGTAAGTATTATCGCTGTGTGTGGCACCTTTTATTTAGCGATTTAGCGGTATTTTGTACCGCTAAAGTCGTTAAGGAGATCGCTAACCGCGATAGCGTCCTAACGACATCGCTAAATAAAGCCGCTACTAGCGATATTAAAACGATCCCGCTAGCGATCGCAATTAGTATGCGTCTTTATCGTGATCGCTAGCGGGATAGTTTAGTGTGGCAGTACCTTAAGAGACCATCCAGCAAGTGTTGAATTCTCCTGCACCATAGGAGAAATGTAGCATTGCATTGTGTGCAAATTAATCCAGCAGAAAGAAGAAAGGCTGGTTATCTACTGAAACCTACTGGAGATAGCTACTCTATATGTCCTTTATGGCAATGTCTGACCCTTTAACAAGATTTGAAGCATAACAAAGGATATTTACCAAAACCATAGTTTTTTGCTTAATGAAAGAGACCAGGGTTGGACTGGCTTACTGGAGAAGCAGAGTGTCATGTATAGTGTACAGTTCCTATAGCGTCTTGTGCTTGGGTGCGAGGAAAACACAGGAGACATAGGTTGAAATGAAATGACTTGTATTACTTCATACAAGCATGCTGAAAAGTTCACACAGTTTGCAGGAACAGCGACAGGAGACACAGCAGGCCAGAGTAACTTCAAGCACTACAATAATTCTCCAAAGCAGGTTCAGGATCTCTTCTCTGTACCGTAATTCCTCTGCAAACATGGATTCACCAAACAGCAGGTTTCCAGAGTCCAAAAGTGTTCCAAGGTTCCTCAGTAGGGAATAGCTGGAGTACAAGTCCAAGGTTTCCAGGAGTCAGGTCACAGACTGACTGAGGCTTGATTCAGGAGCACTGATTGTTCAGCTGAGGCTGCTTAAGAAGCAAGAGGGAAGAATCAGGGCGGGAACATGAAAACTGGAAACTCCATTTTAACTGAGGGCAAGAGCTGCAGAAAGACAGAAAGCAAAATGGCCGACGGAAAACTGAGTTTCAAGGAACATGTCAACAGAGACAAAGAACCTTACATTACTCCCCCCTTAGGGACAACCTCTGGATGACCTCAGACCAGGCTTGTCAGGGTACCTCTGATGAAACTGGCGGAGCAGGCGACGAGCATTTACATTATTGACTGGTTCCCATGAGTTGTCCTCCACTGGGTAGCCCTGCCATTTAATCAAATATTGCAACTGATTTCTGTACAACCTGGAATCTAGAATCCTTTCCACCATAAATTCTTCCTGACCATCGACCAGCACTGGGTCAGGGCAAGGAGAAGAACGTCCAGGAAACGTATTGGGTGTTGCAGCCATTAGTAGGGATACATGAAAGACAGGGTGGATTCTCATAGTTCTGGGCAGTTGAAGACGACAAGCAACAGCACTTATAATCTTATTGATCTTATAAGGTCCAATGTACTTATGTCCCAATTTAGATGATGGAATCTTTAATTTAAGATTTCTGGTTGACAGCCAGACCAAATCTCCTACCTTGAAAGCTGGTGCAGGTTTACGAAATTTATCTGCTGCTTTCTTGTACCTTTCCTGAGCCAATTCTAGATTTTCCTTTAGAAGATCCATATTCTTTTGTAAAGAAGTGATTCTTTCAGCCACTGCCGGCAAGGGCGTATCTATGGGAAATCGAGGAAGAATGTTAGGATGATAACCTAGATTGGAGTAAAAAGGAGACTGCTTAGGCTGGTTTCACACATCCGGCGGGCGCCTTGCGGCGCCCCCGGAATTTTCCCGCAGCGCCGCATCTGAAAATCTGATGCGCCGCATGCGGCTTTTTTCGCATTGACATGCATTAGCGCCGCATGGCGCCGCATGTCAATGCGTTGCATGCGGTTTTGTCCGGATGCGGCGCAAATGTACATTGCGGCGGCCGGACAAAACGCTGCATGTAACGTTTTTTTTTTTTGCCGGATGGTTTCTTATCTCTCCAAGCATCAGAAACCATCCGGCAAAAAAACCGCATTTTGGCCGCCGGATGTGTGAAAGCTTTTCACATGCGGCGCTGCGGCTAAATGCCGGGGGCGCCGTTTAGGCGCCCGCCGGATGTGTGAAACCAGCCTAAGTGGAGGCGCTCTGAGAGTTGTTATAAGAGAACTCAGCCAGTGGAAGTAGATCCACCCAATCATCCTGTAGGTGGCAGATAAAACAGCGGAGATACTGCTCCAGGGTCTGATTGGTTCGTTCTGTCTGTTCATTAGTCTGGGGATGAAAAGCAGAAGAAAGGTTTACTTTAATGTCCAATGCTGCACAGAAATTTTGCCAAAACCTTGAAGTGAATTGCACCCCTCGATCCGAAATGACCTCATCCGGTACTCCATGTAAGCGAAACACATTCTTAATCATCAAGTCTGATGTCTGTTTTGTAGTGGGTAAGCCGACACAAGGGATAAAATGAGCTGCCTTTGTTAGACGGTCAACCACCACTAGAATGGTGTTCTTCCCTTGAGAGGTTGGTAACTCCACAATGAAGTCCATAGAAATGGATCCCCACGGGCGGGACGGGGTGGGAAGAGGTTGCAACAGACCAGTTGGTGAGGAGCGAGGTGTTTTGCATCTTGCACAGACTTCACATGAAGTGACATAGTTTAAGACATCTTTCCTGTAAGTGGGCCACCAAAAGAAACGAGAAAGAAATTCTTGTGTCTTTAGAATTCCCCTATGCCCGGCTATCTTGGAATCGTGGATGAGTTGCAATACTCTCAATCTGACTGTTTCAGGTATATACAGACGTTGTCCCTGAATCCACACACCATTCTTAAAGACAAGACTTAGGTCCCTTGGGGGTTGAGCCAACAAAGAATCCGCATGGTATGCTTCCTTGATGTCCTTAAGTAGGTCTTGATTATGAATCACTCCCAGGAATCTAGAGTCAGGAAGAATAGTCTTAGGAGGAGTAAGTGGACGTGTCTCTGCTGAATGAATCCTAGAGAGTGCATCAGCCTTTCCATTGCGCGATCCTGGTCTATAAGAAATGACAAAATTAAATTGGTTTAGGAAAAGATTCCAGCGAGCCTGGCGAGGAGTCAGGCACTTAGCCGACCTGATAAATTCAAGGTTACGATGGTCTGTCAGGACGACTATTTGCTGTGCAGCTCCCTGAAGAAGGTGTCTCCATTCCTTGAAGGCGGCAATAATGGCCAACAATTCTCTATTGCCCACATCGTAGTTCCTCTCAGCCGAAGACAACCGCTGGGAAAAGAAGGCACAGGGATGCAAGACATTCTTCTCACCTGTTCTCTGAGAGAGTATAGCTCCAACGGCACAGTCTGAAGCATCCACCTCTATTATGAAGGCAAGCTCGGGGTTGGGATGTACTAAGATAGGTGCGGTGGTAAATGTATCCTTTAAACAGGAAAATGCTTCCTGAGCTTGCGGGGTCCAGGAGAACCTAGACTGTTTCCGGGTAAGTTGGGTGATAGGTGACACTACCTCAGAAAAATTCTTAATGAAACTTCTATAGAAGTTGGCAAACCCGATGAAACGCTGCACCTCCTTCACATTTCTAGGAATTGGCCAATCCTTGATGGCTTGGGTCTTGCTTCCATCCATACTAATCCCTTGCGTAGATAGTACATACCCCAGAAATTGAATTTCGGTCCTATGGAATTCACATTTTTCAAGTTTGATGTAGAGATGGTTTTGTCTTAGGCATTCTAAGACCATTCTCACATGTCCATGATGTTCCTCTGTGGAGTTAGAAAAAATTAGAATATCATCCAGATAAATCACCACAAATGTATCTAGGAGATCCCTGAAGATATCATTCACGAAGTGTTGGAAAGTGGCTGGGGCGGTACTCAGACCAAAAGGCATAACTAGATATTCAAAGTGTCCATAGCGTGACCTGAAAGCAGTCTTCCATTCATCCCCAGGTCTAATACGGACCAAGTTATAGGCCCCACGGAGATCCAGTTTAGAGAAAATTTTGGCATGCCGCACTCTCTCCAACAACTCAGGGATTAAAGGCAATGGATAACGGTTTCTAATAGTAACCTTATTGAGTTCCCTATAGTCTATGCAGGGTCTCAGAGATCCATCTTTCTTCTTCACAAAGAAGATGGGTGCACCTGCGGGAGATGAAGAGGGGCGTATGAAGCCCTTGGCTAAATTTTCGTCTATATAATCCTTCAAAGCTTTTAGCTCGGGCCCCGCTAGGGGGTAGATCTTACCAAAAGATATCTCGGCTCCAGGCAATAATTCAATTGGACAATCATATGGACGGTGAGGAGGAAGCTGATCAGCGTTCTTCTTGTCACATAAATCCACATAGTCCTGGTATACAGCTGGTAGTTCAGGGACTGACATGGTTCCTTTAGGAACAGAGCAAGCTGAAACTCCTTGACTCATCTGTTTCTCCGGAAAGTGTAATTCCTTGGTCTCCCAGTTAATCGTAGGATTCTGCGCCTGCAGCCATGGTAGCCCTAGAATAATGGGAAAGTGGGAGAAGAGATAAGCATAAAAGACATTTTCTCCTGATGATCTTTACCCATAAGGACCCTCAAAGGCTCTGTTTCTTGATCCACTGGTCCAGAAGTCAGTAGAGAGCCATCCACAGTCTCCATCTGTACTGGAGTAGCCTTCTTCACTGAACGTATCCCCTGTTTCAGAGCAAAGGAGATATCCATAAAATTTCCACTTGCTCCTGAGTCGATCATAGCAGAGCTAGACACCCAGACTGAGTCAACCCAGAGTTTGATGGAAAGGAAGCAATGAGAATTGTTTCTTTTACAACTCAGCTGGGACACCGCTGAGGAAACTTGAAAAATTGCAGCGTTTATACCGTCATCGTCCCCAGAACTAACAGAGTTTAAGTCCGAGAAATCAAGATCTCTTGCAGCAGATCTCTCTGGAGCCTGAGGCTCGGACATGACAGAGCTCCTCTCGCAACACTCACAGTGAATGACTGCTGCAGTAGTCTTATGAGAACGGCTGGGGCAGTTTATAATGAAGTGCCCTGACTTACCACAGTAGAAACATAGATTTTCCTTTATACGATGTTCTTTGCGTGCATCACTAACCCGTCTTTGTAAAGAGTCCACCTGCATGGGTTCAGGTTCTGGTTCCCTTGTGATCCTACTCAAAGGTTCCTTAGCTGAGGAGGGAGGTAGTAAAAGGTTAGTGCGATTATTTTCGAACCATCTCTCTTGTCTGCGTTCAGTCAGACGAGCATCAATACGGATACAATAGTTAATAAAGTCACCTAACGCAGTGGGAGGGTCGGCACGAGCAAGTTCATCCTTAATCAGTGGAGACAACCCTTTCCGAAAAATAGATTTTTTAGCGGAAGTGTCCCAAGTGGTATCAAGAGCCCATCTCCTGAAATCCAGGGCATATTCGGCTACTGAACGCTTACCTTGGCGCAAAGTTAACATGGCTGCTTCAGCTGTTGCACCTCGATTGGGGTCATCAAACACCTGCCCCATGGCTGAAATAAAAGCATCAAGGTGATTCAAACAATCATCCTCAGTCTCAATCAGAGGGTTTGCCCACATCAAAGCCTTATTGGTAAGCAACATGATTATAGTAAGCACTTTGGATCGTTCAGTGGGAAATTGTGAAGCATGTGCAGAGAAAAATAAATTGCATTGATTAATAAATCCCCTGAATTTCTCACTTTCACCGCCAAAACGAAAAAGAGGTAATTTGGGGATCCCAGAACTCGGGGTTATGGCAGGAGCCTGGGCTCGTTCCTCTAGAGCCTCAATCCTGGCTCGCAATTCCTGGGTAGTCTGTCCAAACACTTGCAAATTATGATTAGTGAGGTCCTGTAGGCTTGCAAAACGGGTTTTTAAAGTCTGTACATCTGAAAGGATTGTATCAGTCACTCCGCAAAGTTCCTTTATGCGGGCCTCCATCTTCCAGATCTTTTAAGGCAGAAGTGCTGGAAGGAGAAGAGGAAAGGAAAAAAAAAAAACCAATAGTGTTTACCTGTGGTAACACTCCAGAGTAAAATTTTAAGGGAATGCGCTCACCTGGAATGGTTGTGAGAAGTCACAACCACTGTCATCACATAAGGTATTAAACGGACATCTGATATCCACAGTCACAGCAGACACGGCTTTCCCAGACCCAGCAGACACTAAACATTGGCTCCTGAATCTTGTCATGTATAGTGTACAGTTCCTATAGTGTCTTGTGCTTGGGTGCGAGGAAAACACAGGAGACATAGGTTGAAATGAAATGACTTGTATTACTTCATACAAGCATGCTGAAAAGTTCACACAGTTTGCAGGAACAGCGACAGGAGACACAGCAGGCCAGAGTAACTTCAAGCACTACAATAATTCTCCAAAGCAGGTTCAGGATCTCTTCTCTGTACCGTAATTCCTCTGCAAACATGGATTCACCAAACAGCAGGTTTCCAGAGTCCAAAAGTGTTCCAAGGTTCCTCAGTAGGGAATAGCTGGAGTACAAGTCCAAGGTTTCCAGGAGTCAGGTCACAGACTGACTGAGGCTTGATTCAGGAGCACTGATTGTTCAGCTGAGGCTGCTTAAGAAGCAAGAGGGAAGAATCAGGGCGGGAACATGAAAACTGGAAACTCCATTTTAACTGAGGGCAAGAGCTGCAGAAAGACAGAAAGCAAAATGGCCGACGGAAAACTGAGTTTCAAGGAACATGTCAACAGAGACAAAGAACCTTACACGGAGAATCCTCCGGTGGGCCCTGGCTTCTCCATCAGGAAAGTCACTAGCACTCACCTTGCAGCTGCAATGGGACTCTTGAGTGGGGGAGAACCTGGCACCACCACCTGGATTTCAACAGTAACTGAGCAATATTGTGATAACCAATCGAATTAGTAAGCAGAGCTGAATCCTAACATTGTGTATTTTATGGCTATACTATTTGATACAGTGACTAATGAAAATCAGCCCAGGTCTGAAAAAACCCTTTAATGATCTAGCTAGCTCCTATAACAACCCCTTACCCCCCATAAATGACACTGTCATGGGTGACTGTGGCATTTAAAGGACACTTTTAAAAGGCCTTCAAAACGTTGGCCATCACTCCGGACCCTAAAGCGATTGCAGGTTATCAATGTGTTGCCAATGCAAATCTAAGGATTTATGAAGGTCTTAGTGTCTGCCGTGGTATTACTCCGATGAAGCCCTGCCTCTGTCTGGGTTTTGTAGGAGACGAGTATTTACGACAGACTGAAATATTACTGTATTCCACTGTATTACAGAGACGATCAATTAATTGCAGGTTCAAGTAAAAATCATAAAAATATATATATAACAAAAATATATAACCCCCCCTCCCCAAACATAAAAGTTTAAGACCAAATGTAGATAGTGAAATCTAAAATAATTATTACATTTGGCATTGCAGTGTGCATAATTGTCAAAACTAATAAAATATTAAAACATTTATCCAATATGGTCAATGAAAAAACAGAAAAAAATAAGCATGACAGAATAACTTTTTTTTGTTATTTTGTATCTCCAAAAAATGATTCAGAAAGTCGTAGAGATGCCAAAACAGTAATGAAAATAACTACTGGAAAAAAACAAGCCCTGATGCATTGCTGTGGATAAAAAAAAAATAAAACATCACAGCACTCAAAATATGTTTGTAGCCAAATTTTTTTGCTATTTTTTTGTAATTTTTTTCTAAAGTAGTTAAATAAAGAAAACTGGATAAATTTGGTATCACCATAAAAAAAACAAAACAGTAGTTTTTCTTCAATTTTACCCTACTTGTCCAGCAAAAAAACAAGCCCTATATGGCTATGTCAATGTAAAAATAGCAAAGTTATGGCTATTGGAAGCAGAGGAAGAAAAAGCAAACAAAAGCACAAAGTGTAAAATATGACCATGTTTTATCAGAAAATGACTTATTATTTAAACTTTTTTTGTGTGTTAAATGTGTTTTTGAACATTTATTGGCAATGATTTTTTTTCCATATCACAATCTGTATTAAAAATAAAAAATAGAAATCTTAAAGTTTTCACACTGGTCACTGGGGCTACTTTAGGCTCTAACATCCTTGTTTCAGGAAAAAACACATGTACATTAGCTGCAATGAAGAGACTCTGTCCCTATCTCTTGTATTGGAGCATCTGCTAAGATGTACTGGGCATGTGCAAAGATCATTGTACAGGAGGAGGAGGTGAGCTGTGACATCACCTATTGTGAATGGTGGAGCCTGTGTTATCTACTGTATATAGAGGTGTTATCAGTCATTGTACAGGAGGAGGAGTTGAGCTGTGACATCACCTATTGTGAATACTGGATCCTGTGTTATCTACTGTATATGGAGGTGTTATCTGTCATTGTACAGGAAGAGGAGAAGGTGAGCTGTGATATCTCCTATTGTGATTGGTGGATCCTGTGTTATCTACTGTATATAGAGGTGTTATCAGTCATTGTACAGGAGGAGGAGGTGAGCTGTGATATCACCTATTGTGAATGGTGGATCCTGTGTTATCTACTGTATATAGAGGTGTTATCAGTCATTGTACAGGAGGAGGAGGTGAGCTGTGACATCACCTATTGTGAATACTGGATCCTGTGTTATCTACTGTATATGGAGGAGTTATCAGTCATTGTACAGGAGGAGGAGGTGAGCTGTGATATCACCTATTGTGAATGGTGGATCCTGTGTTATCTACTGTATATAGAGGTGTTATCAGTCATTGTACAGGAGGAGGTGAGATGTTTTGATGCCTTAATACTTTTGTATTTTTCTATATTCAATGTGTTGTTCGCAACGTTCAAGACATCCTCACCTCCGGATGGGACGAATTACTGTTTAATGTTGATGTTTTAATGCATAAACAAAACTGTCTCTTTGTATTTTACAGCCCGGGAGTGCTGTCGTTTACCATGGGGGAATGTGTAGCCCTGGTACACAATACCAGGAGGATGAGTGGAGAGGTAACAGTTAAGGGCTCTTCATAACATCACGTACACTTCGGACACACCCAGCAGGGGTGTGGAGGGGAGTGATTCATTCAGTCAGATTCCTGTCCTTGGACAGAGCAGACGTGTTCAGTCTGAGCCTGTTAGCAGTTCAGAAAGTGGAGGCTAGTACAGGTGGCCTAGTTCACCTCAGCCTAGTCAGAGCTGTGCCCCACTGGAAGACAGACTGAGATATCTATTAAGAGTTGAGCAAATCGAAGGGCAAAGTGGAAGAGAACAGAGAAGTGCCATAGGTCAAGGATACCTGCACATTGTTACCGGTCACTGGGGACCGAAGGATCACTATTAGCTTCAAGCATAGTGGTAAGAAAACCAGAGACTTACCGGACCTTAGGTCGCGGCAAGCAGCCCCGGATAGTCAGTACGTAACTGGGGTCAGGGGAAGTGAGGACCTTGAGTCTCTGCAGGACAAGACAGGAATTCAGCTTTCTCACAGGAAGGCTCCGACCACAAAACTGACTGGCAGAACAGCTTTGGAATAGCTGGAATTATAGAGGGAACTACGCTTCAGGCTGGTTGGACTCATCATCATCGGACAGTAAAGGAGGCCCCTAACTTGCTTAACCGTTGCCTCAAAGCTCATCCTCCATCAACCCCATCAGCCTCCCTGGGAACTGCCTTACCATCTTACAAGTAAAGGTATGGAAAGACGCTGACCGTGTGAGACTGAGTTATTTATTGCATGCCTGCACAATCCCTACCTAACTATCGACCTGAGGGAAGAGTCCTACCTGTAGGGGACCCGACATCTAGCTGCCTCACCATCCCTCAGAGATCTACAGCAGCGCTGGTACAAATTACCAGAAGACTACAGGTGGCGTCACGAACTGTATATAAATCTATCCCCTGTAAATATATCCCTAACATACGCCAGACCGCCAGGGCCACAGACCGAGCCACAGCTACCTGTGACAAATCCCCATAGACTTCCATGGGCTCGGCTCTGAGTACCCCATTGCCCTGGTAACCCACAATTGTGGTGCGTGGTCGAGACAAAACTTTGGCGTCACGAACAGGATACGAAACTTGCAGCATTGCGAGCCCTGTGTGCCTGTGGAGTGTTTTGGCGAAAAAGACTGTTGCTGTTGTTTGGCGCCAAATACCGCCATATTTGCCGCCAGATTCGCGCCCTAAGGCGCTGGAGAAGAAGGTGGGCGTACCTGAAAGAGCGCGCAGAGTCTTGGACACGCCCCTGGCTCTGACTCATCGGCAGGTCCTGCAACAGGAAGTGAACGCTCTGACATCAGAGCGCCTGCGACGAAGGTCCTGTTCCCACTGCGGTGCCTGTGAAATAGCAGTGTCTGAAACCGGTAGGCTCCGTTTAACCAAGGGGGCGCTAAGATGTCACAACAACCGGCTGACAGTGCGGCTCCGGCCGGAGGCCCCAATCCCGCACCGCTTGGTATTGTAGCGCCAGATGGGGGCGCAGGCCCTGCACCCAGTCCGGTAGTCCCGATCATGCCACTAACGCTCCCATATATGCCTGGGGCGAAATGGCTTCCCCAGTACAGCGGTGAGCCAGGCACATTAGCAGGCTTCAAGCGGAAGTTATGCAGCATCCTAGAAATGTACTCCATGCCTGAGAGACAAAAAGCTGCTGTGCTAATAGGGCAGCTAACTGGCGCTGCTGAGAGGGAAGTGGAGACTTGGGATACCGTTGATCAGGAGTCGGTACCTGCGATCTTCCTTAAGCTACATGCCATATTTGAAGACCGCACAGAAACGGATCTCCGGATGGCCTTCTATCACTGTTCACAACAGCCAGGTGACAGCATCCGGGACTACGCTTGCCGACTACAGGGAGCCCTGAGAGCCCTCAAGCAAATTAACAATTTAAATGCTATCGATGAGAATAAAATGCTGAAAGAACAATTTATACAGGGATTGAGATCCCAAGAGGAACGCAGAACTGTAAATTGGTGGTCCTTAGATCATCCGGATGCTACCTTTGATGCCCTAAAGGACATGGCAATTAAAGGGCTGCGGCCCCTGGGCAAACCTGCGGTGGCAACCCAACATCATCGGGGTGAAGTCACTCTGGAGCCGGCAGTAACCCCCTTTTCCCCGCTAGTGGCAGAAGCCAAGACGCCGGTGACACCTCCTAGTGAATTGGACTGTCTGCGCTCAGAGGTGCGCCAGCTGACTAAAAATCTGGCTGCTGTAATGAGTGCCCTGCAGCTGCGGAAAGAGGAGGAAGGAAAGATCTTGTTAGCTGACTGCCCAGAAGACGTCCCGTGGATGCACCAGGAGAAGAAAGAAGACGTCGCCCCCCCGGAGGAGGACAACGCCACCCCCAGGAGCGACCTCTGATCAACACCCTCCTCGTCGAGAGATCATCTGTTATCGCTGCAACCGGAAAGGTCATCTGTCTCCACAGTGTCCTTTAAACGGGCAGAACCTGGGTCCAAGGGCCAACACCCAGGAGAATACCCGTCAGGCCCCCTAGACTGGAACCGCAGGTATGTGGGTGGGCGACCCCACCTGTCTATTATTCTAGA
This sequence comes from Oophaga sylvatica, assembly GCA_033576555.1. Lineage (NCBI taxonomy): Eukaryota > Metazoa > Chordata > Amphibia > Anura > Dendrobatidae > Oophaga > Oophaga sylvatica. Next base: position 76,985,680 of record JARQOD010000009.1, read on the forward strand.
TGGTATTGCTGTTCCGGCATTGTTAGACACTGGGTCGCAGGTGACCCTAATACCTGATGCCCTATATACCAAGTACTGGTCAATGGACAGTCTTAAACCTCCGAGCCTTGACTTTACCGTGTATGCTTCTAATGGTCTTCCTGTAGAAGTACTCGGAACAAAATGTGTAGATGTAAAGGTGGGCAGAGAGGAGTTGAAAGACCAGGGGCTTCTGGTAGTAAAGACTGTAAATGAGGAGAACGGTTTAAATATAATTTTGGGTACTAACATTATCAGTAATTGTTTGGGAGAAGTTGTGTTCTTGCTCCAACAGCTCGCTGAGATTGCCCGACCAAGGCAGAAAGGAGTAATCCAAAGAGAGATCCGGGCCCTGGTGTGTCAGCAGCAAGCGAAGCTTACCGACGGCGAAATTGGTAATGTACGGGTCACTGACTCGGATCCTATTGTGATACCCCCAATGAGTGAAATGATCATCTGGTGCAGGGCAGCCATAGGTCTGAGAGGACAGAATTACCAAGCTGTAGTAGAACCCCACCATTCAGAACATAGACCTACACTTATGACTGCTAGAGGAGTAGTAGAAGTGGTGAATGGAAGAGTACCGGTACGGCTTCTCAATTGGGGAGATGATGAGGTAAACTTACCCCGTTACGCAACTATTGCTAAACTACATGCTGTTGATAATAATTCTATTCTCCCGGCTGAGTCCTTAGACTCCTGTCAAATAGCGGAGGACAATGACCCAGCAACTCAGGTGGCGGAGTGGTGTCAGCAACTCCATGTTGGGACGGACACCACTCCCGCTCACCAGAAGCAAGGGGTATTACGGGTGGTGCAAGAGTACGCCCAAGTGTTTAGCAAGCACCCACTTGATTTTGGGGTAATTAAGGGAGTCCAACATCATATCCCTACAGGCAGTCATCCTCCCATCAAAGAGCGGTACAGGCCCATACCTCCAGCTCATTATCAGAAGGCTAAAGAAATGTTGAATGATATGAAGAAAGCCGGGGTGATAAGGGATAGTTGTAGCCCCTGGGCAGCACCTCTAGTTCTGGTTAAAAAGAAAGATGGTAGTATGAGAATGTGTGTGGATTACAGGCAGGTGAACCGCATAACACACAAGGATGCATACCCGTTACCACGTATAGAGGAATCATTAGCTGCTCTGAAAACGGCTAACTACTTTTCTACCCTTGATCTGACTAGTGGTTACTGGCAAGTGGCTGTGGCTGAGGAGGATCGTGAGAAAACGGCTTTCACCACCCCAATGGGGCTCTGTGAGTTCGATAGAATGCCGTTTGGGCTCAGTAGTGCCCCAGGAACATTTCAGAGAGTGATGGAAAACTGTCTGGGACATCTCAATTTTGAAACCGTGCTGCTATACCTAGACGACGTTATCGTGTATTCCAAGACATATGAGGACCATCTGAAGCACCTGGCAGAAGTATTCGAGTCCCTGTCCAGGTACGGGATGAAGTTGAAACCCTCAAAATGCCATCTACTCAAACAGAAGGTACAATACTTGGGGCACATCGTCAGTTCGGAAGGAGTAGCGCCAGACCCAGAGAAAGTCACTGCCATCCAGAAGTGGCCGGAGCCGAAGAACCTTAAGGAAGTGCGACAGTTCCTGGGACTAACGGGTTACTACAGAAGGTTCGTGAAAGATTACACGAAGAAGGCAGCTCCTTTACAGGACCTCCTGGTAGGACAATCCTTAAAGAGCAGAAACCCTCCCTTTAACTGGGGTAAAGAACAGGCTGAAGCATTCCAAAAGATGAAAGAGATCCTTACGGGTGATGAGATCTTGACGTATCCTGATTACAGCCAACCGTTCCTGCTGTACACCGACGCCAGTAATGAAGGTTTGGGAGCAGTTCTCAGTCAGAAGCAGAATGGCCAAGAAAAAGTCATCGCATATGCTAGCAGAAAACTCAGGCCAACTGAGAGGAATCCGGAAAATTATAGCAGCTTCAAGCTGGAGTTTCTGGCGCTGGTCTGGGCCATTACTGAAAGATTTAAGCATTATCTGGCCTCTAATCGGTTCACTGCGTTTACAGATAACAACCCTTAACGCACCTGGAAACCGCCAAGCTAGGTGCCATGGAGCAGCGATGGATGGCTCGGTTGTCCAATTACCAGTTTACTATCAAGTACCGGGCAGGTCGAAAGAATGCTAATGCTGACGCATTGTCCCGAATGCCGCATGACTCTGACACGGAAGAAGAATCGGACGACCTGGAAGAAATTGAGCTACCTGCGTTCCATCGAAATGGGGTAGTCCATGAGCATCGAGTCAACAGAAAGCAGTATGGTGCAACATTAAATCCTTTACCCCATCACAGTTGGAAAGAGACTCAGGACAGCGATCCAGTGGTCAGCCGCATCAAGGAGTTGTTAAAACAGGAAGGTTCCTCCTTGGAAAAGGATGCACCTATGTCAGCAAAGCTCCTGTGGAACGAGAAAAGCAGGTTGTTCCTATACCGTGAGAAGTTGTGCAGGAGATACGTCAACCCCAGAACCCACGAGATGGTCTGGCAAATAGTGGTCCCCAAGGCAGACGTCCCAATGGTGTTGGAAGCGTACCACGATCAAGCAGGACACTTTGGCTGGAGAAAGCTGGAGACCCTGTTGAGATGCCGGTTCTACTGGGTAGGGATGCGCAGCTCCATCGAGAGGTGGTGTCGGAACTGTGGACCCTGTGGTCTCAGAAGAAAGGACTACGGTAGTCAGAAGGCACCCCTGCAACCTATCCGGACGACTCGTCCCCTGGAGATTGTGGCCCTGGACCACGTCAAATTGTCGCCAAGTAGATCTGGATACTCATACGCCCTGACCATGGTGGACCATTACTCCAGATTTCTGGTGGTTGTTCCAGTTAAGGACCAGACCGCAGTGACGGCAGCGAAAACCTTTCAAGCAAACTTCTGCAGACCGCATGGGTATCCGGAGCAAGTATTAACCGATCAGGGACCTGCTTTCGAAGCCGATCTATTCAAGGAATTCTGTCACATGTACGGGTGCAAGAAAATTAGAACAACACCATATCACCCTCAAACCAACGGTCTTTGCGAAAAAATGAACCATATTGTCCTTGACTTGTTGAGATCCATACCGTTGGAAGACAGGAATCGATGGCCGGATTTACTACCTGATTTGGTTGATTTGTATAACCATATACCTGTAAGTTCAACTAACTGCACTCCAGCTTATCTTATGAGAGCAAGGCCTGGAAAACTACCAATGGATCTAGAACTTGGAGTGGTAGAACCGGAGGCAGACGACGCCGTTGAAAACTGGGACATCAATCGGCAAGAGCAATACAGAAGAGTGCAAGTCTGCGTGGAGGAAAGTCTCAACAAGGCACGGGGAAAACAGGAAGATGTTTACAACAGAAATGCTCCTGCCAAGCCTTTGATGCCTGGGGAGGTAGTATTAAAAAGAAAAAGGAAGATGCACAAATTGGATAACCAGTGGGAGCAAGAACCCTACGTCATACAAGATTCTAAATATGACAACAGAAAAGTTTGTGTCGTCAGTAAGGACGGAGGAAGAACAATAACCACTGTGTCCAGAGACCATTTGAAATTGTGTCCAGAACCCTTAAAGCGTTGTGAAAAGAACCCTGTCATCAATCAAGGAGAAAGAAGGGAAGAGGTCATACACACAGATCTGGGAGATTTTCCTGCGGATTGGCCCCGACTGGGAGATGCTGTGATAATTCCAGTGTTGCAGTTTTATCAGCCACAAGAGGAAGTTCTACCTCCAGTTGTGCCCGTGGTGCCAGTTGAGCCCGCTCAGGAGTTACCCATCCCAGCAACACCTCAACCTGTGGAATCTCAAGAAGGATCATCAGAAGCAGCGCCCCATACTATGGGATCCCCTGGTGAAGCTGACTCACACCGCCCAGCCATCAGTACGCTTGCCAGATCCATAGAAAGATTGATATAGGAAAGATGTGTATCTTCGTACCGTGTTAGCCAGTAGATAGAAAAATATTTAGACTTGAGAGTCCTCAGTGGTTGATACCTTTTAATGGCTAACTGAAAAGATGGTAACAAATTGCAAGCTTTCGAGACTACTCAGGTCTCTTCATCAGGCATAGACTAATACAACATCTGAAGAATCACATATTTATACACAAAATAGCACAGAAAAAATGCAATAGGTAGGACAAGTGACATGAAGCAGAACTGTCATTATGGCAGAGGGATTAACATAAATATGACTAGTTCATAGATAAGGAGTGAAGGTTTTATTACCCTCTGATTGGGGTCTGGTATTGTGTTGTGATGACCCTAAAAGGTCAGGGAGGCAGATTCCTTAATTGTTGTAGAACGACATAAAACTCTGGGATATATCCCAGAGTTTTATGTCGTTCTACAACAATTAAGGAATCTGCCTCCCTGACCTTTTAGGGTCATCACAACACAATACCAGACCCCAATCAGAGGGTAATAAAACCTTCACTCCTTATCTATGAACTAGTCATATTTATGTTAATCCCTCTGCCATAATGACAGTTCTGCTTCATGTCACTTGTCCTACCTATTGCATTTTTTCTGTGCTATTTTGTGTATAAATATGTGATTCTTCAGATGTTGTATTAGTCTATGCCTGATGAAGAGACCTGAGTAGTCTCGAAAGCTTGCAATTTGTTACCATCTTTTCAGTTAGCCATTAAAAGGTATCAACCACTGAGGACTCTCAAGTCTAAATATTTTTCTAGAAAGATTGAGGCAGTTCTATAGTTTGCCGTTACGCAGTGCAGACAGATCGCAACTTGATATACCTGAAGCTACACCACGTAGATCAGAGCGAACCACCAAAGGGAAGTTACCCATTAGATATCAGCAGTGATTATAACGAATTAATGTGAATATTGTAAAAAGTCTATATATATATATGTGTTTTTCCCTATTATGTCTTATAATGGACTCAGAGGCTGAGGACTGAGCCAGCCCAAAAACTGTATCCTGTAAATAGTTGCACTAAGGTGCCTTTTAATGGTTTCACACGAAGCCTTGACTTACCTCTGAACAGAAAACCCGTGTGGTGTGGCACTGAGTGAGGTCTGCATTTGGATGTCCTGCAGCCCACCCAGGACCCACGTTGAAGGTTTGGTGCGGGTCCTTCACAAGAATACTGAGTATTTATTGAATGTTTTGATGCCTTAATACTTTTGTATTTTTCTATATTCAATGTGTTGTTCGCAACGTTCAAGACATCCTCACCTCCCGGATGGGACGAATTACTGTTTAATGTTGATGTTTTAATGCATAAACAAAACTGTCTCTTTGTATTTTACAGCCCGGGAGTGCTGTCGTTTACCATGGGGGAATGTGTAGCCCTGGTACACAATACCAGGAGGATGAGTGGAGAGGTAACAGTTAAGGGCTCTTCATAACATCACGTACACTTCGGACACACCCAGCAGGGGTGTGGAGGGGAGTGATTCATTCAGTCAGATTCCTGTCCTTGGACAGAGCAGACGTGTTCAGTCTGAGCCTGTTAGCAGTTCAGAAAGTGGAGGCTAGTACAGGTGGCCTAGTTCACCTCAGCCTAGTCAGAGCTGTGCCCCACTGGAAGACAGACTGAGATATCTATTAAGAGTTGAGCAAATCGAAGGGCAAAGTGGAAGAGAACAGAGAAGTGCCATAGGTCAAGGATACCTGCACATTGTTACCGGTCACTGGGGACCGAAGGATCACTATTAGCTTCAAGCATAGTGGTAAGAAAACCAGAGACTTACCGGACCTTAGGTCGCGGCAAGCAGCCCCGGATAGTCAGTACGTAACTGGGGTCAGGGGAAGTGAGGACCTTGAGTCTCTGCAGGACAAGACAGGAATTCAGCTTTCTCACAGGAAGGCTCCGACCACAAAACTGACTGGCAGAACAGCTTTGGAATAGCTGGAATTATAGAGGGAACTACGCTTCAGGCTGGTTGGACTCATCATCATCGGACAGTAAAGGAGGCCCCTAACTTGCTTAACCGTTGCCTCAAAGCTCATCCTCCATCAACCCCATCAGCCTCCCTGGGAACTGCCTTACCATCTTACAAGTAAAGGTATGGAAAGACGCTGACCGTGTGAGACTGAGTTATTTATTGCATGCCTGCACAATCCCTACCTAACTATCGACCTGAGGGAAGAGTCCTACCTGTAGGGGACCCGACATCTAGCTGCCTCACCATCCCCTCAGAGATCTACAGCAGCGCTGGTACAAATTACCAGAAGACTACAGGTGGCGTCACGAACTGTATATAAATCTATCCCCTGTAAATATATCCCTAACATACGCCAGACCGCCAGGGCCACAGACCGAGCCACAGCTACCTGTGACAAATCCCCATAGACTTCCATGGGCTCGGCTCTGAGTACCCCATTGCCCTGGTAACCCACAATTGTGGTGCGTGGTCGAGACACTGTGACCATCACCTATTGTGATTGGTGGATCCTGTGTTATCTACTGTATATAGAGGAGTTATCAGTCATTGTACAGGAGGAGGAGGTGAGCTGTGACATCACCTATTATGATTGGTGGATCCTGTGTTATGTACTGTATATAGAGGTATTATCAGTTATTGCACAGAAGGTGGAGGAGGTGAGCTGTGACATCACCTATTACCATTGATGTGTAGAGTTATTTTCTATTATTTGTTTTTCTGACTCTGATGATAGGGAAACAAACTACTGTAAACTCTTCCTGAAGTGACGGGAAGTTTATGTAGAAAATAATCCCAGTGGCCAGTTTGAAAATGACAAGATTATGAATTTTCATTTTTAATAAAGAAAAAAAATTGCCAAAGATTTTTCAAAATACATGTAACACAGAAACCTGCTTTTAACAATAGATCTGTTGCATCCACTTCTATATTTGCTCCCTTTGAGCTTTTGTCACCGGGTGGCGGACCGCCTCCATTACGGGCGCAGCTTGGCTACAGTGCAGCAGTTCTGGGGATTGTTCTCAGAGTTAACTCATAACTTGTTATCTAATTAGCCTGTTTCTGTGAGCCCAAGACGTGTCTCGCACGGGTTTATCTCGCGACCCTCCATCATTAGTTACCATTAAGAAGCTCAGGTAGGCTTGGTTCACATTCTAGTTTTCTGTGTGATACCGGCTCCTTGGTCTCAGCCTGTAGAGTGACTTCTCTTTTGCCTTACGATTCTGCTCCTGTTCATGACCTTCCGATATTGATGCTGTCTCCTCATTATCTTTTCAAAATTGCGCAGATCCTAAGTCTTCCCGTTGGAGCCTGTTCACACTCGCCTGACTATCTTGCACTGAGGCTTCGCGACAAAGTCATTTTCTGATGGCATATTCACTTGAAGAATGGGGTCATTTTTCACTTTTTGAATTTTCTTCTTTTTTTCTCCCTTTCCTCCGAGAGCCATCACCCTGTTATTTTTCTGTCAACAAAGCCATGCTACGGCTTGGGTTGGATTTGAAGAAAAACTGGCCACACATTCCCTTTAAGGGTTTAAAGGGGTGTCCTGATTAGTCAGTGCATAGCCATTAACAATGTGCTTAAGACATTGTCCAGACTAGTAGGGACTTGGTAAAGGCCAATCAGTGAAGGTGAGTATAATTTATTTATTATTATTATTTTACTGTCTAATATATTTATATTATTATTTACTGATTACTGTAACTTATTTTATTATTTTATTGTTTCATTTATTTTATTAATATTTTACTGTTTCATTTATTGATATTATGATTATTATTTCACTGTTTAAGTTATTTTATTAATATTACTATTTTACTATTTATTTTATTATTATTTTACTGTTTCAATTATTTAATTATCATTTACTGTTTAATGTATTTGTATTATTATTTTACTGTTTAATGTATTTATATTATTATTATTATTATTATTTACTGTTTAATGTATTTATATGAATATTATTTTACTGTTTCATTTATTATTATTATTATTATTATTATTTACTCTGTCCTCCTTCTCCTGGACCTGTCTTCTGCCTTCGACACTGTGGACCATTCCCTCCTGTTACAGATTCTCTCATCACTTGGCATCACAGACTTGGCCCTATCCTGGATCTCATCATATCTAACAAACCGAACATTCAGTGTCTCCCTCTCCCACACCACCTCCTCACCTCGCCCCCTGTCTGTCGGTGTTCCTCAAGGCTCCGTTCTAGGACCCCTACTCTTCTTCATCTACACCCTCGGCCTGGGACAGCTCATAGAATCCCACGGTTTGCAGGATCATCTCTACACCGATGACACGCAGATCTACCTATCTGGACCTGACCTCACCTCCCTACTGACCAAAATCCCACAGTGTCTGTCTGCTATCTCAGCCTTCTTTTCTGCTCGCTTTCTCAAACTGAACACGGACAAAACAGAATTCATCATCTTTCCCCCACCTCATTCTACCCCCCACCAGACCTGTCCATTAACATCAATGGCTGCTCACTTTCCCCAGTCCCGCACGCTCGGTGCCTCGGAGTGATCCTCGACTCTGCCCTCTCTTTCAAGCCACATGTCCAAACCCTAGCCTCCTCCTGCCGTCTCAAACTCAAAAATATTTCCCGGATCCGTGCATTCCTTGACCATGAAAGTACAAAAACACTAGTGCATGCCCTCATCATCTCCCGCCTCGACTACTGCAACCTCCTACTCTCTGGCCTTCCCTCTAGCACTCTGGCCCACTCCAATCCATCCTGCACTCTGCTGCATGACTAATACACTTGTCTCCCCGCTATTCCCCAGCCTCTCCTCTCTGCCAAGCCCTTCATTGGCTTCCTATCGTTCAGAGGCTCCAGTTCAAAACCCTAACCATGACCTACAAAGCCATCCACAATCTGTCTCCTCCATACATCTGTGACATGGTCTCCCGGTACATACCCACACGCAACCTTCGATCCTCTCAAGATCTCCTCCTCTACTCCCCTCTTATCTCTTCTTCCCACAACCGCATACAAAGCTTCTCCCGAGCCTCTCCCATACTCTGGAACTCTCTACCCCAACACATCAGACTCGCGCCTACCATGGAAACCTTCAAAAAGAACCTGAAGACCCACCTCTTCCGACAAGCCTACAACCTGCAGTGATCATCAGTCTACTGAACCACCGCACGATCAGCTCTTCCTCTCCTAGTGTATCCTCACCCATCCCTGTAGACTGTGAGCCCTCGGGGCAGGGTCCTCTCTCCTTCTGTACTTGTGTGTGCCTTGTATTGCTCATGTTTACTGTACTTGTCTATATTTGCCCTCTTCACATGTAAAGCGCCATGGAATAAATGGCGCTATAAAAATCTATAATAATAATAATAATTATACTGTTTTACTTATATTCTTATTAATTTTATTTTACTATTTTCAGCCTAATTATTTTACGTGTTATTTTTTATTACAGCACACAGTTACAGTATAGATTGCTTGTGGTTGTGGTCCGACAGTACAGAGGTATGTGTTACCCTTATCGACATTTACAGTTCCCGTAGGACACTCAGGTTCGGAGATTTATTCCTTTGTCAACTTGTTTGTCAAATCAATTAACAGCTTGTAAATAATATCTCCATGGGAATGGCTCGCGATGTCAGATGCACGTCCGGCGTCCGTGTCGCGTATCAGCCGAATCTTGTTATGTAACCAGATAAAGATACATAGTGTCCACATCTTACATTTATTATCACGTGGCCAAACAGAAAATTGGCTTTTTGTTGTTTTATGTTGCTAGTGAGTTTAGGACACTTATCAATGATTGATCGATAATCCAGTGTATCTAATTATCTGGTGCGACTGACGCTGGAGCAATGGAAGGGAGCTACCCTGATAGCGGAGTAGTTGAAGGATTTTTCTATTTCTTCATAAAACAGGATGATGATTTTGCATTATTTTTGCACATTTCTACATGAGCGTTCATGTGTGACTAACCATGGATATTTACTGAGCTCATTAACTGCTCAAGACCAGGTGATTTTTTATTTTTGCGCTTTCATTTTTTCTTCTTCCAAGAGCCATAACTTTTTTATTCTTCAGCATAGCGGGATTGTTTGTTGGATGAATTATACCTTTGATTCATTCAATTCTGCATGTAATGCACTAAAATGAGAAAAAAAACCTGGTAAAATGGTGAAAAAAATGTAATTCCCTCATAATCTTTTGGGTTTAGTTTTTACAGCATTCACTGTGCAGTAAAAATGACCTGGAAACATTATTCCAGGACATTTTTTTTACCATAAAGGTTTTTTGTTGTGTTTTTTTTAAACCTTTATGGTGAAAAATGCACCATTATTTTTTTGTCGGAACTGGGTGAGCTGTCATTTTTGCTTGGCAAGGTGACATTTTTATTAGTACCAAATTAAGGGAAGCAATTCCAAGGTTTAGATTTTTTTCCCGTGTTAGTGTTCACTTTAAGGGATAATTATTTTATACTAATTTGAGCAAATACATAAGAGGCAAATAATATTATTATTATTTATATAGCGCCATTGATTCCATGGTCTGTACATGAGAAGGGTTACGTACAAAACATAGATATCACTTACAGTAAACTAACAATGGTAGACTGATACAGAGGGGAAAGGACCCGGGCCCCCTGGGGGGCTTACATTCTACAGCATGGCGGGGAAGGAGACAGTAGGTCGGGGGTTGCAGTAGCTCTGATGGTTTTGAGGAGGCAGAGGGGTAATTGCAGGCTGTAGCTTTCCTGAAGAGATGGGTTTTCAGGTTCCTTCTGAATGATCTGAATATGGTGGATAACCGGACGTGTTGGGGCACAGAATTTCAGAGGATGGGGAATATTTGGGAGAAGTCTTGGAGGCGATTGGGTGAGGAACGAAAAAGTGTGGAGGAGAGGAGGTCTTGGGAGGATCGGAGATTACGTGAGGAGAGATATCTGGAGATTAATTTGGCGATATATACGGAGGAGACAGGTTATGTACCTGGATTTGTGGGTCAGTGTTTTAAACTGGATGCACTGGGGAATTGGGAGCCAATGAATAGATTTACAGAGGGGAGAAGCGGAGGAGTATCGAGAAGAGAGATTAACTAGTCGGGCAGCAGAGTTAAGGACAGGAGAGGTGTGAAAGTGTTAGATGGGAGGCCACAGAGGAGAATGTTGCAGTAGTCAAGGCGGGAGATGATGAGGGCACTAACACTTTAGTAGATTGAGGGTTGAGGAAGGACGGATTAAGGAAATATTTTTTGAGCTGGAGGCAACATGAGTTGAAGAGAGCTTTTATGTGCAGTTTTTTGGGGAACAGAGGGGGAGATTTATGCATTTATTTATTTTTACATGTGTTATTAGACCCCTTAGGATACGTGCATACAAAGTCATTTTCAGGCAGATTCTGCCTAAAAACGCAGTAAAATAAACATCCAAAATAATGAACATATGCACTGGAACAGGTGGCAAAATCGATCCTTAAGATGACACTTCAGTAAAAAAAAAAGCGCTGGATTTTCTTGAACCATCTTCTACTTCAAAAACAAAATGTCTAAAACTCACCCTGTGCACATACCAAAAGGGGACTTGAAGCTGTGATCGCTTCATCACCTCTAAAATACACTGTAATACCATAGTATTTCAGTGTGTTATGAAACTGATATCTCCAATGAAGTCCAGCCATAGCCACAACTTCATGGGAGTCCTAACATAACAGACATGGAGGCTTGTGGGTCATAGGGGCCAATGGCCGTCAGACAGATGGCTGCCATGTTCATGCCTTTTAAATGCTTCTATCCTGCCTGTTGTGATTGGAACTAACTCCGATAGTATCGGTTAACTCTCGGGTGCCGGCTTTGTAATAAAGATGGCTGCATTGTATGGATCAGGTCCAGCTTACGAACAATAGTGCGCACATTCGACCTGCATGTGCTAAGAAAAGAATTGCATAACATTAGAGAATAGCTCCTACGTTTTTCCTGATCCTTGCTGCTCTTTACCTTCTGGTTCTGTTTTAATGCAGGAAATGGAAGGAAATTCCTGCTAGGCCAATGATTGGCTGAGGAAAGTCAACACTGGGGCAGTGATTGGCTGAGCTGACATTTCCTGATATTATTAAGTGGTAGAGATCAAAGAGCACCGGGTAACGGTTGGAGCAGGAGGGATGGGCATCATTGAGGGTGAACATTACTTCTTTTATTTTATTTTTGTTTTTAGGAATTTTTTGTTACTATTCACACAGAAACCCCTTTAAGTCCTAAGACGGTAAAAAAATGCAATGATTCACCTGTGTCGACCCGCCACCACAATTGTGGATTACCAGGGCAATGGGGTACTCAGAGCCGAGCCCATGGAAGTCTATGGGGTTGTCACAGGTAGCGGTGGCTCGGTCTGTGGCCCTGGCGGTCTGGCGTATGTTGGGGGGAATATTTACAGGGGATAGATTTATATACAGTTCGTGACGCCACCTGTAGTCTCTGGTAATTTGTACCAGCGCTGCTGTAGATCTCTGAGGGGATGGTGAGGCAGCTAGATGTCGGGTCCCCTACAGGTGGGACTCTTCCCTCAGGTCGATGGTTATGGTGGGGTTGTGCAGGCATGCAATTAAATAACTCAGTCTCACACCGTCAGCGTCTTTCCATACCTTTTACTTGTAAGATGGTAAGGCAGGTCCCAGGGAGGCTGATGGGGTTGATGGAGGATGAGTTTTGAGGCAACGGCTGAGCAAGGCAGGGGCCTCCTTTACTTTCCAATGATGATGAGTCCAACCAGCATAAAGCGTAGTTCACTCCTGAAACTTCAGCTATTTCAAAGCTGTACTGCCCGGTCAGTTTTGTGGTGGAGCCTTCCAGTGATGAAACTAGGTTCTTCTATGCTTGGCCTAGCTCAAAGTTCCTATTCCACCTGACCCCTGTTACGTACTGACACTTCAAGGGCTGCTTTCTGTTACCTAAGGTCCAGTAAGCCTCTGGTTCTTTTACCACTATGCGTGAAGCTATAGTGATGCTTCGGTCTCCAGTGACCGGTGACAATGTGCAGGATACTTCAATCCTAAAGCACTTCTGATTTCCTTCCACCGTGCCTTTCGACTTGCTCAAACTCTCAATCTCAGCACTGACTAGGCTAAGGTGAACTGGCTCACCTGTACTAGCCTCCACTACTGTACTGTCTCTCTCTGAATCGACAGGAATCTTGGTGCTCCAGAAAGGCACTCCTTCTCTCTCCCTTCCCCTCAGGAGACACTACAAGACTCTCTTGTGCTAAAAACCACACCCCTCTACACCCCCGCTGGGTGTGTCCGAAGTGTATGTGATGTCATGTAGAGCCCTTAACCGTTACCTCTCCACTCATCCTCCTGGTATTGTGTACCTTAAATACCAGGGCTACACACACCCCCCCCAAAAAAATCGATAATGTTTTACAAAGAAGCCACGCAAAGAAGTAACGGCAACTCTAGAGATTAACTAAGCATTTTACAAAACTGAGATATAAGCTCAATTTTGGCCATCTTGGCTTCGTAAATCAGGATGCGAGCGGAATCGAAGGCTCATCACTCATTGGGGATTATTTGAAAGCATGACTGTAAAACACCGTCGTGTACATCGGTATATTTTAGTACAAAAAAAAAGAAGCCGGCTCTATAAAATAACAAATTGATTTTTTTCTCTTGAGCAAGGAATATCAGACTTGCAAACCAATTGAGATCAATTCATCAAACGCCGAGCTGTTGGCAAGTCTTGTGAGCAATTTGGAGAAAGGAACAACAAAAGATTTGGAAAGAAATTCAAACTCGAGTCCAAAATAAGGAAACAAAATAAGTGTCCAGAAGGGAAGCAAAGCAGAATATAATGCAGCCGATATATTATTCCATGTACAACCCAGGACTTATTTCAGTGCTGCAAAACTCCAGTGGCAAGAGCTAAAACGTGATACCCCATGTAATGTCTGCAGTGTGCCTATCATTTACCGTGTCACCAAGGTGTGACTGCTACCTCGTCACCTAAAGACCTATGCCAATACCAGCCATAAACTACATGTAGAGTTACATAGATTGTACCATCTGTACAGCCCGTACACAAATAATAGGCTGTCAATCAGTTGATCTCTTTAAAGGGGTTGTCACTATTTAGGTGGGTCCTAGATATTGCACTAAAACCCCAGAGCTTTACATTTGCAAAATAAAGCACCGCGCCAGCATTTTTTTTTTAGTTTTTACCGCTGGAGTGGTGTCATTAATGTAAGTTCCTCGCCCACTTCTTCTGTTCTCAGCGCCGCTCTGATCATTTTCTGCAGTTTGTGACCTGACCGATCGCGCCAGTGTTTGCTGGGAGAGCTGGAGGTCACTTCTCAATGTCAGCCTGAGAGCTAGAACGTGGATTTCCTAGACCTACATTGACAGCTTGTGACCGTTACCTCTGTCTTCCGGTCGTCAGAAGCTGCAGTCACAAGACGGCGGATCAGGACCGATGTGCCACCGGAAAGAACTGAACACGGCAGCTGGTAAGTAAATTACTAGCGGCAGAGAACATGGATTAGTGACACCTCTGCAGCCGTGAAATAAAATTAAAACATTTTGCAGTTGGGTTTCTTTAAAGGATCTGCACCCTTTGCATTTTATAGCTTTTATGTTGCACAGTCTATTGCTGGCTGGATAGGTTAACTGAGAATTCATCAGTGAGCTCGTTATCATGGTTTGATGGGAAAATATCTACTCTTTTATCTATATTTTTCTATATTTTTACAGATCAAATCAAAGTTGAATGTGCAGGGAAACAAAGAGCCTGTAAAAGTCAAACGGTGCAGAGGTGTACAACACTCTATAAGGCGGTGCAGACGAGCGTCTTTATCCGACAAACCATTGGATCGCACTCGTCTGTGGAGCCGTGCATATGTCTGATTTTCTCCTTGGACGGAGACTGTCAGTCGCTGCATATCTGAATTTAATCCAATACTCGTATCGCACTCAGCCATGGAAGTGAATGAGTTTGTGGAACCGTCGGACTGCATTGACATCTGAGTGCAGTCCAATTTTCGCGCCAGACACAAATGAGAAGATGGAGAACATTTTTTCTCCATCTTCTCATGTGAGAGAATCGGATCTCACTATGCTCACACCCTGATCATTTGCATAATTGCCCGACTCCCACGGATGAGAGACTATACGGTCATCTGCACCTCCCCAAAGTCTGATAAATTGCAGTGAGAAGTTGCAATTTCTGCAGCAGCCGGCACTGCGGGAGAAGTGAGGTATTACAAGGTGACCATTCACATTGAAGACATTAATAGGCCTCTAGGGGGGAACCGATGCTCATTAGGGCGATGGAATAGAAGTGAGGAGTACGGCACGCGATGCTCCGTGAGAATAGTTATATAGATCAACTTTCCTTTCTGACCCTTCAGTTTTGTTACAAGGTTAAGGATAGTAGCCAACCAGAAGAGTTTCTTATTGCAAATTCATTCAAGACCTCGAGTAGAGATGAGCGAATCTCCCAAAATTAATTTTGAGCAGATTTTACTCAAATACATTTGGTCCAAATCCATAATGCCCTGATTGCTGTTTATTATGCTCTGATTGCTGTTTATTATGCTCGGAAGTCATACCAGTATAATAAACGAGGCCCGAGAAAGGGTTAAAAGAAAAGTGCTGCTTATGCTGCGACACGCAGCTTTTGTAGTCCTTCTTTCTGAGCTTCGGATCTGAGGCTTATTGGTGATGTGGGGACGACACACATTAGGATGTCAATGATATACAAAACGTTGCGGATCTCTGCGTGCACCAGGGAAGTGGAGTAATGAGGTAGGGAATAGTGAGTGCAATTTATTTTTTGATTATAAACCCTTCCCAAAGCTGAGAAGATCCATCAAACTGGCGTCTGGCATGAATTTGCTAGATTTGTGCCCAACTGAATCCTGGAAATTTTAGTTTTGACAGGATTGGAGAATTTGTAGAAAATAAAGGCAAGACGGTCCTCTCTACTTTCTAGTCATTAGTCCCTCCATCATGTTTGATAAGCTGAGGTCCAATATGGTTGGGGGCAGTTGCTTAACAATGGAGGCTCTGATCGGGATTGATGTCTGCAGGTTGTGTCTATTATTTCTGCTCCATCATTAAAATGGATGGAATTGAGTTGTAATACCGCATACCACCTGTGGACAGGGAGGGCGCTGCTTGTGGAAGAAATCTACTCTTGTACTCTCTAAGTCAGACACAAAATAATATGCAGCATTACATATGGTCCTGACCTCTAAAGAGATGGCTATGGCCACCAGGGACCACTCGGAGTTGTTTGGGACGATACCTATTTTTTATGCTGAGGTTTTTGGAGGTGGTCAGAAGGGACCGGCAAGAACCAGTAAACGTTACGTCCCTCTTCTTCTGACAAGCGAGGAGATGGATAGAAATGCAGACATCTTTTTAGTAACAGAATACCTTGCCATTTTATAAAAGGAAACAGCCTGTGCCACGCACCGTCGCCATGGAAACCAAGTTCCGTAACACACAAAACAAGCAGATTGCAAAGTACTGTAATTTCTAGTATTTCTGGAATGTTCTGTCATTTCTCCTTATTATTATTAACCACTGTTTGTGATGATTATTGGGCGTTTAAAGGAGTTTTTTTTTCCCCCAGTGATTTTTTTCCTGAGTTGGTGAGAGAGAACAAGAAGTGAAATGCATGAACTTTCATCTGCGTTCTGCCAATACGTTACAATGTATTTACCAGTTTTACACATCAGTAATGACAGCACGGTGGCTCAGTTGTGAGTGCCGTAGCCGCAAATCTAAAATTTGCCTGGAGTTTACATGTTGTTCTCCTGTTTGCGGAGGTTATATATGGCGGATTCTTCTAGGAACAATCCTTAGTAGCTGCATGTTCAACCTATCCATAGTGCAGAACGATCTCAAGATCCAGCAATGTCTCTCCAAGGCTCCAACTCCAGTGGTAGCCAATTCATCCTGGTGCCAGGTTATCCTCCTCTTCCAGTGGCATCCAATTCATCCTGGTGCCAGGTTATCCTCCTCATCCAGTGGCATCCAATTCATCCTGGTGCCAGGTTATCCTCCTCTTCCAGTGGCATCCAATTCATCCTGGTGCCAGGTTATCCTCATCCAGTGGCATCCAATTCATCCTGGTGCCAGGTTATCCTCCTCATCCAGTGGCATCCAATTCATCCTGGTGCCAGGTTATCCTCCTCATCCAGTGGTATCCAATTCATCCTGGTGCCAGGTTATCCTCCTCATCCAGTGGCATCCAATTCATCCTGGTGCCAGGTTATCCTCCTCTTCCAGTGGCATCCAATTAATCCTGGTGCCAGGTTATCCTCCTCTTCCAGTGGCATCCAATTCATCCTGGTGCCAGGTTATCCTCCTCTTCCAGTGGCATCCAATTCATCCTGGTGCCAGGTTATCCTCCTCATCCAGTGGCATCCAATTCATCCTGGTGCCAGGTTATCCTCCTCTTCCAGTGGCATCCAATTCATCCTGGTGCCAGGTTATCCTCATCCAGTGGCATCCAATTCATTCTGGTGCCAGGTTATCCTCCTCATCCAGTGGCATCCAATTCATCCTGGTGCCAGGTTATCCTCCTCATCCAGTGGCATCCAATTCATCCTGGTGCCAGGTTATCCTCCTCATCCAGAGGCATCCAATTCATCCTGGTGCCAGGTTATCCTTCTCATCCAGTGGCATCCAATACATCCTGGTGCCAGGTTATCCTCCTCATCCAGTGGCAGCCAATTCAACCTGACGTCAGTTTATCCTCCTCTTCCAGTGGCAGCCAATTCATCCTGGTGCCAGGTTATCATTCTCATCCAGTGTCAGCCAATACATCCTGGTGCCAGGTTATCCTCCTCCTCATTCTGTGGCAGCCATTTCATCCTGGTGCCAGGTCATCCTCCTCCTCTTCCAGTGGTTATCCTCCTTGTTGTCCTGTGGTTGCACACTCTGTCTTTTTGGCAGGCCACACTCCATGTGTCGGTAGTTATGGCCCTTTCCTGGTCACTTCAGCCGTAATATCATTGTGTAGAGTGGGTTGCCAGTGACCGATGCAAGGCAAGTGTTGAGCCCCTTGACCAAGTAATATTGCAACTCTGTGCAACTTTAAAAAAAAAATAGTGCCCACTGTGAGCCCTTGGCTGCCTAGGCAGGACTAGGTCTGGACCAATCTTAGGCAGAGATCTTAATATAAGGCAAAGCTGAATGTTTTCCTCCATTACGTGTAGATAAAGTATGCATAAACAGGGCCGCCATCAGGGCATGAGAACCCTCACTGATGTATGGGGCCCGGTGATTAGGGGGGGCCCGCCGCCCGAGCACGCAGGTCCGCGCTCGGGCCCGGGGGCCCCCAACATTTTGAGGCTCCCCCTGCTCCCCAAGGGGCCCCCAGCTAGCGGCACATCACGCAGCCGCTATGGGGGCCCCTGTGTGGCAGGGGGGCCCGACTGCCCCCAGCGCCGACTCCCCCCGCCGCTGCATTGAACTATACCGGCGTCAGCCGGCACAGTTCAAAGCGATGATGGAGGAGAGAGCGTCAGCTGATGCTCCCTCTCCCATCATTCCCCACTCTGTCTCTGACACAGCGCGCTCACTGTGTGCCGGGCAGAGCAGGAGACAGGAGCTGGGAGCAGCGCTGGCACGAGGATGAGGTGAGGAGTGTTTTTTTTTTTTTTTTTCT
This sequence comes from Oophaga sylvatica, assembly GCA_033576555.1. Classification (NCBI taxonomy): domain Eukaryota; kingdom Metazoa; phylum Chordata; class Amphibia; order Anura; family Dendrobatidae; genus Oophaga; species Oophaga sylvatica. The sequence goes on from JARQOD010000009.1 coordinate 77,004,267, forward strand.
AAAGCTGTCAGGTGCTTTACTGAAAATGTGGGGGGGTGGAGGAGAGGTGAAGGCTGGACAATGTGGGCCCTGCCGTATACTATTTTGGGCCCTGCTGTACAATGTGGGCCCTGCCGTATACTATGGTGGGCCCTTGCCGTTACTATGTGGGCCTGCCGTATACTAGTGGGCCCCGCTGGACAATGTGGGCCCTGCTGTATACTATGTGGGCCCCTGCTGGACAATGTGGGCCCCGCTGTATACTTTGGGGCCCCGCTGGACAATGTGGGCCTGCCGTTATACTATGTGGGCCCTGCTGGACAATGTGGGCCCTGCTGTATACTATTGGGCCTGCTGGACAAAGTGGGCCATGTTTTCTATGGGGCCTGCTGGCAATGTGGGGCCCCGCCGTATATTGTGGGCCCCGCGTAATGTGGGCCGTGGACAATTGGGCCCTGTCGATACTATTGGGCCCCGCTGTACAATGTGGGCCCGCCGTTTTACTAGGGGCCCTGTGTAAATTGGGCCCCCGCTGTAC
>JARQOD010000009.1:77004883-77043124 GCA_033576555.1 Oophaga sylvatica
AAAGAATCCGGGCAGCTGGAGTAATTACTACGGCAGAGAACAGGATTAGTGACACCTCTGCACCGGAAATAAAATTAAAACTTTGCAGGGGTTTCTTTTAAAGATCTGCACCCTTTGCATTTTTAGCTTTTATTTGCACAGTCTATTCTGGCTGGATAGGTTAACTGAAATTCACATGAGCTCGTTATCATGGTTTGATGGGAAAATATTACTCTTTTTCTATATTTTTCTATATTTTTACAGATCAAATCAAAGTTGAATGTGCAGGGAAACAAAGAGCCTGTAAAAGTCAAACGGTGCAGAGGGTAAAACACTCTATAAGGCTGGGCAACGACGTCTTTATCCGACAAACCATTGGATCGCACTGTCTGTGACCGTGCAATGCTGATTTTCCTTGGAGGAACTGTCAGCGCTGCATTCTGAATTAATCCATACTCGACGCACTCAGCCATGAAGTGAATGGTTTTGTGGAACCGTCGGACTGCATTGACATCTGAGTGCAGTCCAATTTTCGCGCCAGACACAAATGAAAGATGGAGAAACATTTTTTCTCCATCTTCTCATGTGAGAGAATCGGATCTCACTATGCTCACACCTGATCATTTGCATAATTGGCCCGACTCCCACGATAAGACTATACGTCATCTGCACCTCCCCAAAGTCTGATAAATTGCAGTGAGAAGTTGCAATTTCTGCAGCAGCCGCACTGCGGGAGAAGTGAGGTATTACAAGGTGACCATCACATTGAAGACATTAATAGGCCTCTAGGGGGAACCGATGCTCATTAGGGCGATGGAATAGAAGTGAGGAGTACGGCACGCGATGCTCCGTGAGAAAGTTATAAGATCAACTTTCCTTTCGACCCTTCAGTTTTGTTACAAGGTTAAGGATAGTAGCCAACCAGAAGAGTTTCTTATTGCAAATTCATTCAAGACCTCGAGTAGAGATGAGCGAACTCCCAAATTAAATTTGAGCAGATTTTACTCAAATACATTGGTCCAAATCCATAAGCCCTGATTGCTTTTATTATGCTCTGATTGCTGTTTATTATGCTCGAAGTCTACCAGTATAATAAACGAGGCCGAGAAAGGGTTAAAAGAAAAGTGCTGCTTATGCTGCGACACGCAGCTTTTGTAGTCCTTTTTCTGAGCTTCGGATCTGAGGCTTATTGGTGATGTGGGGACGACACACATTAGGATGTCAATGATATACAAAACGTTGGGTCTCTGCGTCCACCAGGGAAGTGGAGTAATGAGTAGGGAATAGTGAGTGAAATTTATTTTTTGATTATAAACCCTTCCCAAAGCTGAGAAGATCCATCAACAAACTGGCGTCTGGCATGAATTTGCTAGATTTGTGCCCAAACTGAATCCTGGAAATTTAGTTTTGACAGGATTGGAGAATTTGTAGAAAATAAAGGCAAGACGGTCCTCTCTACTTTCTAGTCAATAGTCCTCCATCATGTTTGATAAGCTGAGGTCCAATATGGTTGGGGGCAGTTGCTTAACAATGGAGGCTCTGATCGGGGAATTGTTTGCAGGTTGTGTCTATTATTTCTGCTCCATCATTAAAATGGATGGAATTGAGTTGTAATACCGCATACCACCTGTGGACAGGAGGCGCTGCTTGTGGAAGAAATCTACTCTTGTACTCTCTAAGTCAGACACAAAATAATATGCAGCATTACATATGGTCCTGACCTCTAAAGAGATGGCTATGGCCACCAGGGACACTCGGAGTTTGTTTGGGACGTTACCTATTTTTTATGCTGAGTTTTTGGAGGTGGTCAGAAGGGACCGGCAAGAACCAGTAAACGTTACGTCCCTCTTCTTCTGACAAGCGAGGAGATGGATAGAAATGCAGACATCTTTTTAGTAACAGAATACCTTGCCATTTTATAAAAGGAAACAGCCTGTGCCACGCACCGTCGCCATGGAAACCAAGTTCCGTAACACACATAACAAGCAGATTGCAAAGTACTGTAATTTCTAGTATTTCTGGAATGTTCTGTCATTTCTCCTTATTATTATTAACCACTGTTTGTGATGATTATTGGGCGTTTAAAGGAGTTTTTTTTTCCCCCAGTGATTTTTTCCTGAGTTGGTGAGAGAGAACAAGAAGTGAAATGCATGAACTTTCATCTGCGTTCTGCCAATACGTTACAATGTATTTACCAGTTTTACACATCAGTAATGACAGCACGGTGGCTCAGTTGTGAGTGCCGTAGCCGCAAATCTAAAATTTGCCTGGAGTTTACATGTTGTTCTCCTGTTTGCGGAGGTTATATATGGCGGATTCTTCTAGGACAATCCTTATGTACTGCATGTTCAACCTATCCATAGTGCAGAACGATCTCAAGATCCAGCAATGTCTCTCCAAGGCTCCAACTCCAGTGGTAGCCAATTCATCCTGGTGCCAGTTATCCTCCTCTTCCAGTGGCATCCAATTCATCCTGGTGCCAGGTTATCCTCCTCATCCAGTGGCATCCAATTCATCTGGTGCCAGGTTTCCTCCTCTTCCAGTGGCATCCAATTCATCCTGGTGCCAGGTTATCCTCATCCAGTGGCATCCAATTCATCCTGGTGCCAGGTTATCCTCCTCATCCAGTGGCATCCAATTCATCCTGGTGCCAGGTTTCCTCCTCATCCAGTGGCATCCAATTCATCCTGGTGCCAGGTTATCCTCCTCATCCAGAGGCATCCAATTCATCCTGGTGCCAGGTTATCCTCCTCATCCAGTGGCATCCAATACATCCTGGTGCCAGGTTATCCTCCTCATCCAGTGGCAGCAAATTCAACCTGACGTCAGTTTATCCTCCTCTTCCAGTGGCAGCCAATTCATCCTGGTGCCAGGTTATCATTCTCATCCAGTGTCAGCCAATTCATCCTGGTGCCAGGTTATCCTCCTCCTCATTCTGTGGCAGCCATTTCATCCTGGTGCCAGGTCATCCTCCTCCTCTTCCAGTGGTTATCCTCCTTGTTGTCCTGTGGTTGCACACTCTGTCTTTTTGGCAGGCCACACTCCATGTGCGGTAGTTATGGCCCTTTCCTGGTCACTTCAGCCGTAATATCATTGTGTAGAGTGGGTTGCCAGTGACCGATGCAAGGCAAGTGTTGAGCCCTTGACCAAGTAATATTGCAACTCTGTGCAACTTTAAAAAAAAATAGTGCCCACTGTGAGCCCTTGGCTGCCTAGGCAGGACTAGGTCTGGACCAATCTTGCAGAGATCTTAATAGAAGGCAAAGCTGAATGTTTTCCTCCATTACGTGTAGATAAAGTATGCATAAACATTTCTTCATCCAAAAGCAGCACCTCTCTTGTCCATGGGTTGTGTCGAAAAAGCTGAGCAAAGAGATTTTGCATGAGCCTAGCCCAGAAGCCAACAATGGTAATCTGGATAGGAGCCCTGCAAATCTTCAACTGCCTGATCTGTAGGCTGCTGCAACGTCATACGTGCGTATGCGGCACCATGGTGACATTGCGGAGCCTTCTTGTCAGAAGACGTGCCACCAATACCGGTAAATAGTTGTAGATTTGCAGGGTTGTAGTCTGGCCATGGACTACCAACAAGGCTGTTGGACCAGGGTCCTACAATTTTTTTGCTCAATTTTCTGATATCAGCTCCATTAAAAGAATGAACAAAATTGCAATAACACAACCACAAAGCCAGATTAGGAAAAAAAAACAGATTAGTACACAGACAGCGCCACTCGTGGTCAAAGCTGTACCTGGTATTGAACCCATTCGAGTGAATAGTCTGACCTGCGATGCCTGACACAGCCTATGGACAGGGGTGGCGCTGCTACTGGAAATAAAATCAGACAACTCCTTTGTATTTTGCCATATCTGGAACCATCAACGTCGGCCTGATTACACTTTTGTGACACTGAGCTGCAATGACTGAGAGATGCCGGTGAGCGCTCACATCAGCTTTCACGTATTGGTTGAGGCTTAAATGTATTAAGATTTTGTAGGAGATTCCACAGGGTTCACTGGACATTAAACAGTGATACACGGGGATGGAATGAAGTCATGTCTATACTTTGTCTTCAATGTGATTCCCTTATTAAACCTGTGACCTGAGTGTTTTCACTGGATACATTGTTGCAAGAGAAAATTTCTTTTATATTTTCAGAGACATTTGTATCTCATTGACCCAGTAATGTCTGTCATCACCAGAGCTTGCATTATTAAAGAGAGGCTGTGTACCATAGGAAATAGGGTCTAACGGGGCAATGGAGGAAGAATATTCAATAAACTATTTACCACTGACATCAGAAAGGCATGCATTGCAATATATTTTGCCATAAATGATATTTGGAGATACTTGTCATCTAAATTGTCTTCATCATATAAAATGATGTTAAAATGTCATTCATGGTACTCTTTACAAAGGATTTTCTTCTAAGGAGATTAAAGAATGTTTATGAGTAATAACACTGTACCTGGTCAATATATGACTTATATCCTTTTCAGTTCTCTTTGAGCTGGTGCGTATGGACTAGCTGCTATCATGTCTCCCATACACAACACACACAGCTATAAGAGATTCCTGCTATCTTGTATCTATGTAGCACATGTTCAGAAGCAGCAGCAGCAGCATGGATGACATTATATAGGAGCACTGAGCATTGTAGCTGTGAATCAAGCACTGTGGTGAGATAAAACACTTTCTGGAAAGCTGCAGTGGCATATAAAATATTACACAGAAATACTGCGCAACATACAGTTATATGAAAAAGTTTGGGCACCCCTATTAATCTTAAGCTTAATGTTTTATAAAAATTGGTGTTTTTGCAACAGCTATTTCAGTTTGATATATCTAATAACTATTGGACACAGTAATGTTTCTGCCTTGAAATGAGGTTTATTGTACTAGCAGAACATGTGCAATCTGCATTCAAACAAAATTTGACAGATGCATAAGTATAGGCACCCTTATCATTTTCTTGTTTTAAATACTCCTACCTACTTTTTACTGACTTATTAAAGCACTTTTTTGGTTTTGTAACCTCATTGAGCTTTGAACTTCATAGCAAGGTGTATGCAATCATGAGAAAAGCTACTTAAAAGTGGCCACTTAGTTGTTCAGGGGAAGGATACAAAAAGCTGTCTCAGAGATTTAACCTGTCAGTTTCCACTGTGAGGAACATAGTAAGGAAATGGAAGAATACAGGGACAGTTCTTGTTAAGGCCAGAAGTGGCAGGCCAAGAAAAACATCAGAAAGGCAGAGAAGAAGCATGGTGAGATCAGTCAAGGACAATCCTCAGACCACCTCCAAGAGCTGCAGCATCAACTTGCTGCAGATGGTGTCACTGTGCATCGGTCAACTATACAGCGCACTTTGCACAAGGAGAAGCTGTATGGGAGAGTGATGCGAAAGAAGCCATTTCTGCAAGCACGCCACAAGCAGAGTCGGCTGAGGTATGCAAAAGCACATTTGGAGAAGCCAATTTCTTTTTGGAAGAAGGTCCTGTGGACTGATGAAACCAAGATTGAGTTGTTTGGTCATACAAAAAGGCGTTATGCATGGCGTCAAAAAAACCACAGCATTCCAAGAAAAACACTTGCTACCCACAGTAAAATTTGGTGGAGGTTCCATCATGCTTTGGGGCTGTGTGGCCAATGCCGGCACTGGGAATCTTGTTAAAGTTGAGGGACGCATGGATTCCACTCAGTATCAGCAGATTCTTGACAATAATGTTCAAGAATCAGTGACAAAGTTGAAGTTACGCAGGGGATGGATCTTTCAGCAAGACAATGATCCAAAACACCGCTCCAAATCTACTCAGGCATTCATGCAGAGGAACAATTACAATGTTCTGGAATGGCCATCCCAGTCCCCAGACCTGAATATCATTGAACATCTGTGGGATCATTGAAGAGGGCTGTCCATGCTCGGCGACCATCAAACTTAACTGAACTGGAATTGTTTTGTAAAGAGGAATGGTCAAAAATACCTTCATCCAGGATCCAGGAACTCATTAAAAGCTACAGGAAGCGACTAGAGGCTGTTATTTTTGCAAAAGGAGGATCTACTAAATATTAATGTCACTTTTCTGGTGAGGTGCCCATACTTATGCACCTGTCAAATTTTGTTTGGATGCAGATTGCACATTTTCTGTTAGTAGAATAAACCTCATTTCAAGGCAGAAACATTACTGTGTCCAATAGTTATTAGATATATTAAACTGAAATAGTTGTTGCAAAAGCACCAATTTTTATAAAACATTAAGCTTAAGATTAATAGGGGTGCCCAAACTTTTTCATATAACTGTAGCTGTGAATTTAGTTCTGGGGCGAGATAAACATTTGCTATAAACCAGCAGCAGGAGTCTTTGCCTCTCAATGCTATTCCCTTCTTCTTGCCACCTATGGACTTTAATAAGCCGATGTAAGCTGATCTATCAGTGAGCTGATAATCTTTTTTGTTTAGAGCAAATCAAATTCAGCAGGGGGAAAAAGTGGAAGAAGATGTCACGATTCTGCCTATCGGTGTGTCTGCAAACAGTGAGTGACAGTTCAGCCATCCAATCTAGTACAGGGGCATGCTGAGCTGTTAGTATGGTTATGGAAAGCTCAACCGTCCAATCGGAGGCTAGGGCATGCTAAGCTGTCATTGTGGTGAGTGACAGTTCAGCTGTCCAATCAGGGCCGTTGTCACGCAACGTGTAGGAAAGGCTAAGTGCAACACAAAGGGATAAAGGAAAGGGAACCAAACACTAGTGAAGGAGGGAGTGGAGACCCCTAGACATATCTAACGCCACCCTGTTTGCCCTATCGTTCCTATATAGGTTCCGCACCTATCGCCTAGCAGGATACCTAATCCCTGCCTGACCCTGGCGATAAGCCCTGCATCGGGAAGGACAGGATGAGCACTAGTCAATCCCCACTACCGCTAAAGACAGATGGGATAAACAAACAAGGGGGGAACATTTAGGTTGAGTAGACTCAGTGAGAAACCCAGACGTCTTCCAAACACCAGAGAGAAAGATAGCCTACTGCTATATCTCCAAGCCGCAACAGGGAACTGGAAATAGAAATAGCACCCGTAACTCCCAACAGCAAGTTGAGAGTTATAAACACCCAGATCCAGGTGTGATCATTAGAGCTGGGGGAGGTGGCCACTGGGTCCTAGCATGTGAAGGACCAGGCAGAAGTCTGCAAATCAAACTGCTGAGACCTTCTGCAGACAGATGCAGTGCAACGGTCTGCAGTCTCTGACACATCCGTGGCTTCCTCCATGAGTCTGCTATTCAAATAGTTACCAGGGTGTTTAGCTGGCTTTCTGCCTAGAAATAATGTCAGTTGAAGCATAGTTTAAGTGATGTGCGCTTGCTCTGTACTCTGTGCTCCTGTGTTTGATCTTTGTTGCCTGATCTTGGATTTGCCTTTGACCACCCATTTGTCTTGCCCTTTTGTTCTTGATCTGCTACCTTCCTGGAATTCTGACTTCGGACTTTGACCTGACTACACCTTTGCCTTACCCCTTTATTTATGATTAGCCCTCTTGGTATCTGATCCTGGGGCCTGTTGACTACCCAGCCTCGTGGCTAGTCCGTGAATAGTGACTAGCATCACAGCAGATTTCTCTGATGAGATATACTGCAATGTTTCTTACATTTTCTTAAATTATTATTAATGATTTATGCAAAATTTGTTGAAGTGACAGTGACCATTTAAAGACATCATGTCTGGCTGTAGCCAACACAAGGGGGAACTGATGAAATACAGATTGATATACTTCTAATAATAAATCAATATGTAATAAAGTTAGGCTAACTTGGTGAGGTGGATCCTCCAATTCCAAAGTCCGAGTTTGCACATGTGCATCGCTGCAGCAGGCAGGTGAGGCACACGGTAGACAGGTAGCAAAGGTACTTGAGACCAGAGGCAGATAGGAGACTAAGAGCAGGTAGCTGAGGTACTTGAAGCTGCAGGTAGACAGAAGACGTCCTGAAGACTGCACACAGTTAGCAGAGATACTGCAGACAGTTGGCAGAGGTACTGGAGGACGCAGGCAGATAGGAGATGTCCTAGAGACCACAGAAAGGTAGTAAAGGTACTGGAAGCTGCAGGCAGGACTCAGTAACAGTAAAGTCTTAATAACAAGACACAGGTGTGTGTCTTGGTGAGCCTTATATAGGCCCAGGCAGGTGATCACATGGGATTACGATGGGCCATATGCAAAGCACGACATGGAGCACAAGGGAGTTTTGTGGAGCGGGGCCTGGGTGAGGGAAGCAAAGCCCTGATCCGGGACAGGTGTGTAACATAAAAGATCACTGTAGAGCATATTCTACAGCTTGTAATAGCAGTCACCTATCTCTAGCTCCACTGTGCTCCCAGTGCTGCAAAGGAAAGAGACTGCCTCATATAGTAGCGCTGGAGTTGAGCTGTCACTAAAGCTGTAGCATTCATCCTCTGGAGAACTCGGTAAAACCACGTATTTTGCATGGTCTTGTCATCCTATATTTGCTTCTACTTGTATTTCCAGTGCTCAGATTTGCGCTTCAAAGCAAGGTTGTCCAGATGCACACCGTCACCATGATCAGTACCACAAAGACCAGGGGGCTTATAAAGACTTGCATAAAAAGAGCATTTCTACCCAGGTTTGTTGCATTCCTTTGGATAACAGATGTGAGAGTTAAAATGTTTCATAATTATGGATAAAAATGGTAGGTGCTACATTGATAAGACATTAAAGGTGTTGTCCCATTAAAGGGATGTGCAATGAGGAGCTCAATTGCATAAAGAGAGAAGAGACCCCACTGATATTTACTCAAATTGTTTTTATTTTGTGCAAAAATATATCAATTTGTTATTAGTTTTCATTGCATTTTTTATGCTTTTTCAGGCTTCTTGTTTCTTTAAACATTGCTGGCTGTAGATAACTTAACAGATAATCCATTAGTGAACTCCTTCTGAGTATTTAACTCTTTTATCTGCCTTGTTCTCGACTCCTCCGTGTTGATTTATGACCACAGACCACATCAAAGTAGAGCTGAACTTTGATGTTGTTATAAATCAGCTGAGAGAAACTTAAAAAAGAAAAACAAAACAGATAAAAGAGTTACAAATTTGCCTTCAGAAGTAATTCATTAATGGATTTTCAGTAAATTCATTTTATAGCTGGCAAAGTCAAACTGTACAAAACTTTTAATGAAACCCAATAGCAAAAATAATTTTTAACTCAAGATACATTATGTTAAAAAAAGTCCTCTAATTTTTTTTTCAATTGCTGCAACGGGGCATGAATGTGACAGTGGGAATTTCCATTCAAAATGGTTCTAGCTCACACAAGCCCATTGATCTGATGCAGCAGAGCAGGAAGAAAGTAGATTTTCTGTTATCTACTGGATATAATAGATGATAAAATGTAAGTCAAAACAAAACACAGGCAAAAGCTTGATCCATGAAAGTGCAAAACGTCCTATGCTTCCTAAGGCGATGTATGACAGAGAACCTGATTATGCAAATGAAAGATTTAATTATACTATAACGAGCAGAACTTTTCTGTGAATGATTAATTAAACGCTCTTGATGCGCTTGTTAAGCTAAAATAAAACACATCTGAGCTCGTGGTTAAGAAAGTTGAAACAAAGTTGGGTCCTGCGAGTTATCAACAGTATTTTTGGATGCGTGCACTTACAATATGGAAAAAATGGCAGAAGTTGCCCCAGTTCATGGCACCGAATAGCCCAATAGCAAATGTTCATATGGCTGGGGTCTCATGCACAGGTGGACACAAACCAAAATGGGCCCTTGTGCACTAACATTATATGGGCCCCTTACAGCCCAATAGCTCATCATAATGCAAAATTTCACCAGCTTTGTAGGTAGAAATGGGCCCTCGTACCTCTTGGGTCCCTGTGTGGTTGCACCAATGATATGTCTGCCCCTAGTCCCATGTATCAGTCAGTTACTGATTGGCTGACTTACCACTGAAGCAGCAGTTTTACAAAATGTATCATTAGAAATTGATTGCTAATAGCTTGCATATTGTTAATGTCTGCAACTCTTGTCGAAATTGCACGGCCATTACCAATAGGCGTGCCACTTGTAATGAAATTTGTCTGCTGTGTTAGAATCCTAGAATTATGTCACACCTGCCGATTTCATGGCCGCTTTTGAAATAAAAACTAGCAATGTATCTAAAGAATGAGATGCAGAAACTTTGCAACATAATTCTCTTCTCTTCGCTGTCCGTTCGCTACATTGGCTCCAAAAACTAAATAAAATAAAATAAACACACGGAAACAGCAAATGTAAAACTTCAGGAGGACGCCATTAGTGGCACAAGCCAGTGAACTGTTGGCGACAAGGGCCAAAGGTCCGAGAAGAGGGCACCTGAGGTGATGACGAACAAAAGAGAAAAACAGACTGTTTAGAAATAGAAACAAATATGTAAAAAGCTTTATTTTGAAATAGATAAAAATTGACTATCCTGGTGGTACAAAACGGTTAGAATAAATCCTGTTTCAGACTGAAGATGGTTGAGCATGGACTAAGCTTTAGTCTGAAACGTGTAGCATTTATTCTTACAATTTTGTAGCATCGGGATTTCTTATTTTTATCAAATTTGGAATAAACTTTTTGCAGTTTTTTTTATCAGGACAACAGCTATGCTGTTTCTTACCACATCGAGCAGGAGTGGTTTTCATATGTGCCGAGTATTGCTGGCAACTACAATCAGGGTGAGTTGGATTGTTCTTTACCTGGTGCAACGACAACATTGGACATGTGATTCAGTGCCTTGCAAAAGTATTCAGCCCCCTGGAACTTTTCAACCTTTTCCCACATATCATGCTTCAAACATAAAGATACCAAATGTAAATTTTTGGTGAAGAATCAATAACAAGTGGGACACAATTGTCAAGTTGAACGAAATTTATTGGTTATTTTACATTTTTGTGGAAATACAAAAACTGAAAAGTGGGGCGTGCAATATTATTCGGCCCCTTTAACTTTATACTTTGTTGCGCCACCTTTTGCTGCGATTACAGCTGCAAGTCGCTTGGGGTATGTCTCTATCAGTTTTGTACATCGAGAGACTGAAATTCTTGCCCATTCTTCCTTGGCAAACAGCTCGAGCTCAGTGAGGTTGGATGGAGATCGTTTGTGAACAGCAGTTTTCAGCTCTTTCCACAGATTCTCGATTGGATTCAGGTCTGGACTTTGACTTGGCCATTCTAACACCTGGATATGTTTATTTGTGAACCATTCCATTGTAGATTTTGCTTTATGTTTGGGATCATTGTCTTGTTGGAAGACAAATCTCCATCCCAGTCTCAGGTCTTTTGCAGACTCCAACATGTTTTCTTCAAGAATGGTCCTGTATTTGGCTCCATCCATCTTCCCATCAATTTGAACCATCTTCCCTGTCCCTGCTGAAGAAAAGCAGGCCCAAACCATGATTCTGCCACCACCATGTTTGACAGTGGTGATGAGCTGTGTTGCCTTTACTCCAAACATATCGTTTGGCATTGTTGCCAAAAAGTTCGATTTTGGTTTCACATGTTTGGTGTCTCCCAGGTGGCTTGTTGCAAACTTTAAACAACACTTTTTATGGATATCTTTGAGAAATGGCTTTCTTCATGCCATTCTTCCATAAAGGCCAGATTTGTGCAGTGTACGACTGATTGTTGTCCTATGGACAGACTGTCCCACCTCAGCTGTAGATCTCTGTGGTTCATCCAGAGTGATCATGGGCCTCTTGGCTGCATCTCTGATCAGTCTTCTCCTTGTTTGAGATGAAAGTTTAGAGGGACGGCCGGGTCTTGGTAGATTTGCAGTGGTATGATACTCCTTCCATTTCAATATGATCGCTTGCACAGTGCTCCTTGGGATGTTTAAAGTTTTGGAAATCATTTTGTATCCAAATCTGGCTTTAAACTTCTCCACAACAGTATCACGGACCTGCCTGTTGTGTTACTTGGTCTTCATGATGCTCTCTGTGCTTCAAACAGATCCCTGAGACTATCACAGAGCAGGTGCATTTATACGGAGAATTGATTACACACAGGTGGATTATATTTATCATCATTAGTCATTTAGGAGAACATTGGATCATTCAGAGATCCACAATGAACTTCTGGAGTGAGTTTGCTGCACTGAAAGTAAAGGGGCCGAATAATATTGCACGCCCCACTTTTCAGTTTTTGTATTTTCACAAAAATTTAAAATAACCAATAAATTTCGTTCAACTTCACAATTTTGTCCCACTTGTTGTTGATTCTTCACCAAAAATTAACATTTGGTATCTTTATGTTTGAAGCATGATATGTGGGAAAAGGTTGAAAAGTTCCAGGGGGCCGAATACTTTTGCAAGGCACTGTAATTAAGTGTTCAAGTTTTAACAAAATCCTTAACACATCACATCACAAAATGTTCTATAATCCAACAAAGCAAAACCAACAACGTCCACTCGTTACACTGATACATCGGTCACTTGCAGATAACCCTTGATGTAAGTCGCAGTCATTCCCCGGACCTTCAAGCCCACCTCTTAGGTTATTAAAAAGTGTCAAAATCAGATAAACTAAAAATAGTCTTTTACAGAAACTTCTCCACCCTCAGCTATTGGTGATGTCTGATATTGCAGCATAGCCCCATTCATGTAAATTTGCGTCAGCTGTAATACCAGACACATCCATGGATAATAGTGGCGCTGTTTTCTGCAAATATAAAATCAGACTTTGTTTTCTAATTTTATAAAACCCATTTTGAGCACCAATAAGAGACATTAACGGCCACTGAATTCGCTCAAAATAAACAGCCAAACTTTCGAACGTCAGTAACATGGCGAGGATTGAAGCTTCTTGCGCTCTGTATTTTCCATCTCTGTGGAATATGAAAATATTTTAACTCGAGTTTAAATGGAAAATTATCATAAGGACATTTATGCAAGTTTATGAGGCTATTTCTCAAATGAAGCATAAGTGTGTATCTCTGGTAAAACATGTTTTACACTCCGCAGCAATAAGAGAGATTCCCTCAGCAGTCGTTCTGCAGGAGAAGTGTTAATGGGAGCGACTGAAATGAAAACTCAAATTCTGATAAAACCCCATCCCCAGATTTCAACAGACTTTTCCCAATGTCATCTGCAAAAAGTAAACGACAATGTCATAGGGACTAGTTCACATTCTTCAGTCTTCCCTACTGGAACTTTATCACCGAAATACTGTCTTATGTTGCAACAAATAATTGTCGTAACCCTATCTTTTATGAATCACAAAGAATATAGTTTGTGTGGCTGATATGACCTTGGAAATTTTAAAGCATTTACCCCTTGTGCAATCATTTCAGCATGCACCAAAGGCTAAAAGTAGAGCAACATAGACAATGCTGCCAGATGTGACCGGGTGACCAGTAACATCTCATCATGACTCTCATAATGGTCGACAAATGTTGTAACTGCTCTTTCAAAACACAACTATAAAAAATAGGTAAAAATGGGGTTCAACAAGTGAAACACTGTAGAGATTAAGGGAATGGAAACAATCGCAGGCAAAGATTCATAATTTGAGTATTGAGGCTTCTGCAGTAGACCACAGGTGCACACTTTCACTATAGACATTTAATTTTACAACATCTTATGAAATATCTGATTCTTATTGATGGTATTATGGGCTCCCCTGGTGAGATGCGTTCTCTAATCCGTACATCAGGATGAGCTGCACCAACAGGAAGCGATGCAGTGGGCTCGACGGGCAGGACGGCACATGGAACAGCAGAGATGTGTAGGCTATAAGGAACCTTGTTACAGGAGTGCTGAAGCCGGCAGGAGAGTAGAGTTGAGGATTTGTGAGTGTCAGGACTTCCAGAGATGAGCTGGATATCGGATAACTTGACACAGCAGAGTTGAAGTTATGAACAATACCATGATTAGTAGAGATAAGTTTGTTAGCAGATACAAGCGCTTCTAACTAAATTACAATATCATCAAAAAGTTAATTTATTTCAGTTCTTCAATACAAAAAGTGAAATCATATGTAATATAGATTCACTACACACAAAGTGACTATTCCATGTGTTTATTTCTGTTAATGTTGATGATTATGGCTTACAGCCAATGAAAACCCAAAAGTCATTATCTCAGTAAATTAGAATAATTAAGAAAAGACATCAGCAAATGTTCCTAAGCGTTAAAAAAGGTCCATTGGTCTGTTTCAGGGGCTCCACAATCATGGGGAAGAATACTAACCTGACAGATGTCCAGAAGGCAGTCACTGACACACTGCACAAGGAGGAGAAGCCACAAAAGGTCATTGCTAAAGAAGCCGGCTGTTCACACAGTGCTGTATCCAAGCAGATTAATGGAAAGTTGAGTGGAAGGAAAAAGTGTGGTAGGAAAAGGTGCACAAGCAACCGGAAAAACCGCAGCCTTGAAAGGATTGTTAAGAAAAGGCCATTCAAACATTTGGGGGAGATTCACAAGGAGTGGAACGCTGCTGGGTCATTGCTTCAAGAGCCACCGCACACAGACGTCTCCAGGACATGGGCTACAAGTGTCACATTCCTTGTGTCAGCCACTCATGACCAATAAAACAACGACAGAAGCGTCTTACCTGGGCCAAGGAGAAAAAGAACCGGACTGTTGTCAGTGGTCCAAGGTATTTTCAGATATTAAAGTAAATTTTGCATTTTATTTGATTTGGAAATCGCTGTCCCAGAGTCTGGAGGAAGAGTGGAGAGCCACAATCCAAGCTGCTGGAGGTCTAGTGTGAAGTCTCCACCATCAGTGATGGTTTGGGAGCCATGTCATCTGCCGGTATCGATCCACTGTGTTTTATCAAGACCAAAGTCAGCGCAGCCGTCTACCATGACATTTTAGAGCACTTCATGCTTTCCTCTGCCGACAAGCTTTTTGGAGATGGAAATTTCATTTTTCAGCAGGACTTGGCACCTGTCCACACTGCCAAAAGTACCAATACCTGGTTTACAAGTACCAATACCTGGTTTGGCTGAACTCCATGGAAGCACATGGTAGCTGAGGACATTATTACCTGAATACACAGGTGGTGAGCGGCCGCCTCAGCCAACTCTCAAAGGCTTTTGATGATGACAATAGACATGCTCATCGGGTCACCATAATAACTTTGCATGGACTAACACATAGGAAGCCAGACATAGAAGAAGGAAGCAAAGCTCGGTGCTAGAGCCAGGACACGTGACTAACTCGTGGAATTGAACGTGACCTCCCCAATTAATAGACTGGAAGACAGAAGTGATGAGCTCTGCCACATTGATGTTTTAAAGCCAGAAATCATAAAAACTATATCTTTAGGGATCGAATAAGTTCAGCAAGGGAACCTGCAACAAAGACACATTTCCAGATTCATCCTCACATATACCCAAACTACACCTTGCCATGATCCCCAGAAATATTGGTGCCATTAGGGTGTGTGACCTAGGTGGTAATTACTAGTCATTAAATTGGATGGAACTAATGGCAGTTGTATCTGTATTTACACAATTTACTTGGAGAGGCAAAGAATCAAGACTGTATGTTCCTATATTGCTTACATGAAGATACAAGAAAAAAGTACTATCTGTACCTACCTACATAAATTACATTCAGAGGCAAAAAGGCATAACAATTATCTGTGCCTATATTATTAACATGGAGAGATAAGAAGTCAGTACTATCTGTGCCTACATTATTTTTAGAGATAGACAAGAAAGCAATACTATCTGTGCCTATATTATTTACGTGGGGGCACATAGATGTAATACTGTATATGCTTGCATTAATTTCATAGAAATATAAGGAGGCAGAATTATTTATGTCTATATTATTTACATATAGAGACAAAGAGCCCAAACTATGTGTATCTGCGTTATTTATATTGAGAAATTACAAGGCAGTACTATCTGTGCCTATATTATTTAGAAGGTGAGACAAAGAGGCAGTACTGTCTGCGCCTATATATTTACATGGAGAAACAAAAAGGCAATACTATCTGTGCATATATTATTTACATGAAGAGACAAGAAGTCAGTACTATCTGTGCCAGATTAGTTACATACAGAGAGAAGGAGTCAGTATTATGGCCATAGAACCTAATGGCATGGGAACCCAGCGCTTGTACTGCAGTCCACACTAGTTTGTGGATTGGCAATGCTAATTCCCCATCTCATGACAATAAGTGAAGATTTTTGGGCACTATATGGTACAGTATAACGCAAACAATACAAGCTTCTGAATACTGCACCGACCAATCTAAAGCAGACCCAGGCAATGCTCCCCGCTCTAGGCCTTGTGTATTTGTACCCTCTAGCTAAGCATAGATGAGCCTTCAGGCCTTTTATCATGTCTTCTATTATGTTTATATGATGTATTTCTCTTTTTTGCTGGCACAGATAGTACTACGTTCATGTCTTTTTGCTGTGAGCAGATATGCAGGTATTGTACAGATTCCTTGCATCCGTCTTCGGTCAGATCGAGGTATTTTGATGTAAACCTCTATTTATGGAAATCAAGTTGTTTTGTTGAGAATTCATAGTGATCCATGTGACATGTCTGCAGAGATGGGCTGAAAGAGGCTGCTATACATATTCCAAAATCATGCTGGCTCCGTGACATCACCAAATAACATGCTCAGTGGGAAGGGTTACATTATCTTATTGATTAACGCTGTGGTATCTATGTTGTTAAGAGATAATTTTTTCTATATTATCACTTCTCCCATTCTTTTAAGAATATGCATTAAAGATACATGGGGCCATGTGTATCAGCGACAGTCAACAGTAAGGTTCACATTTCTGCCTAATTTTCAGTATAATGCAATGGGTAATTGCCTAGACAAAGCTGTACACCTAATTGTAACAAAACATATTGTAAGCACAGATAGTACTGACTCCTTGTCTCTCTACAGTATATCTTGAAGTAAGCATTGATAGTATTACCTCCCCGTTTCTCCCTTCAAATAGTGTTTAGACAGATAGTACTAACTCAGTGTCTCTTCCTCACATAAAGCAGGCACAGATAGTACTACGTTCATGTTTCTCCATGTTTATTATGCAGGTGCATATTGTTTTGCCTCCCTGTTTTTTTAGTATATGATATAGGTACAGATAGTTCTGCATCTGTATTTGACCATGTAAATGATATAGACATAAATAGTGCTTCTTTTCTATACCCCATGTCAATTATGTCACTAGGGGAGGGGGGCAATTAGTAGAGAATTACAGTAGTGAAGGCGGGAATGGATCAGGGCAAAAGTGAGGGTTTTGTTGTTTTCAAGGTGAGATTCATCATTTTGCATCTGATTCTAGAGACGTTCTTCAGGTGCAAGCGACAAAAGTGGGCAAGGTACTGTATATGGGAGGTAAAGTAAAGATTGGTGTCAAACATAACACCCAGACAGCGCGCCTGGTGCCTTGGCGTTATTGTGATGTTGGAAACTGCGGACAGACAGTCACTGGTGTTCTGTAGTACAGTGGGGGTAAGTTCTGTCCAATTGGGGCCGTGTAGAGTAGTGCTAGAAGGGTGTACTGATTTGTTTTATTAATATGGTTATTATGTATCCTTACATTAATTGCAAATAGGGTTGAGCGAACATTGTCAGCTCCCTCCTTATTCGGCAAGCTATAGCGCACACCGAAGAAGCTGCATCGGGAACCCGGCTACCTGGATAATCAGCTGTTTGGTGTCGCGGCTGTGTGACAGTCACAAGTTCAACACATGCATGGAGTCACACAGCGGCGACACATACAGCTGCGGCACCGAACAGCTGATTATCGGGAGCGCTCCAGGTAGCCGGGTTCCCGATGCAGCTTCTTCGGTATGCGCTGTAGCTTGCCGACTAAGGAAGGAGCCGACGATGTTCACTCATCTCTAATTGCAAATTCTAAGCACTTGCCATTCTTGGTTGTTTAGGACCAATAATCTAGATCACCGTTCTTTATTAACTCAAAGAGGTTCACTTTATACATTCCTCGGGGACAAAGAAGACATTCTTTGAAGGGATGGCAACTATGATCACGATGACAGGAACCTCACCTTCCAGTTGTCCAAAAGCCCCCGTGATTGATGCCTTCCCCATGTACATATATAGAGATTGCATTTTTGAGGTAATATCTCTTCACTTCTTCCTCCAAGACTCACAAGCAAACAATACTGGCAGGGCTTTCAGCTATCTAGGTTCCTTTAGCTTTACAATCAATAGGAGCTTCCCTGAGCATGCAATCATGTCTGTATGTATTACCAGTGCCTGGATTACTGCGAGAATGGGGAGATTTGCAGGGTGATGCAGGGAGAATGGCTACGTTTTATGGGAACAGGTAAATAAAGACAAAGGATAGGCTCAGGCTCGTATTTGGATAAGCCTGTGGGCTTAACAGTAAAAATGAGATCCTATTCCTTATATCACTTCTCAGACTTATTTCCAGCCAAATTGTTATCGCTCCCGGAGATTGTGGCAAATGTCAGTAAATTACAGATATCATAGTTTTATATAGTTCATAAAAGAAATAAGAAAGGAAATACAATATTATAAAGTAACAAAATTTCTTATATAACAACTATAATACTGCCCCCTACATACAATAATATAACTACTATAACACTGCCCCTATGTACAAGAATATAATTACTATAATACTGCCCTGTATGTACAAGAATATAACTACTATAATACTGCTCCTATGTACAAGAATATAACTACTATAATACTGCTCCTATGTACAAGAATATAACTACTATAATACTGCTCCTATGTACAAGAATATAACTACTATAATACTGCCCTATGTACAAGAATATAACTACTATAATACTGCCCTATGTACAAGAATATAACTACTATAATACTGCTCCTATGTACAAGAATATAACTACTATAATACTGCTCCTATGTACAAGAATATAACTACTATAATACTGCCCCTATGTACAAGATATATAACTACTATAATACTGCTCCTATGTACAAGAATATAACTACTATAATACTGCTCCTATGTACAAGAATATAACTACTATAATACTGCCTGTATGTACAAGAATATAACTACTATAATACTGCCCTATGTACAAGAATATAACTACTATAATACTGCTCCTATGCACAGAATATAACTACTATAATACTGCCCCTATGTACAAGAATATAACTACTATAATACTGCCCTATGTACAAGAATATAACTACTATAATACTGCCCCTATGTACAAGAATATAACTACTATAATACTGCCCTATGTACAAGAATATAACTACTATAATACTGCTCCTATGTACAAGAAAATAATACTATAATACTGCCTAGTACAAGAATATAATACTAAATACTGCTCCTATGTACAAGAATATAACACTATAATACTGCTCCTATGTACAAGATATAACTACTATATACTGCCCATGTACAAGGAAATAACTACTATAATACTGCCCTAGTACAAGAATATAACTACTAAATACTGCTCCTATGTACAAGAATATAACTACTATAATACTGCTCCTATGTACAAAATATAACTACTATAATACTGCTCCTATGTACAGAATATAACTACTAAAACAGTCCTATGTACAAAATATATACTTAATACTGCTCCTATGTACAAGATATAACACTATAATACGCCCTATGTAAGATATAATACTATAATACGCTCCCATGCACATGATATAACTATATAATACTGCTCCTATGTACAAATTAACTACTAATACTGCTCCTATCACGGATATAACTATACAGCAATAACACTGCGCGAGTATGTAGTATTTATTAGCAAGTGTTTGATTGCAGACAACCTCCCCGTTTCTATCCTATGTGTGCACAGCACAGTGCCTGCCCCCATGGTCACACACGTAACGCTCCGCAGCGGCGTTTTTCTCGGTAAGCATCCCTTTGTGTTCGCGTATAAAGGATTGATAAGATCTTGGCCTCGTTCATCAAAACTGTCTACAGCAAAGTTTGGTTGTCCATAGCAATCAAATCGACAAAATTTTCAGTTTAGCAGAGCAATCCAATCAGAGTCAGCTTACCTTTAAGGAGGCAGCCAGTCTCATACGTGCCTATTTGACCTCAGCAAGTGCTCAGCTTTGATTTTACTGGCAAATAATCAGATCTCAACTATCATTTCACAGGGCAGCCAATCACAGTGCGCTTTTATTTTACACTCAGCAGAGCTCAGCTTGATTTTTGACCAAAACAACCATCAGAGCTCGGCTTTCTTTTACCTCGAAGTGTGAGAATTGACTGCCACCATCGTCCCTTCCTGTCAGTCTGGTGTTTTTCCTAGAGGGCAGTCGTGTTATGACAATGGTGCGAGTACAGCAGGCATATTGTACAATGGATCAGTCACAGAAACACATAACTGTTCGCTGGCAGTGTCCAGAACTTCCATCCTGACACCAGGGACTGAAATCACCACACCCGAGCCGCAGAGAGTCACAGTGCAAGGGTTACAAGGAGGGATAGGCAGAATGAGCGGCAGATTGTGGCTACTGGACATGACGGTGGATGGTGTGTGGCTACTGGCAAGATGTGCCCAGCGTGTGGGCTACTGGACATGATGCGGACAGCGTGTGACTACTGGGCAAGATGGTGCCCAGCGTGTGACTACTGGACATGATGGCGGACAGGTGTGACTACTGGCAAGATGGTGCCCAGCGTGTGACTACTGGACATGATGCGGACAGCGTGTGACTACTGGGCAGATGGTGCCCACGTGTGACTACTGGACATGATGGCAGACAGTGTGGTCTACTGGCAAGATGGTGCCCAGCATGTGACTACTGGACATGATGGCGGACGGTGTGTGGCACTGGACATGATGGTGGATGGTGTGTGGCTACTGGACATGATGGCAGATGGTGTGTGGCTATTGGACATGATGCGGACGTGTGGGCCCACTGACAAGATGGTGGCCAGCGTGGGGACTACTGGACATGATGGCGGACGTGTGGCTACTGGACATGATGGCGGATGTGTGTGGGTACTGACATGATGGCAGATGTGTGGCTTTGGACATGTACGGACGGTGTGTGGCTACTGGACAAGATGGTGCAGCATGTGATACTGGACATATGGGGACGGTGTTGCACTGACATGATGGCGATGGTGTGTGGCTACTGGATGATGAGATGGTGTGTGGCTATTGGACATGAGACGGCGGTAGTTGCTACTGCAGATGGTGGCACGGTGATATGGACATGAGGCGACGGTGTGTCTACTGGGCAAGATGGTGGACGTGGTGACTCTGAGCAAATAGTGGACGTGTGTGATACTGGAATGATGGCGATGGGTGTGTAAGACAAGATGATGACACTTGTGACTACTGACATGATCGTGACGGTGTGTACTTACAAGATGGTGGCCAGGCCGTGGCTACTGGACAAGATGATGGACCGCGTGTATACTGACATGATCGTGACGGTGTGTGCTACTGGACAAGATGTGGCCAGCGTGTGACTACTGGACAATGAGATGGTGAACGGCGTGGACTACTGACAAATGGTGCCAGCGTGTGATACTGGACAGATAGTGACGGCGTGTGGACCTCCAGCCGCTCAGTAATGGTTTAGTGCGCGTCCTTCTAGTGACCCATAGAATGGCCATGAGACATGAAATTCGATGATATAGATTGCTCAAATTTGAGGCAGGAAATACATTTGCATAAATCATTTGATGTGACTGTATGTATCTATTATGTATTGTATGGGTCTTCTGGCTCCGCAACATAAGAAGCCAAAGGTAAAAGATGTATAAACATTGCCTCTCCCCGGCGTTAATCCCCCATGTGCTCCACCAATGCCTCCACACATCATCTGACATATTACATGTCTTCGGCATCCAGCACTGATGACCTCACAATTCACACAGCGATGTGGCCCGATTAACGTGTGGTCTGTTATTAAATATCCATGTCATCGACCTGGCACATTTCAATATCCACTTGCCTGATGATTCGCTGCTGGCCTTGTAACGCTTGGGTGGATCAGTTGCCAGGGCTGGCTTACCCTGAGCGTGACTAATTGACTATCGGTATTCACTAGAGACTCTGGTGTAAGGATAGGCTGGTCGCTCAGTAGACACAGGTACCACTCACGGCTATACTCCCAAGACTGCAGCAGATGACGAGTGTCCCGAGACTTGGTATGAGTACAGGTGGGACACGATGCCTAGTCAGATAGCCGAGTTGGCAGGAAGGCAGGTTCAGAATTCGTAGCCGAAGTCAGGAGCAAAGAGACAGATAAACAAGAAGCACCAGTGATAATGGAGGGATAAATAACCTGACTGGAACTAGATGTAACAGCAAACTTGAAGCTAAGTCAGACAGGGAGGAGGATGCATGCTGTATAGACCTGCGTGCTTCCCCTAGCCAGGGAGACATCAGGGCATGCACAGAGTTGAGTACTCATGCCTCAGTGCAGTGCCAGACGTGAGGTATGCAGAGCCGCAAACAAGTGAGATGCATGCAAGTTACTGCGTGACAGTCTCATCATGTGAATCACTATTACCTTACACATGTCACTGACTAGATCTCACGCATTTCACCACTAGGTCTTTTGAGACTCAATGTAGGCTTCACGTGACAATATGTCACCGACTAATTCATGTGACGGCCAGACTAGTCGCACATAATGTCACTGACTAGATCACATGTAACGTCACTGATAGGCCTACCACAATAACATGTCACCGATTAATCTCATGCGATGTCAGGCAGGCCTCCGCGCGTCATCGATCACGACTTTGGTTTCATGTAACTAACTTTTGCAAAGTAACTGTCTAGGTTATGCAAGGTCACTGATTAGCCTAATGCAACTTTACTGACTAGCTTCATGAAACATCAATAATAGGTTCATGTGATGTGACCAGTCATTGCTAAGTCTCACCACATCACTACTAGATCTTTAATGACTCATGACTAGCACAATAGACATGATGACTAGGTCTCATAGATGTCAAAGACTAACCTATGTGAATCCTCACTAGTCCTCACAGTGCCATGTCACTGAATAGGCCTTATGATGTCGCAGACAGACTTATGGGATGTTTTCTGACTAACCTCATGGGTTCACTCTGACAAGGCCTAATAGGGTGACATAAAGGTCCTCTGGGTTGCCTGATTAGGCTCACACGATGTCGCTGATAGACCATGGATGCCACTGTTTTCACCTCACGAACATCCAACTAGGTCTCTTGCAGCATCATGCATTTAGCCAGTTATCAAATAGAAGTGGACCAGACATTGGATAGAAATCAGAAGGACAGTATGCCAGAAGCTGATTATTTTATATATTTTAAACACTTTAGAATCGCAAAAAGTAAAAACTGTAACATTCAAGAGAGTTTAAATTGCTTTGATCATTTGTAATCTTTAGTAACCCATCATGTTTATGTCATCAACATGGCAGTCTACTATATTGAAGCTACAACCTAAAAAAATGAACTGAAATACAATTTGATATGATTGCAAACTGTAGGTGCATGATCACACTGGCCACTAAACAGACAAAATCTAAACTAAAAACAAAGTAAGCGAATACCCTATAGTAAATAAATAAATAAATAATAAATAGCAATAGTGCATGAAAATAACAAAGGGTACTTAGCTAACATAATTATGATTAAAAAAATGTAAAAGCCATCTTACCATGTCACGCAGACCCTATTCGGGACAATCCCAACCTCTAGTATTAAATCCTTGCTATATGTCAAATGACTGTGAATGTGAAAAATTACATTTTTTATATCAAAATAATGTTAATTAAGTGCCCTTTGTTATTTTGATGCACTAATACTATTTATTTATTTACTATAGGGTATTTACTTACTTTGTTTTATCTTAGGTTTTGTCTGTTTAGTGGCCAGTATGAACATGAACCTACAGGTTGCATGCATAGCAACTTGTATTCCAGTTTATTTCTTTAGGTTTTTGTTTCAGGTTTTTTGCACTATGTGGAAATAAGAGTGTGGCCTTCTTTATCTTTTTCTTCTAGTCGGGGTCTCGGTTCTGCTCGGCCATTATCAATATTTACAGTCATTTGATACATGGTAAGATTTTAATACTAGCGGTTTGGACGTCCATATAGGGTCACCGTGATGTGGTAAGATGGCTTTTACCTTTTTTTTTATCAAAATTATGTTAACTACGTACTTCTTGTTATTTTCATGCACCATTTCTATTTAATTATTTACTGCAGGATATTCGCTTTGTTTTTATCTTAGGTTTTATATGGAAGCTATACTGCCTCCATGAACTGAGTGTGCCAGCTGGGGTCAGCTATAGACTATGATATTGCATTTTGACTTGTGTTTTCCCTTACATTTCTCCCCATTTTTGGGATGTAAACAGTACTGTATAATAAGCTCTAGCCCCCCATAGAAATGGATGCTGATGTTTGCAGTGTGTCTGTGCCTCCTCTTGACCAGTAGCTTTTATTATGTCTGAATAATTAATGTTGGCTTTGTTTTCTCTTCGTTTTTAATAAAAGTTCTACCGTCTCTGGCTTTATTATACCCCACCATCACACAGGACCCCGAGGATCATGCTCTACAGTGATGGATCTCGGGGAACAAGCCAAGAGAGATTTCTTTATTAAATTAGGCTGGTGTAGAAATCATACACCCTGCAGCTAAGAAAGCTAGACAATGCTGTAGAGGCTTGTGCAGAGGGCGGTGTGCTCCATCAATGTCACTGCGAGCATGTATGTCCAAATCTTAAAGGGTGTGTAAACTTACCATGGGCTCTGTTGTATTTATGCATGGTATATCTACCACCCATCTTCATATATGTTTTCTCCTTTCACTCATACTTTCAACTAATTTTTCTAGAAACTATCAACAAGCTGCTGTTGATGGACCTAGTATCAAATGCTTATTAGTAGAGTTGAGCGAATTTGTTCGGGTTCCCTCTTATTCGGCAAGCTATAGCGCTTACCGAATAAACTGCAGAGGGAACCCCGTTTCCTGGATCGTGCCGGCTGATCAGCTGATCGATGCCGCAGCTGCATGTGTCGGGGCTATGTCACAGCACATGAATACAGAGCCCAACAAACAAGCTCTCTATGAATGTGCTTTGACTGTGACACAGCCGCGACACATTCAGCTGCGGCACCGATCAGCTGATCAGCCGGCACGATCCAGGAAACTGGGTTCCCTCTGCAGTTTATTCGGTAAGCGCTATAGCTTGCCGAATAAGAGGGAACCCGAACAAATTCGCTCAACTCTACTTATTAGCACTGAGCACATTGAATATGGGACCATGTATTCTCCTGATCCGAGAGTATCATGCCGATTATGCAAATCAAATTAACAACTGATGCTGTTCAAATAATCAGCGTAGGATAATTGTACGATTATTAACAAGTTATCAAAAGTCAATTAAACCCTAACTAAAGACCATAAGGGTAAGGATATACTGTATTGGTGCGGCTGCTACCTACTGTATATTATCCGGTTTGAAAGTGACCCATAGACACACTGACTAGCCACTAAAACAGGCTCCTAAGTCTCCCCATCGGGTCACTTTCAAACCTTATAATATAGGTAGCAGCCGCGCCAATATATCCTTACCCTAAAAGAATACACTGTTGTTAGGACATTGAATACAACTATGACTCTAATAGAATAAACAGTATACTTATGTTCACAGAAATATACTGACTATGCAGATTTTATAAGTTTTTCCTTTAATTGTCTTATTAAAAGTTAATTTTTATGGTGTTTAGTTAGGGTTTAATTGCCTTTTGGCAACTTATTAAAAATGATTATGCAAATCACACTCTGATCAGAGCCATCATAGTGAGCTCCTATTCTCTCTGATGAGGAAAAGATGGAGAAAAAAAATTCTGCATCATTTTCATTCTGTCAGTGTGCGGAAATCGGACTGCACTCAGATGTCATCCGCTTGAGAAACATTCATACCTCAGAACTGAAACGTTGCCACTGCCACTGTGTGCTAATAAACAACTGTTTTTTGCCATATTGCTTGGTGTGCTGCCTCCATTCGCTACTTTTTATCTGGATGGTTTGGTTTTTGCCAGGAAGCCTCTGCACCTACTTTATCCTGGTGCTGCTCCTCCTTTTCTATTTCTATCTATTATCTATCTTTCTATTATCTATCTATCTATCTATCTATCTATCTATCTATCTATCTACTATCTATCTATCTATCTATCTATCTCATATCTATCTATCTATTATCTATCATCCGTCTATCTCATATTTATCTATCTATCTAAGATGCTTTCAAGCAAATCTACGCAATTTCTATTATGGTACGTACCAGTGATTTCACTTGTTGATATATCCATGCATTTCCTTCCAATGCAAACTTGTCATTTCCAAGCCACATTAGATCTTCTCACATGATGCTGGGAGATACCCATATATGATAATTTCAGGTATTTCATGTATGCTGACAAGTGACAGTCCTATATTATCTGTAAGCAGCTAGCTGTAAAATCGTTAATGATGGGGATGTTCTATCCATGACCCCATGTCCTGAAAAATAAGAGAAGAAAATATGCAGCTGCATGAATTTTCTATGAGCTGCGGACTTATCCCTCCAGCTTATAAATCTTGTATGTAGTTATGAATCTTCAGGTCGATCTGTTCATTTTTACAGGGATTCTGCTCTGGTTTCCGTTCTGCTCCACATTTTTATATTACCTGCTGAAGAGGGGGAGAACTGCAGTAAACTGATTGTAGTATTTTAGGAAAACCTAAATTTGTCCATCGTCTGGGAGATTGTCTCTGTCCACCATTTAATGAAGACATGAGTATACAGAATTGCTGTGAGTTCACAGGCACGAGTGGTGGAGAGGCTTAGGAGCAGCAGGATCTGTGGAAAATTATCCACTGGATAATCACAAGTGTTCACTGTTGTGAATGGACTTGAAATGAGTTCTGAGCAGAGGCTCCCTCTGGTGGTTACAAGCGGTACTGGACTGTCCAGTGAAGATTGTGAGGATTGGGAATCAGGTGTTACTGACTGGTCTTATATAAGGGACTCGCCTTGCCATCAGGGTTGCCGGTGATCAATTGTTCTGGTCTCAATCCTTGATTCCTGTTTCCTTTGTAGCCTGCTGTGTCGTGTCAGCATCTCCTGCTAACAGATAAGACATTTTCTTCTTTTTGTTTTTGTGCTTGATTTTTGCATTTTGTCCTGCACTTCTGTGGGGGCCTTCAGGGTCCCCTTCGGGGGCTTTTGCCCTCTCAGTTTAGTTCAGCCACTTATGTTTGTACATTTGCTTTTTCCAGTTTTTTCAGTGGCTGCTGTTTTGATTTTGTTACACCAGAGAACTAATTTAGGTGGTAGAGGTTGTGTGATCTCAGGTGTTTTTGAAATTAGTAGAGTTGGTGCTTTTCAGGGTTTTTTGGGATTGCAGTAAGTGCCCTTCCTATCCTTTTCTATTTAGGTAGTTTGGGCCCCAACGTTTGCTCATACTATTTTCTGTCTGTGTCAGTATTTCTTCTTGTCTAACCGCCATTACATGTTTGGGGGCTTTCTATGTTCTTTGGGGATCTGCTCCGGGGCAGATAGCTTTCCTCTTTCTATCTTTAGGTGTAGTTAGTTTCTCAGGCTGTGACGAGGCGTCTAGGACCAACGTAGGAACGCTCCACGGCTGCCTCTAGTTGTGGTGGTTAGTCAGGGTACTGCAATCTCATAGATTCCAACTGCTCTGGTGTATTTCCTTTTTTACCTGCACTCCTCAGCTACCGAAACATAACAGTATCACCGGCCTAAAATAAAATTGAATGGTACTCACAGAAGGGAAAAATATTGTGAAAGAAAAAAGGTTGTCAGAGTTGTCAGAGATATTTTTCTATTTGTTGCATTTTTTTTTTTCCCTCTGTATCTCTGGGTGCTGGCGAGGATTTTTTCTCTCAATGGAGTTTGCACAGTTGTCTGGCCGTGTGGATCAGCTTGCCACTGAGGTTCGGAGTATTGCTACCTATCTTGCTAGGTTGCCTGTTGTGGAACCTAGGATTCCCATGCCAGATTTGTTTTTGGGGGATCGAGCCAAGTTTCTGAATTTCAAAAATAATTGTAAATTGTTTTTTGCCTTAAAATCTAAGTCCTCAGGGAACGCAGCGCAGCAGTTTCAAATTGTCATCTCTCTCCTGCGCGGCGATCCTCAGGATTGGGCTTTTTCCCTGACACCTGGGGATCCTGTTTTGAGTGATGTTGATGCATTTTTTCAGGCCTTGGGGTTATTGTACGATGAGCCTAATGTCACTGATCAAGCTGAAAAAGCCTTGTTGGCATTAAATCAGGGGCTTGATGACGCTGAGTTATACTGTCAGAGATTCCGTAGGTGGGCAGTCCTGACCAAATGGAATGACGACGCTTTGGCAGCCCTTTTTCGGAAGGGTCTGTCAGATAATGTAAAGGATGTTATGGTGGGATTCCCTGTCCCCTCTGGTCTCAATGATTCTATGTCATTAGCGATTCAAATTGACAGACGTTTGCGTGAGCGGAGAAGTATGCGTGGAATAGTGTTGCCTTGTGAACCTGCTTCTGAATCCATGCAGTGTGATAGAGTGGTTTCTGGGACACAGCGTCATGAGTTTTGAAAGCGCAATGGGTTATGTTTCTACTGTGGTGATGCCTCTCATGCTATTTCAGTCTGCCCTAAGCGGGGAAGACGTTTTGCACGCTCAGTTGTCTTGGGTAGTGTTCAGACTAAGTTTTTATTAACTGTTACTCTGATATGCTCTCTGTCCTCATTTTCTGCTCAGGCTTTCGTTGATTCGGGAGCAGCTATTAACCTGATGGATTTTGATTTTGCTAAACGTTGTGGGTTTCCCTTGATACCCCTACAGAAGTCTATTCCCCTACTGGGGATCGATTCTACCCCTTTGGCTGAGAATAAACCTCAGTTCTCTACTCAGGTGATAATGAGGGTTGAACCTGATCATCAGGAGAGCTGCAAATTTTTGGTTCTGTATAATCTGCATGACATTATCGTGCTGGGTTTCCCTTGGTTACAGTCTCATAATCCTGTTTTGGATTGGAAATCTGTGTCTGTAACCAGTTGCGGCTGCCAATGTGTTAATACCAACACTCCTGTTTTTTCTGCCTCCCCCCAGGCTCAGGATGTTCCTGACTTTTTGATTGATTTTTCTGATGTGTTTAGCGAAAGTAAATCTGCATCCTTGCCTCCCCATAGGAGCTATGACTGCGCTATTGAATTAGTGCCTGGTAGTAAATTCCCTAAAGGTCGCCTTTTTAACTTGTCTGTACCTGAACATGACGCTATGCGGTCTTATATCAAGGAGTCATTGGAGAAAGGTCATATCAGACCATCCTCTTCACCCTTAGGTGCCGGTTTTTTCTTTGTGGCCAAAAAGGATGGTTCATTAAGGCCGTGTATTGATTATCGTCTTTTGAACAATATTACTGTGAAATATCAATACCCGTTACCCTTGATTTCTGACCTGTTTTCCAGGGTGAAAAACGCTACTTGGTTTACCAAGCTTGACCTCAGGGGGGCATATAACCTTATTCGCATTAAGCACGGGGATGAATGGAAGACGGCATTTAACACCCCTGAGGGGTATTTTGAGTACCTTGTGATGCCCTTTGGGCTCACTAATGCTCCTTCTGTCTTCCAGTCCTTCATGAATGACATTTTCAGGGATTTTGTGGATAAATTTCTGATTGTTTTATTTGGATGATATCTTGATTTTTTCCAATGACTGGGACTCTCATGTGAAACATGTTCGAACTGTATTCCAGATTTTGAGAGAGAATGCTCTGTATGTGAAGGGATCAAAGTGTCTTTTTGGCGTACAGAGGATCTCATTTTTGGGATTCATTTTGTCCCCATCTGTTATTGAAATGGACCCGGTCAAAGTTCAGGCCATCTGTGATTGGGTCCAACCTACTTCATTAAAGGCTCTTCAAAGATTTTTGGGTTTTGCCAATTTTTATCGTAAATTTATTGGTAATTTCTCGGTTATTGTTAAACCATTAACTGATTTGACCAAAAAGGGTTCTGATGTGGTGAATTGGCCTCCTGAGGCAGTCTCTGCATTTCAGGAACTTAAGCAGAGATTCATTTCTGCTCCTGTTCTACGGCAGCCTGATGTTTCTCTGCCATTTCAGGTGGAGGTTGATGCCTCTGAAATTGGGGCAGGTGCCGTTTTGTCCCAAAGAGATCCAGAGACCTCTAAAAGTAACCCTTGTGCCTTTTTCTCTCGAAAATTTTCTCCTACTGAACGTAATTATGACGTGGGTAATCGGGAGTTATTGGCCATGAAGTGGGCTTTTGAAGAGTGGAGACATTGGCTGGAGGGAGCCAAACATCAGGTGGTGGTCCTTACTGACCATAAGAATCTGGTTTATCTGGAATCTGCCAAGCGACTTAATCCTAGACAGGCCAGGTGGGCCTTGTTTTTCACACGTTTTAATTTTGTGGTTTCCTTTCTTCCTGTCACTAAGAATGTTAAGGCGGATGCCCTTTCAAGGAGTTTCCTTGCGACTCTCCTGAGTTATCTGATCCTTCTGTTATTTTGAAAGAAGGTGTAGTTCTTTCCGCCATCTCGCCCAATTTGAGACTGGCTCTGGAGGGGTGTCAGGAGGATAGGCCCGAGCGCTGCCCTGTTGGGAAATTGTTTGTCCCGGACCACTGGAAAAAGAGTGTGATGTCTGAGATTCATTGTTCCGCGTTGGCCGGTCATCCCGGAATTTTTGGTACCAGAGACTTGGTTAGTCGGTCCTCTTGGTGGCCTACCTTATCTCGTGATGTCAGGGAATTTGTGCAGTCTTGCGGGACTTGCTCTCGCTCCAAGCCTTGCTCCCGCTCTAGTGGTTTGTTGATGCCATTGCCTGTGCCCAAGAGACCATGGACCCATATCTCTATGGATTTCATTTCCGACCTCCCTGTTTCTCAGAGAATGACCGTCATCTGGGTGATTTGTGATAGGTTTTCCAAATGATACATCTTGTGCCATTACCTAAGTTGCCTTCCTCCTCTGAATTGGTACCTTTGTTCCTTCAGCACGTGGTTCGTTTACACGGCATTCCTGAGAACATTGTGTCTGACAGAGGAGTCCAGTTTGTTTCCAGATTTTGGAGGACCTTTTGTTCTAAACTTGGTGTTCAATTGTCTTTCTCCTCGGCGTTTCATCCTCAGACCAATGGTCAAACTGAGAGAACAAATCAGACATTGGAGACTTATCTAAGATGCTTTGTGTCTGCTGATCAGGATGACTGGGTCTCTTTTTTGCCTTTGGCTGAGTTTGCTCTTAATAATAGGGCTAGCTCTGCCACTTTGATGTCTCCATTTTTCTGTAATTCTGGGTTTCACCCTCGATTTTCTTCAGGACAGACGGAGGCTTCTGTCTGTCCAGGTGTTGACTCTGTTGTGGAGCGTATGCAACAGATTTGGGACCAGGTAGTGCAGAGGTTGTCCCTCTCTCAGGAGAGGGCCCAGCGGTTTGCTAACCGGCATAGGACTGATGGTCCTCGGTTTAAAGTGGGGGACTTGGTCTGGTTGTCCTCAAAAAATTTTCCTATGAGAGTTGGCATCTCCTAAATTTAAGCCTAGGTTCATTGGACCTTATAAGATCATGGAGATTCTTAATCCTGTTTCTTTTCGTTTGCTTCTTCCAGGGACATTTAAGATCCATAATGTGTTTCACAAGTCCTTGTTGAAGAGGTTTGTTGAGCCAGTGGTTCCTACTGCTTTGCCTCCTGACCCTGTTCTGGTTGAGGGCAATATGGAGTTTGAGGTTGAGAAAATTTTGAATTCTCGTTTTTCTAGACGGAAACTCCAGTATTTGGTTAAGTGGAGAGGTTATGGTCAGGAAGACAATTCTTGGGTGTTTGCTTCGGACATCCATGCTAGGAGACTCATCCGTGCGTATCATAGAACTCATCCTGACCGGCCTGGTTGCTCAGGTGAGGGTTCGGTGACCCCTCCTCAAGGGGGGGGTACTGTTGTGAATGGACTTGAAATGAGTTCTGAGCAGAGGCTCCCTCTGGTGGTTACAAGCGGTACTGGACTGTCCAGTGAAGATTGTGAGGATTGGGAATCAGGTGTTACTGACTGGTCTTATATAAGGGACTCGCCTTCCCATCAGGGTTGCCGGTGATCAATTGTTCTGGTCTCAATCCTTGATTCCTGTTTCCTTTGTAGCCTGCTGTGTCGTGTCTGCATCTCCTGCTAACAGATAAGACATTTTCTTCTTTTTGTTTTTGTGCTTGATTTTTGCATTTTGTCCTGCACCTCTGTGGGGGCCTTCAGGGTCCCCTTCGAGGGCTTTTGCCCTCTCAGTTTAGTTCAGCCACTTATGTTTGTACATTTGCTTTTTCCAGTTTTTTCAGTGGCTGCTGTTTTGATTTTGTTACACCAGAGAACTAATTTAGGTGGTAGAGGTCGTGTGATCTCAGGTGTTTTTGAAATTAGTAGAGTTGGTGCTTTTCAGGGTTTTTTGGGATTGCAGTAAGTGCCCTTCCTATCCTTTTCTATTTAGGTAGTTTGGGCCCCAACGTTTGCTCATACTATTTTCTGTCTGTGTCAGTATTTCTTCTTGTCTAACCGCCATTACATGTTTGGGGGCTTTCTATGTTCTTTGGGGATCTGCTCCGGGGCAGATAGCTTTCCTCTTTCTATCTTTAGGTGTAGTTAGTTTCTCAGGCTGTGACGAGGCGTCTAGGACCAACGTAGGAACGCTCCACGGCTGCCTCTAGTTGTGGTGGTTAGTCAGGGTACTGCAATCTCATAGATTCCAACTGCTCTGGTGTATTTCCTTTTTTACCTGCACTCCTCAGCTACCGAAACATAACAGTTCACTCTACATATTTAATAACTCAAAATCATTGGGCGATTGGAACCTGTGACCTAAATCCTTAAAGGAAAGGTATATTGAAATGGAAGGTGCTGAAAGAGGGAGGAGGGTCTGCGTTAGTCCTTTTTCATATTATCATATGAAGGCATATGGGTGCTAAAAGGGTGTTCTCTGCTTGGGAGTGCCTCAATAATAGCAGAAAATGGTTAATTACATAGTGAGCACATAATATTACATTTTTTGCTAACCCACTAAACCATTGAACACCAGGAACTCAAACCTGGAAACTCCTGAGCTCATGGGTTGGACTCTGGAACTAAACTATTGGACATCAAGGATTTCAATATTCAACAGGGACTGAGACATCTTATCTGTCAACCACCAAATACCAAGAACTTGTTAACTAGACCTTTGCAGATCAGGGACTAGTGATTAAGTGATAAGGTTTGTGAATACTTGAGGTTAAGGAAATAAATTACTGGATATCAATGACCGGTAAACTGGATCATCGTTTGTCAAGGACTGCGTTACTAAGCCTTTTCACACCATGGAACAGAACATTAAATTAAGAAGATGCCCTCACAATCTGACAGATTTGGTTTGCTAATGCAAGGAAGAGTGGGCAAAGATCACCAATTCTAGATGTGCCATACTGATAGACTCCTAGCCAAAAAGGACTGAATGCGGTCAGAAATTCAATGCTACTTCAACAAAGAATTAGTTTAAATGAGTTGACTCGTCTTCGAATACACGTCGGCAGTCACTCTATGTGACTGCATCCTTCTGAATCCTTAAAGAGTGTGCACCGCATGCTATCAGGTTTACCGCTATTGCCAGCAAGTGTGGTCAGTCACATGACCCCAAGTATGCAATTTGCATTCATGAGGTTCCATACCAACTAGTCGTGCTTGGCCTCGCTCAATACAAGTGAATTGAGCAATGTCAAGCACGTCTAGTCAGAATTTGCCCGGAACTATGCAAATCGCATACTTGCAATGATGTGACCTCCTGCTCTTGCCAGCAGCATCAGTGAATTTGGAGAGTCTGCGGTGTGCAAGAATTGGCAGTCTTGGCCGACTCTTCCTTCCATTAGTGCATTTGTCAGATTGTGATGGCATTTCCATTGTTTTCACTTGAAGATTGAAAGAGTTCAGATTTTCAATTAAATTAAGGTCTAAGCTCTGACTGGGCTGGTGAATTGATTATTTTTTTAATTTGATGGTTGTGCTGAAAGGTGACACTCCTCTTCATCTTCAGGTTTTTAACAGAGGCCTGAAGGTGTTGTTTCAAAATTGAATTATATTTGGAACTGCCCATAATTCCCTTCACCTCTACTAAAGCTCCAGTACCAGCTTCTGAAAAACAGCCCCAAGGCATAATTGTGCCTCCACCATGCTTCACTGTGATTATAGTGATCTTTTGGTGATGCACATTGTAGGTTTTATAGCACACTTCACAAAGAACAAGGACACAGTCAAATGGTCATAATAAAAACGCGCGTCGGGGCAGGCCGTGTATCTCCTGACTTATACACCATTGGGTAATTAGAACATCTATTGCATTTTCTGCCACCGTTTATTCTTAGCTTTGGTATGGGTAATTTTCTCGGTACTTAGGTAAGTACCGAGCACATGCGTTATATCCCATATACTTTGCTCCTACTTTGCATATTGTGCGAGTGGCAGTTTTCTTATTAGTCTATATGTTATACCCATGATGTATTGTCATGTTGTTCACATAGCCTGTTTGCATTATGTGCACTGTGAGTTTACATTCCCCATGCTGCCCTGTTCCATGTTTTAGGATTTTTCAATAAATGTTATATTTTATTATGACCATTTGACTGTGTCCTTGTTCTTTGTGAAGTGTGCTATATTTCTAGCAGTTGGTCACTTGTTATCCATAGGTGCTCGTGTGTGGTACTTTATAGCGGTTATATTTCTTACATTTGGTCTTTATTATTGTATATTTACCACCCATGTATACTGCTAGCTCCACCTTTGTTATATTTTACATTGTAGGTTTTGCATGAAACATACATTTTGGAATTGTGGTAAAAAATAGGGACCTTGCGAACCTTTTTTTAATAGGGACAATTATTGTCTTTTTGCTCATTGTTTAGTACTGTTCTAGGGTATATAAGGTAATTATATAAGGTAATTATACTTGGCTCTACTCTACATATTTATTTATAGCCTGTGCACTTCCAATAGTGTCTTTTGACACATCTATCTTCCATTAGTGATCATTTACCTATCATTTGGAAACTGGCATTATGATTTTATGTAATTTTTAATGCCTATATAATAAAGAGTGTATGTTTTAAGTGTGGTGTGATAGTTTGTTAATATAGGCATTAAACAATGGGTACCAGTGACTATGGAATAAATCACTTGGCAGCAGGGACTGTGGCATTAACCACTGGGTACCAAGAACTGTGGCATTAACCACTTTGCACCAGGGACTGTGGCATTAACCACTTTGCACCAGGGACTGTGGCATTAATCACTTGGCACCTGAGACTGTGGCATTAACCACTTGGCACCTGGGAGTGTGGCATTAACCACTTGGCACCAGGGACTGTGGCATTAACTGCTAGACTCATGTATACTAGGAACTGGGTTATAAAACAACTAAAGTCCAATGTCCATGGCACTATATCACTGGACAACAGGGACTTGGGTACTTAGTCACATAAATATGAGCCGCGTTTTAGTTTCTTGCTTGTTTCTTATGCCCCTAGTTTTCGAGATTCTTCAGTCAGTGGAATAAGTCTTCACTGCTGTATTTGCTGTATGTGCTGCCGAAACTTGCAGATTGATTTCCAGACATGCACATCTCTCATGTGTGATTTATGAATTGGACTGACATGTTAGTTCTTGCGTCACGCTTTGTAGGTACTTCAGGAGTAATGTCAGTTGACAAGCAGCTTCGATTGAGATATGAATCTATCCCACAATCTCCTGGAACACAGATTCTAGGAAAGGCTTTCTAATGAGATTTAAAAACAAAGTAGACTTCACAGGAATCCTATTCCAAATGGGGTGAAATGTTGTATTCCTAATGTATTACTCTATAAATAGTCAGCCCTCCCACATGGACATACAGATCAATGAGACTCAATGTTAAAGCTGCAGGTGCTCAATTTTAAGAAAATACTAAATGTGGAAGATAATTAAAGCAAAACCTGCTGAAATATGAAAATGTCCCCAAATAAGTTGAGTTTCTTGAAAGCTAAACTCAAACCCCTCCTATCTATGAAATTGCCTTATTTATTCTATTATTTCTAAACACTGTTTTTCGGTGATTACTTTGTATCTCCGTTCATACTGCACCCACACACACAAATGATACACCATTTGAAAGGTAAACTTTCCCCCTTCAGCAAGAAAATAGCCAAACAAACCACACATCCACGATTTGATCACAAAATACAGTTTAAACATTAATTTTCATAAGCCTGCAGTAAGGAAAAAAGACCTGCAGGTGGCACCACAGTACCCCAAAGCACACTACCACAAAGCTGCTTACAGACATCACAAACAAATCCAAACATTTGCCTTGGGGGCTTTCCAGCTTGCCGAACTGCTTGCCCAGCCTATTTTAGCCAAATTGGAGGATTGCACACTTCGCTGCAGGTGAGACACATATGCAAACACATTTGTAAACATGCTCTGCCTATTGAATTGCACACTTGCTCCATTCATACTCCACCCACACAAAAAAATGATACACCATTTGAAAGGTCTGATTACCTGCAGGTGGCAGCACACTACCTCAAAGAACACTACCACAAAGCTGCTTACAGACCTCACAAACAAATCCAAACATTTGCCTTGGGTCTTTCCAGCTTGCTCAAGTGCTTGCCCAGCCTATTTCAGGCACATTGGAGGATTGCACACTTCATTGCAGGTGAGTCACATATGCAAACACATTTGTAAACATGCACTGCTTTTTCGCTGATTAATTCACCCCACACACACACATGATACACCATTTGAAAGGTAAACTTGCTCCCTTCAGCAAGAAAAGAGCCAAACAAACCACACATCCACGATTTTATCGCTAAATACAGTTTAAACATTCATTCTCCTAAACCTACAGAAAGACACAATGACCTGCAGGTGGCACCTCAACCGGAAGACATTTTTTGGCCTCTACTTATCAAACCAATTTATTGTATTACCAATCTACATATATAAATACCTGTCTGTGTTCATCATCTCATGAAATACATTTACATTTGTCCAGCTTACTTTTTCGGAAATTGCCTGCGCCCCCAACGACCAATGTGCCGAAAATCTCGCACGGGCCAAGCTAGTATTTTGATAATACATTCATGCCATTGCCACTGTTGTCAGTGGTCTCTTAATAGTAATATCCTTGGTATTTTGCAATTGTTACATGTCCTGTGTCCTGCTAGTAGTAGTGTTAAAACACTTTTCTGGCACCTGCAGTGACACATGGGGACATTTATAGGAGTGGTGTTTCATATGATGCTTTTATTCAAACTTCATGGAATAAAATGCATCAAGTTTAAAATTAGTACATTTTCCCTCCGGACTAAATTAATAAAAAAAATGTGTCAAATAATACATACAAG
This sequence comes from Oophaga sylvatica, assembly GCA_033576555.1. Taxonomy (NCBI): domain Eukaryota; kingdom Metazoa; phylum Chordata; class Amphibia; order Anura; family Dendrobatidae; genus Oophaga; species Oophaga sylvatica. Next base: position 77,042,257 of record JARQOD010000009.1, read on the forward strand.
AATTAAAATTAATATAATCGGTGCATCTACAGTATGTGCCACAGAGTGAGTTGGCATAGATTTCTACTTTTAAATTTTCTCCAATTTTGGCAATGTCACTCCCGCTCCCGGTAAGCCTTTCCATTTTTACCGAAAGCGATATAGGACCCTTTCCTCCAAACAATTTCTTATCTCTATGATGGAGAGGAAATGAGAGAGTTCAGCCCAAGACTAAACTTACTAAGAAAATGGGGAAGCATTTTAATTTTGGATATATTGTTTGAACCTTTTTCTCTTCTAAAATGCGTGGATTAAAATAAGTAAATTTTCTAATTTTTCCAATTAAAACGATTGTGTCTTTTGCTTTTACATAAAGAATAGTAGTATTGCTGTATAGGTGCTGTCTTCCAGCAACAATGGATACCTTTTTTGTAGAGATCTGATGTGATGTATTAGTCATGGAAATCTAGCGTGAAAGCCATATGCAAATCAGGCTACAGGTGCACTGGGGGTGTGTTAATGCACATAGAAGACGCAATTTAAGTCTTCCACTCTAGTCAAGCAGCTACTGTACAGTAGCTACACTAGGCTGTTTCAAAAGAATTTAAGGGTTATTCCAAAAAATCAATTATCCCTATCCACAGGTCAGAATATGTCACTAAATGCAACTGTGGTGGCAACGAAAGCATGAGCAGAGACGTGGGGGGTACGGGCCCGGCATCACCCCTTTCCTGCACTTGTGCACGTGCCCCTATAGTGTGTAAATGTGTAGATTTTTCCCTTTGGAATACCCTTATAATGTTGTAAAATGTGTTGACTGTTTCAAGGTTGCATAAAATGTTCTATAATGGAATCAGTGAAAAAGCTGTTAGGAAAAGGAGACAAAGGG
>JARQOD010000009.1:77043224-77085402 GCA_033576555.1 Oophaga sylvatica
CCTTCTCCAAGGAGGAACCTTCTTGAGTTATCAGCTCCTTGATTCGGCTGACAACTGGATCGCTGTCCTGAGTTTCCTTCCAGCTGTGGTGAGGTAAAGGATTTAACGTCTTACCACGCGATCTCCTGCTGGCTTGTTGCTCATGGATCATCCCATTCCTGTGAAAGGCAGGTAGTTCGATCTCTTCCAGATCATCCACTTCTTCTTCTGTGTCAGATTCATGAGGCATCCTGGATAGGGCATCAGCGTTGGCATTCTTGCGGCCTGCTCGGTACTTGATTGTGAATTGGTAATTGGACAGTCGAGCCATCCATCGTTGTTCCATGGCTCCCAGCTTGGCTGTTTCAAGATGCGTTAAGGGGTTGTTATCGGTATAGGCAGTGAACTTGCTGGAGGCTAGGTAATGCTTAAACCTCTCTGTGATGGCCCAAACCAGTGCCAGGAACTCCAACTTGAAGCTGCTGTAGTTCTCTGGGTTCCTCTCGGTCGGGCGGAGCTTCCTGCTTGCATAGGCGATGACTTTCTCCAGGCCATTTTGCTTCTGACTGAGGACTGCTCCCAATCCTTCATTGCTGGCATCAGTATACAGCAGGAACGGCTGGCTGTAGTCAGGATAGGCTAGGATCTCATCACCTGTCAGGATCTCCTTCATTTCCTTGAATGCTTCTGCCTGTTCTTTACCCCAATGGAATGGAGAATTTCTGCTTTTGAGGGACTGTCCCACCAGGAGGTCTTGCAGAGGCGCTGCTTTCTTAGTGTAGTCCTTCACAAACCTCCGGTAGTACCCTGTCAGTCCCAGGAACTGTCGCACCTCCTTGAGATTTTTCGGGTCCGGCCATTTCTGGATGGCGGTGATCTTCTCAGGGTCTGGCGCTACTCCTTCTGAGCTGACAATATGTCCCAGGTACTGTACCTTTTGTTTGAGCAGATGGCACTTTGAAGGCTTCAGTTTCATCCCATACTTGGACAGTGACTCGAACACCTCCGCCAGGTGCTTCAAGTGATCGTCATACGTTTTGGAGTACACGATGACGTCGTCCAGGTACAGCAACACCGTTTCAAAGTTGAGATGTCCAGGCAGCTCTCCATCACTCTCTGGAACGTTCCAGGGGCACTGCTGAGTCCAAACGGCATTCTGTCAAACTCACAGAGTCCCATTGGGGTGGTGAAAGCCGTCTTCTCCCGATCCTCCTCAGCCACAGCTACTTGCCAGTACCCACTAGTGAGGTCAAGGGTGGAAAAGTAGTTAGCAGTTTTTAATGCAGCTAAGGATTCCTCAATGCGTGGTAAAGGGTATGCATCTTTATGTGTAATGCGATTTACTTGTCTGTAATCTACACACATTCTCATGCTTCCATCCTTTTTCCTGACTAGGACTAGAGGTGCTGCCAGGGACTACAAACTATCCTTATCACCCCTGCTTCCTTCATATCACGCAACATTTCCTTGTCTTTCCGGTAGTGTGCTGGAGGTATAGGCCTGTACCGTTCTTTAATGGGAGGATGGTTGCCTGTGGGGATGTGATGTTGAACCCCTTTAATTTTTCCAAAGTCGAGTGGGTGTTTGCTGAATACCTGAGCATACTCCTGAACTACTCGATATACTCCTTGTTTCTGGTGGGCTGGAGTGGTGTCTGTCCCGACATGGAGCTGCTGACACCAATAGTCCACCTGGGTGGTCGGACCGTTATCCTCCACTGGTTGTGGGGAGGTTAAGGGCTCCGTTGGGTGAATGGAGTTATTATTCACAGCATGTAACTTAGCAACAGTGGCATGACGTGGTAATTATTATTATTATTATTATTATACATTTATATAGCGCCATTTATTCCATGGCGCTTTACATATGAAAAGGGAAAAATATAGACAGATACAATAAACATGTGCTAGACAAGGGACACACAAGTACAGAAGGAGAGAGGACCCTGCCCGCGAGGGCTCACAGTCTACAGGGATGGGTGAGAATACACTAGGAGAGGGTAATTTGACTTCATCCTCTCCCCAGTTGAGAAGACGTACTGGCACCCTCCCATTATGTACCTCCACTACCCCTCTGGCAGTCAAGAGTGTAGGTCTGTGTTCTGAACAATGGGGCTCTACTACTGCTTGGTAGTTCTGTCCTCTCAGACCTACTGCTGCTCTACACCAAATAAGCATTTCACTCATTGGGGGTATCACAATGGGATTCGGGTCTGTTACCCGTACATTACCAATCTCACCACCGGTCAGTTTCACTTGCTGCTGGCACATCAGGGTTCGGATCTCCTTCCGGATCTCTCCCTTTTGCTTTGGTCTGGCAATTTCGGCGAGCTGTTGGAGTAAAAACACAACCTCCTCCAAACAGTTACTAATAATGTTAGTGCCTAAAACCACATTCAACCCATTTTCCTCATTAACAGTCTTCACTACAAGAAGTCCTGATTCTTTAGCTCCACTCTCCCCACTTTTACGTCTACATTTTTAGCCCCAGTAAGTCAAGAGGGAGGCCATTAGAGGCGTATACGGCAAAGTCAGGGTTTGGGGGTTGGAGACCGTCACTGGACCAGTATTTATTGTAAAGAACATCAGGTATGACGGTTACCTGAGATCCAGTGTCCAGCAGGGCAGGGATTGCGATCCCGTCCAGTATGATGGACAGGTAAGGTCTTCCTCCCACAAACCTGCGGTTCCAGTCTGAGGGGCCTGAGGAGTCTATTCCTGGGTGTTGGCCCTCGGACCCAGGATTTGCTCGTTTAAAGGACACCGACGTGCTGGGTGACCTTCTCGGTGGCAGCGGTAGCAGATGATCTCTCGGCGGGGGTGATGCTGGTCGCGGGTCCTTCCTGGGGGTGGCGTTGTCCTCCTCCTGTGGGGCGACGTCCTCACTCTCCTCCGGCGCATCCAAGGGACATCCTCTGGGCAGTCGGCTAGCAGGATCTTTCCTTCTTCCTCCGTCGACAGTTGCAGGGCACTCATTACAGTGGCCAGGTTTTTGGTCAACTGGCGCACTTCTGAGCGCAGACAGTCCAGCTCAGTAAGGGGCGCCACCTGCGTTTTGGCTTCCGCAACCAATGGGGAAAAGGTGGATGCTGCTGGCTTTAGGGTGGTTTCACTCGGGTGACACTGGGTTGCCATCCCGGGTGTTTCCAGGGGTCGCAGTCCTTTTATAGCCATGTCCTTAAGAGCATCAAAGGTAGCATCAGGATGATCCAAGGACCACCAGTGCACAGTCCGGCTTTCAGCTTGGGACTTTAATCCCCGTACAAATTGTTCTTTTAACATTTTATTTTCGTTGTAGACACTCATGGGGTTAACTTGTTTGAGTGCTCGCAGGGCCCCTTGTAGTCGGCAGGCATAGTCCCTAATGCTGTCATCTGATTTCTGGGTACATTGATAAAACATCATCCGGAGATCTGTTTCAGTGCGGTCCTCAAAGATAGTCTGTAGCTTTAAGAAAATTGCAAGCACTGACTCTGATCTGCAGCTGTCCAAGTTTCTACTTCTCTCTCTGCAGCTCCAGTTAATTGTCCCACTACCACTGCAGCTCTCTTCTTTTCTGTCATAGGGTACATGTCTATTATGCTGCATATTTTCCGTTTGAACCCTGACAGGGTGTCTGGCTTGCCGCTGTACTGAGGGAGCCACTTCGCTCCTGGCAGGTATGGCAGCGTTAGCGGTACTATTGGGACCACAGGACCAGGTGAGGGGCCAGCATTTACAGCCTGTGCGGCACACGCCAAGGGGTAAGTCATTAGGGCTATCGGCCTGGGCCACATCGTCGACCTGGGCCGCGTTGTCGGCTGGCTGCGACATGTCTGCGCCCCCCTAGTTAATCGTAGCCTACCTTCTCTGAAGGCTGCAGCTCCGCAGGGCACAGGGGTGTGTAGAAGGACCTGTGTCGCTGGCGCTCTGACGTCAGAGCGTTCACTGTAGCTCTTCACAGGACCTGCCGCCGTGTCAGCGTTGGGGGCGTGTCCAGGACTCAACGCGCTTTTACAGGTACGCCCACTAGTTTTCGCGCCGTGGCGCTGTAATTGGCGGGCAATGGCGGGCAAATGGCGGGAAATCTTCACCACATACAAAACACAGTCTTTAGGCACACAGTACCCGGTGGCAACGGGCACAAATTACTCCGTTGCTGCAGGGCACGAAATCCTGTTCGTGACGCCAGATGAAGATGAGTCGCACAACACCAGGGCTATGGGAGTAGTATAGGAACTGTATTACTCATCAAACTCAAATCTGACAGGTCGACACGCCCCCTATCATTTTATCCGTCTCCCTGTCAGATTGATCCAGGTCGTCACGCCCTCTGGCTGAACTTTGCTCAGGCTGGGAAATCTGTGGCTGAACTTTGCTCAGGCTGTGAAATCTGGTCTGCTGGATTTTTATTCAGTGCCTTTGATTAGTCTGTGGAGTTTTTAGTGTATTAAAGGGTAGTTTTAACTCCATCCGTAGATGTAAAGCTATTTTCTAGCAGAGAATGCCCTGACATGAACTGTAAAGGGTTTGTATTAGAAGCACCCAGTAAATGTCTGTATTAGAATCCATCAGTAAATGTAAAGCTATTTTCTAGCAGAGGAGAGAAACTTTTAAGGACCCAGTAATTGTATAAGGAGTTCTAGTTAAATACAGACTTCTGTATATAACTAGTATATAAGGATTTTTAGTGAAATAAAGAGTGAATCTTGATTTTATACTGTTGTTAGAAGTCTAAATATTTTCTATCTACTGGCTAACATGGTACAAAGATATACATCTTTACTGCACCATAGAGGTAATTTATCTATGTGTGTGTTTCACACAGGACAAGTTCTGTGATCCGTCTTTTGTGTGGGAAAAGTCAACAATTTTTATTAAGGTCTAAAATACATTATCATGGATAAAAATCCAAAAGAGTGGGATATACAGCATGCAGAAAAAATAGCCAAATGCAGACAGGTGTGAATTACATTCAAATCAATATATAATAGTGCACATCGACATATCTTATATGTTATAGCGATAATAGACTAATCCGGGGCTATACAATAATAAACTCCATATATTTGTCCGTATATATGCAATCTATGTAACTCACAATATCCCCCAATAGGCAGACATATATGCACTATATATAGGATTATAAGTATCTCAATGAATCAGGTATATCAATAAAGTAACTTCTCCATCACAGTTGCTAATATAATGATGTTAGCATGCGAGTGCAGAGCTCACAATACATACTGTGCGTGCATATGAAGTCAATTAGCACATCCATATGAGGAGCTATATCAAAAAAGCAGCGCCATAGATGTGAGATCATACCTGAATGCTGCTTGGCACCCCTTGTGTATAGTCCTCATTTCTAACAGTGTTTTTCACAGATAGATCACTTCAAGAAAACTGTCCGACAGTTCATCCCTATAGTGTAGTTTAATGTATCAAGGTGTGTGTACAAGGTTTGTATTGTGTTAGAAGTCTAAATATTTTTCTATTTACTAGCTAACATGGTACATAGATATACATCTTTATTGGCACATAGAATTGTAGTACAGCAGTGTTGACCTGAATTGTCAGAATGAGTGAAGGTCGATGCTACGGTAATTCAGGCAAACAGTAAATAGTATTGCATTGTGTATAGTCAGTGGGATCTTTTAAAACCAACACATTTATGTGTATTCTGATAGCACTGCCCATAAAACCGAAGGTTTCTAGCAAATATAATATGCACTAATGTGATTTTAAAACAATGGGTTTCTGAAGGGTCTTCCAACACTACCACTCTGTGGAAGCTGTGTGGAAATGACAGGCATAAGAGATCATTCATATTAAATACGTTTATTGCCAGAAATAATCATGATTTTACTGTAATAAATAAATACATCTCAAAGACATTTCAAGCATTGAATTAATTGTGACACCAAAATGTCGACCAAATGGCAATACAGGTCATGGGATTCTCTCTAGACAGGAACAACGCTGTTGAATGCTCCAACACGTGTAGTGAGGGTTTTTTAAAGTTGATTTCTTCTCAGCAATGAAATTTCTCACAATTGTATCATTACGCGGTTTATCAGCAGAAAACTTCTCCAATATCTTACTGAACGGTATGTTCCGAGCTAAAAAATGTAAAAAGTACAGGCAGTAGTGCCCACAGACAGTACTAATATAATGATGTTAGCATGCAAGTGCAGGGCTCACAATACATACTGTGCGTGCATATGAAGTCAATTAGCACATCCATATGAGGAGCTATATTAAAAAGCAGTTGTGTATAGTTGGCCAATCAAATATTAGTTATGCGTTAGCTATCAGTGTCAACCATAGCAGCTCTCAGAGTTTTACTGTATTAAAGGGTAGTTTTAACTCCATCCGTAGATGTAAAGCTATTTTCTAGCAGAGAGTGCCCTATTTGTGCACTGACATGAACTGTAAAGGGTTTGTAATGTATGTGATACAGTTCATATAGCGTCTTGTGCTTGGGTGCGATGAAAATACTTGAGACACAGGTTGAAAAAGAAAGTCTTGTATTGCTTCATACAAATTGGCAAAAATAAACATACAGGTTGCAAACACAGAAGCAGGAGACACAGCAGGCCAAAGTAATCTAAGTTCATCAATAACTCTCCACAACAGATTCAGATCTTCTTCTATGTTACCGCAAGTCCATGCAACCGTGAGGCTTTCAAGAGCAGAGTTCAGAGTCCACAAGAGCTCCAGAGTTTCTCAGTAGAAATGGCTGGAGTACAAAGTCCAAGGCTTCAGGAGTCAGAACACAGGTTCACTGCAGGCCAGATTCTGAAGCAATGATTGCTCAGGTGTGGCTGTTTAAGAAGCAACGGAGAGAATCAGGGCAGGAACATGCAAACTGGAAAACTCCATTTTAACTGAGGGCAAGATAGCTGCAGCAAAACAGAAAGCAAAATGGCCGACGAACAAACTGAGTTTCAGAAACAGATACACAGAACCTTACATTACTCCCCCTTAGGGGCAACCTCCGGATGACCTCAGACCAGGCTTGTGTGGGTACCTCTGATGAAACTGACGGAGCAAGCGAGGAGCATTAACGTTATTAACTGGCTCCCATGAGTTGTCCTCCACTGGGTAGCCCTGCCATTTGATCAGATATTGTAACTGATTTCTATACAACCTGGAATCTAAAATCCTTTCCACCACAAATTCTTCCTGACCATCGACTAGCACTGGGTCAGGGCAAGGAGAAGAACGTCCAGGAAACGTATTGGGTGTTGCAGCCTTTAGTAGGGATACATGAAAGACAGGGTGGATTCTCATAGTTCTGGGCAATTGAAGACGACAAGCAACGGCACTTATAATCTTACTGATTTTATAGGGTCCAATGTACTTATGTCCCAACTTAGATGATGGAATCCTTAACTTAAGATTTCTGGTTGACAGCCAGACCAGGTCTCCTACCTTAAAAACTGGTGCAGGTTTACGAAATTTATCTGCTGCCTTCTTGTACCTTTCCTGAGCCGATTCCAGATTCTCCTTTAGAAGATCCATATTCTTCTGTAAAGTCGTGACTCTTTCAGCCACTGCTGGCAGAGGCGTCTCTATGGGAAATCGTGGTAGAATATTAGGATGATAACCTAAATTAGAGAAAAAAGGAGACTGTTTAGTGGAGGCACTCTGAGAGTTGTTGTAAGAGAACTCAGCCAATGGAAGTAGATCCACCCAATCATCCTGTAGGTGGCAGATAAAACAGCGGAGATACTGCTCCAGGGTTTGATTGGTTCGTTCGGTTTGTCCATTAGTCTGGGGATGAAAAGCAGAAGAAAGGTTTACTTTAATGTCCAATGCTGCACAGAAATTTTGCCAAAACCTAGAAGTGAATTGCACCCCTCGATCCGAAATAACCTCATCCGGTACTCCATGTAAACGAAACACATCTTTAATCATCAAATCTGATGTCTGTTTTGCAGTGGGTAAGCCGACACAAGGGATAAAATGAGCTGCCTTTGTTAAACGATCAACCACCACTAGAATAGTGTTCTTCCCTTGAGAGGTTGGTAATTCGACAATGAAGTCCATAGAAATGGATCCCCACGGGCGGGACGGGGTGGGAAGAGGCTGTAACAGACCAGTTGGTGAAGAGCGAGGTGTTTTGCATCTTGCACAAACCTCACATGAAGTGACATAATCCAAAACATCCTTCCTACAAGTGGGCCACCAAAAGAAACGAGAAAGAAATTCCTGTGTCTTTAGAATTCCTCTATGCCCGGCTATTTTGGAATCATGAATGAGTTGCAATACTCTCAATCTGACTGTTTCAGGTATATACAGCCGTTGTCCCAGAATCCACACACCATTCTTAAAGACAAGACTTACGTCCCTTGGGGGTTGAGCCAAAAAAGAATCCGCATGGTATGCTTCCTTGATGTCTTTAATTAGGTCTTGATGATGAATCACTCCTAGGAATCTAGAGTCAGGAAGAATAGTCTTAGGAGGAGTAATTGGACGTGTCTCTGCTGAGTAAATCCTAGAGAGTGCATCAGCCTTTCCATTGCGCGATCCTGGTCTATAAGAAATAATAAAATTAAATTGGTTTAAGAAAAGATTCCAGCGAGCCTGGCGAGGAGTCAGGCACTTAGCCGACCTGATAAACTCAAGATTACGATGATCTGTCAGAACGACTATTTGCTGTGCAGCTCCTTGCAGAAGGTGTCTCCATTCTTTGAAGGCGGCAATAATGGCCAACAACTCTCTATTGCCCACATCGTAGTTCTTCTCAGCCGAAGATAACTGCTGGGAAAAGAAGGCACAGGGATGCAAGACATTCTTCTCACCTGTTCTCTGAGAGAGTATAGCTCCCACGGCACAGTCTGAAGCATCCACCTCTATTATGAAGGCAAGCTCTGGGTTGGGATGTACTAGAATAGGTGCAGTGGTAAATTTATCTTTTAGACGGGAAAATGCTTCCTGGGCTTGGGGAGTCCAGGAGAACTTAGACTCTTTCCGGGTAAGTTGGGTGATAGGTGACACTACCTCAGAGAAATTTCTAATGAAACGTCTATAGAAGTTTGCAAACCCGATGAAACGCTGTACCTCCTTCACATTTCTAGGACTTGGCCAATCATTGATGGCTTGGGTTTTACTTCCATCCATACTAATTCCTTGTGTAGACAGTACATACCCCAGAAATTGAATTTCGGTCTTATGGAATTCACACTTTTCAAGCTTGATGTAAAGATGATTTTGTCTTAGACGTTCCAAGACCATTCTCACATGTCCATGATGTTCCTCTGTGGAGTTAGAAAAAATTAAAATATCATCCAAATAAATTACCACGAATGTATCTAGGAGATCCCTGAAGATGTCATTCACCAAGTGTTGGAAAGTGGCTGGGGCGGTACTCAGACCAAAAGGCATAACCAGATATTCAAAGTGTCCATAGCGTGACCTGAATGCAGTCTTCCATTCATCCCAGGTCTAATACGGACTAAGTTATAGGCCCCACGAAGATCTAGTTTAGAAAAAATTTTAGCATGTCGCACTCTCTCCAATAACTCAGGGATTAAAGGCAATGGATAACGGTTTCTAATAGTAACCTTATTAAGTTCCCTATAGTCTACGCATGGTCTCAGGGATCCATCTTTCTTCTTTACAAAGAATATGGGTGCCCCTGCAGGAGATGAAGAGGGGCGTATGAAGCCCTTGGCTAGATTTTCGTCTATGTACTCTTTTAAAGCCTTCAGCTCGGGCCCCGCCAGGGGGTAGATCTTACCAAAAGGTATCTCTGCTCCAGGCAATAATTCAATTGGACAATCATATGGACGATGAGGAGGAAGCTGGTCAGCGTTCTTCTTGTCACATAAATCCACATAGTCCTGGTATACAGCTGGTAATTCAGGGACTGACATGGTTCCTTTAGGAACAGAGCAAGCTGAAATTTTTTGACTCATCTGTTTCTCTGGGAAGTGTAATTCCTTGGTCTCCCAGTTAATGGTAGGATTCTGAGCCTGCAGCCATGGTAGCCCTAGAATAATGGGAAAGTGAGGAGAAGAGATAAGCATAAAGGACAGTTTCTCTTGATGATCTTTACCCATAAGAACCTTTAAAGGCTCTGTTTCCTGATCCACTGGTCCAGAGGTCAGTAGGGAGCCATCCACAGTTTCCATCTGTACGGGAGCAGCTCTTCTTCACTGAACGTATTCCCTGTTTTAGAGCAAAGGAGACATCCATAAAATTTCCACTTGCACCTGAGTCGATCATGGCAGAGCTAGACACCCAGGCTGAGTCAACCCAGAGTTTGATGGAAAGAAAACAGTGAGAATTGTTTTTCTTACAACTCAGCTGGGACACCGCTGAGGAAACTTGAAAGATAGCAGCATTTACACAGTCAACGTCCTCAGAGGTAACGGAGTTTAAGTCCGAGAAATCAAGATCTGTTGCGGCAGCTATCTCTGGAGCCTGAGGCTCGGACCTGACAGATCCCCTCTCGCAACACTCACAATGAATGAGTGCTGCAGTAGTCTTGCGAGAACGGCTGGGACAGTTAATAATAAAGTGCCCTGACTTACCACAGTAAAAACATAGATTCTCCTTAAAGCGATGTTCCTTGCGTGCATCACTAACCCGTCGCAGTAAAGAGTCTACCTGCATGGGTTCAGGTTCAGGTTCCCGTGTAATCCTATTCAAAGGTTCCTTAGCTGGAGAGGAAGGTAGGAAAGGTTAGTACGATTGCTTTCGAACCATCTCTCTTGCCTGCGTTCAGTTAAACGAGTATCAATACGGATGCAGTAGTTAATAAAGTCACCTAACGCAGTGGGAGGGTCGGCACGAGCAAGTTCATCCTTAATTAGTGGGGATAACCCCTTTCGAAAAATAGATTTTTTGGCGGAATTGTCCCATGTGGTATCAAGGGCCCATTTCCTGAAATCCAAGGCATATTCAGCTACCGAGTGCTTACCTTGGCGCAAAGCTAATATGGCTGCTTCAGCTGTTGCACCTCGATTTTGGGGTCATCAAACACCTGCCCCATGGCTGAAATAAAATCATCAAGGTGATCCAAACAATCATCCTCAGTCTCAATCAGAGGGTTTGCCCATATCAAAGCCTTGTTGGTAAGCAACATAATTATAGTAAGCACCTTAGATCGTTCAGTAGGAAATTGTGAAGCATGTGCAGAAAAAAAAAGATTACATTGATTAACAAATCCCCTGAATTTTTCACGTTCACCACCAAAACGAAAAGGAGGCAACTTGGGAATCCCAGAACTCGGGGCCCGGCAGGAGCCTGGACTCGCCCTCCAGAACCTCAATCCTGGCTCGCAAATCCTGAGTGTCTGTCCAACCACTTGCATATTGTGATTATTTAGGTCCTGAAGATTTGTAAAACGGGTCTTTATATTCTGCAACTCTGCAAGGATATTATCAGTCACTCCACAAAGTTCCTTCATGCGGGCCTCCATTTTCCAGATCTTTTAAGACAGGATACTGGAAGAAGAGGAGAGAGGAAAAAAAAAAAACAATAGTGTTCACCTGTGGCAACACTGAAGAAAGAAAAAACTTTAAGGGAACTGCTCACCTGGAATGGTTGTGAGAAGTCACAACCACTATTATCACAGAAAGCTTTCAACCAGACATCTGATATCCAGAATTTCAGCAGACAAAAAAGAGAAGAGAAAAAAAAACAATAGTGTTTACCTGTGATAACACTGCAGAAAAAAAAACTTAAGGGAATTGCTCACCTGGAATGGTTGTGAGAAGTCACAACCACTGTTATCACAGAGAGTACAACCGGACATCCGATATCCACAGTACAGCAGACAAGCCTCTCCAGACCCAGCAGACACTAACGTTTGGCTTCAGAATCTTGTAATGTATGTGATACAGTTCATATAGCGTCTTGTGCTTGGGTGCGATGAAAATACTTGAGACACAGGTTGAAAAGAAAGTCTTGTATTGCTTCATACAAATTGGCAAAAATAAACATACAGGTTGCAAACACAGAAGCAGGAGACACAGCAGGCCAAAGTAATCTAAGTTCATCAATAACTCCCACAACAGATTCAGATCTTCTTCTATGTTACCGCAAGTCCATGCAACCGTGAGGCTTTCAAGAGCAGAGTTCAGAGTCCACAAGAGCTCCAGAGTTTCTCAGTAGAAATGGCTGGAGTACAAAGTCCAAGGCTTCAGGAGTCAGAACACAGGTTCACTGCAGGCCAGATTCTGAAGCAATGATTGCTCAGGTGTGGCTGTTTAAGAAGCAACGGAGAGAATCAGGGCGGGAACATGCAAACTGGAAAACTCCATTTTAACTGAGGGCAAGATAGCTGCAGCAAAACAGAAAGCAAAATGGCCGACGAACAAACTGAGTTTCAGAAACAGATACACAGAACCTTACAGGGTTTGTATTAGAAGCACCCAGTAAATGTCTGTATTAGAATCCATCAGTAAATGTATGTAAAGCTCATTTCTAGCAGGCTTGTATAAATGTCCCCCAGTAAATGTGTAAAAGTTTGGAACTGATATGCCTGAATGTAAAGGTGATTTCTAACACTCTCTGTTAGAGATGTCTGGAACTACATTCAAATCAATATATAATAGTGCACATCTCCATATTTTATATGTTATAACGATAATAGCAGTCTATGTAACTCACAATATCCCCCAATAGCCAGACATATATGCACTATATATAGGATTATAAGTATCTCAATGAAGCATGTATATCAATAAAGTAACTTCCCCATCACAGATGCTAATATAATGATGTTAGCATGCAAGTGCAGGGCTCACAATACATACTGTGCGTGCATATGAAGTCAATTAGCACATCCATATGAGGAGCTATATTAAAAAGCAGTTGTGTATAGTTGGCCAATCAAATATTAGTTATGCGTTCGCTATCAGTGTCAACCATAGCAGCTCTCATGATGCTAGCTAATCACAGATGCTAATATAATGATGTTAGCATGCAAGTGCAGGGCTCACAATACATACTGTGCGTGCATATGAAGTCAATTAGCACATCCATATGAGGAGCTATATTAAAAAAGCAGTTGTGTATAGTTGGCCAATCAAATATTAGTTATGCGTTCACTACCACTGTCAACCATAGCAGCTCTCATGATGCTAGCTATTCTGATCACCTTATCATATCAACCATGAAGCTCTTTTAACCCCTTCACAATAATGTACAGAGGTGATTTTATGTTTTAATACTGATAGACATATTGTGAACGGACATATAGGGTCCATGTGAGACACCATATTTTTCAAATATTAGTTAAGCGTATATTTCAACATTTTGCTCCTTCACAGATTTATTTTACATTTTTTTTTTATTTTGCTTAAGGATCGTGTACAGAGGAGTTTTTATGTTTTAATACTGATAGACATATTGTGAACGGACATATAGGGTCCGTGTGAGACATGTCTGGACAAGTCCGGGCATGTCTGGGCATGCCTGGACAAGTCCTGGTCACGGGGCAGCCGTGGAAAAAACAATACTGAAATTCAAAAACTATGTGCTGGCCGTTAACACGCGCACAGTCATCTAGAAAATATTGAGCGAGTTGCTTCACAAACCCTCTCAAGGCATGTTGAATGTTAACGTTCCCGCTATGAGCTACACACATGACCAACTGTATAGCCTGGGATGCGTAGCGTTCTTGCAGCGCAAGCCTATTTTTAAAGACGCTAAGACCATCAGATATAAAAGACAGGCATGTTGAGACGTGGCCCGGCCTATTTTGGTACATACCCACTCCTATGCAACGATACTGAGTGGCGTTCAACAAAATCAGGTACAAACTTTTAACATACCTGTGTTTCGGGCGCTCATGCCATACCAGAAGCACTCTGTGCCATGTACCATAGCCCATAATAATCGATCTTGATCAGTATTCAACAAAAAATTGGGTGCAAACTTTTTTTAGCATAGCTGTGTTTCTGACTCCCATGTCGTACCAGAAAGATCTATTTTGGCACAGGCCTACACCTATGCAGCGGTTTTGACCACTACTCAACAAAAATGGCTACAAACTTTTTAACATATCTGTGTTTCGGACTATCATGTCATAGCAGAAGCACCCTGTGCCATGTACTCTAGACCATAATATTCGTTTTGATCACCATTCAACAAAAAATTGAGGCATGTTGAGACGTGTCCCGGCCTATTTTGGCACATGACAAATGTTTCTGACTACTCATTGTCCATACCAGAAGCACCCTGTGCCATGTACTCTAGACCATTATATTTCACATCGGGTATGGGAACTACATAGCTTTGTTTTCTCAGGTATTTAAAAAAGTGTGGAAAACTGAAAATCCCACGACCTGTGGTAATTTAGTGAGAACCATATAGACAAATCGGGTATCGTCACACACGAGACCACGACACCTCGGGCTATCACATTTACCATTAGTTTTCAAAAATCAGCTCCTTAACAATAAAGTAAGAATCGTAGTGTCCTGCATTGTGGTCTATAAATGTATAGTTTGAAAATTTACAGTTGCTAAAGAACAGTAAAAAGTCGTGCGTACAACTATCAACCCCAAAACTCTCACCACTATCACAAACACCTACAGAGGCGGCCAGCGAGAATTTCCGTATGTGTGTATCAAGATGCTCCATGCTATGACCGAATGTTTGCTCGTGGATGCTGGCATTTCCAGTGACATCATAGTTGTGTAAATGCGCTGGGGGCTCGTGTATCGGCCCCTAGGGTGTAATGCGTGATCATTTTAATTATTTTTCAATTCATAACCACACGTTCTCAGGCAGACAGGTTTATTTCACAGAAGTTGACTGTACAGTTGCATAATCTTTGTTTAAAATCATACATTTGCATAATTTTGTTTAAAATCGCACAGCTCTGCAATAATGTCGGGTGTTGGACATGCACTTATCAGTCTTTCATACGTGTCGCAGAAAGATTTTAGTCTGTTCTGCGAGAGTTTATTATGCACGTACTGTGCAGACATGTCAAGAAACATTTGGTGTGTTCACCAGTCCATACGGGTGTTGGTGTGTAAGGCGATCGACCATCATCCTTCTGCTTCTTACTTACACGACGGCGTGATACAGTGCGTTTCTTTGGTGCTAATGCATCGGCTGAATGGCAGCTGCGGCTTCAGCGTTGCTATTTGCAGATTCTGTAGCTTGACACAGACGCATATTCTTAAGCCGACTACTCTCAGCATTCCCGGGGTGCTCGGTTGGCGCGTCGTTTCCTTCACGATCTGCGACACGTATGAAAGACTGATAAGTGCATGTCCAACACCCGACATTATTGCAGAGCTGTGCGATTTTAAACAAAATTATGCAAATGTATGATTTTAAACAAAGATTATGCAACTGTACAGTCAACTTCTGTGAAATAAACCTGTCTGCCTGAGAACGTGTGGTTATGAATTGAAAAATAATTAAAATGATCACGCATTACACCCTAGGGGATCGATACACGTGCCCCTGCGCATTTACACAACTATGATGTCACTGGAAATGCCAGCATCCACGAGCAAACATTCGGTCATAGCATGGAGCATCTTGATACACACATACGGAAATTCTCGCTGGCCGCCTCTGTAGGTGTTTGTGATAGTGGTGAGAGTTTTGGGGTTGATAGTTGTACGCACGACTTTTTACTGTTCTTTAGCAACTGTAAATTTTCAAACTATACATTTATAGACCACAATGCAGGACACTACGATTCTTACTTTATTGTTAAGGAGCTGATTTTTGAAAACTAATGGTAAATGTGATAGCCCGAGGTGTCGTGGTCTCGTGTGTGACGATACCCGATTTGTCTATATGGTTCTCACTAAATTACCACAGGTCGCAGGATTTTCAGTTTTCCACACTTTTTATAATACCTGAGAAAACAATGCTATGTAGTTCCCATACCCGATGTGAAATATTATGGTCTAGAGTACATGGCACAGGGTGCTTCTGGTATGACATGAGAGTCAGAAACATTTGTCATGTGCCAAAATAGGCCGGGACACGTCTCAACATGCCTCAATTTTTTGTTGAATGGTGATCAAAACGAATATTATGGTCTAGAGTACATGGCACAGGGTGCTTCTGCTATGACATGATAGTCCGAAACACAGATATGTTAAAAAGTTTGTAGCCATTTTTGTTGAGTAGTGGTCAAAACCGCTGCATAGGTGTAGGCCTGTGCCAAAATAGATCTTTCTGGTACGACATGGGAGTCAGAAACACAGCTATGCTAAAAAAAGTTTGCACCCAATTTTTTGTTGAATACTGATCAAGATCGATTATTATGGGCTATGGTACATGGCACAGAGTGCTTCTGGTATGGCATGAGCGCCCGAAACACAGGTATGTTAAAAGTTTGTACCTGATTTTTGTTGAACGCCACTCAGTATCGTTGCATAGGAGTGGGTATGTACCAAAATAGGCCGGGCCACGTCTCAACATGCCTGTCTTTTATATCTGATGGTCTTAGCGTCTTTAAAAATAGGCTTGCGCTGCAAGAACGCTACGCATCCCAGGCTATACAGTTGGTCATGTGTGTAGCTCATAGCGGGAACGTTAACATTCAACATGCCTTGAGAGGGTTTGTGAAGCAACTCGCTCAATATTTTCTAGATGACTGTGCGCGTGTTAACGGCCAGCACATAGTTTTTGAATTTCAGTATTGTTTTTTCCACGGCTGCCCCGTGACCAGGACTTGTCCAGGCATGCCCAGACATGCCCGGACTTGTCCAGACATGTCTCACACGGACCCTATATGTCCGTTCACAATATGTCTATCAGTATTAAAAAAAAAACTCCTCTGTACACGATCCTTAAGCAAAATATAAAAAAAAATGTAAAATAAATCTGTGAAGGAGCAAAATGTTGAAATATACGCTTAACTAATATTTGAAAAATATGGTGTCTCACATGGACCCTATATGTCCGTTCACAATATGTCTATCAGTATTAAAACATAAAATCACCTCTGTACATTATTGTGAAGGGGTTAAAAGAGGCTTCATGGTTGATATGATAAGGTGATCAGAATAGCTAGCATCATGAGAGCTGCTATGGTTGACAGTGGTAGTGAACGCATAACTAATATTTGATTGGCCAACTATACACAACTGCTTTTTTAATATAGCTCCTCATATGGATGTGCTAATTGACTTCATATGCACGCACAGTATGTATTGTGAGCCCTGCACTTGCATGCTAACATCATTATATTAGCATCTGTGATTAGCTAGCATCATGAGAGCTGCTATGGTTGACACTGATAGCGAACGCATAACTAATATTTGATTGGCCAACTATACACAACTGCTTTTTAATATAGCTCCTCATATGGATGTGCTAATTGACTTCATATGCACGCACAGTATGTATTGTGAGCCCTGCACTTGCATGCTAACATCATTATATTAGCATCTGTGATGGGGAAGTTACTTTATTGATATACATGCTTCATTGAGATACTTATAATCCTATATATAGTGCATATATGTCTGGCTATTGGGGATATTGTGAGTTACATAGACTGCTATTATCGTTATAACATATAAGATATGGAGATGTGCACTATTATATATTGATTTGAATGTAGTTCCAGACATCTCTAACAGAGAGTGTTAGAAATCACCTTTACATTCAGGCATATCAGTTCCAAACTTTTACACATTTACTGGGGGACATTTATACAAGCCTGCTAGAAATGAGCTTTACATACATTTACTGATGGATTCTAATACAGACATTTACTGGGTGCTTCTAATACAAACCCTTTACAGTTCATGTCAGTGCACAAATAGGGCACTCTCTGCTAGAAAATAGCTTTACATCTACGGATGGAGTTAAAACTACCCTTTAATACAGTAAAACTCTGAGAGCTGCTATGGTTGACACTGATAGCTAACGCATAACTAATATTTGATTGGCCAACTATACACAACTGCTTTTTAATATAGCTCCTCATATGGATGTGCTAATTGACTTCATATGCACGCACAGTATGTATTGTGAGCCCTGCACTTGCATGCTAACATCATTATATTAGTACTGTCTGTGGGCACTACTGCCTGTACTTTTTACATTTTTTAGCTCGGAACATACCGTTCAGTAAGATATTGGAGAAGTTTTCTGCTGATAAACCGCGTAATGATACAATTGTGAGAAATTTCATTGCTGAGAAGAAATCAACTTTAAAAAACCCTCACTACACGTGTTGGAGCATTCAACAGCGTTGTTCCTGTCTAGAGAGAATCCCATGACCTGTATTGCCATTTGTGTCGACATTTTGGTGTCACAATTAATTCAATGCTTGAAATGTCTTTGAGATGTATTTATTTATTACAGTAAAATCATGATTATTTCTGGCAATAAACGTATTTAATATGAATGATCTCTTATGCCTGTCATTTCCACACAGCTTCCCACAGAGTGGTAGTGTTGGAAGACCCTTCAGAAACCCATTGTTTTAAAATCACATTAGTGCATATTATATTTGCTAGAAACCTTCGGTTTTATGGGCAGTGCTATCAGAATACACATAAATGTGTTGGTTTTAAAAGATCCCACTGACTATACACAATGCAATACTATTTACTGTTTGCCTGAATTACCGTAGCATCGACCTTCACTCATTCTGACAATTCAGGTCAACACTGCTGTACTACAATTCTATGTGCCAATAAAGATGTATATCTATGTACCATGTTAGCTAGTAAATAGAAAAATATTTAGACTTCTAACACAATACAAACCTTGTACACACACCTTGATACATTAAACTACACTATAGGGATGAACTGTCGGGACAGTTTTCTTGAAGTGATCTATCTGTGAAAAACACTGTTAGAAATGAGGACTATACACAAGGGGTGCCAAGCAGCATTCAGGTATGATCTCACATCTATGGCGCTGCTTTTTTGATATAGCTCCTCATATGGATGTGCTAATTGACTTCATATGCACGCACAGTATGTATTGTGAGCCTGCACTCGCATGCTAACATCATTATATTAGCAACTGTGATGGGGAAGTTACTTTATTGATATACCTGATTCATTGAGATACTTATAATCCTATATATAGTGCATATATGTCTGCCTATTGGGGGATATTGTGAGTTACATAGATTGCATATATACGGACAAATATATGGAGTTTATTATTGTATAGCCCCGGATTAGTCTATTATCGCTATAACATATAAGATATGTCGATGTGCACTATTATATATTGATTTGAATGTAATTCACACCTGTCTGCATTTGGCTATTTTTTCTGCATGCTGTATATCCCACTCTTTTGGATTTTTATTCCATGATAATGTATTTTAGACCTTAATAAAAATTGTTGACTTTTCCCACACAAAAGACGGATCACAGAACTTGTCCTGTGTGAAACACACACATAGATAAATTACCTCTATGGTGCAGTAAAGATGTATATCTTTGTACCATGTTAGCCAGTAGATAGAAAAATATTTAGACTTCTAACAACAGTATAAAATCAAGATTCACTCTTTATTTCACTAAAAATCCTTATATACTAGTTATATACAGAAGTCTGTATTTAACTAGAACTCCTTATACAATTACTGGGTCCTTAAAAGTTTCTCTCCTCTGCTAGAAAATAGCTTTACATTTACTGATGGATTCTAATACAGACATTTACTGGGTGCTTCTAATACAAACCCTTTACAGTTCATGTCAGGGCATTCTCTGCTAGAAAATAGCTTTACATCTACGGATGGAGTTAAAACTACCCTTTAATACACTAAAAACTCCACAGACTAATCAAAGGCACTGAATAAAAATCCAGCAGACCAGATTTCACAGCCTGAGCAAAGTTCAGCCACAGATTTCACAGCCTGAGCAAAGTTCAGCCACAGATTTCCCAGCCTGAGCAAAGTTCAGCCAGAGGGCGTGACGACCTGGATCAATCTGACAGGGAGACGGATAAAATGATAGGGGGCGTGTCGACCTGTCAGATTTGAGTTTGATGAGTAATACAGTTCCTATACTACTTATGGGGTACTCGGCACCGAGCCCGTTGAAGTCTATGGGAAAGGTCACAAGTAGCACAGCTCGGTCCGTGCCCTGGGCGCTCACTGTAATGTGGGATATTTACAGGTGACTTGGATAATGATATGGGGATTCGTGACGCCACTTGTGGTGCCTGGTCAGGATGACCAGCGCTGCTATGCAGATCCACTGGAGGGTTGATATTGGGCAGCTAGGTGTTAAGCCTTCCACAAGTAAGGCTGAGTGATCCTCCAGGGCAGATAGATATACAAAGGTGCAGGATCGACGGGGACCCGGCAGTCAGAGATAATAAGGGAGACACACACATAAGTCACTTTGGTACCTTTACTGTAGGTGTTGCAGATACTCCCCGGAGCACTGTAGGGTGAAGGATGCACATCGAGATTCCTCCACTGGTAGGTGTGTGGCCTCCTGTCTTCTGCCTTTGTGTGATAAAGTCCTGACCTGCCTGAAGCTAGGTCTAACTTGGTCTCCGTTTTGCACCTGGCTGATCTTGTGATTGGACCTTCTCCTGAAGCACACAGTCTCTATTTGCAGCGCCCTGCTAGACTCCGTTCTTCTGATCCAGCTACGTATCAGCTCTGTGGTACTCCTAGAACTTGTAGTCCTCCAGGAACTCCGGTGTTCTCCCAATGGGTCGTGGAGATTCCTATAGGCTCGGACCCCGGTGAATACTTGCTGAGATGAGCTATTAAGGCTCCACTGTCTCATAAACTTTTCCACTTGCCTTTGGCCTACCTAGATCTCACACGATCACACACGCTGGCAGTTGGTGGGCTGCCTCTTCGCCGCTCTTTAAGCGTCGGCACGCTTTCTGCTGAGCTATGCTTCTGAATTCAGCTCTGACTAGGCTGGAGTGATGTCTCTGTGTCACTCTTACTAGACTCCACTTGCAGACTGAGCTCTCTGAGCAGACTCCCTAGCAATGGCTGCTCTGCTCTCTCTGCAGACTCTGAGAAGACTCTGACCTTCTCTCAGAGATGACTGAGCAGAAACTGAAACTAAACTTCGTTTTATATGCCTAACACAGCTCCCTCTGGTGGTCTCTTAGGGTGAGCTGTGCGTGTGTGTATGTGTAATGACCTCTAGTGGGATCTTCCTTCAGTGCACCCTTCTGGAAGATGTGGATTCAGTCACAGCTGGGCTCCACATGGGGGCTGCAGTATACTATATGGAGGACTATGGGGAGTGCATTATACTGTATGGAGGACTATGGGGAGTAGTGCAGTATACGGTATAGAGGGCTGTGGGGGCTGCAGTATACTATATGGAGGACTATGGGGAGTAGTGCAGTATACGGTATAGAGGGCTGTGGGGGCTGCAGTATACTATATGGAGGACTATGGGGAGTGCATTATACTGTATGGAGGACCATGGGAAGCGTGTTATGCTATATGGAGAACTATGGGGAATGTATTATACTATATGGCTAGGTGGGGTTATTATAAAACATGGAGGCCTATGTGGGTTCCATTATAATATTTGGAGGGCTATCTGGAAGCCTTTATACTTTATGAAGGACTATGAGGGGACCATTATACAGTGTGAAGGTTCGTGTGGGGGCCATTATACTGTGTGGGGGCCATTATACTGTACGGAGGGCTGCGGGGATCATACTGTGTTGGGGTCACCATACTTTTCCAGAGATGAGGGGTGCAGTAGGGTCATCACACTGTGTGTGGAGGATGTCACTGTGGGGGCATCATACAGGGTTTGGGGGCACTTTTGTTGGCCTCATACGTTATTTGTACAATGACAGGGAATCTGGGGCTTCAGGAGGAGGAAAATTACTTTGTAAAGCTGCGAGTTGTGAGACACACTCTTCTGTGACCCCAAGGACTGTTATTGTTCGTTTGCAGGGGGAGGGGGCTGATGAGAACTTCTGCTCCGGGGCCTCATGATGTCTATGTTCGCCCCTGGTTGTGTGTAATTCTATGTACATGAAGAGTAAATGTCCTGCAACTACCGGCACCATCCGTGGAACTACAACTCCCAGCAAACCGTGACAAACACAGATTATCTATCCATTCTGGGAGCGTTACACGCTGGCGCTGCAGTCCCCGGGTATACACGCTTCCTCCCGTCCTTCGGCACCTGAGCACAGCGCCCTCTGTCGGAGCTCTGCAAGAAGTGTGACGAGCGCTGCGTCTACATAGCGTCCTAAACGCTGATTGGTTGAAAGTGTATCACATGTCGTTATCGTTGAGCCAATCATAGCTCGATTTGTTTTGTGCTCGTTTTTCAAACCTCCGTGCTGGACAGTTGCGGGTCCTGAGGTCACGTGTCTCGGGCGGATTAAAGGGCCGCGGCCGCTCCGGTGACCTGAACCGGGCAATGGAGAGTCGCATCATCACCCCGGGGCCGTACCGGGCCACCAAACTGGTAACGACGTCTGCTGAGCGCGGTGTCACCCGGGGGTGACTGATATATACGTGATGTGTCATATAGTCTACGCTGTGCTGTGTGCGACATTTATATGTACAGTGTGTGATATACACAGCACAACACGTGATCTGTGTACTGTCTGCACAGAGTATATATATATATATATATGTCACAGCACAACGTGACCGGTGATCTGTGTGTACTGTCTGCACATCGTGTATATATATATATATATATATATATATTATATATTCACGTGTGCTGTGTGTATATATACTGTATATATCTCAGTACTGTATGTATGTAGCATGGTACTGTGTATATACCTATATATGTCACGTGTGCTGTGTGTGTGACATGTATGTAGCATGGTACTGTGTGTGTATATATACATATGTCATGCATGCTGTGTGTGTGTATATATATATATATATATATCTATCATAGTACTATGTATATATATTTATATGACACTTATGCTGTATACATTAGATCGTGTTGCATTGACTTCTCCAGTTATTTTTCCACTAGTGTTTGTTCCTCTTTGTGTTTCGCCCCCTGCGCTCCCTCTGGTGATCTCTTCTCTCCTGTATTCTCCTCCTCCCAATACTCCCAGCGTCCGGCTGCAGATATTGATGGGAGTGACGATCGGCCATGAGCGCAGGGTTTCTTGGCGTCGTTCTTCTCTGGTCTGACACCCAGTTTCCCGCCATTGTTGCTGTTGTCCCCACCCCCCCAGCGCTATACACCCCCCATCCCCTCCATGTACTTCTGGTGTGTGGTTTCCCCGGACAGATGGCGCCTGTGCTCTACAGCACACAGGTTATACTCCATGTGATAGCGTCTGTCCGGATCATTCCGTTACTGAGACAATGACCGGACGCGTTTTCCTGCACACAGAAATCTGTTCGAAAACGTCAGTGTGAACAATCTCTTATGGCGTATTCCTATTCTAAAAAAAAAAACTATATATATATATATATATATATATATATATATATATATATATATATATATATATATATATATAATAAAAAATGTAAAAAGTCTCCTCTTCTGCCCTTTCCCTCTGGTCATGGGTCCGGCCTGTGATTGCCTCCTGATCTCTGCAGTCGGTGTCATTGCTGGAGGCCGGGGAAGCATTGGAAAGGCAGAGGATTGGTGCGGGGAAGATAACCATGCTTAATCTATTTTTCCTTTTGGAATCTGCGGTAGTAAATCTCCTCCAGATCCGCGGAGGCCTTTGCTGCAGGCTGGAGCTGATTCTGAGACTGCAGCGGTGTGAATGTGCGGAGAAGACGCGGAATGGCGCAGTTTGTACAACAAAGAAGATATATGAAATGTACATTATGATAACCTTTATTTTTTTTTCCCAGTGGAATGAAGTCACCAAGTATTTTCGCGCTGGGATGCCCCTGAAGAAACATCGGCAGAACTTTAAGACATTTGGAAATTGCTTCACGGCCTCAGAGGCCATAGACTGGCTGCATCACCACCTGAGAAGTAACAGTAACTTCGGGAGCGACGTGACGCGGCTGCAGACGATCCAACTCCTCAGGAAGTTCCTGAAGAATCACGTCATCGAGGACCTGAAGGGGAGGTGGGGCAGCGAGGACCTAGAAGACACCCACCAGCTATTCCGGTATTGTGCACCCCTCCAGCTGTGATCTACCTGCGACTGTACATGTACGGCTCCCAGCCTGCAGCAGTCAGGGCATGCTGGGAGTTGTAGTTTTACAGCTGCTGCAGGAGGACCACCGCTTGACGTTCACTATCTTACACGGTGTTGGTGAGGATTGGAGGGGCTTCGTAGCCCTACATTATAATTAATACCTTCTTTGGAGCAGGTTTCCCTCCACGTCCCCAATAAAGACCCTTCCCGGCCGTCCGCCTCTGTGGAAGAGAAGCAGCTTGGAGAATGTCTTCAAGGAGAAGGAGAATCCCTTCAGAATGCCGCAATTCTCCAAGAGGACCCCAAGGAGACACAAATCTCTGGATGGCAAGGTAGCAAATCTGCTCAGCTCTGTGCATCAGTGGCTTAAACTGCTGCTTTAGTCGTCCCCTAAGCTTTACACTGCTGCTTTAGTCGTCCGCTAAGCTTTACACTGCAGCTTTAGTCGTCCGCTAAGCTTTATACTGCAGCTTTAATCGTCCGCTAAGCTTTACACTGCAGCTTTAGTCGTCCGCTAAGCTTTATACTGCAGCTTTAGTCGTCCGCTAAGCTTTATACTGCAGCTTTAGTCGTCCCCTAAGCTTTACACTGCGTCTTTAGTCGTCCCCTAAGCTTTACACTGCAGCTTTGCTTGCTCAGATTAGTTGCTGTATGAAGGAGCTGATCAGCCAGGTTCACTGCTTAATGGTAGCGTCCGTGTATTTGGACCCCATACACACAATGTTGGGTGATGACACCGGATGTTGTGATTTAAAGTCGTTTTCCACTTTATACAGTGATGACCTGTTGCTAGTGTGTGCCGTCCCTTTATGCCCCCAGCGACCCAGAATAAAGGGGATGTAGTGCTGCCCGTTGTCATCTCCTGATCACCAGTTGTGTAGGGCCTCTGTAAGGGCTGCAGATCCTGCATGGCTGAGTGTTCAGGGGCGCTATGCAGAAAAAAAACCGTAAGGGGCTGCTAGTCTACACCAGCTACGAGCATCCTTTATTCCAAGGATCGATGGGAGTCCCGGAGGTCAGACCCGCTGATCATTACATAATGACACAGCCTCATCATCTGCCATCCCTCTTTCTAAGACAAGCCCTTTAAGGACATATTTTATGTGTGCAGATGTTTAGGGGTAATTCTGGGGTGTGGCTGCAGCGCTGCGTCGTCCCTCTGCCTGTCGGGTGGCTGCAGCGACGCGTCGTCCCTCTGCCTGTCGGGTGGCTGCAGCGCCGCGTCGTCCCTCTGCCTGTCGGGGGCTGCAGCGCCGCGTCGTCCCTCTGCCTGTCGGGCGAGGCCCTGCAGCGCGCCGCGTCGTCCCTCTGCCTGTCGGGCGGCTGCAGCGCCGCGTCGTCCCTCTGCCTGTCGGGCGGCTGCAGCGCCGCGTCGTCCCTCTGCCTGTCGGGCGGCTGCAGCGCCGCGTCGACCCTCTGCCTGTCGGGCGGCTGCAGCGCCGCGTCGTCCCTCTGCCTGTCGGGCGGCTGCAGCGCCGCGTCGTCCCTCTGCCTGTCGGGCGGCTGCAGCGCCGCGTCGTCCCTCTGCCTGTCGGGCGGCTGCAGCGCTCCATGTATTACCTCTTATTGTTCTGTGTAGGGGGAACAAGAAAATGATGCGGCTGAAGCGATGGAGGTGGATATGGAGTGTGGTAACCCTGGTGTGAAGGAGATCTCAAAAAAGGATCTAGAAGAAGTCTGGGGAAACATCGCCCTGATCTAGTAAGTATACGGCCCCTTGCTGCATATATGTGTGTATACGTCTGTCTGCTCCTGATTTTCTGCTGGGTTGTATTGATGCAGGGGATTGTCATCTTCTTACATTTGAAAAATTGCAAAGTGTTTAAAAAAAAAAAAAAAAATCTCCATACACACGAGGGGCGGCCGAGGTTTCAGGAAATCACATTTGCTTTGCTGAATCCTGCAGCAGATTTTCTGCACATAAAACCGTCCTCTACACGGTGGGGACAATGGTCTTCACCCCGTATGACGCTGGACGTCCGATATCGGCTCCCTGTCTTAGCCGTGCGCTCTTCTTTGCCAGCAGTGTCTGTGTGATTCAGCCATCATCTTACAGCTGTGAAGACTGGTAGGGGGTCGATCTTTGCAGACCCCCATTGATCCTGACCACTAGTTGCCACTTGCAGCCTGGCTCCTTACAAGTGAATGGACATGGCTTCACCTTTTGCAGCGATGGACGTCCAAAAACTGAACGGGATGTGGTTCTGCCCCAGCTCTGCAGCCCCTTTATTTCTTCTGAGTACACGGCCCAGCGTGTTCGGACCACCAGCAGTTGTCATCCCTCAGCAGCTGAGTAGCCGCAGGTTACAGATCTGCTTTTCTCATTTGCTATTGTGTCTCTCAGTCTTCAGAAAATCCTCGCTTTGCCGTCCTTGGACGAAGTGCTGAATCCTGCGCAGATGAACCCCGGACATATCATGTACAACATGACGCACACCAGCAAACACGGCGTCGTCTTCCTGCAAGACAAGACAGGTGGGCGACCTGGGACTAATGCGGATGACCCGTCTGGCTTTCTAGGTCTTGCTGACGTGTCTTGTGTTCTTCTAGATGATCTTCCTCACTGGGTCCTGTCTGCCATGAAATGCCTCGCAAACTGTGAGTATGGGAGAGCGGTGTCGCCTGGTCCACGGTGCGGTCGCTTGCGATCCCTTCCCTGATGATGACGCGCGCTCGTCCAATCCTACACCGATGGTCATGATTCGTTCTAATCCGCGTTAAGCGACATCTTATTTCTTGCAGCCATTGCCTGTAGTGACCGCTCCCTCCATGTTGTTCTTGTACAGGGCCGAGAAATAACGACATGGGCCAGCCAGCTATCCCGGCTTTGAGCGCGACGTCTTCAGGACGGTCGCTGACCACTTCCTCAACCTCCCGGAGCCTCTGCTCACATACGAGTATTATGAGCTTTTTGTGAATATCTTGGGTAAGTCTTGGCCGGTTATCCCTCACGTTCCCAGCACTCGCTGTCTGGTGGTCTGAGACCCCACAGCTGTAGCTTTTACTCTCCACATGCCCCTTATGCTTCCATCGCAATCTATAGCATGTGAGGGGTGCTCCCCTGCGTCTTGCATGGCGGCGGACGCTGGACTAGTGGTAAGCGGACCTCAGGCTCTTTGCTGTATAGTCGGGATAGTTTAGGCACAATGAAGGGGCGTTGTAGTGACAAGTAGGTACCCTGGTGATCAACTGCTCTTGCAAAGGAAAGTGGCCACTAAATTTCATTGCTCCCCTTGAAATTGAGGTCCGAGTACACCCTAATAGGGAGAAGACCCCATTACTATAGTGAAAAAGGATATCCCCCGGTATCTTGCAGTTGTCCGGAGGGTTTCTCTGTCAATCACCTGCAGCGGCGCTGGGAAGGGGCGGCAGAGGACTATCTTGGTCTCCTGCTATGGTCCAGTCTTTACAGTATATTCTCTCTGCAATGCGTTGTTCATCCAGCTGCTCACGGTTTGCGCAGCATGCATTGCCTGACAGTTTGCATCTCTGCTGACTTATGACTGCTGGAGTTGCAGGAGACATTGGGCAGTAGTGTTGTGCTCGGATATGGTCACCCTTTATGGCTGATTTGTGTTGTCTCCCAGTGTGATATTGACCCTAATCCATCCTTAGGCCGTCATAAGACGTTGCTTTGCTTTTTATTTTTGCAAACCTACCCTCCAAAGTTGGGCTAAGGGTGGTGCACCACATAGGACAGGACCACGCTGATCTTCTGGGGACGAGACCTAGATGCGATCAGGATGGTGTCACAGTAGGGAGGAGAGTGCAGACGGAGTAGGAAAAGTCACAGAAGGGGCTGTACGTCATGGGGGCAGAGCGGATAGAAGCGGGGGTCCTCAGTGTTACCTGACAGGTGTCTAGTAATGATGCGCGGACAGGATTTTAGCAGGCTGCTCCTTTCTTCAGTGATTGTTGCAGCCGGCTGGCATGACGCGTTTTTGCTGCCTTTTTCTGTCCCGTGCTCGGCCTCCATCATGCACTAACCTGCTGACTAACGTTGTGCACGTTTCTCTCCCGCTCGCTGCACATTCTAACTTCTATTTCGTTCCCGGTTAGTTGTATGTGGCTACATTACGGTAACCCACAGGCGCAGCCGGAAGCACAAAGCGAAGAAGGACGCGGCCGCTTCACGCTCCTCCCAGCACCCAAAATTGAGCAACACAAACTTTAAGTCCACAGAATGCCTGCTCCTTAGCTTGGTGCGGAAGGTGCCCAACGAAGACGAGGAAGACGACGACCAAAGCTTCGGGGAGCTGGGCCGGGAACACAAGGACTTTGCTCTGCACAGTAACAGGGAGAAGCTTTACAACTCCCTCGCCAGGCGGCCAAGCCGGACCGTAAGTGGCAGCTGCCAGAACCTCTCCGCCGGCAGGACGGACTCCACGGCGCCTCTTAAAGCCCGGCTGCGCAGTTGCTCATTGGAGGGAATCGCAGATGTGTCCTATTCTGAACCAAGTCATGTGAGCGATTCACCGGGACCTTGTTCTCAGGCTTCTGTAACCCAGTCCCCAAATCTACCTCCATCTGACGAGCATGGTGGAAGCTGTGCGTCTGTGCCCGCTGCGGTACTCAGCGCCCGAACACTACTCCGGCACAACCCTGCGGCAGGGGGCGCTCACAGACCCGACTGCACGACGCTGTCCAGATCACACAGCATGGGTGACTGTCTCGGGTCGTGCTCTAGTATAAACACTCCAGTGGCCGAGATTACCATGAAGCCCGGACAGACGGGCCAGGGTAGACTGCAGAAACGCCTGAGCTCTATTGAGGGAAGTGACGTGACCGAGCCGGGTACCGCCGTCACCAAACGGTTGTGCCAGAGCAATATGGAGCTCTCCAGTCCTGTCCTCACAATCTCTCCTGCACTGCACGCTGCACAGCCCTGCACTGGCACCCAAAGTAAGGTTAACGCTATTTACTGCATGTTTCCTGCATGTCCGTGTGTCCTAGTAATGCTGCATGTGGTCCTAATCCGGCATGTGTGTCCTAGTAATGCTGCATGTGTGTCCTAGTAATGCTGCATGTGGTCCTAATCCGGCATGTGTGTCCTAGTAATGCTGCATGTGTGTCCTAGTAATGCTGCATGTGTGTCCTAGTAATGCTGCATGTGGTCCTAATCCGGCATGTGTGTCCTAGTAATGCTGCATGTGGTCCTAATGCTGCATGTGGTCCTAATGCTGCCTGCCCTCCTCACACTCTCCCTATACACCCCCTTCCTATAATCCGATGTCTTTCTCTCGCGCTGAGTCCTGCGCCTGCATTTCTTGCCTCCATTAATCGCCCATGTACGTTTTCTAGTTTTCATGTTGCTCCAGAGGATCTAGAGTAAAAATGAAGCTGTATAACGAATCGTCTGGATTAAAATGATTTTCCACAAACTTTACAAAACGAAGTGATGGTTCTAGAATAGCGACGAGACCTAAGACTACCGCGCCGCTCCCGTGGTCTCCATCTTGACCCTTTTTCTGCTCAGTCATCTGACCACTGAGGCCTTTGATTGGCTAAATGTGGGGCCCGGTGACTAGTGAACAGGACGTAATCCCACCAGTACTTACTGCGTCCTCCAGCCGTTCAGTGGTCGGGTGACTGAAAAGATCCGACATCAGCAGTTTTTAAATAACCCCTTTGCCCTGGAAAGCCTTAAAAAATAAATCCTGCCATTTTGTGTATACAGCTCCTGAGAAGACCTATGTGTCTTCATGGTTACAGGCTACAAATAAACGCTGAAGTCTGATCCTGCAGTCACGGGTTACTCCTCTCCCTCTCCCTTCTTTCTTTGGCGCCATAGTTGGAGGACCGCTCCTTTCTCTAGTCCTCCAATACAATCTCATCACATTCCTCCAAGGTGACTAAAGTCGTGTCCGGCCATCGCGCCGGCTGGTTTACAATATAAAAGGGACTTTGCACATAACTTTCTCTTCCGCTGGTTTCCTGAGTTTTTCCCAGCCAGCAGTGCATAGTGGCAAGCAGATGGCCGGTCCACCTGTAAGGCGGGGGTTAATCTGCGCTCTGTTTCCATGCTGGAATATAACTGTAGGGTGTGAACGGCGCCAAGCTGCTACTGCTGCATGAAGATGCTCCTATGCTTTGCTTTATCGGACCCCCCTGTGGCGGCTGCACGGGTCTCGCACCTCCTGTCTGTCCTATGTAATCCTATTGTGTGCAAAATGGAAAGAATTATTCTGCACGGATTTTCAACTTCTTGATTAGCTGAGTAACTGTTTTTTGTTTTTTTTTTCTTGTACAGGCTTTATTTTCAGTTTTTATTGTT
Source organism: Oophaga sylvatica (assembly GCA_033576555.1). Classification (NCBI taxonomy): domain Eukaryota; kingdom Metazoa; phylum Chordata; class Amphibia; order Anura; family Dendrobatidae; genus Oophaga; species Oophaga sylvatica. Next base: position 77,073,519 of record JARQOD010000009.1, read on the forward strand.
TTGCGGTTCTCTACCCACACCCAAAGCTGCATTGACATTTCACAGGGCATTATGGGACCTCTGGGAGCTGAGAGGAGCTGCCACAGGTTGGAAAAAACCTGGCTGTCAATCAATAGGTCGTGCCTGGTATCGCAGCGCGGCTCCGTTACAAGTCATTGGGGCTCAGCTGTCAGTGGGATGGAGCCAGCAGGAATTTGAATGCAGCTTTGGGTGGGACTAGAGTAGATCATTTGCATTCGATCAGTAAAGTTTTTGCAAATGTAACCTTTTAGTTATTTTGTGTGAGGTTTAAAGTTCATGGAGCTTTTCTTCTCCCTCTGTCGTCCCTCCGCGCTCCTCGCTTCCGCCCTCAGGTTTGCTGCAGCCTCATCTGGAGCGGGTGGCCATAGACGCCCTCCAGCTCTGCTGTTTGCTTCTCCCACCCCCGAACCGCCGGAAGCTGCAGCTGCTGATGAGGATGATCTCGCGCATGAGCCAGAACGTGGATATGCCGCGCCTGCACGACGCCATGGGCACCAGATCTCTGGTAAGAAGTCTGTGTGTGAACAGGCGGCAGCGCCCTGCTGTTTTCGGACGTGTTTGCCAGTAATGCTCTTCCTATCAGATGATCCAGACTTTCTCCCGCTGCGTCTTGTGCTGCGCTGAAGAGGTGGATCTGGACGAGTTGTTGGCGACGAGATTGGTGTCTTTCCTCATGGACCATCACCAGGAGATCCTCCAAGTGCCCTGTTACCTGCAGACGGCGGTCCAGGATCACATCCAGTATCTGCAGAGAGCCCAGGTATCTAATCCACTACCGCATGTGTCACACCTTCCTCAGGACGCGACCAGTGCGCCTTGTAATGGGGTGCAGGCACCGAGGCCGCATAATACATGGCGGGTATCGGCTGCACCGTACAGACGGCACGCACCGGCCTATAACGGCAGCGACCAATTGGCTGAGCGTCAGCGAGATCACCAGTGCCGATGGATTATCCTGGTAACCAGGGACCTACTGTCGGCTCCTGTCGCTGCCATCTTCATTGTCCCTTCAACCTCATCCACATTTGGGCTAAATGCTGCAATACTGTAGATGAAGCTTCAGCAGGATCACATCTGACAATATAACACTAATCTGTATGGCGAAGAAGGAAAATGATCTCAACGTCTTAGTTGGGGTTTTAGATCCTTTTGCTTCCCCTCCATTCAAGAAAAATAGAATAAAGAGTCAGCAAAACATTGTATGTACCCCAAAATGTTACAAACCCAAAAAAACAACTCGCCTCGCAAAAAGACAGGTCTATAGGAAAATGCTGACCCAAATGTACAAATATATATATTAGATTTTTTTTTCATTTGCTAGACACTGCATTATTGTGTTGGACTTGTGTACCAGAACATAAGAAATGCATGTACGGCAGAGATTTAAAGGGATTGTACCATTAGGAGACCTCCACTGCCCTTTAGAGACACATTTATATCCTGGAGACCCCCCATCAGTCAGAGCAGAAGACCACCAGCCTCCAGCTGTGGTCGCTGCGCCGGCCGCCTCCCGATCCTCTTTTAGGGAAGGTTTTGTACTATGAGGTTTCCGTATAATTGTCCTTTGTGTAGACTTGTCCATCACCCCGGTGAGATTGGGCGCCATTCCTGACCTGATGGACTCATCCAGTCTGAGGGATCAATTCTATGTCATGGTCTCTTTGAAGAGCGATAACTAAAGTCTCATTTTTTAAGGTGAAGGACCCGTCTGCACTGGCCCCGGGCTTCTACTTCTGCAAGCAGATCAGTGCACAGGAGTTCGAAGAGCAGAAGGTGGTGACCTCGCAGGCTGCCATCATGGAGCTTCTGGAGAGCATCGTGAAGGACAAGAATCTATCAACGAAGGACAAGAAGAAGAAACTCAAACAGGTCGGTTGAGACGCATGGGGGCTGTATGCACAATAGAAGGGTCCAGCGGCCACCATGTCGGTAGCCTGTGACCGCCAGACGTGAGTCCCGAGAGCCTCCTCCTACGTCTTCTGATCTGCAGGTCTGGTGCGACATCCTCATTCCGGCATGACATCGCATCGGTCCTACTAATCAGCAGGGGGAAGGTCTGACGCGTTTCTGTCCTGCGGCCGCTGGCTACGGACGTCGCCTCTCGATCAGGGTCCTGCATAAATATTCAACCAGAGAAGAACAAATACACTGTCATTTCCTTCTTCAGTTTCAGAAAGAATATCCTGACATCTACCGCAGCCGCTTCCCGACCACCGAGAGTGAAGCTCGACTCTTCGGGGACAAACCTACCATCAAGCAGCCGATGCTGGTCCTGAAAAGACCAAAGTTTCGCAACTTAAGATACTGACTAGAGCAGTCAGCCCTGTAGAAGTGTCCCCTCCCCCGCCTTCTCCATCAATGAGGCCTTATTTTCATTCTTTTTTACTAAACTTCAGGGAAACTGCAAATTGCATCTTAAAATTTAGATGAGAAAAACGCAAAATCCACGTTTACAGAAGGAGCGGTTATTAAGATGTTCACTGATCAAAATAAATGGTGCCTAAAATCTTCACCCATTAATGACACTGGCTTACCAGTGCAAAGCATCAGCATGTTTACACGTTACATATTACTTTTACAATTGGTGGCGCTGTTGCATTGTCATCTATGTTAAAAATTGCAACAGATGTGGTGAAAAATGGTACTGCAAGTGAAATCAGTGTATTGCAGAATTGCTTAAATAGCAATTCCCTATTTAACATGTAATATATTTGTAGGCATTTCTAGCTTGGCCCATTTGCACATGTACCAGATATGTACTCAGATCTATGTCTTTAATAAGTTGGGCCGCTGTCGCCTTAGTGGCCATAATGACTTTTTTGATAGAGTCCGGCACGGTCACTATTCACTTCTGTTACCTGAGACTTCTCGCCCTCCTGCTCATTTTTCCCTGGCATTGGTAGAAGTGACGGACAGCGAAGATATCCGCTATCACCTCGGAACTGACGTCTGTGAAATGATGCGCTCCTGAAAACATTACCAAAGATGATCTCCTGCCGGAGAAGTCAGACTTCGCCCATCACATCACTAGGGGATGACTTATCAGGACCTGTATCCTACCTGTGTGTGATTTTTTATTTTTGGAGATTTTTTTTTTTTTTTTTTTTTTCCTGACATTTCTAACATTGCCTATTTGCACATTAAATGGCACATGTCTCCTGCACTGGCCATCCAGAAATGCTGGGAGTTGTAGTGTCCAAATGGCCGCACCGCATCAGTTTGCAGACGGTTAAAGGTTTTGTTCCATGGTCCACATTTCATCTACCCTGTGGAGTTCAACCACTGGGACCCTCGGCGGCTCAGTGTGAGCATGTGCGACCTCTCCGCCATTAAGTGTCTGTAGGAGTGGTAGTCGCACATGCTCAGTAACACTTTATTGGGCTTTGATCCAATCAGATTCCTCATCCTCCTGTAGAGACTGAAGCTGGAGTTTCCCTTTAAGGAACAAGCAATGGCGCCCTTGCAACCTTCAGGAGATCTGTGCTGTTTATAAACCCCCCGGTGCCTCCTCGCAGAACTGACATGCGTAGCTGCTTGTCTCCGGTTCTCCGGGCTCGCTGCATGTTGCACTCCTTTGTATATCTCTGCGCTTATATTTATGTGTTGTGTTTTCTGCTTTCATTTTGCTGCAAATTTCTTATTACACTTTTTCTGCATGAAGAAATAAGCTTTATACTTTTAGTATCTAAAATGCAAAAACTTTATATTCATGGAAATCTAATAAATGATTTTGTATAATTTCTCACTTTTTTTTTGTTCACACCTTCTGTGCCGCTGCGGTCTTAGTGCACGGAACAATAAATCACTTAATCTTGCAGGGAAAAAGTTTTCTTTTTCGAGTCCTCGCTGCCTCCAGTAATGGTCTTGTGGCCTTTATGTGACACCGCTGCTTCCCTGGATTATTACACTGTTCTAGTTAAAGGGAATCTGTCACCCCATTTTTTGACCATCAGCTGTGGCCACCGCCATCAGGGGTTTATCTTACATTTTGTAATGCTGTAGATAAGCCCCGATGTCACCTGAAAGAGAAGAAAAGCGAGTTATATTATACTCACCCAGGGGCGGTCCGGCGCCTCCCATCTTCTAGCGAAGCCGGCCTCTTCTTTGCGTCCCGCTGCAGCGCATTGCTCTGCCCAGTGAGGGCAGAGTAAAGTACTGTAGTGCGCAGGCGCTGGACCTCTCTGACCTTTCCCGGCGCCTGCGCACTGTAGTACACTACTCTGTCCTCACCAGGGCAGAGCAGTGCGCCTGCGCAGGAGCCGCGATGGGACAGAAAGAAGAGACCGGCTTCGCTAGAAGATGGGAGCACGGCGGACCGCCCCTGGGTGAGTATAATATAACTCGTTTTTCTTCTCTTTCAGGTGACATCGGGGGCTTATCTACAGCATTACAGAATGTAAGATAAGCCCCTGATGGCGGTGGCTTCAGCTGATGGTCAAAAAATGGGGTGACAGATTCCCTTTAAGTTGCCAAATCTCTGGGGTCGGACTCTTTGGGCTTCCACTGATTTGGCATTCGCGCTGCTCTACTTATAGACTATGGTCAAATCCGTGAGCGCTGCACTTAGAGATCGTCTGCAGGCCAATAGCCTTGTTCTAACTAGAAAACCCTTTAAGTCTTTTTTTGGGGGGTTTAACCACTCATTTATAACCTGTCCCATATGTGTTAACATCTGCAGACCAGAACTATTCTAACACAGGGGCTATTACCCGAGACGTTTCTATGGTCGCTTGTCGCTGCGGCTCGTGTGATTCGCTGCTGTCATTTTGTGCCGAACGTTTCTGCCCCGAGGAGCCGACGCTGCAGCCTCTGAAGACATTATGATCTGATGGCACAACTACTTTTTGCCATATGGTGTATCATTTATGTGCCCCATCCCCTATAGGAGCTTTCCTCACTCCCCATCCATAGACATTAATATGGAGTCACCCCTCTGCAGATATAATGGCTCCGCTCTTCTGGGAAGGATTTCTACAAGATTTTGGAGGCGTCTGTGGGAATTTTTTGTCACTTCGTCCAGGAGGGCATTTGTGGGGTCAGACCTTGATGTTGGGGGAGGCCAGATTCAAAATCCCATTATAGATGTTGGATGGGGCGGAGGTCCAGGCTCTGTGTGGCCCCTCATGTTCTTCACTCCATGTCTGTATGCACCTTGGGCACGGTCATGGGGAATGGAAAAGAATCTCCCCCAAACTGTTCCCTCAAAGGTGAAGCTACAGTTATCCACAATGTCTTGTGCTGAACATTTCACTAGAACTGAGGGACCCAATAACCAACACATAGCATTATTCCCTTCCACCATCTGTACAGTGGGCACAATGCAGTCAGGGGGTGACGTCCTCCAGGAATCACCAAACCCAGACTCCTCCATCAGACGCAGATAGAGAAGTGCGATCCGTCACTGCACAGAACACGTCTCCTCCAGAGTCCAGTGGTGGCGGCTTTACACCACTCCATCTGACGCTCGGCATTGTGCTTGGTGATGTACGGCTGCATGCAGCTGCTCGACCATGAAGCTCCCGGCGGGGGCGCAGTGTTTATACCAGAGGAGGTCTGGACTTTACAGTTATGGGGTCAGCAGAGTGGTGGTGACTTTTCTATCCTCAGCACTCGGTCCCCCGCTCTGTAACGTTATGGGGTCTCCCCTTCGTGGCTGAGTTGCTGCGATTCTTTCCACTTCTCAATAATATCACTCAGAGGTGATGGAGGAAGAAATGTCATGAACAGACTTGTTACCCTGGTGGCTCCTATGACCGGTATCAGTGAGCTCCGCACCACCAGCCGTTCTATCACATGGTAATGAAGGCAGATGATAGAACTGCTGCATGTTGGGCACCAGGGATGGATTCTTACTGTCTCCTGCCATGAATGCCTATAGCACTACACAGGGCCAGAAAAGCAATCACCCAAAGATGTCCGTGTGTTACATTCTGCAGAGGATTTTAGAAACCTTCATGACGGTCTGGGGCGGATGGAGGAGAAAAAAAATGACTCCAAATGGAGACGACTTCACCTGTGATTCAATGGATTTAGCTGTACAGTAATCTGCTGGGCCGGTATCTACCTCTGTACGGTCACTGGATGGGAGTAATATTGGGCTCAGGTCAGTGTTTTGTTTTGTTCATTATAATATGTAGTCATTTTATGGCAGTATTATTTATCCTGTTCAGTGGTAATATTGGGCTCAGTTATATTCAGTAACAATATGGAGGCATTATTAAGTCACCACCGCATACACTGGTAATATGGGCATAGTGTCGGATAAAAAAAGATACTTTAAAGAAAATATTTCGTAAAACCTGTTATTACGAATATACATCAATGGTATCATAATTATAACGGCCCCTGCAATAAAATTATCACATTGCCGTTTTGGCTTTATGAAAAAAAGATAATTGCAATAAATCGTGATAAAAAAATTGGTTCGAAATGCAGCGACGTGCAGAAGTCCTAATCCTAAAAGCCACGCACTCCGTTCATTAATGGAAAGCCAGAAATGTTACGGACCTTCGAATGCAATGATGGAAATTATTGTCAAAAGTGTTTTTATTAATGAAAAACAAAAAACTAAAAAGTTACGACATAAATGTGGAAATGTCGTAATCCTAATGACCTGCGGAATTAACTTCACTCCGACCGTGAAAACAATACAATAAAACTTATACAATGTTTGCCCCAAAGTGATGTCACTGAGAATGTGACGAAACCTGCGAAAAACGAATCTGTTATAAGTCAACGAGAAAGTAAAAAAATAAGCAAAACAAATAATTGCTGCATCTACAGTGTGATGAAAGAATAACAAAAATGTTAATTTCATGACACGGCGCAGCTCTCCTCTCTGTAGGAAGCCGTAGGTGACAGACATCTGGGGACTCCGATACGTTTGCGCTGGTGGAGCAGAATGTGTTGCCGATTCTGCAGCATTTACATGGAGCTCCCCGTGTTCGGGGCAGTGGAGAATATTGAACATAAGTCACTTGTATAACAGTCCGGAAAGTTCTCGGATAAATTCCCCTGAAAATGCAGCTGATGTGACGGATGTAATCTCATTATGAAATGTTCTAGGACAAAGGTCCTCAGTTCCGGCAGCCGAGGACAGAACCAAAATATTAAGAGGCTGTAATCCCGTTACACAAGGCCACGACAAAGAGTGTGTGATGATTCTCGGTCCATAGATCCCTGGACTATTGTCAGCAGCACACGAGGGGTTAAACCTCCATGCGTAATAAGTGCGGCTATAGAAAGGAAATTGCATAACTAACAATTGCCTAATGTACAGAGTTCACATGTCTGAAAATTGCACCTGCTCTTGGGAAGCACAGGGGTCTTTAAGGGTATGGATACTTATGCAACAACTTTTGGTGCATAATTTTAAAAGGCTTTTATCAAGTTTTAAGTCATCCCCATATTGCTAGGGACCAGGCAATCCGGAGAATGGGGCGACGGTCGAGCACGAGCACCTCCACTCATTCTCAGATTGGTGATTGTAGTCAAGTCTTGGGCAGCGCCAATGGAAAGTCAAAACAGCAGTCAGACCTCCAGCAATCAGTAACTTACCCCTTATTCTATCCAAAGGGGATAACTGAAAAACGTGCTACAATCCCTGGAAGTAAAACATTTCTTTCGATTTGGGTATGCAGCTCCTATGCAGAGTTATGTGTCTCAAAGGTTAAAAACTACAAGTAAACCAGGTGTGATTCAGCACAGCGCTCCTTCATAGGGGTCTTTTCTGCCTAGGTGCCATTACTCATAGATAAGTAACCTCAATGCTTTTACTGTAAAGAATCCTTGATCTTTTTTGCTCCATCTTCCTCTAACATTCCTAGAAGGAATAGTTCATATCTTGGCAGATTTGGGGTCCGTCCACAGGGGACAGAATTTCTGTATGGATTTGGATATGGAAAATCTGAAACATTACGGTGATCGAATCTCATCCACATTCTGCACAGATATTAACCCTTAGCTTAGATCTTAACATTTCTATCCCAATTATACCCCTTTTTCTTGTGGAGAGGTGAAATCCAAGGAGAAATCGGCCACAAATCCACAGAAAAATCCGCATGCTGCATATTTTGTCCCCCACTAATCTTAGGTTTGGAAATGCCGGGTGTTTTGCAATTTGACGGAAGGCAATGAGTGATTCAGGGTAAATGTCCCTACAGGAAGATTCCCGGCCACCTCCAGAGGGCTCACAGTCTCGTCACGAGAGTCCATCCACCGGGCTCCACTGTGAGACGTATTTGAGCCTTTTTCCATAGAGAAATTGGACTGAGAAAATCTCTCGTCTTGCTGCGTGTGACTGAATTATTTCCTTTAATCCACCGCTGGTTTGAAAGGATTTAGAACTAAACTTTTTTCAAAGAGCCTCCTTGTGTGGAGAGCAAAGACGCGAAGACTGAATGGAGAGCGGCTTCAAGAGAATCCCGGTCCTGAAAGAATCTTCTGTTCCCCGTCCGCTCGCCCATTGGCTGCGCTCGCTCTTTAAGAAGATTATTGTCATCAAACAAATCAAAGTCCCTATAAATAAAGACTTCAGACCCCCAAACCCAGTGTCGCAGCGGCTCGTCCCTTAGCACGAGGCACCATGGTCAGTCGGTAAGTAGCGGGTTGGACGCCATTAGCAATCAGATCACGGCTTCAAAACCCGTCGAGTCCCTTCTAGGAGGTGTGAAACGTTTACCACGAGTCAAAGGAAGTTCTTATTTGTTACAAGGTTTCCAGGAATGTGTTATAGATTAGGGGGTAATGACGGGTAGCAATTCCCTAATATCTTCTTTTCTCATTTTTATCTTTCCTTCATCCTGTATGTTAGGCCTAACTGTGCAACTCGCCTCTGAGCTCCCACTATGCAGAATTGTGAATGCAGCTCCGGCTGTGGGATGCAGTATGTTAGGCCTGACTCTCCCCTGAGCCCCCACTATGCAGAATTGTGACTGCAGCTCCGGATGTGGGATGAAGTATGTTAGGCCTAACTGTGCGACTCTCTTCTGAGTCCCCACTATGCAGAATTGTGAATGCAGCTCCGGATGTGGGATGAAGTATGTTAGGCCTAACTGTGCAACTCGCTCTGAGCTCCCACTATGCAGAATTGTGAATGCAGCTCCGGCTGTGGGATGCAGTATGTTAGGCCTGACTCTCCCTGAGTCCCCACTATGCAGAATTGTGAAGGCTCCGGGTGGGTTGGCACTCCTGAGCCCTGTGGGATGGATGCACTCTGAGCTCCCATATGCAGAATTGTGAATGCAGCTCCGCTGTGGGATGAGTATGTTAGGATAACTGAGCGACTCTCCTCTGAGCCCCACTATGCAGAATTGTGAATGCAGCTCCGCTGTGGGATGAGTATGAGATAAACGAGGATTTGCGTCTTTACAGAATTGATTTTGTAAGAGATTATTAATTAATGCAGCAAAGATTTCTGCTTTAATCATAGATTTACTATTGCTTCATTTAAAGTGGTCGTCCAAAGCATAAAAATTCTTAAATTATTTTTCAGGGGCTCAGTGATGCCCCACAGGTCTCATTCCAGCTCTCAGGATCCCCGCCGGTCTCTACAGGAAATGTTAGGTAATGCCACTTAGCCAATCAATGGCCACGGCAGGGACACGCCTCAGCCTGTGATTGGCTGAACAGACATTTCCTGTCATGTGTGGAGATAGGACCAGGAAGCACAAACCAGTGACGATCATGTTTTGCTGAAAAGGGACTAGCGGGGACCGTGGGAGCACTGGAACAGGACCTGCAGAGGATCAAAAAGGGTGGTATTCATTTTATTTATTCGGGCACTTTTGGGCATGTCAGCAATAACTCCCTGTACAATCCCTTTAAATCCCCTACCAGCCTGGACGCCTTCAGTCTGATTGTGGTGTATGGGGCTGGTGCTTTCAGGAGTTGGTCATTTCTTGCTGTTTTGCAGTGTGGAGCACCCTGCTGGCGGGTACAAGAAACTGTTTGAGACGGTGGAGGAACTGGCCACCCCGATGAGCGTCCACATCACAGGTAAGGGCTCCTGACTGGGCACAGCTGCATTTTCAGTGCCCTGCTTTCACTACGCTACTGCAAATCTCCTGCCGTACGTGTCACACAGGCCTTAAAGCTTCTATTCATATGCCGAAGGTGTCCGTTTGGCCTCTGCCGGGCCGGTAGATCATGGGATACATGTTAATCCTGCAGAAAATAACATACGCCAGACAGGAGCATCTTGTAAAACCCATAAACCGCCAGCAGTAACATAAGCTGGTGAATAACACAGACGCATCTGTTAAACATATGAATGAAAACATCCTAACACACAAGTACATAAAGGCTGGTATATTTGGGCACGTTACCCTTCAGGGCGTACTGACAATTCATTTTCACCTCTCCATCCCTTCTGGGACAGGTCGGTTACCCTTATGGCTGTCGGGCAGTCTGCTGCGATGTGGCCCCGGGCTGTTTGAGGTGGGTGCAGAACAATTCTATCACCTGTTTGATGGACAAGCTCTGCTACATAAGTTTGAGTTCAAGGAGGGACATGTGACGTATCATCGCAGGTACGTAGCATCATCAGCCGCACAGACCAGATCCTATCCCATTACTTACTGCTGGTTCCACGGCATTGGAGATTAGTACTCTGCTATCTCCCCCATTTATAGGACTACTACAAATTAAACCTCTATTTACATGACTTTCTGATGCATTTGTCAAATATGGAAAAATCTATATAAATATAAAAATAGAATACACCAAAAATAGACTGTTAATGCAAAAGTCAGAAGGAATTTTTCCAGTTCACTAAGTGATCCTGTTTTGGGGAGAATTGCGTGCAAATCGGAATATGTGCAATAATATAACTACTATAATACTGCTCCTATGTACAAGAATATAACTACTATAATACTGCCCCTATGTACAAGAATATAACTACTATAATACTGCCCCTATATACAAAATATAACTACTATAATACTGCTCCTATGTACAAGAATATAACTACTATAATACTGCTCTATTACAAGAATATAACTACTATAATACTGCCCCTATATACAAGAATATAACTACTATAATACTGCTCCTATGTACAAGAATATAACTACTATAATACTGCCTCTATGTACAAGAATATAACTACTATAATACTGCACCTATGTACAAGAATATAACTACTATAATATGCCCCTATGTGCAATAATATAACTACTATAATACTGCTCCTATGTACAAGAATATAACTACTATAATACTGCCCCTATGTATAAGAATATAACTACTATAATACTGCCCCTATGTACAAGAATATAACTACTATAATACTGCCCCTATATACAAGAATATAACTACTGTAATACTGCTGCTATGTATAAGAATATAACTACTATAATACTGCTCCTATGTAGAAGAATATAACTACTATAATACTGCCCCTATATACAAGAATATAACTACTATAATACTGCTCCTATGTACAAGAATATAACTACTATAATACTGCCCTATATACAAGAATATAACTACTGTAATACTGCTCTATGTATAAGAATATAACTACTATAATACTGCCCTATGTACAAGAATATAACTACTATAATACTGCCCATATACAAGAATATAACTACTGTAATACTGTGCTATGTATAAGAATATAACTACTATAATACTGCCCTATGTAGAAGAATATAACTGCTATAATACTGCCCCTATATACAAGAATATAACTACTGTAATACTGCTGCTATGTAAAGAATATAACTACTATAATACTGCTCCTATGTACAAGAATATAACTGCTATAATACTGCTCCTATGTACAAGAATATAACTACTATAATACTGCTCCTATGTACAAGAATATAACTACTATAATACTGGCCCTATGTACAAATAT
>JARQOD010000009.1:77085502-77141605 GCA_033576555.1 Oophaga sylvatica
CCATCAGTCCCAGAAGACGCATACACTTCCGTAGGGACATTGCCGTTGAGGCTGTCATAATCTGTACATGTCGAAGAAGACATGACTGTTTGTCTGGTGGTAAGGAAACTACCGACCGAAACGTGTCGAGATGCATTCCCAAAAAGAGAATTGTCCTTGATGGTTCCAGGGACGACTTCTCCCAATTGACCAGCCAACCGAAGTCTTTCAGAAACTGAAGAGACAAATCCCGAGCCGTCAATGCCTCCTCCTCCGAGGAAGACACGATCAAAAGATCGTCCAGATAAGGGAGAATCGTAATCCCCTGTCTTCGAAGGAGTGCCATGAGGGGCGCCAGAACTTTTGTAAAGACCCTTGGCGCTGAGGCTAAGCCGAACGGCAGAGCCACGAACTGGTAATGATTCTGACCTATGGCAAATCGAAGAAAGCGCTGATGAGCCTTTCCGATGGGAATATGCAAATAGGCGTCGCGAATGTCGATTGACACCAGAAAATCGTTCTGTGACAGAGCTGCCACAACGGAACGAAGCGACTCCATGCGAAATTTCCGGGTATGGACATGCCGGTTTAATCGCTTGAGATCCAGAATCGGGCGAAATTTGTTCTCCTTTTGGGAACTATAAAAAGGTTGGAATAAAAACCTTTTCCTCGGTCCTCTGACGGAACCGGTATCACTACACCCTTTTGTAGTAGCGATTCGACCTCTCGCTGTAGAGCGACAACAAGCTCGGGTTCCGACGGAACGCGAGATTGACAAAAAACATTTGGGGGTTGAGAAGCAAACTCTATGAAATAGCCTGCCGACACTATCCGCGTTACCCAGGAATCTGGAACGCGAGCCATCCAAGTCTCCTTGAAAAGAAGCAGGCGACCCCCCACTCGAGAATCCTCGAGTGGACCCCTGGCGTCAATCCGACTTTGCGGGTTTCTTGTCAAGTTCCCGCTTGTTCTGGCGGAAACTCTGCTTCCAGGGAGTACGAGTTTTCTGAGAGGATTTCTTTCCTGAGAAAGAAGGACGACCCGATCCCCACGAGGAGTGACTAGATCGTCCTCGGCCCCGAAAGGACCGCCGACCACTATAAACACCAGGCTTACTGGACACCGAGGCCATGGCCCTTCGCTGTGGTAATGCTGATTCCTTTGCCTTAGCCTTGGAAATCAGCTCTGTGAGGTCGGATCCAAAAAGATGGCCACCCTTGTAAGGTAAGGCCAACAACCCTTGTTTGGAAACTGCGTCCCCGGCCCACTGTCTGAGCCATAAAGCTCTTCTGACTGTGACCGCTGAAGCTTGCGCTTTGGCCAGCAGAGATGCCGTATCCAGACCGGCATCAAAGATATAACAGGCTGCCGTTTCTAACCATTCACAAGTTTCCCGTATCTCAGATAACGGAGATTCATTTTGCAACTCCGTCTTCAGACGTGCCAACCAGCTTAGAGAAGCTCTAGCAGCACACATGGATCCTAGCACTGCTCGAAATCCATGACCCGCAGCCTCATAGCTTGCTTTTGCCGCCAATTCTGCCTTTCTATCCAAAGGCTCCTGTAAGCTCGCTTTTCCCTTAATAGGGAGTAGTGAGGATTTACTAAGCTGAGATAAGGACACATCCACTTCAGGAGCAGAAGTCCAATTAGCCTTTAACTCCGTAGAGCAAGGATAAAGTGTATCAAAGAAATGCGTTCCATGAAAACGCTTATCTGGACATAGACGTTCCTCCTCTATTACACCATTAAGCTCATCCAGAGCTGGCAATGTTGTGCGCGAAGCACGGGACTCCTGGAACATGCGTGCTGTTTTACCAGGACGACTAGTTACCTCCTCCGGTAACTGTAATATCTCTCTCATGGCTTCAATTAATGCCTCCGTACGCTTCGCCATAGAGGAACGCCCCTGCGGCTCGTCCGCATCTGAATCGGATATTTCTCCATCCGAATATAAAGGGGAACTCTGCCCAATATCAGATACATCTGACTCGCTCCGTGTAGAGGCCGGTAACGGCCTGCGTCGCTTCCTCTGAGAGGAATTAGCAGACACATATTGACCTAAAAGGTCAGATAAGTTATTAATCGATCGAGCGATATCATCCAATTTTCCACCGCTGTCGACCGCAGCGCTAGACGCTGTGGAGGTCTGCGTATCTGATTGCCGCAATGGCACTGGGACGTGATCCGCGGCATCTGAACTCTGTTCAGACATGTCTCATCTGAATGAGCAGGTCAAAGCGGTAATACCAGCAAAAAACTATGCGGTTTTTTTTTTTTTTTTTTTCAAACGCTGAAGGGTTAACGCTCCACCAAGCAGAGTTACCCCAGCGGTATTCAGTCAGCAAATTTAGCAGGTAGAAATAACCCTCAAAGGGGTTAATATTGCAAACTCACCAAAATATATATATATTTGTGAGCCCCAGCCAATTTTTATGTCTCTGATGAGACTGCAGCTGCAGGATAGCGATCGCTGCGCTGCGGAGTGAGGAATCCACACTCACCCAGCTGGCCGTGGTGTCTATATGAGGAGGGGAGCGGTCCGAGGAGCCCAGGAGCCTGAGTAATGGCCGCCACAGTGAGGGGGTCGCAGGAGAAAAGCCAGAGCGCGCGTCTTCCTGCTCAAAAGACCGGGATAGATAGGCCACGCCCCCTGCTAGCTCAAATAATGAGCGCGAAATCTCCCCGCTCCTGCTCCCTCTCTGTCCTGCAGCTATCTGCCTGCGGACAAAAAATCACCACATCTTCATGTAGAAGCGCTGTCACAGTAACGCTGAAGCATACTGACATTACATGTAGTAGCGCTGTCACAGTAGCGCTGAAGCATACTGATATTACATGTAGTAGCGCTGTCACAGCAGCGCTGAAGCTTACTGACATTTACATGTAGTAGCGCTGTCACAGCAGCGCTGAAGCTTACTGACATTACATGTATTAGCGCTGTCACAGCAGCGCTGAAGCTTACTGACATTTACATGTAGTAGCGCTGTCACAGCAGCGCTGAAGCATACTGACATAGTAACGCTGACATTAGTAATAGCGCTGCTCATTCAGACGCTAAAGCACTCACACATAATTATTATTAAAATTTGTGTGGAGTACTCACCAGCCAAGGCGCCACAGGGACCCTCAGGGGTTTCTGGCGCAGTGCCCATGCTTCCCCCCAGGGCGAAGAACGCAGTGACCGCACGTGTGGTTTGCGTCCCGCCAGAGAAGCTCTCCTCATCCCCCAGGGCCGGCAAGGATTCTGCAGGGACTTTGAGTGAATACAGATCCGCCAAGGGAGAGGTTGGGGTACAGCAGCGCTGATACCCCTGAGACCTCTAGACCAACTAGTGATCCAAGTCTCCTGTCCGAATATTAAAATAATAAAATTTTCTGAGGAGCTGCATTAGCAGCGACCATCCTCTGGACCTCAAATCTTAGACTGGAGCTGAGTAGGAGGAGCCCGAGCTGGAGGGGCCAGCCAGTCATCACTCTTTTGATCTGAGGTAACATCCTGATCTGGGGCTCCGCCTACCCATCAGTAATGAATTACTGTGGCTCTCTTCCTTCATCTGCAGCTGAAAAAAGGATAAAAACTGCGCGGATTTTGACCTGCAGTTTCTGCCAAGAGATGCAGATTCTGTGCAGAAAATTCTGCAGACCAATCTACAACGTGTGCACATAGCCTCATTATGCTGGTCGGCACCTTCACGTGGCCTAACACTGCTGGGAGAAAAAGAACATTATTCTCCCCAGCAGTTCCCATTTCAGTCACCTCTCTAAATATGCAGCGTGGCCGCTGTACCCGCGCCCCGGCACTGACACTCGCTCAGCATTGGGCTATCAGTCAGGATCGGGGGCGCTCTGTATTCTCAGAGGAGTGACTGAACCAGCATCGGCGCCGCCCTTATGACTGAAACGAGAACTGCTGGGGAGAATAAAAGTTCATTTTCTCCCCGCAGCGTTAGGTTACATGCAGGCACCAGCCAGCATAATAACGCTATTAACCTGCAGCTTAACACTATATCTGCAGGTTAATAGCGTTTTTTTTTTTTCTGGTGACAGGTTCCCTTTAAGACGTTTTTCAATGAAGACAATCCTTTTTCTTAGAAGGGTCCCGTAAAATAAGATGATCACAGAATACAAACGTGGAAGAAATTTAGATCAAGTGTTTAATTGACCCATAGCGCCCTCGCAGGATAAAAGGAGCATTACATAGGTCACAGTGAAGTCCATGGGCACCTTGGTCCTCCGGAGAGAGAAGCTCTTTGCAGCTGCTCTCCTCTCTTTAGCCATTGTTTTGGTGACTTCTATCTACGGTACTTCTTGATGTCACAGTAATCTTTTATTGTTGCAGCTTTGAATTTATCTACAATTATTTGTATCTGGCCAACTTACGTGAGAACTGGGAGGAAGTGAAGAGACTGGCCCAGAAAGCTCCCCAACCTGAAGTCCGGAGATACGTCCTGCCCCTCGATATCCAGAAGGTAAGGTGCATCCCCACTATGGGCACTTGTGATTAGCTCTGACACATTATGGCGTCCGCTATGCTTTACACTGCAGCTGTACGTGCACACACTGTAGTTAGTATACATATTGGAGAAAATATGGATTAGAGTGGAAGTAAGGAATTAAATTATGTCATCAATCCAGTTTAATTCCGATTTTTTGCTCTTATACCAGCATGACTCAGGAAAGAACTTGGTGAATCTGCCGTATACCACAGCTACCGCCACGCTGCGCAGCGATGGCACCATCTGGCTGGAACCGGAGGTTCTCTTCTCCGGACCTCGGCAAGGTTGGCATCATGGAAAATAAAACTGATACCCCGATATTGGCGCCTGTCTGGGGTGGGATACATTAGTGAACAACCAATTCTTGAAGTTGAGGAATTGTAAACATTAAAACTGGTCGAGCATCAAGATCAGGGGGACTGATAATTGACAAATTGTGATGTCAGATCGACGAACAAAGGAATAAATTGTGAGTTCTTGTGAGGTGTTACCGGTATACACCGGGTCTTGTGAGGCGTTCCCGGTCCAAGACGGGTCTCGTGAGGCGTTCCCGGTCCATGACGGGTGTCGTGGGGCGTTCCCGATCCAAGATGGGTCTCGTGGGGCGTTCCCGATCCAAGATGGGTCTCGTGGGGCGTTCCAGGTCCAAAACGGGTCTCGTGGGGCGTTTCAGGTCCAAGACGGGTCTCGTGGGGCGTTCCCGATCCAAGACGGGTCTCGTCGGGCGTTGCCGCTCCAAGACGGGTCTCGTGGGGCGTTCCCGGTCCAAGACGGGTCTCGTGGGGCGTTCCCGGTCCAAGCTGGGACTCGTGGGGCGTTCCCGGTCCAAGACAGGTCTCGGGCGTTCCCAGTCCAAAACGGGTCTCGTGGGGCGTTCCCGGTCCAAGCCGGGACTCATGGGGCGTTCCCGGTCCAAGCCGGGACTCGTGGGGCATTCCCGGTCCTAGCAGGGACTCGTGGGGCGTTCCCGGTCCAAGCCGGGTCTCGTGGGGCGTTCCCGGTCCAAGACGGGACTCGTGGAGCTTCCCAGTATATGTTGGGTCTTGTGAACTGATCCTGGTAAATATTTGTTATCTACCAAAAGTGGTATATGTATGTGGGTAGTAAAGGTGCCCATCTAGTCCGTTCCCACAATTTGCTGATATACTGCTGGCTATGATAGAAAGGTGTCAGGACACGCAGAACATCGCAGCTTGTTGTATGTGTGGCCGCACGCTACATATTGGGTATTAATGGCTTGACAGATTCGTGAATATTCAATGGAGATTTTATTAGTAGAATTATATTGAACTAATGAACTTTTTTATGTTACACATTGAGGCTTCTCAAAAGGCTAAGCTATCTTTCTTAGGATGGGGGCAATTCGTTAACTTTTTTTTTTTTTTAAGACTCAAGCTAACTCTTAATTGAAGCATCTGCTGCAGCATGAGTCATCTTTCTTTCTAATTTAATTGTTTGCCTAAAGGGACGGTTTTCCTTTTGCCAACTCCTAATTAGAAGTGGATTTTAGTACATATTGCTTTACTTTGGCACAGATAAGTTTGCACAACTCATTGTTTGAAAAGGCCGCTAATATCCATCTGACCACTTGGTGGCAGTAATTGCTGTGATCTTATCAGGCAGACATACATTGGCATGTAAAAGTTTGGGCACCCCCGGTCACATTTTCTGTTATTGTGAACATTTAAGCAAGTTGAAGATGAAATGGTCTCTAAAAGGCCTATATCTTTGTACCGTGTTAGGCAGTAGATAGAAAAATATTTAGATTTGAGAGTCCTCAGTGGTTGATACCTTTTAATGGCTAACTGAAAAGATGGTAACAAATTGAAAGCTTCCGAGACTACTCAGGTCTCTTCTATGCCTGATGAAGAGACCCAAGTAGTCTCGAAAGCTTTCAATTCTGTGCCCTTTTTAATCCACACATACCTTTGATCATTGTGACCAAAGAGTTCTATTTTATCCTCATCGGTCAACAGGACTTATTTCCAAATTGCTTGATTAGATGTTCTTTTGCATACTTCTGATGCCAAATTTAATGGTGAGGACGCAGGAGAGGTTTTCTTCTGATGACTCTTCCATGAAGACCATATTTGTGCACGTGTCTCTGAACAGTAGAACAATGTACCACAACTCCAGAGTCTGATAAATCTTTCTGAAGGTCTTTTGCAGTCAAGCAGCGGTAGTGATTTGCCTCACTAGCAATCCTACAAATAGCTCTCAGTAAAGTTTTGCTTTGTCTTCCAGACCTTATCTTGACCTCCACTGTTCCTGGTAACTGCCAATTTCTTAATTACATTTCAAACTGAGGAAAGAACAAGTTGAAAACACTTTGCTCTCTTATTATAGCCTTCTACTGCTTTGTGGGCCTCCACCATTTTCATTCTGAGTGCTAGGCAGCAGCTTAGAAGAACCCATGACTGCTGGTTTTTGGCACAAGGTTAGAGGAGGCTGTGTTTTATAAATCTGGGAAAATTTTATCATCTGGTCTTTCCTAACGATGATAGTGAACAAGCCATAACCCTAACAGGCTGACTAAAGGTTTGAAGCTTTGGTCAAAGTTATCTGAGCACACAAATCTCAAAAGAGTGCCCAAACCTTTGCATGCCACTGTACCACTGTAGTACGTCTATAGTGCCAATTTATTCAGTGGCCCTGTATACAGGATACAACAGCTCACAGTACCTGAAAACACACACAAAAGGGAAAATCCACAAAGGCTATGCAAAGGTTTCCCCTAAATGGACTTGATTACAGCAAAAGACATATTCTCTCATCCTTACTGTAATATTCCCGCAGCTTTCGAATTCCCGCAAATCAACTACAAAGCGTATTGCGGTAAAGATTACAAGTATGCGTATGGGCTGGGGCTGAATCACTTCATTCCTGACAGGGTGAGTATATATATATACATTTACTATTTTGCACGTGTCTGTAGATGAAGGATATATAACGCTGTTGTATATACTATATTCCAGCTCGTTAAACTGAATGTCAAGAGCAAAGAAACGTGGGTATGGCAGGAGCCCAACACCTACCCGTCTGAGCCCATATTTGTCCCGACCCCCGACGCACTGGAGGAAGATGATGGTAACTATATTTTAACCCCTTCATGACCCAGGCTATTTTGACCTTAAAGACCTTGCCATTTTTTGCAATTCTGACCAGTGTCCCTTTATGAGGTAATAACTCAGGAACGCTTCAACGGATCCTAGCGATTCTGAGACTGTTTTCTCGTGACATATTGGGCTTCATGTTAGTGGTAAATTTAGGTCGATAATTTTTGTGTTTATTTGTGAAAAAAATGGAAATTTGGCGAAAATTTTGAAAATTTTGTAATTTTCAAATTTTTAATTTTTATTCTGTTAAACCAGAGAGTTATGTGGCACAAAATAGTTAATAAATAACATTTCCCACATGTCTACTTTACATCAGCACAATTTTGGGAACAACATTTTTTTTGTTAGGAAGTTATAAGGGTTAAAAGTTGACCAGCGATTTCTCATTTTTACAGCAAAATTTACAAAACCATTTTTTTTAGGGACCACCTCACATTTGAAGTCACTTTGAGGGGTCTATATGGCAGAAAATACCCAAAAGTGACACCTTTATAAAAACTGCACCCCTCAAGCTACTCAAAACTACATTCAAGAAGATTATTAACCCTTCAGGTGCTTCACAGGAACTAAAGCAACGTGGAAGGAAAAAATGGACATTTTAAATTTTTCCAACAAAAATTTTCTTTTAGCATCAATTTTTTCATTTTTACATGGGTATCAGGATAAAATGGATCCTAAAATTTGTTGGGCAATTTCTCCTGAGTACACAGATACCTCATATGTGGTCATAAACCACTGTATGGGCGCACGGCAGGGCTCAGAAGGGAAGGAGCGCCATTTGACTTTTTGAATGGAAAATATGCTGGAATATTTAGCGGTTGCCATGTCACATTTGGAGAGTCCCTGTGTGCCTAAACATTGAAGCTCCCCCACAAGTGACCCCATTTTGGAAACTAGACCCCCTAAGGAACTTATCTAGATGCATAGTGATCACTTTGAACCCCCAGGTGCTTCACAAATTGATCTGTAAAAAAAAGAAAGTACTTTTTTTCACAAAAATTTTCTTTTAGCCTCAGTTTTTTCATTTTCACATGGGCAACAGTATAAATTGGATCCTAAAATTTGTTGGGCAATTTCTCCTGAGTACACAAATACCTCATATGTGGTCATAAACCACTGTTTGGGCGCACGGCAGGGCTCAGAAGGGAAGGAGCGCCATTTGACTTTTGAATGGAAAATATGCTGGAATATTTAGCGGTTGCCATGTCGCATTTGGAGAGTCCCTGTGTGCCTAAACATTGGAGCTCCCCCACAAGTGACCCCATTTTGGAAACTAGACCCCCTAAGGAACTTATCTAGATGCATAGTGAGCACTTTGAACCCCCAGGTGCTTCACAAATTGATCCGTAAAAAAAAAGAAAGTACTTTTTTTTCACAAAAATTTTCTTTTAGCCTCAGTTTTTTTCATTTTCACTTGGGCAACAGTATAAATTGGATCCTAAAATTTGTTGGGCAATTTCTCCTGAGTACACAGATACCTCATATGTGGTCATAAACCACTGTTTGGGCGCACGGCAGGGCTCAGAAGGGAAGGAGCGCCATTTGACTTTTTGAATGGAAAATATGCTGGAATATTTAGCGGTTGCCATGTCGCATTTGGAGAGTTCCTATGTGCCTAAACATTGGAGCTCCCCCACAAGTGACCCCATTTTGGAAACTAGACGCCCTAAGAACTAGATGCATAGTGAGCACTTTGAACCCCCAGGTGCTTCACAGAAGTTTATAACGCAGAGCCGTGAAAATAAAAAATCTTTTTTTTTCTCAAAAAATGATTTTTTTAGCCGACTTTTTTATTTTCACAATGGTTACAGGAGAAATTGGACCCCAAAAGTTGTTGTCCAGTTTGTCCTGAGTACGCTAGTACCCCATATGTGGGGGGGAACCACTGTTTGGGCACACGTCAGGGCTCGGAAGGGATGTAGTGATGCTTTGAAATGCCGACTTGATGGAATGGTCTGCGGGCATCTTGTTACGTTTGCAGAGCCCCTGATGTGCCTAAACAGTAGAAACTCCCCACAAGTGACCCCATTTTGGAAACTAGACCCCGCAAAGAACTTATCTAGATGTGTGGTGAGCACTTTGAACCCCCAAGGGCTACACAGAAGTTTATAACGCCCGGGCATGAAAATAAAAAAATCATATTTTTTCCACAATCAGAATCTTTAGTCCCCAATTTTTTTATTTTCCCAAGGGTAACATGAGAAATTAGACCCCAAAAGTTGTTGTCCAATTTGTCCTGAGTATGCTGATATCCCATATGTGGGAGAAAACTACTGTATGGGCACATGTCGGGGCTCGGATGGGAAGTAGTGACGTTTTGAAATGCCCACTTGATGGAATGGTCTTCGGGCGTCATGTTACGTTTGCAGAGTCCCTGATGTGCCTAAACAGTAGAAACTCCCCACAAGTGACCCCATTTTGGAAACTAGATCCCCCAAGGAACTCCTATAGATGTGTGATAAGCACTTTGAATCTCCAAGTCCTTCACAGAAGTTTATAACGCAGAGCCGTGAAAATATAAAATAATTTTTTTTCCACAAAAATAATTTTTTAGTCCCCAATTTTTTTCCCAATGTTAACAGGAGAAATTAGAACCCCCAAAGTTGTTGTGCAATTTTTCCCGAGTACGCTGATACCCCATATGTGGGATAAACCACTGTTTGGGCATACGTCGGGGCTTGGAATAAAGGGAGCACTGTTTGACTTTTTGAACGCAAAATTTGCAGGAATCAATGGTGGCGCCATGTCACGTATGGAGACCCCCTGATGTGCCTAAATAGTGGAAACCCCTCAATTCTAACTCCAACCCTAACCCCAACACACCCCTAACCCCAACCCTAACCCCTACACACACCTAACCCTAATACAAACCCTAATCATAACCCTAACCCCAACACACCCCTAACCCTAATCCCAACTCTAACCATAAACCTAACCACAAGCCTAACCCTAATTCCAACCCTAACCCTAATTCCAACCCTAACCCAAATTCCAACCCTAACCCAAATTCCAACCCTAACCGTAATTCTAACCTTAACCCTAATGCTAACCCTAACCCTAGTTCTAACCCTAAGGCTGGGTTCATATTGCGTTTTACCAGCCCGTTCAACACGTAGCGTTGACCGGCTGGTAACGGTATAGCATAACGCGATCGCGTTATGCTATACCCGCTAGCGCAGATGAATCAGCAGCAAAATCCGCCGCGGATCAGCAGCAAAATCCGCCGCGGATCAGCAGCAAAATCCGCCGCGGATCAGCAGCAAAATCCGCCGCGGATCAGCAGCAAAATCCGCCGCGGATCAGCAGCAAAATCCGCCGCGGATCAGCAGCAAAATCAGCAGCGGATCCGCAGCAAAATCAGCCGCGGATCCGCAGCAAAATCCGCCGCGGATCCGCAGCAAAATCCGCCGCGGATCAGCAGCAAAATCCGCCGCGGATCAGCAGCAAAATCAGCCGCGGATCAGCAGCGAAATCAGCCGCGGATCTGCAGCGAAATCCGCCGCGGATCAGCAGCAAATTCCGCCGCGGATCAGCAGCGGAATCCGCCGCGGATCAGCAGCGAAATCCGCCGCGGATCAGCAGCGAAATCCGCCGCGGATCCGCAGCGATATCCGCCGCGGATCCGCAGCAAAATCAGCTGCGGATCAGCAGCAAAATCCGCTAGGAAAAAAAAAAAAATTCTTTATTTTATTATTTGTCCCTACCTATGACAGGGGGGGGTTAATTTACTTTTTTTTTTATTTTGATCACTGTGACAGTTTATCACAGTGATCAAAATAAATTTTTGTACAATGGAGGGCGCACTGCGCATGCGCCGGCCGGCGGGCGCATTGCGCATGCACCCGCCATTTTCCAAGATGGCGGCGCCCATGAAGAATCCCGGGCAGCCGCCGGGACGGATCCAGGGACATCGGTGGACCGGGAGAGGTGAGTAGGGGGCGTCGGAAGGTGAGGGGGGGGATAGGTAGGTGGGGGCAGCGGATCGCAGGAGCAGGGGAGCAGATAGTGACGGCGGTGACCGATTGCTGCCATCTTTCGATGGCGGCGGCCGATCACCGCCGTGACTTGGTGTGGGGGGGTCAGATCTTGGTGTCCAGCCATGGCCGATGCTATTGCAGCATCGGCCATGGCTGGATTGTAATATTTCTCCAGTTTCATTGGTGAAATATTACAAATCGCTCTGATTGGCTGTTTCACTTTTAACAGCCAATCAGAGCGATCGTGGCCACGTGGGGGTTAAGCCAACCCCCCTGTGGTGATGCAGTAAGGGTCCTGTTACTGCGGGTCGGGTGACCTTTCAGTGACCCCGGTCTCCCGGCCCACAGGAACATGATTTATAGCATGACATCGACGTCGGCGTCATGGGTCGGGATGGCACAGGTTTTCATGACGCCGACGTCGGCGTCATGGGTCGGGAAGGGGTTAAGGGATTGTTCAGCTAAGGGATTAATTGGTTCTGTGGCTTGCGGTAATATTTCATCACGTGTGATTTATGGTAAAATCATACTGCAGGGCTTTTCTATCAGGTCTTGTTTTTTTTCGTAACGTGAGCTGTAGTTTTTATAGATACTATCTTGATACTACCTTTAAAGAATCATTATTGTACGGATCATTATGATTACGCTGGTGCTCAGGTACGCGGATGTATTTTTTTTTTATGGTGAACCACATTTTTAAATTACCGTAAGTTTGTATGCAAATTGCCTCTTCAAACAAAGAGGACTTGTACTCTATAGCGCCACCTATTGGAAGTAGCGATCCTACAAGTCACAATCAACCCTTTAACGAGTCTTGTAATATGACTTAGGATAAAAGCCAAATCAGAATCTCCATTTGCAGACACGGTGTTTCGGACTATTGGTCCTCGTCAGTGCAAAGTAGGAGAGATCTGATTTGGCTAGATGAGAGGCTCTGGACTGGGGTCTGGGGGTAAGGTTTCTCCTTGTGGAGAGTGACATACCAGCTCTGGCGTGTCGAGGTAAGGAGGCTTATTCGCCGTTCAATGCTCCTCTGGGAAATTTTAATATGCAAATTGCCTCTTCAAACAAAGAAGTTTGTAGGGAGACTTTATTTTTATTGAACCTTATTAAACTTATTTTACCCCTTTTTTGTCACATTAAATGACCTAAAGCAGCGAACGGTCTGATCACTTTTATGATTTGCGGGTTCCTGGTCCAGCAGCCATATTGGTGCAACAACCCATATGAACCCCCTAGAGAGGGCTCCCTGCTCAGGATCCTCTGCTAAAAGTCAGACTTTAACATTACTTTTCCTTGTATTATTAACACAGGAGTCATACTGAGTGTGGCCATCGCTCCAGCGGTGGGGCACAAGCCCTCCTTCCTACTGATCCTGGATGCGAAGGACATGAGTGAAATCGCCAGAGCAGAGGTCGACACCATCATCCCCGTCACATTTCACGGCATGTTCAAAGACGCCTAAATGAAGCCCATCATGTAGCAGCGACACAACGTACCTCATCGCACTGGATACAGTCCGCAAAATGTGTCCAGGTCCAGTCTGAGGACGAGAGACGAGTGTCCGGGCTTTCTGTACACGGAGGCTGCACATATTCATCCCTTTGTATATTTCTGTATCTATTGCTTTGCGTTGATCCTATGAGGAACTTAGCATCATCCTCTTGTCTTAATATCTTTTGCATTGTTTAACTGATGAATGGTCATGTCCTCTTTATACAAGACAAAATGTAACAAGATATAAAATTATTATATTATTAGTGTAAAGTTGTAAAGTGTCATCTTCCAAACCTGCCAGAAGCTGTAAATGGTCTAAAATATCCACAATCATCAGAAAATCCATCTAGAGTAAAACAATAACTAGAAGAGAGGGAGGAGGGGGATGGAGCTGCAGATTCTCAGTGCAGCGTCCCAGTAAAGCAACACACGGCGAGATCTGTTTGGCTCAATACATTGTGTGCATATACAGTATAATAGTTGTATAAATAGTACAAAGTACAAAATAGGTTTTCTTGCATATTTTGCAAGCTGCCGTGTTCTCCATTGACTTCAGTGGCCAAATTGCAGGAATAATAAATCTTGACATCAGGGAAAAGTGAAGAATAAGTACAGGACTGACTGATACTTTGGAGTTTTTCCAACGTGAAAATTGCATGCAGAAAATCTGCTACTTATTACAATACCAATAAAGAGGATGAGATTTTGTCAAATCCACATGTCATGTTATGCAAGGCAGGGGGTGAAATCCACAGCAGTAGAGGCAGCGGCATGACTGGTGCAACTTCTCCTACTGTGGACACTTCACATAATCTGTCCTTTGCGAACTTTATTGAAAAATCACAACAGTTTCTCCAAGAAACGGTTTCATTTCTAAAATATCAATAACTAACTTTTTAAACTGCAGCAAAAAGTGAAGATTTTAGCAGCGACGATGGAGAAGTGACCGCAGCTTCAATCACTCCACCTCCTTCACTGAAACCAAACGTCATTATGGGGCGGTGATAGAAGAAGGGCGAGTGACACAAGCGTTGCACCCGGGTGACGATTTGTTATAGGGAACGAGGCGGCAGGGACAGAAAAAGTGACTGGCGGCGGTGATAGAAGCTGTGGTCACTTTTCGCTGCCTCCATCACCACTATTGATTTGGGATGTTATCAGGGGATGGCAGTAACAAAGCCGTGGTAATGACCGCAACGCCGCTCCATGAGGATGTCCTGTTCATGAGGGGCAATAGCAATTGTGGGGAAGTGACAGCAGCCCCAGGCAAGTGACAGCAGCATCAGAGATGTGACAGCAGCACCAGAGATGTGACCGAAGCCCCAGACTCCTGTGATATTCTGTTTAAGAACCATCAGGGACTAAAGAAAAAAAAATAAAAAGGTAATCTAGGTGATGGCTATATAGGAAGAAAGGTCTGGAATTTTATAGTAAATTACAAAAGTTGTTTGATCTTTAGAACAGATATTAATATAGGAAACGATATATTAGACAACGCCTTGAAGACGAGCGTCCCAATACTTTTCTCCATATAATGTACAGTAGATATAAAATGACACAGACGCCTGTTATATCTGAGTGAGTTGCATTTTAATCTGTTACACTATAAGGCACTCTACGATTACTATATAGACTATTTACATGATGAAATGTCTTTTCCGTGCGTTGTCACATCCGTTTTTCACATCCTCAGCAGCGGAGAACTTTGAAAAGTGATTTTTTCCGATTTTTTTTGTCTAATGATTTTCAAGCATTTGCCAAGAACCTGCAAAAAAAAAAAACACGGATTTTGGTAAGAACTTACCTGTAAAATCCTTTTCAGCGAAGGAAGGAAGAGAGACACAGTATTCATTACTGATGGGTAGGCGGAGCCCCAGATCAGGATGTTACCTCAGATCAAAAGAGTGCTGACTGGCTGGCCCCTCCAGCTCGGGCTCCTCCTACTCAGCTCCAGTCGTACCAAAGCTTTTAGGAAAAGAGCCAAGATCACCAGCGGAGCAACATAACCCCTTCTGAAGGAACTTCAGAGAAAAAACACAAGGAGACAGGTTATGCATGCAAAGAAAGCCAAAAACCACAGAGTTCCAGGTACTACTCACGGAACCTGACTACTGCGATGAGCTGGCGATGCTGGAACAGAGCCTTAGCGCGCTGACCTCAGCCCAGATAATCGCTATCAGATAAGGGTCGCGCTGCATCTGAAAACATCAACACACTTCTGCCTTGGGAGGGTGCTGTGTCTCTCTTCCTTCCTTCGCTGAAAAGGATTTTACAGGTAAGTTCTTACCAAAATCCGTGTTTCAGCTGCAGATGGAAGGAAGAGAGCCACAGTATTCATTACTGATGGGACGTCCCAAAGCAGTTCAAAAATAAGGGTGGGAAAAACCAACAAAAGGCAGAAACCCAACAACCTTAACAAAAAAGCGCAACCAGCGCTAAACACAAGTTCATCTAGAACTTTAAACTACAGCCGCCTGCAGGACCCTACGTCCGAGGGCTGCATCAGCGGAAGCACTGACGTCCACTTTATAAAACTTTGTAAACGTGTGGACAGAGCGCCAAGTTGCCGCCCGGCAGAGCTGCACTGCCGAAGCACCTTGGTGAAAAGCCCACGATGAAGCCACAGCCCTCGTGGAATGGGCTTGAATCTTAATCGGACAAGATTCACCCTGAAGACGGTAAGCTTCCAATATAGCTGACCGAATCCAACGAGCTATAGAATCCTTGGAAGCTCGTTGACCACGCCGACGACCGACTGGAACCACAAATAGGGAGTCCGTCTTACGAAAACCTTGAGTAATAGATAGATAAAACTTCAAGGCCCGCACTAAATCCAATGTGTGTAAAGCTCGCTCTTTCACATTCTTCGGATCCGGGCAGCAAGAAGGCAACACAATATCCTGGTTGACATGAAATTGTGACACCACTTTAGGCAAAAAATCACCCCGAGTGCGAAGCACTACACGATCCGGAAAAAACTCCAGAAAAGGAGGCGAACAAGAAAGAGCTGCCAACTCAGAAACTCTCCTCAAGGAAGTGACTGCAACAAGAAAAGCCACCTTCCAAGAAAGTAAAGAAAGGCTAGCAGAAACCATAGGCTCAAAAGGTTTATGCTGAAGAGCCTCCAAAACAAGGTTGAGCCGCCAAGGAGACACGGGAGCCTTCCGCGGCGGGAACTTACGAGATATACCTCGGAAAAAGGAGAGCACGTCTCTATTTGAAGCAATGGTTCTCCGGAACAATAAGGACAGAGCAGAAATCTGACCTTTCAGGGTGCTGACTGCCAAACCCTTGTCTAGCCCATGCTGCAGAAAAGCCAACAGGTTGGGAATGGAAAATTTTCTCGGGTTCCGAGAAGACCCCAAACACCACGAAAAGAAGGTTTCCCAAATTTTGTGGTAAATCCTAGTAGTAGCCGGACTTCTTGCAGCACGAAGGGTAGCAATGACCTCGGCTGAGAAACCTCTACGGGTCAAGATTTCGGTCTCAAGAGCCACGCCGTCAAACGCAGGGACATCAAGTCCGGATGACAAACGGGCCCCTGAGTCAACAAGTCCGGTTGAAGAGGGAGTGGGAAAGGAGGTGCCGCCAACAGCGACATTATTGTCGAGAACCACACCCTTCTTGGCCAGTCTGGAGCTATCAAAATAGCTGGAATTCTCTCTAGTCTGATCCGACGCAGTACTAGAGGAAGTAAGGATATCGGCGGGAATACATAGATCAGCTCGAACTGATCCCACTGAGCCACTAGAGCATCCACCGCCACAGCCTTCGGGTCCTTGCACCTGGACATGAACGTCGGTAACTTGGCATTGGACCTGGATGCCATCAAATCCACTTGTGGGGTTCCCCAGCGAGAGCACAGAAGTGCAAAAACTTCCGGGTGGAGACTCCATTCCCCGGGATCCAACCTTCTGCGACTGAGAAAGTCCGCTGTAATATTCTGAACCCCTGGAATGTGAATCGCCGAAATGGCTGGTACACTGGCCTCTGCCCAAATCAAAATTCGGGACACCTCTACCATGAGTCTGGAACTCCTTGTCCCACCTTGGTGATTGATATACGCGACAGCCGTCGCATTGTCTGTCTGCACTCGGACTGGCAGACCGCTCAAAGGGACCGTCCAATGTTGGAGGCAAAGGAAAATCGCCCTCAATTCCAGGATGTTGATCGGAAGAACAGACTCTTCCGATAACCATACCCCCTGAATCCAGAGATTGTTCCAAACACCCCCCAGCCCGTCAGGCTGGCATCGGTGGTTATGACTGACCACTTCGGAGGGAGGAAAGACTTCCCCAGGGAGAATGCCCCTGGACGTAACCACCATTCTAGAGAATCCCGCACCGCGCGAGAAATGGTGACACTGCAATCCAGCGATTGCGACTGGTTCCATCGACTCAAGATGAACCTTTGGAGAGTCCTGGAATGGAACTGGGCAAAAGGAATTGCCTCCATGGACGCCACCATGAGTCCCAGAAGACGCATACACTTCCGAAGGGACATTGCCGTTGAGGATTTCATAAACTGTACATGTCGAAGAAGACATGACTGTTTGTCTGGTGGTAGGGAAACTACCGACCGAAACGTGTCGAGATGCATTCCCAAAAAGAGGATTGTCCTTGATGGTTCTGACCTATGGCAAATCGAAGAAAGCGCTGATGAGCCTTTCCGATGGGAATATGCAAATAGGCGTCGTGAATGTCGATTGACACCAGAAAATCGTTCTGTGACAGAGCTGCCACAACGGAGCGAAGCGACTTCATGCGAAATTTCCGGGCATGGACATGCCGGTTTAATCGCTTGAGATCCAGAATCGGGCGAAATTTGTTCTCCTTTTTGGGAACTATAAAAAGGTTGGAATAAAAACCTTTCCCTCGGTCCTCTGACGGAACCGGTATCACTACACCCTTTTTTAGCAGAGATTCGACCTCTCGCTGTAGAGCGACAACAAGCTCGGGTTCCGACGGAACGCGAGACTGACAAAAAACATTTGGGGGTCGAGAAGCAAACTCTATGAAATAGCCTGCCGACACTATCCGCGTTGCCCAGGAATCTGGAACGCGAGCCATCCAAGTCGCCTTGAAAAGAAGCAGGCGACCCCCCACTCGAGAATCCTCGAGTGGACCCCTGGCGTCAATTCGACTTTGCGGGCTTCTTGTCAAGTTCCCGCTTGTCCTGGCGGAAACTCTGCTTCCAGGGAGTACGAGTTTTCTGAGAGGATTTCTTTCCTGAGAAGGAAGGACGACCCGATCCCCACGAGGAGTGACTAGATCGTCCTCGACTCCGAAAGGACCGCCGACCACTATAGACACCAGGCTTACTGGACACCGAGGCCATGGCCCTACGCTGTGGTAATGCTGATTCCTTCGCCTTAGCCTTGGAAATCAGCTCTGTGAGGTCGGATCCAAAAAGATGGCCACCCTTGTAAGGTAAGGCCAACAACCCTTGTTTGGAAACTGCGTCCCCGGCCCACTGTCTGAGCCATAAAGCTCTTCTGACTGTGACCGCTGAAGCTTGCGCTTTGGCCAGCAGAGATGCCGTATCCAGACCGGCATCAAATATATAACAGGCTGCCGTTTCTAACCATTCACAAGTTTCCCGTATCTCAGATAACGGAGATTCATTTTGCAACTCCGTCTTCAGACGTGCCAACCAGCCTAGAGAAGCTCTAGCAGCACACATGGATCCTAGCACTGCTCGGAATCCATGACCCGCAGCCTCATAGCTTGCTTTTGCCGCCAATTCTGTTTTTCTATCCAAAGGCTCCTGTAAGCTCGCTTTTCCCTTAATAGGGAGTAGTGAGGATTTACTAAGCTGAGATAAGGACACATCCACCTCAGGAGCAGAAGTCCAATTAGCCTTTGACTCCGCAGAGCAAGGATAAAGTGTATCCAAGAAATGCGTTCCCTGAAAATCTTATCTGGACATAGACGTTCCTCCTCTATTACACTATTAAGCTCATCCAGAGCTGGCAATGTTGTACGCGAAGCACGGGACTCCTGGAACATGCGTGCTGATTTACCAGGACGACTAGTTACCTCCTCCGGTAACTGTAATATATCTCTCATGGCTTCAATTAATGCCTCCGTACGCTTCGCCATAGAGGAACGCCCCTGCGGCTCATCCGCATCAGAATCGGATATTTCTCCATCCGAATTTAAAGGGGAACTCTGCCCAATATCAGATACGTCTGACTCGCTCCGTGTAGAGGCCGGTAACGGCCTGCGTCGCTTCCTCTGAGAGGAATTAGCAGACACATATTGACCTAAAAGGTCAGACAAGTTGTTGATCGATCGAGCGATATCGTTCAATTTTTCACCGCTGTCGACCGCAGCGCTAGACGCTGTGGAGGTCTGCGTATCTGATTGCCGCAATGGCACTGGGACATGGTCCGCGGCATCTGAACTCTGTTCAGACATGTCTCACCTGTATGAGCAGGTCAAAGCGGTAATACCAGCAAAAACTATGCGTTTTTTTTTTTTTTTTTATATACGCTGAAGGGTTAACGCTCCACCAGGCAGGGTTACCCCAGCGGTATTCAGTCAAAAAATTTAGCTGGTAGAAATAACCCTCAGAGGGGTTAATATTGCAAACTCACCACAATATATATGTTTGTGAGCCCCAGCCAATTTTATGTCTCTAATGAGACTGCAGCTGCAGGATAGCGATCGCTGCGCTGCGGGGTGAGGAATCAGCACTCACCCAGCTGGCCGTGGTGTCTATAAGGAGAGGAGCGGTCTGAGGAGCCCAGGAGCCTGTGTAATGGCCGCCACAGTGAAGGAGTCGCAGGAGAAGCGCCAGAGCGCGCGTCTTCCTACTCAGAAGACCGGGAATAGTTAGGCCACGCCCCCGCCAGCTCGAATATTGAGCGCGAACTCCCCCGCTCCTGCTCCCTCTCTGTCCTGCAGGTATCTGCCTGCGGACAAAAGATCACCACATCTACTTGTAACAGCGCTGTCACCGCAGCGCTGAAGCATACTGACATACATGTAGTAGTGCTGTCACAGCAGCGCTGAAGCATACTGACATACATGTAGTAGCGCTGTCACAGCAGCGCTGAAGCATACTGACATACATGTAATAGCGCTGCTCACCCAGACGCTAAAGCACTCACACATTATTATAATAAAAATTGTGTGGAAAACTCATCAGCTTAGCGCCACAGGGACCCTCAGGGTTTCTGGCGCTGTGCCCATGCTTCCCCCAGGGCGGGAAGCGCAGTGACCCCAGTGTGTGGTTTGCGCCCCTGCCAGGGAAAAATCTCCTCATCCCCCAGGGCCGGCAAGGAGTCTGCAGGGACCATTATGTAGTTACAGATCCGCCAAGGGAGAGGCTGGTGAAATACACTGATAAACATGTAATAGCGCTGTCATCGCAGCGCTGAAGCATACTGATATACATGTAATAGCGCTGCCATCAGACGCTAAAGCACTCACACATTAATAATAAAATTTTGTGTGGAGTACTCACCAGCCAAAGCGCCACAGGGACCCTCAGGGGTTTCTGGCGCTGTGCCCATGCTTCCCCCCAGGGCGAGGAACGCAGTGACCGCACGTGTGGTTTGCGTCCCGCCAGGGAAGCTCTCCTCATCCCCCAGGGCCGGCAAGGATTCTGCAGGGACTTTGAGTAAATACAGATCCGCCAAGGGAGAGGTTGGGGTACAGCAGCGCTGGTACCCCTGAGACCTCTAGACCAACTAGTGATCCAAGTCTCCTGTCCGAATATAAAATAATAAAATCTTCTGAGGAGCTGCATTAGCAGCGACCATCCTCTGGACCTCAAATCTTAGACTGGAGCTGAGTAGGAGGAGCCCGAGCTGGAGGGGCCAGCCAGTCAGCACTCTTTTGATCTGAGGTAACATCCTGATCTGGGGCTCCGCCTACCCATCAGTAATGAATACTGTGGCTCTCTTCCTTCCATCTGCAGCTGAAAAAAAAAATGTCCTTTAGTGAACACTAAATGTGTCCTGTGTCCTGGATGACACGGACAAGCCCTCGAGATCATATTGTGATTTTTCGCTCTACTCACCTGTCTGGTGTCCTGAGGTAAGATCACTCCGTCGTCCCAGAGTCTGGCAGATGAATAAAACGCTGAACTTTCCTCCTTTAGTCTAAGAGACATATAATAAAGTGTCGGTCAGGAGCCTGCACCACTCACACATCAAAAAACACCGACATTGCTAGTGTAGTATCCCTTTAAATAATAACCCGGGCCCCGGCATTTTATAGAGCTCACTTTGATCAATCTCTAACCCGGGCATTTAAGAGGTGCAATCATCTTATTGTGGTGTCAATTTTGACGTCCTATAACTGCAATCACAGGGTGCCAGTGGATGCCATGACACGTGGGGGATCTCATGGCGGACCTCACTGCTGCCATCTTGGTACTCCTATGATGCCCAACCACAGGCTAGGTTTCATAGGAGATCGTTATTTACACTATTTACTGCAATCATGAAGCATATAGTACAACTGATCAAACGATCACAGGTTCAAGTGCCCTAAGAGGACTAAAAGATAAAGTGAAAAGTTATATTAAAAAAAATAAGATAAACATAAAAATATGAATTAAACTTCTTTATTCCAGTTTAAATAAAAAAAAAAAAATGAAAATCTGGTTTTCCCGACTCGCTAAAAGTCCAATCTGTCAAAATATAACATTATTTAAACTGTACAGTAAATTCTGTAAAAAAAACAAAAAACTTGAAGAATAAACAGAATTGCTGATTAAAATATTTCTGATATATGAAGAAAACAGGATCAGATTTGTCTTTTCTTATAATATTAATTTATGGAATAAGATCTGACGTGATTGGTTGCCACCTGCGATATAACACGAGGACCCCAACCTTCATACCTGTCCAGCTGAGACTTGAATTCTGTCTCGTCCGTCCAGCCTTTATCCTTCTGTTCGCTCCACGACAACCTCCCGGCATCTACAAGACCAATTCTTGCATTTGGCCACAGGAACAAGAAATTTGGCTCATAAGATCTCCCGCACTAAACCAAAATTGAAAACGTAACAATAATCATTGACAGAAAAATATTTAGACTTGAGAGTCCTCAGTGGTTGATACCTTTTAATGGCTAACTGAAAAGATGGTAACAAATTGCAAGCTTTCGAGACTACTCAGGTCTCTTCATCAGGCATAGACTAATACAACATCTGAAGAATCACATATTTATACACAAAATAGCACAGAAAAAATGCAATAGGTAGGACAAGTGACATGAAGCAGAACTGTCATTATGGCAGAGGGATTAACATAAATATGACTAGTTCATAGATAAGGAGTGAAGGTTTTATTACCCTCTGATTGGGGTCTGGTATTGTGTTGTGATGACCCTAAAAGGTCAGGGAGGCAGATTCCTTAATTGTTGTAGAACGACATAAAACTCTGGGATATATTCATCCCAGCACTAAGAGTGTCAAAGGTCATCATAAGTTTATATTCCCAGAAAAGTCTGGGAATATAAACTTATGATGACCTTTGACACTCTTAGTGCTGGGATGAATATATCCCAGAGTTTTATGTCGTTCTACAACAATTAAGGAATCTGCCTCCCTGACCTTTTAGGGTCATCACAACACAATACCAGACCCCAATCAGAGGGTAATAAAACCTTCACTCCTTATCTATGAACTAGTCATATTTATGTTAATCCCTCTGCCATAATGACAGTTCTGCTTCATGTCACTTGTCCTACCTATTGCATTTTTTCTGTGCTATTTTGTGTATAAATATGTGATTCTTCAGATGTTGTATTAGTCTATGCCTGATGAAGAGACCTGAGTAGTCTCGAAAGCTTGCAATTTGTTACCATCTTTTCAGTTAGCCATTAAAAGGTATCAACCACTGAGGACTCTCAAGTCTAAATATTTTTCTATCTACTGGCTAACACGGTACGAAGATACACATCTTTCCTATATCATAATCATTGACAGTAATTTTTCATTTTCTTTGATCACCTCTTTTACAGAGCCATAAGTTACTTTTCTATTGATGTAGCCATTTTTCTACTATTAGTTGTATTTTTATTGGCACACAATTTATTAAAAAACATTTTTAACAGGAAAAGTGGGAAAAAGAAGAAAAAACAGCTAATCTGTCATTGCTGTTTTGATAAAAGTGCCATGTTATATTTATTCTGAGGATGGGTATGATAACGCCGATACCAAATTTACATATTTTTTTTTATGATTTTTGCACAATGAAAGAACACCTTTTTTTTTTCTTTTGTTGCTGCATTTGGAAAGCCAAAAACTATCATTTTTCCCATCAACGGTGCTGTGAGGCAGCTTGTTATTTGCAGTATGAGCTGGAGTTTTATTGGTAATATTTAGGGCTACATAGGACTTTTATTGATTCACTTTTAGTTATTAATTTGGGAGGCGGAGAAAAAAAAAAAAAAGACTACCCAAACAAGGGAGGGAGCGGTGTCCCCCAATGAAGGCTACGAGAAAGAGATTTTACGGTGAGTACCAAAAAATCCTCTTTTCTTAAACGCTTCATTAGGGGTCACAGGAAACCATGGGACGTCCAAAATCAGTCCCTGGTGTGGGAAAACTGATAACAATATTGCAAAAGGAGTAATAGCAATCGATTAGGTTACCACCCGAGCGCCTGCAGCTTGCAGTACCCTTCTGTCAAGGTTTATGTGAGCCAACGCTAAAGGTAGGAGCTCTGACAGAAACAAACATATGCAAAATGTGTCTGCCTCCTATGTGACAATAAGCAACACTGAATACTTGGGTGTCAGCAGGCCAGGAGTAGACTGCTGAGGAGAAATCAATTTTCTAAGTTGTATTCTTCTTGTCAGCCACCAGATGGCAGCAGACTTCCCATACTTTCCAGAATTCCCCAATGAAGCGTCCATATTTTTATTCTTGGGAGGTTCTGGCTTTCAGAGTGCAGGATAGACGAGATCCTTTAATATTATGCGTCATTATGGTTGTGACAAAAATTATAATTTGCACTTTTTTTTCACATAGATTAAAAAAAAAAAAAACATGCATGTTATATACATTAGAAGGTGGTTTGGGAGTTTGTTTCTTTTGGAATTTTTTCTTTTTTAATTTATCCCACTAGGGGACTTCACCAGAGTGATCACTTAATATTTTTGCATTGCAGCCACTAAATAAAAAAAAATTAATATATATATGTAGTAACATTCCTCTAATCCAGCATCTTCTAATCCACCAAGACTAATTATTAATCACTTGTTTCCAAAACAAAAAGACAAAGTAATTTGAAACTTCACAAGGCTAGATGCTTACAGCGATCTGAGAACAAAAGTATGAAATGTTTCTAAATGTTATATACTTTCCATTGATTGTCTGATAATCCAGAATATCAGTCACTAATCCATCCTCGGTGATGGAAGATTAAAGTAAAATAGATTTGGCTGTGAGGACAGAAGTATTAACATTAATGGTTTTCCATATCATTGTTATACCTACCATGGCAAAACTCTCTCCCCCGTGGCAGCCGCCGATTACTACCGTTATTTTGGGCACCGTGGCACAAGATACAGCAGCGATCATTGAGGCCTGAGCTTTTAATCTATTTGTCAACTGCTCTGCCTGGAAAATAAAGGAACAGCAATGTAATATGGAGATTCTCCCAGAAATACTCAGATCAGTGTAAAGAGCCGTTTTCTTCCGCATGTCACCTCAAGAACTTACCTTATACACACTAGGAGGTAAGAGATCCGGAGAAGTTGTGTTCTGAAAAAACAGCAAAGGAATATACCGCTGGTTACAGATCTGTACAAAGTGGCTTCCTTTTAGAGAGGCGTCATGGTCAATTCTCCGTTACTAGCCACAATTCCAACCAAATTACTGAAATAAAAAAAGAAAGATTCAAAATCTATACATTATAAACCTGCCCCTATGTACAAGAATATAACTACTATAATACTGCCCCTATGTACAAGAATATAACTACTATAATACTGCCCCTATGTACAAGAATATAACTACTATAATACTGCCCCTATGTACAAAAATATAACTACTATAATACTGCTCCTATGTACAAGAATATAACTACTATAATACTGCTCCCTATGTACAAGAATATAACTACTATAATACTGCCCCTATGTACAAGAATATAACTACTATAATACTGCTCCTATGTACAAGAATATAACTACTATAATACAGCTCCCTATGTACAAGAATATAACTACTATAATACTGCTCCTATGTACAAGAATATAACTACTATAATACAGCTCCTATGTACAAGAATATAACTACTATAATACAGCCCCTATGTACAAGAATATAACTACTATAATACAGCCCCCTATGTACAAGAATATAACTACTGTAATACTGCCCCTATGTACAAGAATATAACTACTATAATACTGCTCCTATGTACAAGAATATAACTACTATAATACTGACTATGTACGAGAATATATCTACTATAATACTGCCCCTATGTACAAGAATATAACTACTATAATACTGCTCCTATGTACAAGAATATAACTACTATAATACTGCCCCCGATGTACAAGAATATAACTAACATAATACTGCCCCTATGTACAAGAATATAACTACTATAATACTGCTCCCTATGTACAAGAATATAACTACTATAATACTGCCCCTATGTACAAGAATATAACTAATATAATACTGCCCCTATGTACAAGAATATAACTACTATAATACTGCTCCCTATGTACAAGAATATAACTACTATAATACTGCCCCTATGTACAAGAATATAACTACTATAATACTGCCCCTATGTACAAGAATATAACTACTATAATACTGCCCCCTATGTACAAGAATATAACTAACATAATACTGCCCCCTATGTACAAGAATATAACTACTATAATACTGCTCCTATGTACAAGAATATAACTACTATAATACTGCCCCTATGTACAAGAATATAACTACTATAGTACTGCCCCTATGTACAAGAATATAACTACTATAATACTGCTCCCTATGTACAAGAATATAACTACTATAATACTGCCCCCTATGTACAAGAATATAACTAATATAATACTGCCCCTATGTAAAAGAATATAACTACTAAATACTGCTCCCTATGTACAAGAATATAACTACTATAATACTGCCCCTATGTACAAGAATATACCTACTATAATACTGCTCCTATGTACAAGAATATACCTACTATAATACTGCCCCTATGTACAAGAATATACCTACTATAATACTGCCCCCTATGTACAAGAATATACCTACTATAATACTGCTCCTATGTACAAGAATATAACTACTATAATACTGCCCCTATGTACAAGAATATAACTACTATAATACTGCGACGCTCCCGCCAATCCCGTTCCCAGGAGTCCTTCGCGACAATCAC
This sequence comes from Oophaga sylvatica, assembly GCA_033576555.1. NCBI lineage: Eukaryota > Metazoa > Chordata > Amphibia > Anura > Dendrobatidae > Oophaga > Oophaga sylvatica. The sequence goes on from JARQOD010000009.1 coordinate 77,111,949, forward strand.
CCCGATGACGTAGCATCACGCGAGACGCTACGTCATCTGGGTGATCTCGCAATGCATTACTGGGAACGCGATTGGCCGGGAGCGTCGCTGAGAGGCGGGAAAGCTGCGTGGGACGCCGGAAGGTGAGAATATCATTATTTTTTATTTTAATCATTGTTTTTACATGGATATGGTACCCAGGGCTTGGAGGAGAGTCTCCTCTCCTCCAGACCCTGGGTACCATCCGCACATGAACAGCTTACTTTGCGCATGGTGGGCACAGCCACATGCGGAAAGTAATTGGTTCAATGCATTCCTATGGCGGCGGAATCGCAGCAGTTCCGCAAAAAAGAATGAGCATGCTGCGGATTTTCCCGCGATGCAATTCCGCCGAGGAAAAACCCGCAGCATGTGCACAGCATTGCGGAATCTCATAGGCCTTAATGAGTTGTATTGTGTAAGCGGTTTTGCCGCGAAAAACCGCGACAAAACCGCTAGGAATCCGCAACGTGTGCACAGGCCCTAATACTGCTCCTATGTACAAGAATATAACTACTATAACACTGCCCCAATGTACAAGAATATAACTACTATACTACTGCCCCTATGTACAATATAACTACTATAAATACTGCTCCTATGTACAAGAATATAACTACTATAATACTACTCCTATATACAAAAATATAACTACTATAATACTGCCCCTATGTACAAGAAATATATAACTACTATAATACTGCTCCTATGTACAAGAATATAACTACTGTAATACTACTCCTATGTACAAGAATATAACTACTACAATACTACTCCTATGTACAAGAATATAACTACTATAATACTACTCCTATGTACAAGAATATAACTACTATAATACTACTCCTATGTACAAGAATATAACTACTATAATACTGCTCCTATGTACAAGAATATAACTACTATAATACTGCCCCTATGTACAAGAATATAACTACTATAATACTGCTCCTATGTACAAGAATATAAACTAAACTATAATAATAATACTGCTCATATGTACAAGAATATAACTACTATAATACTGCTCCTATTACAAGAATATAACTACTATAATACTGCTCCTATGTACAAGACTATAACTACTATAATACTGCTCCTATGTACAAGACTATACTATATAATACTGCCCTATGTACAAGAATATAACTACTATAATACTGCCCCCTATGTACAAGAATATAACTACTATAATACTGCCCTATGTACAAGAATATAACTACTATAACTACTGCCCCAATGTACAAGAATATAACTACTATAACTACTGCCCCTATGTACAAAATATAACTACTATAATACTGCTCCTATGTACAAGAATATAACTACTATAATACTACTCCCTATATACAAAAATATAACTACTATAATACTGCCCTATGTACAAGAAATATAACTACTATAATACTGCTCCTATGTACAAGAATATAACTACTTAATACTACTCCTATGTACAAAATATATATCAATACTACAATACTACTCCTATGTACAAGAATATAACTACTATAATACTACTCCTATGTACAAGAATATAACTACTATAATACTACTCCTATGTACAAGAATATAACTACTATAATACTGCTCCTATGTACAAGAATATAACTACTATAATACTGCCCTATGTACAAGAATATAACTACTATAATACTGCTCCTATGTACAAGAATATAACTACTATAATACTGCTCATATGTACAAGACTATAACTACTATAATACTGCTCCTATGTACAAGAATATAACTATTATAATACTGCTCCTATGTACAAGACATATAACTACTATAATACTGCTCCTATGTACAAGACTATACTATAATACTGCTCCTATGTACAAGAATATAACTACTATAATACTGCCCCCTATGTACAAGAATATAACTACTATAATACTGCTCCTATGTACAAGAATATAACTACTATAAATACTGCTCCTATGTACAAGACTATAACTACTATAATACTGCTCCTATGTACAAGAATATAACTACTATAATACTGCCCCTATGTACAAGAATATAACTACTATAATACTGCTCCTATGTACAAGAATATAACTACTATAATACTGCTCCTATGTACAAGAATATAACTACTATAATACTGCTCCTATGTACAAGAATATAACTACTATAATACTGCCCCTATGTACAAGAATATAACTACTATAATACTGCCCTTATGTACAAGAATATAACTACTATAATACTACTCCTATGTACAAGAATAAACTACTATAATACTGCCCCTATGTACAAGAATATAACTACTATAATACTACCCCTATGTACAAGAATATAACTACTATAATACTGCTCCTATGTACAAGAATATAACTACTATAATACTGCTCCTATATACAAGAATATAACTGCTATAATACTGCCCCTATGTACAAGAATATAACTACTATAATACTGCCCCTATATACAAGAATATAACTACTATAATACTGCTCCTATGTACAAGAATATAACTACTATAATACTGCCCCCTATGTACAAGAATATAACTACTATAATACTGCCACCTATGTACAGGAATATAACTATTGGGAACTTGGTTCTGAATGAATACGGGTTCCTGCCTGGTTGTAATTGTTCTCTGATACATTAGTGTAATAACATTAGGAGATATTCGGGATTACACGTACCCTTCAACTGAAGCGAATCCAGTTACTAGTGTGGTCCCATACTCCGCTTTGAACTCCAGGAACTTGCTGCCATCGACCAGTCGGCTGAGTATCTGGAAAGAACTTAGTATTGATGGATGTCACACACTATATAGACACTTACTCACTAGTAATTAAAGACATTTAATCACGGCAACCTGCGTCAGAGAGAAAGACCAAAGCGATGAACTAGAGATCTTACTGAGCAGCTCTGCAGTATTTAGTTGCTCAGATCTATATTACACATCCAGAGCTGCATTCATTCTGCTGGATCCTACAGAGCAGAAATCCGTTAACAGACTGATTATTCTAGGGGATTACAGCCACATAAAAAACAATGATCAACTATCAATAGTATAAACATTAACTTGCTGATCTCTGGGGGATCTGACTGCAATCTCAAGGGGGGTCCCAGTGACCAGCAAGTTACAGATAGAACTTCATTCTCTGGAAACATTCCTTTAAAATTTTCATTTGTAGTCATTTGTAACATTTTAGTGAAATTATATTTTTAGGTCTCACTATGGGGCTGACCTTATAATACATTTTTGTTTAGGACCCCCAACTGCATTGACGCCCAGTGCTGAAGCCCCTTCTTCTAACCACAGCATCTGAAGCGTCCGTGATCGGTGTCATCTCGGATCCCGGCTGTTGCAGCAGATTGTCAACTGTATACACAGCCAACACCGTATGCGGATGGAGCGGGTGCCGAGGGGCCTCCTTTTACTCTCAGTACACATGGACATCTTTGTCCTCCTTGGTGTATAACTCACCAGTTTAACGTCCAGAGTGTGACCGTAATCGCGAGGCGCCAGTCCCCCCAACTCCTCGGTATTGTACACAGGCTCCTCAAATTGCACTCGACCCTCAGGCTCAGGGTCTAAATTTAAGGTGGAGATAATCATCCGGGCGTAGCTGTACGCGTCAGACTCGGTGGCTGCAAAATAATCGACACATCCACTGACTCTGTGCAGAAGGGTGATAAACAAATGGCCGTCAGTATATAAATACGTTATGATTTATGATAAATATTCCAACAGCGCCCCCTCCGGTTTATAACGCCACACAGCAGCCTTCATGACCAGGCCAAATTTTTTAAATCTGACCACTGTCACTTTATGGGGTAATAAATCTGTAACACTTCTACGTATCCCCCTGATTATGACATTGTCTTCTCGTGACATATTGTAATTCCTGTTAGCGATAAATTTTGGTCGATATGCTTTGCGTATATTTATGAAAATATCGAAAATTTGACAAAAAATTTGAACAATTTTCAAACTTTACAATTTTATGCCCTTAAATCAGATAGTTATACCACACACAATAATTAATAAATAACATTTCCCACATGTCTACTTTACATCTGCTTCATTATTGATAGATCATCTTTTTTTTGTTAGAATGTTAGAAGGGTTAAAACTTTACCAGCAATTTCTCATTTTTTTTCAACAAATTTACAAAACCTGTTAATTCAGATCTTAATGGACTTTGAGGACCTATATATTGGAAACTCCAAAAAGTGATACCATTTTAAAAACTGCGCCCCTCAAATACTTCAAAACTGAAATTTTAACCCTTCAGTTGCTACACAGGAATTAATGTAAAGTGGAATGAAAAAATAAAAAATAAATTTTACCTCTAAAATCTTGCTTTAGCCCCAAATTTCTCAGACCTAAACCCAATCTAACACTAACCCTACTACTAGACGTAAACCTAATCTAACACCACTACTAGTATAAACCTAATCTAACACTTCCACTAGACCTAAACCTAATCTAACACTTCCACTAGACCTAAGCCTAATCTAACACTACTACACCTAAGCCTAATCTAACACTACTACACCTAAGCCTAATCTAACACTACTACTAGTCCTAAACCTAATCTAACACTACTACTAGTCCTAAACCTAATCTAACATTACTACTAGACCTAAACCTAATCTAACACTACTACCAGACCTAAACTTAATCTAAAGGGTATGCCACGCTAAGCGAGATCGCTACTGCGTCACCATTTATGACGCAGCAGCTATCTCGTTAGCGACTTAGCTGTGTGTGACATGTAGCGGCGATGTGGCCCCTGCTGAGATGTCGCTGATCACTTATGAACGTTCTGAGCTGTTTTTTGGTCGTTGGTGTCCCGCTGGTGAGCCTGAATCGCTGAGTGTGACACCCTTTATGAACGACTTCACCAGCGTCGCAGGTGGGACTAGGTTTTCCCAACGACCGCAGAGGTCGTTACACAGATCGCTGATGAGTTGTGTTTGGAATCTAACTAGCGATCACATAGCGATCTCGCCAGGTTAAGTCGTTGTCTTAACACTACTACCAGACCTAAACCTAATCTAACATATACTAGACCTAAACTAATCAACACTACTACTATACCTAAACCTAATCTAACACTACTACTACACTAAACCTAATCTAACACTACTACTACTACACCTAAACCTAATCTAACACTACTACTACTACACCTAAACCTAATCTAACACTACTACCAGACCTAAACCTAATCTAACACTACTACTACTACACCTAAACCTAATCTAACACTACTACCAGACCTAAACCTAATCTAACACTACTACTACTACACCTAAACCTAATCTAACACTACTACCAGACCTAACCTAAGTAACACTACTACTAGTCCTAAACCTAATTAACACTACTACTAGTCCCTAAACCTAATCTAACACTACTACCAGACCTAAACCTAATCTAACACTACTACTACTACACCTAAACCTAATCTAACACTACTACCAGACCTAAACCTTATCTAACACTACTACTACTACACCTAAACCTAATCTAACACTACTACCAGACCTAAACCTAATCTAACACTACTACTACTACACCTAAACCTAATCTAACACTACTACCAGACCTAAACCTAATGTAACACTACTACTAGCCCTAAACCTAATTTAACACTACTACAGACCTAAACCTAATCTAACACTACTACTAGACCTAAACCTAATCTAACACTACTACTACACCTAAATCTAATCTAACACTACTACTACACCTAAACCTAATCTAACACTACTACAACACTAACCTAATCTAACACACTACAGACCTAAACCTAACGTAACACTACTACCAGACCTAAACCTAATGTAACACTACTCCCAGACCTAAACTAATGTAACACTACTACTATACACCTAAACCTAATCTAACACTACTACTACTACACCTAAACCTAATCTAACACTACTACCAGACCTAAACCTAATCTAACACTACTACTACTACACCTAAACCTAATCTAACACTACTACCAGACCTAAACCTAATCTAACACTACTACTACTACACCTAAACCTAATCTAACACTACTACCAGACCTAACCTAATAACACTATACTAGTCTAACCTATTTAACCTACTACTAGTCCTAAACCTAATCTAACACTACTACTAGACCTAAACCTAATCTAACACTACTACCAGACCTAAACCTAATCTAACACTACTACTACTACTAACCTAACTAATCTACCTACTACAGACCTAAACCTATCTAACACTACTACTACTACACCTAACCTAATTAACATACTCCCGACCTAAACTAATCTAACACTACTACTACTACACCTAAACCTAATCTAACACTACTACCAGACCTAAACCTAATCTAACACTACTACACCTAAACCTAATCTACACTACTACCAGACTAAACCTAATCTAACACTACTACTACTACTACACTAAACCTAATCTAACACTACTACCAGACCTAAACCTAATCTAAACACTACTACCTAGACCTAAACCTAATCTAACACTACTACGACAACCTAAAACACTATACCTACTAAACAATTACACTACTACTAGTCCTAAACCTAATCTAACACTACTACTAGACCTAAACTAACTAAATCTATACAACTTACAAATTTCTATACTACCTAAACCTAATCTAACACTACTACCAGACCTAAACCTAATCTAAAGGGTATGCCACGCTAAGCGAGATCGCTACTGCGTCACCATTTATGACGCAGCAGCTATCTCGTTAGCGACTTAGCTGTGTGTGACATGTAGCGGCGATGTGGCCCCTGCTGAGATGTCGCTGATCACTTATGAACGTTCTGAGCTGTTTTTTGGTCGTTGGTGTCCCGCTGGTGAGCCTGAATCGCTGAGTGTGACACCCTTTATGAACGACTTCACCAGCGTCGCAGTGGGACTAGGTTTTCCCAACGACCGCAGAGGCTGTTACACAGATCGCTGATGAGTTGTGTTTGGAATCTAACTACGATCACATAGCGATCGCACTAGCGATCTCGCCAGGTTAAGTCGTTGTCGTGATCGCTGGTGCGATCGCCAAGTGTGGCAGTGCCTTAACACTACTACCAGACCTAAACCTAATCTAACACTATTGCTACACCTAAACCTAATCTAACACTACTACTACACCTAAACCTAATCTAACACTACTACCAGACCTAAACATAATCTAACACTACTACCAGACTAAACATAATTTAACACTACTACTAGTCCTAAACCTAATCTAACACTACTACCAGACCTAAACCTAATCTAACACTACTACTAGTCCTAAACCTAATCTAACACTACTACCAGACCTAAACCTAATCTAACACTACTACCAGACCTAAACCTAATCTAACACTACTACCAGACCTAAACCTAATCTAACACTACTACCAGACCTAAACCTAATCTAACACTACTACTACTACACCTAAACCTAATCTAACACTACTACTACACCTAAACCTAATCTAACACTACTACCAGACCTAAAACTAATTAACACTACTACTAGTCCTAAACCTAATTAACACTACTACTAGCCTAAACCTAATCTAACACTACTACTAGTCCTAAACCTAATCTAACACTACTACTAGACCTAAACCTAATCTAACACTATACTACCTAAACCTAATCTAACACTACTACTACACCTAAACCTAATCTAACTACTACTACCAGACCTAAACCTAATCTAACACTACTACTACTACACCTAAACCTAATCTAACACTACTACCAGACCTAAACCTAATCTAACACTACTACACCTAAACTTAATCTAAATACTACCGACCTAACCAAGAACCTACTAGCGCCCAACCATTATGAACCACTACTACTCGTCTAGACCTAATCTACCTATGACATGACTACCGAATCCCTACTCTAGATTACCTAATTCACTTATAACGTTCTAAGCTTCACTATACGACTACCTTAGGTCCCCTTAGCCTAGAATCACTAGTGTGACACCCTATTTATATACGACTTCTAACCAGCTCGCAAGTGGACTAGGTTTTCCCACACGACCGCAAGTCTTACACAGATCCTGATGATTGTGTTTGAATCTAACTAGCATCACTAAACTAATCTAGCGACTCTACGCCTAAGAGTAATGTAACTTACTACTATCCGGTACAACCTAATGTAGCACTTTAGCCTAACCACTAACTACTACTAGACCTAAACCTAATCTAAACACTACTACCAGACCTAAACCTAATCTAACACTACTACTACACCTAAACCTAATCTAACACTACTACCAGACCTTAAACCTAATTAACACTACTACTAGTCCTAAACCTAATCTAACACTACTACTAGACCTAAACCTAATCTAACACTACTACAGACCTAAACCTAATCTAAATACACTAAGCATCCACTGACCATTTAAACCTACGTACGACTTACTGTTACACCATGTACCCTATCCTGATCACTTAAACCTAATCTACTACTAATCTAGTTACACCTATAACACTCACAGCCCAGACTATTCAAACCCACTTACAGATCTAATTGTAATCAACTACTCACTACACGCACCATCTGCCAGGTAACCTATCTCACAACATCTAACTACTACCAGACCTAAACCTAATCTAACACTATCTACACTAAACCACTAAACCTAACTCACTAAACCTAATACACTACTACACCTAAACCTAATCTAACACTACTACCAGACCTAAACCTAATTCTAACACCTAACCTACTAACTACTACAACCTAAACCTATCTAACACTACTACTATCCTAAACTAATCTAACACTACACAGACCTAAACCTAATCTAACACTACTAACTACACCTAAACCTAATCTAACACTACTACCAGACCTAAACCTAATCTAACACTACTACTACTACCTAAACCTATCAACACTACTACAACCTAAACCTAATCTAACACTACTACCAGCCTAAAACTAATTAACACTACTACTAGTCCTAAACCTAATCTAACACACTACTACCTAAACCTAATCTAACACTACATCTAGACCTACTAACCTAACTACACTACTACAACCTAAACCTATTAACACTACTACTACTACACCTAAACCTAATCTACACTACTACAGCCTAAACCTAATCTAACACTACTACTAACCTAAACCTAATCTAACACTACTACCAGACCTTAACCTATTTACACTATTACTAGTCCTAACCTAATCTAACACTACTACTAGACCTAAACCTAATCTAACACTACTACCAGACCTAAACTTAATCTAAAGGGTATGCCACGCTAAGCGAGATCTACGCGTCACCATTTATGACGCAGCAGCTATCTCGTTAGCGATCTTTAGCTGGTGGACATGTAGCGGCGATGTGGCCCCTGCTGAGAGTCGCTGATCACTTATGAACGTTCTGAGCTGTTTTTTGGTCGTTGGTGTCCCGCTGGTGAGCCTGAATCGCTGAGTGTGACACCCTTTATGAACGACTTCACCAGCGTCGCAGGTGGGACTAGGTTTTCCCAACGACCGCAGAGGCTGTTACACAGATCGCTGATGAGTTGTGTTTGGAATCTAACTAGCGATCACATAGCGATCGCACTAGCGATCTCGCCAGGTTAAGTCGTTGTCGTGATCGCTGGTGCGATCGCCAAGTGTGGCAGTGCCTTAACACTACTACCAGACCTAAACCTAATCTAACACTATTGCTACACCTAAACCTAATCTAACACTACTACTACACCTAAACCTAATCTAACACTACTACCAGACCTAAACATAATCTAACACTACTACCAGACCTAAACATAATTTAACACTACTACTAGTCCTAAACCTAATCTAACACTACTACCAGACCTAAACCTAATCTAACACTACTACTAGTCCTAAACCTAATCTAACACTACTACCAGACCTAAACCTAATCTAACACTACTACCAGACCTAAACCTAATCTAACACTACTACCAGACCTAAACCTAATCTAACACTACTACCAGACCTAAACCTAATCTAACACTACTACTACTACACCTAAACCTAATCTAACACTACTACTACACCTAAACCTAATCTAACACTACTACCAGACCTAAAACTAATGTAACACTACTACTAGTCCTAAACCTAATTTAACACTACTACTAGTCCTAAACCTAATCTAACACTACTACTAGTCCTAAACCTAATCTAACACTACTACTAGACCTAAACCTAATCTAACACTATTACTACACCTAAACCTAATCTAACACTACTACTACACCTAAACCTAATCTAATACTACTACCAGACCTAAACCTAATCTAACACTACTACTACTACACCTAAACCTAATCTAACACTACTACCAGACCTAAACCTAATCTAACACTACTACTACTACACCTAAACCTAATCTAACACTACTACCAGACCTAAACCTAATGTAACACTACAGTCATGGCCAAAAGTTTTGAGAATGACACATTTATTTTTTTTTACAAAGTCTACTGCTTCACTTTTTCTAATGGCAATTCTCATATACTCCAGAATGTTATAAAGAGTGATCAGCTTAACAGCAATTACTTGCAAAGTCAATATTTGGCTAGAAAATGAACTTTATCCCCCAAAACACATTTCAACATCATTGCAGCCCTGCCTTAAAAGGACCAGCTAACCTCTTTTCAGTGATTGCTCCATTAACACAGGTGTGGGTGTTGATGAGGACATGGCTGGAGATCAATCTGTCATGATTAAGTAAGAATGACACCACTGGACACTTTAAAAGGAGGCTGGTGCTTGGCATCATTGTTTCTCTTCTGTTAACCATGGTTATCTCTAAAGAAACACGTGCAGTCATCATTGCAATGCACAAAAATGGCCTAACAGGGAAGAGTATCGCAGCTAGAAAGATTGCACCTCAGTCAACAATCTATCGCATCATCAAGAACTTCAAGGAGAGAGGTTCCATTGTTGCCAAAAAGGCTTCAGGGTGCCCAAGAAAGACCAGCAAGCGCCTCTTAAAAGTGTTTCAGCTGCGGGATCGGGCTACCAGCAGTGCAGAGCTTGCTCAGGAATGGCAGCAGGCAGGTGTGAGTGCATCTGCACGCACTGTGAGGCGGAGACTCTTGGAGCAAGCCCTGGTCTCAAGGAGGGCAGCAAAGAAGCCACTTCTCTCCAGAAAAAACATCATGGACAGACTGATATTCTGCAAAAGGTACAGGCAGTGGACTGCTGAGGACTGGGGTAAAGTTATTTTCTCTGATGAATCCCCTTTTCGATTGTTTGGGACATCAGGAAAACGCCTCATTCGGAGAAGACAAGGTGAGCGCTACCACCAGTCTTGTCTCATGCCAAGTGTTAAGCATCCTGAAACCATTCATGTGTGGGGTTGCTTCTCAGCCAAGGGAATCGGCTCTCTCACAGTCTTGCCTAAAAACACAGCCATGAATAAAGAATGGTACCAGAATGTCCTCCAAGAGCAACTTCTCCCAACCCTCCAAGAGCAGTTTGGCGATCAACAATGCCTTTTCCAGCATGATGGAGCACCTTGCCATAAAGCAAAGGTGATAACTAAATGGCTCAGGGAACAAAACATAGAGATTTTGGGTCCATGGCCTGGAAACTCCCCAGATCTTAATCCCATTGAGAACTTGTGGTCAATCATCAAGAGACGGGTGGACAAACAAAAACCTAAAAATTCTGACAAAATGAAAGCATTGATTGTGCAAAAATGGACTGCTATCAGTCAGGATTTGGTCCAGAAGTTGATTGAGAGCATGCCAGGGAGAATTGCAGAGGTCCTGAAGAAGAAGGGTCAACACTGCAAATATTGACTTGCTGCTTTAACTCATTCTAACTGTCAATATAAGCTTTTGTTAATCATATGTTTGCAATTATTATATTTCTGTCTGTGATAAAAAACATCTGTCAAACACACATAAAAACCAGAGGGCAGCAGATCATGTGAAAATATAATATTTGTGTCATTCTCAAAACTTTTGGCCATGACTGTACTACTAGTCCTAAACCTAATTTAACACTACTACTAGTCCTAAACCTAATCTAACACTACTACTAGACCTAAACCTAATCTAACACTACTACCAGACCTAAACCTAATCTAACACTACTACTAGACCTAAACCTAATCTAACACTACTACCAGACCTAAACCTAATCTAACACTACTACTACACCTAAACCTAATCTAACACTACTACTAGTCCTAAACCTAATCTAACACTACTACTAGACCTAAACCTAATCTAACACTACTACCAGACCTAAACCTAATCTAACACTACTACTACTACTACACCTAAACCTAATCTAACACTACTACCAGACCTAAACCTAATCTAACACTACTACACCTAAACCTAATCTAACACTACTACCAGACCTAAACCTAATCTAACACTACTACTACTACACCTAAACCTAATCTAACACTACTACCAGACCTAAACCTAATCTAACACTACTACTACTACACCTAAACCTAATCTAACACTACTACCAGACCTAAACCTAATCTAACACTACTACACCTAAACCTAATCTAACACTACTACCAGACCTAAACCTAATCTAACACTACTACTACTACACCTAAACCTAATCTAACACTACTACCAGACTTAAACCTAATCTAACACTACTACTACTACACCTAAACCTAATCTAACACTACTACTAGTCCTAAACCTAATTTAACACTACTACTACTACACCTAAACCTAATCTAACACTACTACCAGACCTAAACCTAATCTAACACTACTACTACTACACCTAAACCTAATCTAACACTACTACCAGACTTAAACCTAATCTAACACTACTACTACTACACCTAAACCTAATCTAACACTACTACTAGTCCTAAACCTAATCTAACACTACTACTACTACACCTAAACCTAATCTAACACTACTACCAGACTTAAACCTAATCTAACACTACTACTACTACACCTAAACCTAATGTAACACTACTACTAGTCCTAAACCTAATTTAACACTACTACTAGTCCTAAACCTAATCTAACACTACTACTAGACCTAATCCTAATCTAAACACTACTACCAGACCTAAACCTAATCTAACACTACTACTACACCTAAACCTAATCTAACACTACTACCAGACCTTAACCTAATTTAACACTATTACTAGTCCTAAACCTAATCTAACACTACTACTAGACCTAAACCTAATCTAACACTACTACCAGACCTAAACCTAATCTAAAGGGTATGCCACGCTAAGCGAGATCGCTACTGCGTCACCATTTATGACGCAGCAGCTATCTCGTTAGCGACTTAGCTGTGTGTGACATGTAGCGGCGATGTGGCCCCTGCTGAGATGTCGCTGATCACTTATGAACGTTCTGAGCTGTTTTTTGGTCGTTGGTGTCCCGCTGGTGAGCCTGAATCGCTGAGTGTGACACCCTTTATGAACGACTTCACCAGCGTCGCAGGTGGGACTAGGTTTTCCCAACGACCGCAGAGGCTGTTACACAGATCGCTGATGAGTTGTGTTTGGAATCTAACTAGCGATCACATAGCGATCGCACTAGCGATCTCGCCAGGTTAAGTCGTTGTCGTGATCGCTGGTGCGATCGCCAAGTGTGGCAGTGCCTTAACACTACTACCAGACCTAAACCTAATCTAACACTATTGCTACACCTAAACCTAATCTAACACTACTACTACACCTAAACCTAATCTAACACTACTACCAGACCTAAACATAATCTAACACTACTACCAGACCTAAACATAATTTAACACTACTACTAGTCCTAAACCTAATCTAACACTACTACTAGTCCTAAACCTAATCTAACACTACTACTAGACCTAAACCTAATCTAACACTACTACCAGACCTAAACCTAATCTAACACTACTACTAAGGGTATGCCACACTAAGCGAGATCGCTAGCGAGATCGCTAACGAGATTGCACCTGCGTCACCATTTATGACGCAATTGCGATCTCGTTAGCGACTTAGCTGTGTGTGACATGTAGCAGCGATGTGGCCCCTGCTGGGATGTCGCTGATCGCTCATGAACGTTCTGAGCCGTTTTTTGGTCGTTGGTGTCCCGCTGGTGAGCCTGAATCGCTGAGTGTGACACCCTTTATGAACGACTTCACCAACATCGCAGGTGGGACTAGGTTTTCCCAACGACCGCAGAGGTCGTTATACAGATCGCTGATGAGATGTGTTTGGAATCACAGATCGCTGATGAGATGTGTTTGGAATCACACAGCTAAGTCGCTAACGAGATTGCTACTGCGTCATAAATGGTGACGCAGGTGTGATCTCGTTAGCGATCTCGCTTAGTGTGGCATACCCTCTAGACCTAAACCTAATCTAACACTACTACCAGACCTAAACCTAATCTAACACTACTACTAGTCCTAAGCTTTGATCACTGCTGTTAGTGGCGGATGCAGGCTGTATAATACAGACCCTGAGCCCACTCCATACAACCTGCACTATTACATCCTGGGGGGAGGAAAGGTGCAATTTGGTTCTATTCCAAACTGACCAATAAAATTAAAAAAAAAAACAGAAACAAAGTATCTAAAGTGTCTGTGTTTTTACCTTGCGTGCAGTTTCGCGCCTCCCAGGTCCTCTGCAGTGACGTCCTCACCTGTAGCTGCTTTAACAAGTGGGGGTCCACCTAAAAATATAGTTCCGATCTGGTCTACAATGATCGACTCCTCTGCCATTGTTGGGATGTAAGCGCCTCCGGCTGTACATGAGCCGCACACTACAACCACCTGCAGCACATCACATCATGGCGGTATTATATAATATATGTACACACGTCAATATTATATATATATGTTTCTTTGTAATGCAACTTGCACAAACTCCCATGTGGTTAAAAAAAAGTCTGATGTCATTGTACCCCATGGGGTTCGTTCAGCCCCGTGTTGCATCCAACGCTATAAGACGTCTATCTGCGCACAATCGGCCACTCGTACCTGAGGTATTTTCATCGCTGACATTATGGCTTCATTATAAAACACCTTCCCGCCATGCTCTTTATCACAAAACAGCTCAGACTGTGGACACAAAGCGACAGGCATAGTTCAGATTACTATAAGCAATTACCAGGCAACACCACGACGTCCTCCCTACCAAGACCTGTGCCCCCCAGGAACAGGTCTACCTAGACATCTGCAATAAACAGCTGGGCAATGGTATACAATGCAAACTTCCATTAAAGAAATACTGCCCTGATAATACCCTACCCTATAATTTCCTGACCATCTGAATGTAGTCTATTGTCCTCTTTTATCAGCCATTTCAGCCAAGATAGATTTACAGAAATATTTTTTTGGCAAATGATGTCGGTGGCTCTTTTTGTGGACCACCTCGGACTAGATTAACGCTACTTTACCAGGTGAATTCTGAATTATTGTGCTTTCCAGACAACAATGGAGATGCACTGACATAAATACAGGAAAAAATAAATGAGAAAAAAACAGATCTCTGCTTCCTGTCAGTGGTTGGACACGTTCTTGTTTGTGATCCCCGCACGTTTAATTTGAGTCTAGAGAGGTTTTCTAACACTGATCTCCATTTTTGAAACGCGCTCTTTCCATTGCTGTAAAGTAATTTTCACATTTCTTTCTATGTTCTCCTCAACATAACTCAAATCTTGATGTCCCTGTCGTACGTTAATTTGTTTATAAGCGTCACTTCTGCCAGCTGCCAGCTTCTGTCCCCTTCGTACTACAACTCCCAGCTTTCCTATGCCAGCGCACAAGACCGGCCTCTCCTCCTAGGTCCATATTCTGACTCCAAGTGGTGAGGAAGCCCCGGATGCACGTAGGAAGCCATGTATGCCTCTCTGATAGTTTGCTACAATGTATCAGGATTAGTGAAGAGCGAACGTGTGCAAATAAAGTGTTATCTGAGCATGCACGGGTGCTGACCGAGTGTCTTCGGAGTGCTCGAAAAATATATTTTGGTCCCCGCAGCTGCATGGTTCGCAGCTGTTAGACAGTCGCAACACATGCAGGAACTGCTGGTTTGTTGTTTTGCAATCACTATGTGTTGCGGCTGTTAGAACAACCATGAGACATTCAGCCGCGGGGACTCAAACATTATTATTCGTGCACGCCGAAGACACTCGGACAGTACCCGAGCATGCTCAGATAACACCTTATCTGAGGACAGTTGCTCATCACTAATCAGGATCCTTGCAGGAGATTGTCTAGACTGAACACAACAGTAGCAAATTCTCAGATCGAAACTTAAAGTAAATTAGAAACTTGCAAAACTTTTCCATTATATTGTGATTACGACGGATTTACATCTCGCACGTTCTAGGAGAATGACGACACCTGAAGGGGCAGGAAGGCGCCTCCGCTGTCCGCCAGGTACACCATGGGCAGCCGGTTCTGTATGGCAATCTCCTGAGCTCGCAGCTGCTTCTTCACAGATATGGGATAAGCCGTGCCGCCCTTCACTGTGGCGTCATTAGCCGCAAATACACACCAAATCCCACTGATCTTCCCAATACCTGCAAGACAAGGAGAAAATCCATAACAAAAGATATAAGATCATATCTGGACATTGCAGTCACAACTTAAAGGGTCTGTCTGGTTTGGACAACATGTCGCTGCCTGTTAGCTTATCTCAGGGGGGTCCACACCACTCAGACCCCCAGCACCAATTAATGACTCCGGAGCTAGAGAAAAGGTTAGTCATAGGATATAGCTCCAATATCTGTACAAACCACATACACGGGACATTTATTAATGTTTTCCCAATATCTGTATTGCTATTGTGTCGGATATATTTTAACACACGCTCTATATGTTATACCTTATGTACAGATATCATTGACAAAGTCCTGAAAGCCCGAAACGTTGGAAACATATTCTTGACTATTGGTTATTTCAGTACTGCCTCCTTCTCTTTTTTGAAACACGTTCAATGTGACCTGACCGCTGCAGCTAATCAGTGGTCCTGTAACAGCGACGTGCACAATCATCACTTTTGGATCCAGTACCAACCACTGGCACCACCTGTGCTGAATCCATTTTTTCTACACTTTATTTAAGACATATGGGAACCATAACAGTGGCCATATTGGTTATCGCTCAACCTTCCTATCCTACATGCCCAAAAATAATCTAAACAAACAGGAGGATTCATATTCAGTGAGGCAAGTCAGTACACAGAGGGTCTCACCAGAAAGGCACCCGGCAGAGGGGACGTCACCGTACGGCAGACCAAACCCTGCAAATGGAGACAGTTCTAAAAAGTCCTCGTTGTCCAGGAGCCTCTTCAGCCTTTCCCGCACCAGCAGCTTTTTGTTCCTCTTTGTGTGCCGTAGAATCGCATTCTCGCCTCCTCCTAATTTCACCTTTTCAAGTAACTCCATGTATCTGCAGAAAAAAAATCAGCACAAAGTCACAAGGGAGAATTCAGTCAAATGTGGGAAAAACTGAATTTGATCTCTGATATCGGTGAATGGAAACTTTCTATTTTGCATATAATCGCTGAAACACCAACTACATCTCAGAGCTGAGAGTTTGCCACATTGCATTAAAATGCAATAGCGAGCGATTAAAAGATTGTATTCACACAAAAATGGGATCATTAGAAATGTCACCTCGGCACGCATAAAATATGCTCTCATCAACCCGAGATCATAAAAAATGGAGACGCTACGGGTATCAGGAAATGGCTCAATTTTTTAAATAAATTTTGGATTTATTTTAACCATTTAAATAAAAAAAAAACAATATATACATGTTTGGTATCTACAAACTCAATAATGACCTGGAGAATCGTAATGGCAAGTCAGTTTTAGAATTTGGTGAACATGGTAAAAAAAAAAATTAAAAAAATTATTGTGAAATCTCACATTTTTTGCAATTTCACACCACTTGGAATTTTTTTTTCCCGTTTTCGAGTACACGACATGGTAAAACCAATGGTGGTGTTCAAAAGTACAACTTGGCCTGCAAAAAACAAACCCTCACATGGCCATATTGACAGAAAAATAAGAAAGTTATGGCTCTAGGAAGAAGGGGAGCGAAAAACAAACGCAAAAATGAAAAAAGGGCTGATAAAGGGGGTGTCCCCTTTCATAAAACTTTTTCCTACTTACACACTTGGTTGTAAAAAACAAACAAACAACAAAGCTTTTCTCACCCTCCCCGGGTCCAGAAATCAGTGTCCACTACATCGGTTTTTGGCTGCATCACGATTGCCCATCAACACCACTGCAGCCAATCAATTACTGAGATGGCATGGGTCGCTGACATCCGTGATTGTCAGCAGCAATATGAATGCGCTGTCACCCCTGCTGCTGAACAACGGAGACTGACAGTTTATTTTATCTACAATGAAATGTACATGTGGGGAAAAGGTTTCAGAAGGGGACTGGAAATAGTGAGGTCTGCCGTTCAGGAGTCTGGGAAAGCTGAGATCCTGTGTGTCTCATTCAGTGTTTAATTCCTTAAATGAATAAAACAGAAAACACTAGTGCCCTCACTACGGAAATGATACAAGAAAGCAGAAATCTGCAGACAAACTTCGGATTCTGTGTGATAAAGCCAATGGTTAAACAAACAGGGAATCTCTGAGGAAAGGGAACCGTGTATTCCCCGAAACGCGTCCGTTAGCACACTCCGTACCACTGTGACGTCACACGCCGTCTCCATTACTGTCGGCCATCTTCTTCCTGACGGGTATTCAGGGACACTACCGGCCGGAACGTCCCTGGTTCTACACATGCATCTTCTGATCTGCACCGCACCAGACGCCCCATTTGACACGCTGGACCGCTTTGCAAAGTCAGCTTTTCCGAGAGGCTGCACGGCATCACACCTGAACGGTGCAACTGCAGGGTGGGTTACATACCTCGTAGGAGTCATTGAATATCTTACCTACTGTTTAGATTTTTCAGCACTCACGTTGTAATCTTCTGCCAGTTCAAAGATTTATGATCTAATCAGCTGCCAAATTCAAGCTTGAGCAGGTATACTGTATCCCTAATTACCAATAAGTATATATTGAGTTTCTGTTTTACACTTTAATTATAGCCATCTTTGTGTCAGTGGCGAACGCAGATTGTTTAAAGCATATCCCCTAAATAGCCATCTCTTCCTGCTAGTTAGTATTTTTACAAGCATACCAGCACGACAAACAACATATTTTTATTTTTAATTAGTGTTTAATTCCTGACACCACAGTAAATTG
This sequence comes from Oophaga sylvatica, assembly GCA_033576555.1. Taxonomy (NCBI): domain Eukaryota; kingdom Metazoa; phylum Chordata; class Amphibia; order Anura; family Dendrobatidae; genus Oophaga; species Oophaga sylvatica. The sequence continues at coordinate 77,131,166 of JARQOD010000009.1, forward strand.
CATTTTTCCCTAAGGTTTCCTATCTGTCTCTTAGATTTGCACATTATGACGCTCACTCGCCGGTTCAGCAGGTTTGGGAGGATTATCTCAGGGATTGATGGGTGACAGATCCAGCATCTCCATCACATTAAATCTGACTCTATAGGGACATGGTCTCCTATAAAATAATCATAGGTTCTGATTTCATCACATGGAGGAAACTGGAACGAAGGACTATGAAAAACATGAAAGTCACACAACTGTCCCAGGCTCCTGAATGGTAAATCCATTGTTCCTAGGAATGTGGGTGCTGCTAACCCTAATGGAACAGGAAAGGAGGCCATGTCACTGAACTCTCCCAGGATCAGATACTATTGATTTCAAGAAGGAAGGGCGCTCCATGTATATGGCTTTTAAAGGCATTGTTCCACAAATGTAAGTTATTACCTATCCACAGAGCGGGGAGGGGGAAGAGAGCCAAAAATCGGCAACATCAAAAGCTCATCGAGGGAACGTAATCTAACAGCAGCGAGCATTAATAGCTCCAATCAGAACTGTTTAACCATTTATACACCAATGTCTCCGGCAGTGACATTAAAGGGATGTGATCCAGCCCAGATGTCCGTTATAGAGCCCATTGCCTTCCACTCCCAAAACAATTATGAGGTGCAAACAAGCTGTGATGAATGCCAGGGACCTGCTTAAAACCCTCATCACCACCAGCTTGGTATCATTCTGACTATATAATGTTTGTATGTTCTCCCCGTGTTAGAGTGGGTTTCCTCCAGGTTCTCTGGTTTCCTCCCACACTCCAAAGATATACTGATATTAAATTTAAAATTTAAAATTGTGAGCCCCAATGGGGACAGTGAAGATAACGGATATAAAGTGCTGCGGAATAAGATAGCGCTATATAAGCAATGCATAATAAATAAAATATATTTATACAAAAAGTGTTCAAACTAACACAAATCAAGTCGACTAAAGGTACTAAAAACTGAAGGGAAAAAAGTAGTTTAACAAAAAAGTCTAATTGGAAAAAAAAAAAGAAAAAAAGAAAAAATTGAGCATCGCCAAATCCGTACATGTCTGATGTATCAGAATCTAAAATTAATTGACCCATAAGGTAAACAAAAGCAAAACGATGGAAACCTCAGATTTGCCATTTTTTAGTTGCCGCTCTTCCCCACAAAAAAAACATCTTACGCACCCAAACAAAAATATAATTTCGCAATAAAGCAAAACGACATTTCATGCAGCTCAATGGATGGAAAAATAAAAAAGTTACAGGCGAGAGAAAAAGAAATAGACAAACCGCTTTTTTTTTGTTTCACGTTTTTCAGAAAAATTTTTCAACACTGAAAAAAAAAAAAAGTAAAATCCCTGGATCACCATAATCATCCTGACATGGAGACTCGTATCAGCAAATTATTTCAGTAGCACAATGAATCCCGTAAATACAAAACCCAAAAATGACAACGATGGAATTGCATTTTTTCACCATTTCACCGCACTTGCTTTTTTTGTTTTTTAGAACATTATTGGTGCATTTAAAAATTACAACTCGCCCAGCAAAAAAAAAAGCAAGACCCCCCTATGGCGATGTGAATGGGAAAATAAAAAAAGTTTTGGCTCTTGGAATAAGGGGAGTAAAAAAAAAAAATAAAGTGCAAAAATTAATATTGGCCGGGACAGGGCTGAGGGAAGCCTGAAATAATAAATCTATCTGAATATTATAATTGAAATTATTCAAAAAGTTTTGCTTTTTTTTCTTTGCCAAAAAAAATCCACAAACAATATTCCACAGAAATAAATGCACAAAATAAAGAAATTAAAAAGTTTCAGAAGTTGATTGTTGTGATTGACAGGAGGTGTTATGGAGGGACCTGCGAGGTCTCACCTGTGACTGCATCTGGCACTGTTCCTGGTGTTGGCCTCATATACATGCCTGTGGATGGGCAGGATACCCCCTGGTATTACAGGGAAGGACTGTGCCGCCCTCCTGTGCCCTGCTGCAGCCTGGGTACTGAGCTGGGGGCATTGTGAGCTGCAGAGGCCAGATTTGCACCGTCCCCGCACATGTGGCCACAACCTACGGAAGCCCAGTGCTGCCATGGACAAAGTAACTGTCACCGGCTGCTGAACTGTGCAAAGTCTGAAGGGCAAACACCCAGCGCTCAGCTCACACACGCACATTCGGCGCCGGCTGCAGTTTCACGCTGGCAGATTCGACACCATACAACTTGTTGTAGTTCTCGTTATCATCTGCGCTGAGCAAACTGAGAAACTTCAGCGGGAAAGTGATACGCTCGTTCTCAGCAACCAATCGGTTCAAACGTTACATTTTTCTAAGGCTGGTTGGAAAATGAAAGCAGTGTCCCGATTGGTTGCCATGGGCAACTGCTGAAATTGTACAATGGCCCATAGCAACCACTATGGCGGCTTTCCTGAAAAGCTGTCACGCTGCCCAAATTGCATTACAGTGTGCACAACTCCAGTTCACCATGTATTTTTTGACACACAATAAATGGAAAGTCGCACACATTTTTTGCTAACAAGTGTCAATGACTCTCTGTGTCATAATTTTAGTATGCAATAAAAAAATAATATGAATTCTTTTTATTATAGATCTCGGGGGAGAGCGGGGGCTTTCAAGCAGATTCACTCCAGGTTCAATTCGCTTGGAATAAACGGAAAATAATAAACGGGGCCGGGAAGGGGTTAAAAAATAATAAAAAGTTATACACATCCATCTTAGAGTCACCCCTCACCTGTTGCGCCGGCGCGGCACCCACCCGAGTTTCCTGCTCTACGCACCAGTCTTCAGTGCTGAGCCGGTCTCACAGGGTCACGTCAATCGCGTGCCGACCCCCTCCTCAAGGTCATTTTGGGCACCATGCGCAATATTGGCAACTTTTGTGAGAAATTTCCAATTAATTCAGTTTGTTAATTGTTTATTTACACATCTCTACTATTATAAAAAATATATATAACTCAGTTGGCAGAATTAAAAATAAGGAGGTTTTAGGCCATGTGCACACGGTGAGTATTTTGTGAGTTTTTTTACATCAGTATTTGTAAGCCAAAATCAGGAGTGAGTGATAAATGCAGAAGCGGTGACGAGTTTCAATTATACTTTCCCTCTGAATGTTCCACTCCAGGTTTTGGCTTACAAATACTGATGTAAAATACTGACCAAATACTGACCGTGTGTATGGTACGTACACCTCCAATTCCAACCCACTGGCAAAGTACAGGAAGGGAGACATGCTTCACTGAGGCCATTAGCTTCAGTGATTTGAAACCTGGAAGTTTGCTCCAGCACACTAAGTACTGAGAGGGGTTAACAGGCCATTTTAAGGGCTAGGCTTTTAAGTGAACAGCTGAAGAGCTGTGGGAGGCTGTTCACCATATCTCCTCCCCAGGGTGGGGTTTAGAAGGTAATAGTCAGTCTGGGTGTATTGCGGTGATAAACCCTCTGGCTCCCAAATGTTCGATCTGCTGCATCTGGTACAGTGGTTGTTGCAGCCGGAGTCCTCCACCCCAGCCGGTAGTGCGGGTTGTAATGGACAGATTTATCCACTCCCTTCCTAGTACCCTCGATATGCGGACGACCAGGTTGGTTTAGTGGAAAGGTACCAGATGGTCGAGAGGACCCTAAGGAAGCCAGGTGGTATTACATCCCTATACTGGGGTATCCGGAGGGATCCCGAATCCCAAAAGAGGGGTAGTAAAGCCCCACTTGGGAAGAAAGGTCCAAAGGGGGTCGCTGAAGGGTTGCCAAAGGCCGCTGGTAAAGACTTGCTCTGCTGGAGATTTCATGGTCCTGGGCATACAGCAGCCGTTGTCCTATGTGCTATGAACAGATGGACTGCAGCTTAGGGAGACGCTGTTCATACTTTGCCTACCCCGCCTGCAGTGTGGACTATCAGCCCAGTGAGGGGCCGCATGCATGTCCCATAACAATACATGGGGTACTGGTGTCGAGATTCTTGGACTGGGGAAGTTTAGTGGCCCTGGTAACGCTCCCCCACCAGTTGATCCCTGGAAAACACGTGAGCATCCACTATATCCACGGGGACGCCAAGGACTACTCAGTTGCCAGAGTGACTATAAAAACAAACTGTGGGGCTGAGACCCATGAGATCGGAATGGTTAAGGACCTGCTACACCCGGTGATAATAGGGCGGGACTTTAGCTTGTTTTAGGACGTATGGCGGAAGACGGGGGTACCAAGTGACCCAGACGGGAGCCAGATCAACCATGATGAATCCCCATCGCAGTCGGAAGCTGATCAGTTCCCCCTGTGTGTCACTGCCGGTGACGAGGACGAGACGGTGACCAATGAGGAAGAGATTGCGGAGTTGGGAGTTGCGGGGGGGAATTTTGGGACTGCTCAAATGCAGAATCTTACTTTAAAAGGTGCATTTGATAATGTGACTGTGATAAATGGGGTAGCTCAAGAGCCAAGGGCAGACACCAGGTTTCCTTATTTGGCTTTAAATGAGGAGCTGCTATATCGGGTCATTAAGCTGAGAGGGGAAATGATAGAGCAGTTGTTGGTATCGGGTTCCTATAAGCATAGGGTACTAGACCTCACCCATTCTCATGTCTTGGGTGGGCATCTGGGAGTACACAAAACTCAAGAACGGGTCCTTCAGAAGTTCTACTGGCCTGGATGTCACCGAGACATTGTTAATTTCTGCCTGTCCTGCCTACCTGTCAGCTAATTGCTCCAGTATCCCACTTCCGTAGTCCCCTATTGCCGCTGCCCATTATAGAGGTCCCTAGTTAAGTCCGCCAAAGGGCACCAGTACATCTTTGTGGTGAATGACTATGCAACACATTACATGGAGGCAGTACCACTGGGAAACTCCTCCACCAGAAGTATAGCCAGAGAGCTAGTCCATATTTTCTCCCGGACAGGCTTGCCAAAGGAGATCCTGACAGACCAAGGAACTCCTTTTATGTCCAAAGTGATGAAGGAGTAGTGTAAGACTCTCCAAATTACACAACTCAGTACATTAATGTACCATCCGCAGACGGACGGCCTGGTGGAGAGAGTCAACAAAACCCTAAAGTCCATGCTTAAGAGGGTCGTGGAGAAGGATGGCCGAGACTGGGATTGCCTACTCTCATACCTGAAATTCTATATTAGGGAAGCTCCACAGGCCTCTACAGGGTTCTCACTGTTCGAGCTGGTGTAAGGAAAGCACCCTCAGGGACTTCTGGATATTATGAAAGAGACCTGGGAAGCAAAGGTTACACTCCACCGGAGGATCATTGATCTTGTGGCCCAAATGCAGACTAGGATCACGAATGTGATGCCAATTGTGGGGAGAGCCTCCTTCAAATACAAGAGGCCCAGGCAAGGGTGTACAATCGATTACAATCCGCACGGTGGAAAGTAAATTTCTGGCCAAGTGGCAAGGGCCATGCAAGGTGGTCAAAAAGCTGAGTATCGTCAACTACAATGTGTAGCAGCCAGGGAGAAGAAAGCCGTACCAAACCGTGGCGAGACAGGGTCGAGGATGTCACGGTGGTAGAGACACTGTCACTAGTCCAGAAGCAACAGTGCCAAGAACTGTTTCAGTGGAACCAGGACCTGTTTTCAGAGTTGCCAGGATGTACGCGGTTGTGGAGCATGAAATCCTGACGGAAAACCCATGTGTGGGTGAACCAAAGTCGTATAGGATTCCCGAAGCTCACCATGAGGTGATCTTGAAGGAGGTGAGGAGAAGGTTGAGCCTGGGCGTCATTGTTGAGGAGTCAAAGAAGGGGCTGATTCAGCCCCATTGTCCTTGTGCCGAAGCCAAATGGAGAGTGGCGTAACTGTAACGACTGCAGAAAATTGAATGAGGTGTCTAAATTCAACGCATACCTGATGCCCCGGGTGAATGAACTCATTGAGATGCTGGGGTCAGCCAGATACATCACTACCCTGGAACTAATGAAAGGGTACTGGCAAATTCTCCTGTCCCAAAGTGCCAAGGAGAAGATGGTCTTCTCAACACCTGATAGTTGCTTCCAGTATACCAGGATGCCGTTCAGGCATCAAGGCGTCCCAGCTACCTTCCAGAGGGCCATGGACCGGATCCTAGCTCCTCACAAAAAGTATGCTGCAACTTACCTGGATGACATTGTGATTTTCAGCCCAAATTGAGGAAGTCACCTGCAGAAGGTCCAGGAATAAAGTAAATGGGAATAGGGTCCAGGAGAAAAACACACACGTACTACATCAAACCACAGAACACTTCTTCAACAACTCTACTTTAACCACATAGCTTTAGCACACAGCACAGGAAGACAAATCTTTCACCAGCAGGGACGAGAAGGTCTGACCAGTTTAGGCCTCTTTCACACATCCGTTTTTTTGTATCAGGCATGATCCGGCGTGTTGCTAAAAAAACGGATCCAGTACCGGATGCGTTTTTTTTACCATTGACTTTCATTAGCGCTGGATCGCGCCTGATGTCATTGCGTTGTATCCGTTTTTGTCCGGATCCAGCGGAAATGTACATTCCGGCGGCCGGACAAAACGGTGCATGTAACGTTTTTTTTGTTTGCCGGAGCCGCCTGATGTGCCTGAAGCGGCGCATCAGGCGGCCAGAAACAATAGAAGTCAATGGAACCGGATCAGACTTTTGTGCAATCCGTCAAAAGTCTGACCTGGATTCTGGAAACCAAGGTCTACTACTACTACTACTACTACTACATTTTCCAGTGTCTCCGGGCATCCAAAACCCTCTTTTTCTGGGTTCAAAAGTTTAGGTCGGATCCAGCAAAAAAACGGATCCGTTGCATCAGTTTTTTTTTTATTTCAGAGCCGGATCCGTCCCTTCAGGTGTTCGACGGATCATGCCTGACACAAAAAAAATGGATGTGTGAAAGAGGCCTTATATAGGAAGAGATAATGACCAGATCAGAAGCAGGTGAAATGGAGCTGCATTTTTCTGACCAGCATAGAAATGTTTGATAACCTCTTCAGCACCAGAAGAATCTGAATCCATTTAATATGGACACAAATCACACCATCTCTTAAGAAGACCTGCAATTCATTATCCGACTTGACCGTCTAACTCCAGGTCTACCAGGATGTCTTGAGATCCTTGTGACAGTAATAAAACAGTTAAATTAAAAAAAGCACTCAAACAATAAAATAAAAAGTAAAAAATATATAACAATGTATAACTTTTTAAAATAATGTTATGCCCAATTTCATCCAAAAAGCAGAAAAAAATAAAGGGGCAAAGGCCAAACTATAATTACATCGGTATTTTCTTAAAATACAGTACAATTGCTCCATTTGTTGCTTGCACCAGTTTTGATAAATCCCATTATTATTATTATTATTTTTCCCAATCCCATTATGTAAAGGATACGTCACCTGGTATCGGAGTGTAACTGAGAGTGAAAAAAAAAATGCTCTGAAAAAAAAAAGGAAATCTAATTTTACTTTTCCTCCAGGAAACCTAAGAACTAATTTTAATTGAGGACCTTTTTCGTGCCCTTGATTTACCAGCCTGAAGGTGAGACTGCCATGAATGGGGTACAAATGCCGCAATAAGGACAGATTAAGAAAGTGACGTCTGTGTCCTAGTTCATTCCAACACTTCAAAACTGTTTGTGCGCCAGAACCTCGCCGTCTGTATCACTTTCCTTTAGGGGTTTTGAAAGAAAATCAGAATATATGTCACATTAAAGCCCAGAATACCTAGCTCAATGTATTCAGTCGCAGCAGGAAGTCTGGGGATTAATCAGGGTGAGTGCTGTGAATTTTAGAGAAAGCTTCTCCTTTCAGCTTCACAGCGGGTGGTGAGGATATAGCTACAGTACATGAAAGCAGAGGCCTCAGATCTGCCATCATTACTTGCACTGCTGCATTCCTGCAGAGTCAATTGCACTTTACTATTCTCTACCCTCCTCCCTCTTCTTAAACACACATCACCCTTCTTCTCCCCACCAGCCTCATGTTCTGCTTTTTGAGCTCAGAATTTATCACTGTGCCAGTCTGGGGGAATGTTTTGGTTATTGCCAAACCTAAAGTCGAAAAGAAGCACCCTAATTTCTTGCGCACACTACTGATTTTCTCATACGAGTGCTATCTGTGGTTTTCATAAATGTTCAGCGTAAAATATCGGAGGCATGTCCGAATTTAACCCAAGGTTTGGATGGAAATCGGCCATGCAATTCTATGGGTCTGTAAAAAAAATCAGATGTCATACGAGTGCAGTCTGATTTTCACGGACTGTCACAAATGAGGAGGTGGAGAAGCTTTCTTTTATTCTCTCCATGTACGAGAAAAACGGATGACACTCAGACCACACTATGATCAAACTCTGGTCAAAGTCTGATAAGAATAATCAGTTTTTCTCGCTCATGGAAAATACTGATGTGTGAATGAGAAGAAAAAATCGTTACTATCTGTGAGGAACTAAGCCGACCGCCACACGGTAGCCCGGGTATCACAGCTTCTGATCCCACCGCCGCTACCAAATGTGAAGGACGACCCCTGTCCTCCCAAGTCACCAATGGGACGTAACTCCACAGGTACAGCTCTCCGGCGCCCCCTTTGTCTCTCAGGTCAATAAGGGAACTGCACCTAGAGCAAATGGCCGCCGGGGAGGTTGTCCTGTTACCCACTGGGTATTCTAAGATTCGTGATCAGAGTAAAAGCATCAGCCCAAGATTAATTTTATGGTTTAATCGCCTTAAGGGCGCACTAGATAATTACAGAAATATACAGTAAAGCTATACAACGTAATTACAATGGATTTGCAGTCAGAGAAAAAATACAACGATAATGTACAAGGCTTTAAGGTATAAGCTATAGATCAATATTACCGGGTAGTATGGTCATGGGGAGGCGGGAGCTCTGCCATCCCCAGGTAAGTCTTCAGTTGCTGGACAGTCCCCACAGCATGTGCTGCTGCTCCATTTGGCAAGGCAAATCAAATCTGTGTCTTGTGCTTCTTGTTGCTGTGAGAAAATGGAATGCCACCTGCCTGTTCATGGTTACAGTTCTTAAAACTGCTAGGTCCTTCCCCTTTGCTTTGAAGCACGCATATTAACTGGCCTGCAATTCATATGGAGCAGGAAACACTGGCCTGAGTCCGAGCCATTCAACATACCAATGACCATCCCATTCAGACACTGGCCTAAACCAATTAGCATGTTAAAGCCCTATTGATTCATAGTGGACATCAAAACTGGTCGTACTGAATATGCTAATAGGCCCTATGTAGTTAGCAGTTTGTGGCTCTGTGAACCGACAAAATGGAGGCTGGTATAGGCCCTATACAAAATGGCGACATCCCTTTCCTTACACCTCCCTGCTTTTGAGGGCGCTAGGGGGTATCACATTCCTGTGTTCCCCCGTGCACCCTACCGCACCCTCTCCTTGGCTAGGGTGACAGATCCAGAAGGATTTCTGCCTCTCCTTCCTCTGGAAGGTTGCACACTGGGTGAGCATAAGCCTCCCGCTCATGATGGGCCTTCATCATGTTCACATGGAAGGCCTTCCTCCTTCCACGGGTGTGGTCCAGGGTGACCAGGTAGGTGACGGCGTTGAGCTGCTCGTGCACGAGGTATGGACCCTCCCAGGCCGCCTGAAGCTTGTTTTGTGGTACGGGGACCAGTACCCACACCTTTTGACCCACCTGGTAGGTCCGCTCACAAGCATTCTGGTCGTACCATCGCTTCTGGTCAGCCTGAGCTTGGGCCATATTATCATGCACCAGCCGCGTCAAGGCCTTCATTCGGTCCCGGAAGCGCACGACATACTCAATGACCGACACTCCAGGGGTGGCTAAATCCCCTTCCCATGCTTCCTTCACCAGAGCAAGGGGCCCCAGTACACGTCGCCCGTACAGAAGCTCAAAGGGGGAGAACCCCGTTGAGGCCTGTGGGACCTCCCGGTAGGCAAACAGCAGGTGTGGGAGATACCGCTCCCAGTCTCTCCCGTGGGAGTCGACCAACATCTTCAGCATCTGCTTTAAGGTGCCATTGAACCGCTCACAAAAGCCATTGGTCTGTGGGTGATACGGGCTGGCCACCAGATGTTGCACCTGTACCTGCTTACAGAGAGACTCCATCAGCTGCGACGTGAACTGGGTCCCTCGGTCGGTGAGCATTTCCTTGGGAAACCCCACTCTGGAGAAAATCTCCAGTAAGGCAGTGGCCACTTTGTCGGCCCGAATGGACGACAAAGCTACCGCCTCCGGGTACCGGGTGGCATAGTCCACTACCGTTAGTATGAAGCATTTCCCGGAGCGGCTGGGAGTGGACAGAGGTCCAATGAGATCCACAGCCACCCTCGAGAAAGGCTCTTCGATGATGGGCAGAGTTACCAGTGGGGCTTTGGGGCGCGGCTCCGCCTTCCCCACCCTCTGACAGGTGTCACACGAACGGCAGTAGGCTATCACCTCGGTCCTCATTCCAGGCCAGTAGAAATGCTGATGT
>JARQOD010000009.1:77141705-77278340 GCA_033576555.1 Oophaga sylvatica
GGGAGGGGAAGAGAGCCAAAAATCGGCAACATCAAAAGCTCATCGAGGGAACGTAATCTAACAGCAGCGAGCATTAATAGCTCCAATCAGAACTGTTTAACCATTTATACACCAATGTCTCCGGCAGTGACATTAAAGGGATGTGATCCAGCCCAGATGTCCGTTATAGAGCCCATTGCCTTCCACTCCCAAAACAATTATGAGGTGCAAACAAGCTGTGATGAATGCCAGGGACCTGCTTAAAACCCTCATCACCACCAGCTTGGTATCATTCTGACTATATAATGTTTGTATGTTCTCCCCGTGTTAGAGTGGGTTTCCTCCAGGTTCTCTGGTTTCCTCCCACACTCCAAAGATATACTGATATTAAATTTAAAATTTAAAATTGTGAGCCCCAATGGGGTCAGTGATGATAACGGATATAAAGCGCTGCGGAATAAGATAGCGCTATATAAGCAATGCATAATAAATAAAATATATTTATACAAAAAGTGTTCAAACTAACACAAATCAAGTCGACTAAAGGTACTAAAAACTGAAGGGAAAAAAGTAGTTTAACAAAAAAGTCTAATTGGAAAAAAAAAAGAAAAAAGAAAAAATTGAGCATCGCCAAATCCGTACATGTCTGATGTATCAGAATCTAAAATTAATTGACCCATAAGGTAAACAAAAGCAAAACGATGGAAACCTCAGATTTGCCATTTTTTAGTTGCCGCTCTTCCCCACAAAAAAAACATCTTACGCACCCAAACAAAATATATAATTTCGCAATAAAGCAAAACGACATTTCATGCAGCTCGATGGATGGAAAAATAAAAAAGTTACAGGCGAGAGAAAAAGAAATAGACAAACCGCTTTTTTTTTGTTTCACGTTTTTCAGAAAAATTTTTCAACACTGAAAAAAAAAAAAAGTAAAATCCCTGGATCACCATAATCATCCTGACATGGAGACTCGTATCAGCAAATTATTTCAGTAGCACAATGAATCCCGTAAATACAAAACCCAAAAATGACAACGATGGAATTGCATTTTTTCACCATTTCACCGCACTTGCTTTTTTTGATTTTTAGAACATTATTGGTGCATTTAAAAATTACAACTCGCCCAGCAAAAAAAAAAGCAAGACCCCCCTATGGCGATGTGAATGGGAAAATAAAAAAGTTTTGGCTCTTGGAATAAGGGAGTAAAAAAAAAAATAAAGTGCAAAAATTAATATTGGCCGGGACAGGGCTGAGGGGAAGCCTGAAATAATAAATCTATCTGAATATTATAATTGAAATTATTCAAAAAGTTTTGTTTTTTTTTTCTTTGCCAAAAAAATCCACAAACAATATTCCACAGAAATAAATGCACAAAATAAAGAAATTAAAAAGTTTCAGAAGTTGATTGTTGTGATTGACAGGAGGTGTTATGGAGGGACCTGCGAGGTCTCACCTGTGACTGCATCTGGCACTGTTCCTGGTGTTGGCCTCATATACATGCCTGTGGATGGGCAGGATACCCCCTGGTATTACAGGAAGGACTGTGCCGCCCTCCTGTGCCCTGCTGCAGCCTGGGTACTGAGCTGGGGGCATTGTGAGCTGCAGAGGCCAGATTTGCACCGTCCCCGCACATGTGGCCACAACCTACGGAAGCCCAGTGCTGCCATGGACAAAGTAACTGTCACCGGCTGCTGAACTGTGCAAAGTCTGAAGGGCAAACACCCAGCGCTCAGCTCACACACGCACATTCGGCGCCGGCTGCACTTTCACGCTGGCAGATTCGACACCATACAACTTGTTGTAGTTCTCGTTATCATCTGCGCTGAGCAAACTGAGAAACTTCAGCGGGAAAGTGATACGCTCGTTCTCAGCAACCAATCGGTTCAAACGTTACATTTTTCTAAGGCTGGTTGGAAAATGAAAGCAGTGTCCCGATTGGTTGCCATGGGCAACTGCTGAAATTGTACAATGGCCCATAGCAACCACTATGGCGGCTTTCCTGAAAAGCTGTCACGCTGCCCAAATTGCATTACAGTGTGCACAACTCCAGTTCACCATGTATTTTTTGACACACAATAAATGGAAAGTCGCACACATTTTTTGCTAACAAGTGTCAATGACTCTCTGTGTCATAATTTTAGTATGCAAAAAAAAATAATATGAATTCTTTTTATTATAGATCTCGGGGGAGAGCGGGGGCTTTCAGGCAGATTCACTCCAGGTTCAATTCGCTTGGAATAAACGGAAAATAATAAACGGGCCGGGAAGGGGTTAAAAAATAATAAAAAGTTATACACATCCATCTTAGAGTCAACCCTCACCTGTTGCGCCGGCGCGGCACCCACCCGAGTTTCCTGCTCTACGCACCAGTCTTCAGTGCTGAGCCGGTCTCACGGTCACGTCAATCGCGTGCCGACCCCCTCCCCAAGGTCATTTTGGGCACCATGCGCAATATTGGCAACTTTTGTGAGAAATTTCCAATTAATTCAGTTTGTTAATTGTTTATTTACACATCTCTACTATTATAAAAAATATATATAACTCAGTTGGCAGAATTAAAAATAAGGAGGTTTTAGGCCATGTGCACACGGTGAGTATTTTGTGAGTTTTTTTACATCAGTATTGTAAGCCAAAATCAGGAGTGAGTGATAAATGCAGAAGCGGTGACGAGTTTCAATTATACTTTCCCTCTGAATGTTCCACTCCTGGTTTTGGCTTACAAATACTGATGTAAAATACTGACCAAATACTGACCGTGTGTATGGTACGTACACCTCCAATTCCAACCCACTGGCAAAGTACAGGAAGGGAGACATGCTTCACTGAGGCCATTAGCTTCAGTGATTTGAAACCTGGAAGTTTGCTCCAGCACACTAAGTACTGAGAGGGGTTAATAGGCCATTTTAAGGGCTAGGCTTTTAAGTGAACAGCTGAAGAGCTGTGGAGGCTGTTCACCATATCTCCTCCCCAGGGTGGGGTTTAGAAGGTAAATAGTCAGTCTGGGTGTATTGCGGTGATAAACCCTCTGGCTCCCAAATGTTCGATCTGCTGCATCTGGTACAGTGGTTGTTGCAGCCGGAGTCCTCCACTCCAGCCGGTAGTGCGGGTTGTAATGGACAGATTTATCCACTCCATTTCCTAGTACCCTCGATATGCGGACGACCAGGTTGGTTTAGTGGAAAGGTACCAGATGGTCGAGAGGACCCTAAGGAAGCCAGGTGGTATTACATCCCTATACTGGGGTATCCGGAGGGATCCCGAATCCCAAAGAGGGGTAGTAAAGCCCCACTTGGGGAAGAAAGGTCCAAAGGGGTCGCTGAAGGGTTGCCAAAGGCCGCTGGTAAAGACTTGCTCTGCTGGAGATTTCATGGTCCTGGGCATACAGCAGCCGTTGTCCTATGTGCTATGAACAGATGGACTGCAGCTTAGGGAGACGCTGTTCATACTTTGCCTACCCTGCCTGCAGTGTGGACTATCAGCCCAGTGAGGGGCCGCATGCATGTCCCATAACAATACATGGGGTACTGGTGTCGAGATTCTTGGACTGGGGAAGTTTAGTGGCCCTGGTAACGCTCCCCCACCAGTTGATCCCTGGAAAACACGTGAGCATCCACTATATCCACGGGGACGCCAAGGACTACTCAGTTGCCAGAGTGACTATAAAAACAAACTGTGGGGCTGAGACCCATGAGATCGGAATGGTTAAGGACCTGCTACACCCGGTGATAATAGGGCGGGACTTTAGCTTGTTTTAGGACGTATGGCGGAAGACGGGGGTACCAAGTGACCCAGACGGGAGCCAGATCAACCATGATGAATCCCCATCGCAGTCGGAAGCTGATCAGTTCCCCCTGTGTGTCACTGCCGGTGACGAGGACGAGACGGTGACCAATGAGGAAGAGATTGCGGAGTTGGGAGTTGCGGGGGGGAATTTTGGGACTGCTCAAATGCAGAATCTTACTTTAAAAGGTGCATTTGATAATGTGACTGTGATAAATGGGTAGCTCAAGAGCCAAGGGCAGACACCAGGTTTCCTTATTTGGCTTTAAATGAGGAGCTGCTATATCGGGTCATTAAGCTGAGAGGGGAAATGATAGAGCAGTTGTTGGTATCGGGTTCCTATAAGCATAGGGTACTAGACCTCACCCATTCTCATGTCTTGGGTGGGCATCTGGGAGTACACAAAACTCAAGAACGGGTCCTTCAGAAGTTCTACTGGCCTGGATGTCACCGAGACATTGTTAATTTCTGCCTGTCCTGCCCTACCTGTCAGCTAATTGCTCCAGTATCCCACTTCCGTAGTCCCCTATTGCCGCTGCCCATTATAGAGGTCCCTAGTTAAGTCCGCCAAAGGGCACCAGTACATCTTTGTGGTGAATGACTATGCAACACATTACATGGAGGCAGTACCACTGGGAAACTCCTCCACCAGAAGTATAGCCAGAGAGCTAGTCCATATTTTCTCCCGGACAGGCTTGCCAAAGGAGATCCTGACAGACCAAGGAACTCCTTTTATGTCCAAAGTGATGAAGGAGTAGTGTAAGACTCTCCAAATTACACAACTCAGTACATTAATGTACCATCCGCAGACGGACGGCCTGGTGGAGAGAGTCAACAAAACCCTAAAGTCCATGCTTAAGAGGGTCGTGGAGAAGGATGGCCGAGACTGGGATTGCCTACTCTCATACCTGAAATTCTATATTAGGGAAGCTCCACAGGCCTCTACAGGGTTCTCACTGTTCGAGCTGGTGTAAGGAAAGCACCCTCAGGGACTTCTGGATATTATGAAAGAGACCTGGGAAGCAAAGGTTACACTCCACCGGAGGATCATTGATCTTGTGGCCCAAATGCAGACTAGGATCACGAATGTGATGCCAATTGTGGGGGAGAGCCTCCTTCAAATACAAGAGGCCCAGGCAAGGGTGTACAATCGATTACAATCCGCACGGTGGAAAGTAAATTTCTGGCCAAGTGGCAAGGGCCATGCAAGGTGGTCAAAAAGCTGAGTATCGTCAACTACAATGTGTAGCAGCCAGGGAGAAGAAAGCCGTACCAAACCGTGGCGAGACAGGGTCGAGGATGTCACGGTGGTAGAGACACTGTCACTAGTCCAGAAGCAACAGTGCCAAGAACTGTTTCAGTGGAACCAGGACCTGTTTTCAGAGTTGCCAGGATGTACGCGGTTGTGGAGCATGAAATCCTGACGGAAAACCCATGTGTGGGTGAACCAAAGTCGTATAGGATTCCCGAAGCTCACCATGAGGTGATCTTGAAGGAGGTGAGGAGAAGGTTGAGCCTGGGCGTCATTGTTGAGGAGTCAAAGAAGGGGCTGATTCAGCCCCATTGTCCTTGTGCCGAAGCCAAATGGAGAGTGGCGTAACTGTAACGACTGCAGAAAATTGAATGAGGTGTCTAAATTCAACGCATACCTGATGCCCCGGGTGAATGAACTCATTGAGATGCTGGGGTCAGCCAGATACATCACTACCCTGGAACTAATGAAAGGGTACTGGCAAATTCTCCTGTCCCAAAGTGCCAAGGAGAAGATGGTCTTCTCAACACCTGATAGTTGCTTCCAGTATACCAGGATGCCGTTCAGGCATCAAGGCGTCCCAGCTACCTTCCAGAGGGCCATGGACCGGATCCTAGCTCCTCACAAAAAGTATGCTGCAACTTACCTGGATGACATTGTGATTTTCAGCCCAAATTGAGGAAGTCACCTGCAGAAGGTCCAGGAATAAAGTAAATGGGAATAGGGTCCAGGAGAAAAACACACACGTACTACATCAAACCACAGAACACTTCTTCAACAACTCTACTTTAACCACATAGCTTTAGCACACAGCACAGGAAGACAAATCTTTCACCAGCAGGGACGAGAAGGTCTGACCAGTTTAGGCCTCTTTCACACATCCGTTTTTTTGTATCAGGCATGATCCGGCGTGTTGCTAAAAAAAACGGATCCAGTACCGGATGCGTTTTTTTACCATTGACTTTCATTAGCGCTGGATCGCGCCTGATGTCATTGCGTTGTATCCGTTTTTGTCCGGATCCAGCGGAAATGTACATTCCGGCGGCCGGACAAAACGGTGCATGTAACGTTTTTTTTGTTTGCCGGAGCCGCCTGATGTGCCTGAAGCGGCGCATCAGGCGGCCAGAAACAATAGAAGTCAATGGAACCGGATCAGACTTTTGTGCAATCCGTCAAAAGTCTGACCTGGATTCTGGAAACCAAGGTCTACTACTACTACTACTACTACTACATTTTCCAGTGTCTCCGGGCATCCAAAACCCTCTTTTTCTGGGTTCAAAAGTTTAGGTCGGATCCAGCAAAAAAACGGATCCGTTGCATCAGTTTTTTTTTTATTTCAGAGCCGGATCCGTCCCTTCAGGTGTTCGACGGATCATGCCTGACACAAAAAAAATGGATGTGTGAAAGAGGCCTTATATAGGAAGAGATAATGACCAGATCAGAAGCAGGTGAAATGGAGCTGCATTTTTCTGACCAGCATAGAAATGTTTGATAACCTCTTCAGCACCAGAAGAATCTGAATCCATTTAATATGGACACAAATCACACCATCTCTTAAGAAGACCTGCAATTCATTATTCGACTTGACCGTCTAACTCCAGGTCTACCAGGATGTCTTGAGATCCTTGTGACAGTAATAAAACAGTTAAATTAAAAAAAGCACTCAAACAATAAAATAAAAAGTAAAAAATATATAACAATGTATAACTTTTTAAAATAATGTTATGCCCAATTTCATCCAAAAAGCAGAAAAAAATAAAGGGGCAAAGGCCAAACTATAATTACATCGGTATTTTCTTAAAATACAGTACAATTGCTCCATTTGTTGCTTGCACCAGTTTTGATAAATCCCATTATTATTATTATTATTTTTCCCAATCCCATTATGTAAAGGATACGTCACCTGGTATCGGAGTGTAACTGAGAGTGAAAAAAAAAATGCTCTGAAAAAAAAAAGGAAATCTAATTTTACTTTTCCTCCAGGAAACCTAAGAACTAATTTTAATTGAGGACCTTTTTCGTGCCCTTGATTTACCAGCCTGAAGGTGAGACTGCCATGAATGGGGTACAAATGCCGCAATAAGGACAGATTAAGAAAGTGACGTCTGTGTCCTAGTTCATTCCAACACTTCAAAACTGTTTGTGCGCCAGAACCTCGCCGTCTGTATCACTTTCCTTTAGGGGTTTTGAAAGAAAATCAGAATATATGTCACATTAAAGCCCAGAATACCTAGCTCAATGTATTCAGTCGCAGCAGGAAGTCTGGGGATTAATCAGGGTGAGTGCTGTGAATTTTAGAGAAAGCTTCTCCTTTCAGCTTCACAGCGGGTGGTGAGGATATAGCTACAGTACATGAAAGCAGAGGCCTCAGATCTGCCATCATTACTTGCACTGCTGCATTCCTGCAGAGTCAATTGCACTTTACTATTCTCTACCCTCCTCCCTCTTCTTAAACACACATCACCCTTCTTCTCCCCACCAGCCTCATGTTCTGCTTTTTGAGCTCAGAATTTATCACTGTGCCAGTCTGGGGAATGTTTTGGTTATTGCCAAACCTAAAGTCGAAAAGAAGCACCCTAATTTCTTGCGCACACTACTGATTTTCTCATACGAGTCCTATCTGTGGTTTTCATAAATGTTCAGCGTAAAATATCGGAGGCATGTCCGAATTTAACCCAAGGTTTGGATGGAAATCGGCCATGCAATTCTATGGGTCTGTAAAAAAAATCAGATGTCATACGAGTGCAGTCTGATTTTCACGGACTGTCACAAATGAGGAGGTGGAGAAGCTTTCTTTTATTCTCTCCATGTACGAGAAAAACGGATGACACTCAGACCACACTATGATCAAACTCTGGTCAAAGTCTGATAAGAATAATCAGTTTTTCTCGCTCATGGAAAATACTGATGTGTGAATGAGAAGAAAAAATCGTTACTATCTGTGAGGAACTAAGCCGACCGCCACACGGTAGCCCGGGTATCACAGCTTCTGATCCCACCGCCGCTACCAAATGTGAAGGACGACCCCTGTCCTCCCAAGTCACCAATGGGACGTAACTCCACAGGTACAGCTCTCCGGCGCCCCCTTTGTCTCTCAGGTCAATAAGGGAACTGCACCTAGAGCAAATGGCCGCCGGGGAGGTTGTCCTGTTACCCACTGGGTATTCTAAGATTCGTGATCAGAGTAAAAGCATCAGCCCAAGATTAATTTTATGGTTTAATCGCCTTAAGGGCGCACTAGATAATTACAGAAATATACAGTAAAGCTATACAACGTAATTACAATGGATTTGCAGTCAGAGAAAAAATACAACGATAATGTACAAGGCTTTAAGGTATAAGCTATAGATCAATATTACCGGGTAGTATGGTCATGGGGAGGCGGGAGCTCTGCCATCCCCAGGTAAGTCTTAAGTTGCTGGACAGTCCCCACAGCATGTGCTGCTGCTCCATTTGGCAAGGCAAATCAAATCTGTGTCTTGTGCTTCTTGTTGCTGTGAGAAAATGGAATGCCACCTGCCTGTTCATGGTTACAGTTCTTAAAACTGCTAGGTCCTTCCCCTTTGCTTTGAAGCACGCATATTAACTGGCCTGCAATTCATATGGAGCAGGAAACACTGGCCTGAGTCTGAGCCATTCAACATACCAATGACCATCCCATTCAGACACTGGCCTAAACCAATTAGCATGTTAAAGCCCTATTGATTCATAGTGGACATCAAAACTGGTCGTACTGAATATGCTAATAGGCCCTATGTAGTTAGCAGTTTGTGGCTCTGTGAACCGACAAAATAGAGGCTGGTATAGGCCCTATACAAAATGGCGACATCCCTTTCCTTACACCTCCCTGCTTTTGAGGGCGCTAGGGGGTATCACATTCCTGTGTTCCCCCGTGCACCCTACCGCACCCTCTCCTTGGCTAGGGTGACAGATCCAGAAGGATTTCTGCCTCTCCTTCCTCTGGAAGGTTGCACACTGGGTGAGCATAAGCCTCCCGCTCATGATGGGCCTTCATCATGTTCACATGGAAGGCCTTCCTCCTTCCACGGGCGTGGTCCAGGGTGACCAGGTAGGTGACGGCGTTGAGCTGCTCGTGCACGAGGTATGGACCCTCCCAGGCCGCCTGAAGCTTGTTTTGTGGTACGGGGACCAGTACCCACACCTTTTGACCCACCTGGTAGGTCCGCTCACAAGCATTCTGGTCGTACCATCGCTTCTGGTCAGCCTGAGCTTGGGCCATATTATCATGCACCAGCCGCGTCAAGGCCATCATTCGGTCCCGGAAGCGCACGACATACTCAATGACCGACACTCCAGGGGTGGCTAAATCCCCTTCCCATGCTTCCTTCACCAGAGCAAGGGGCCCCAGTACACGTCGCCCGTACAGAAGCTCAAAGGGGGAGAACCCCGTTGAGGCCTGTGGGACCTCCCGGTAGGCAAACAGCAGGTGTGGGAGATACCGCTCCCAGTCTCTCCCGTGGGAGTCGACCAACATCTTCAGCATCTGCTTTAAGGTGCCATTGAACCGCTCACACAAGCCATTGGTCTGTGGGTGATACGGGCTGGCCACCAGATGTTGCACCTGTACCTGCTTACAGAGAGACTCCATCAGCTGCGACGTGAACTGGGTCCCTCGGTCGGTGAGCATTTCCTTGGGAAACCCCACTCTGGAGAAAATCTCCAGTAAGGCAGTGGCCACTTTGTCGGCCCGAATGGACGACAAAGCTACCGCCTCCGGGTACCGGGTGGCATAGTCCACTACCGTTAGTATGAAGCATTTCCCGGAGCGGCTGGGAGTGGACAGAGGTCCAATGAGATCCACAGCCACCCTCGAGAAAGGCTCTTCGATGATGGGCAGAGTTACCAGTGGGGCTTTGGGGCGCGGCTCCGCCTTCCCCACCCTCTGACAGGTGTCACACGAACGGCAGTAGGCTATCACCTCGTCCTCATTCCAGGCCAGTAGAAATGCTGAGCTAGCCTGGCCCTGGTTTTAGTGATCCCTAGGTGTCCGGCCATTGGAATCTCGTGTGCGATCCGCAACAATTCCGCCCTGAACGGATGGGGTACCACTAACTGTCGGTCCCTGGCCACGCCTCCGGTGAACCCTGCTGGACCATTACCCGGTACAGCCGTCCCTGGTCCCAGACCACTCGCTCGCGGTCGGACTCCAGGGGAGGCTGAGCCGCCTGTTCCTTGAGAGTCTTCAGGCTAGGGTCAGCTTCCAACACTGCCTGAAATCCCTGACTTGATGTGGCAAGAATCGATGAAACTGCCATGTCCTCTGTCAGTTCCCCGGGATCTGTCTCCTGGCTACTGTCTGACTCGGCAGCCACTTGGTCGGAGAGGGTGAAACTGTCGGACCTCCGCGAGGCTCCTTAGGCTTCAGCGCTCCCACTCCTGGTAACAGCGGCCACGACCGCTGAGACCACGGGTAGCGCCTGCTTTCCCTCGTCCCCTGACCAAGTCGCCGGGTCAGGCAGACTTCCCTGACTTCCTGACATCCCGGATGTGGGGAACTCCTGCCCTGGGGTATTACCTGGTGGCTCCTCTCCCGGGACGCCCCCTCCCCCCATGGCCTGTTCCTCTTCCTGCAGGGGCCCTAGACTCAGCAGGCTGGGTTCACTTAGGGGCCCTACACTGCCCATAGCAGCCCCTCCCCCCACCTCTGAGCTCTCCCGTGCAGCCTCCTCACCTGTCCTCACTGTGAGCCCTGTGTGTGTAGTGTCAGTGCATGGCTTACCATCAGGTTTCACTCCCTCCTCCACTGTTGGAGGCACATTCAATACATTAACAATAGCATTCACAGTAGAGTCATGACATTCTTGGGGAGCCGAACTTGGGGTTCAGTGGCCACATACTGGGACACTAGCTGCCCCAAATCGGTCCCAAGCAACACATTTGCAGGAATATTTGGCGTTACTCCCACCTCCCGCATCCCCCTCCCGGCGCCCCAGTCTAAATACACCTTGGCAACGGGCAGCGCCGGTTCAACGCCTCCAATTCCGGAGACGGAAAGGGTTTTCCCAGGTACCAAGTCTTGAGGGACACCACCTCAGGGCGTACCAGGGTTCGTTCAGCGCCTGTGTCCCGCAGTCCCATGACCGCTGAGCGGCCGATGGTGACGGGTTGGTAATTGTCTAGGGACCTCCCATCACCCCCTCCCACACACAAAACAGTGGTCGGTTTCTGGGACAGGGATGGGGCCTTCTGGCGCTGGGGACACGCAGCCTTAAAGTGTCCTGGCTGATTGCAATTATGACAATGTCTGGGTTCTGTTCCTGGCCTGGAGAGGGCAGCCGGGGGGTACACCCTTGCACTCTGGGGGCTGGATATGGGGCTGGGGCAGGATTGGGCTTACCCCCTCTCCAGGTGCTGCTGGCAGGCTTCTTTGGCTCCGGCGCCCTGTTGTTGGCATACTCGTCTGCCAGGGCGGCTGTAGCAGAAGCCCCCTTTGGTTTCCGGTCACGGAGGAACTGCTGGAGGTCCTCTGGGCAGTTCCACAAGAATTGCTCCACGACAAACAGTTCCTGGACCTCCTGGCGGGTAGCGAGCTCTAGACCCGAGGTCCAGTGCTCCGCAGCTCTCAGCAGGGCCCGCATGTGGTCGGTCCAGGTGTCCTTTGAGCCCCGCTGCAGGCTCCTGAACTTCCTGCGGTACGACTCCGGGGTGAGGTTGTAGTGCTGGATCAGGGCCCGCTTGATGCTGTTGTAGTCCTGCTCCTCCCCGGCAGGTAAGTCCCCCAAAACTTCCAGGGACTTACCCCTCAAACAGGGGGTCAGGTACCTTGCCCACTGATCCAGGGCCAGATGATGTTGGAGGCAGGTCCTCTCAAAAGCCAGCACAAAGGAATCCAGGTCTCCATCCTTTTCAAGCAAGGGAAAGTCCTCCGCCCGGACCTTGGAAGCCCTTGTCTCCGGTGGGCCTGGTGCGTCCAGCGGGGGCCCGTGCTGAGCCATCTCCAGTCGGTGCCGGCGCTCCGCAGCTTCACGGCGTTCTGTATGCTCACGCTCCGCTGCTCTCTCTGCCGCTGCTTGCTCCCGCTCTGCTGCTTTCTCTGCGGCTGCTTGCTCCCGCTCCGCAGCTTCACGGCGTTCTGTATGCTCACGCTCTGCTGCTGCTTGCTCACGCTCTGCTGCTTTCTCTGCCGCCACCAGGAGTCTGTCATAGGCGGCGTCATTACCAGCCTCGAGCTGTGCCATAGCCGCTTGGAAGAGGGCCTCCGATCTGTACACACTGGGACGGGCAGGGGTGGACAGTCCACTGCGGGACTGAGCACGGGGATCTGGCTCCTTGGGGAGCCCTGGCTGAGCTCCCCCTCATCGGTGTCAAACTCCTCATAGACCATAGCATTGGCCTCCCCCTTTGCCCTACTCCTGGTGCCTTCCGCCATTTTGGGAACCTTTGGTTACTGACACAGCTGCAACCCTGACCTTGCACACAACTTATTATATTTACACTCTGACCGTCTAGTGCTGGGCTAACCTTAAGACCCCAGCAGTGAAAGTACCGCTGGTAGTCTCTAGTGTCTGTCTCCCACGCACACTATTACTCTGATCCCACCGCTGCTACCAATTTGTGAGGAACTAAGCCGACCGCCACACGGTAGCCCGGTGTCACAGCTTCTGATCCCACCGCCGCTACCAAATGTGAAGGACGACCCCTGTCCTCCCAAGTCACCAATGGGACGTAACTCCACAGGTACAGCTCTCCGGCGCCCCCTTTGTCTCTCAGGTCAATAAGGGAACTGCACCTAGAGCAAATGGCCGCCGGGGAGGTTGTCCTGTTACCCACTGGGTATTCTAAGATTCGTGATCAGAGTAAAAGCATCAGCCCAAGATTAATTTTATGGTTTAATCGCCTTAAGGGCGCACTAGATAATTACAGAAATATACAGTAAAGCTATACAACGTAATTACAATGGATTTGCAGTCAGAGAAAAAATACAACGATAATGTACAAGGCTTAAAGTTATAAGCTATAGATCAATATTACCGGGTAGTATGGTCATGGGAGGGCGGGAGCTCTGCCATCCCCAGGTAAGTCTTCAGTTGCTGGACAGTCCCCACAGCATGTGCTGCTGCTCCATTTGGCAAGGCAAATCAAATCTGTGTCTTGTGCTTCTTGTTGCTGTGAGAAAATGGAATGCCACCTGCCTGTTCATGGTTACAGTTATTAAAACTGCTAGGTCCTTCCCCTTTGCTTTGAAGCACGCATATTAACTGGCCTGCAATTCATATGGAGCAGGAAACACTGGCCTGAGTCCGAGCCATTCAACATACCAATGACCATCCCATTCAGACACTGGCCTAAACCAATTAGCATGTTAAAGCCCTATTGATTCATAGTGGACATCAAAACTGGTCGTAATGAATATGCTAATAGGCCCCATGTAGTTAGCAGTTTGTGGCTCTGTGAACCGACAAAATGGAGGCTGGTATAGGCCCTATACAAAATGGCGACGTCCCTTTCCTTACACTATCCATTTGTACAATTTCTTCAGAGGTGGCTTTAGTTTGAGCCCTTTTAGGCGTTTTTCCTAGGGACAACCTTTAGGGACATTTCTTAGTACCCAGCTACGAGCATCAGAGAAAACATTATACACTCCACAACATTGAAGTTGTAACATCAAAAAGGAAACATTTTGGTAATTGTGGAACTGGCGTTTCCCACGTGGTCTCCAGTCCAATCTCCGGCTATCGTTGTGTCCAAGACGAAAGCAGGATTCATTGCTGAATAAACCAGACCTCCATTCTAGCCTCTATTTGGAGACCACTTAGACAACTCCATGAAGTTATGACCATTTCTCCGAACTGTCCCTTGAGCTGTTTTGCAACACAACAACTCCAGGCCGCATGTTGCTGGAGCTACTGCGTGGCCTAAACGTGCTTACAGCGTCTCTAGACTCGTCTCCCATTGAGCACATCTCTGAAGTGACTGGTTGGTGATTACACAGGAGCTGCCAGAAGCGGATCTTGATGATTTGCTCAAATGCATTTAGAGGCAGAACCTTCCTCAGATGACCATTAATAACCTCACTTATTGCAGCTGAGGCTGGAAGCGCCGGGATTTCTGCACGTGGTGGTCATTTTTGGTGCTGAATAAGTCTAAGGGTATGTTTCCACGGTCAGTAAGCGCTGCAGATTGGAAGCTGCGTACAGCTGCAGCGTCCAATCAGCAGTGGCCAGATGTTACAGCATAGTGGATGGGATTTCTTGAAATACCATGCCCACTATGCATGCACGGCCGCCTCCGGCTTCCCTGCGTATACGCACATGCGGCGCGTCTTTCTAGACCGCAGCATGTCATTTATCTTGCGGACATGCTCCATCTCCGCAAGATAAATATCACAATCCAATGTATAGGATGCTGTGATTCCGCATGGTTCAATGAATGACTGCGCGTACAAAAGCCGGCAGCGCTTTGAACGGATCGGGCATGTGCTGCGTCCAAAGCGCTACCATTACGGACCATGGAAACCTACCCTTAATGTTTTGAACATTTTTGTTTTCAATTTTTATTCATTTGCCGATCAGTAACATGTCTCCGGCTTGTGATTTCCATTATTCTACATCTTTTCCTTCTTGGAGTTGAAAATCAATGTTGAGGAGCGAATAATATTAACTGTTAATCACCAAATGACCGTAGACATCTATATGCAAATTGCCTCTTCAAACAAAGAGGACTTGTACTCTATAGCGCCACCTATTGGAAGTAGCGATCCTACAAGTCACAATCAACCCTTTAACGAGTCTTGTAATATGACTTAGGATAAAAGCCAAATCAGAATCTCCATTTGCAGACACGGTGTTTCGGACTGTTGGTCCTCGTCAGTGCAAAGTAGGAGAGATCTGATTTGGCTAGATGAGAGGCTCTGGACTGGGGTCTGGGGGGTAAGAGTTATCAACAGAAAACCTGCTTAGACCACCATGGACTATTGATCTCAATGTTAACCTCTTAATCCCCACCACCAGCGGCTGCATGTATAAATTCTTGACCCTGAAGGATCTAAAGTATTAGAAAAGAAAAGGAAAAAAGAGTGGCCGGAGGAAGGCGCTGTTCCAATCCGATACATGTTGTCCTGTTAGTATAACTCATAATCACACTATGGCCGGGGTCACACGTGCGAGTGTAATGCGAGAAACTCGCACGAGTCTCTCGCATTAATACCCGGCACTCGGACCGGAGCGTGCGGTCCCGAGTGCCGGCGGCAGTGCCAGGTATTGAGATTCGCGCAAGTTTCTTGCATCACACTCGCAAGTGTGACCCCGGCCTATCACACTAGATCACCATGGCTAATTAATATCAGCAAGAAACTTTTCCACATACTAGACCACCAGGGATACTATGCATTAACAGGCAAGCCACTCCAAACCCTCAGAGATTTACATTTTAACCCATGACCACCCCAGTCCACCATGCATAATTAATATCAATCTTAACTTCATCTCCCAAGATTTCCAGTGATAATAAGTATTAACTGCTAAACTACTCTAGACCTCCAGGGATTCAGATTTTAACCAATAATCAACCTAGATCACTATGGATAATTTGAATAATTAGTATCAATGTTAACTTTCTGAACAGTCTAGCCCCCAGGGATTTAGAGTTTAATCCATAATTACTCCAAACCACCTCGGCTAATAGATATCAATATTAACGTCTTCATCGCCCAAGACCACCAGGGATACTATGTATTAACCTGTAAGCCAATCTAGTTCCCTATGGATTTACAGTGAAACCCACAATCACTCTAGACCATAAGAGCTAATCGATATAATTTGTAACATCTTCATCACACAAGACCACCAGGGCTACTAAGTATTACGTGCTAAGCTACTCTAGACTTCCAAGGATTTAGAATCTAACCCATAGCCACCAAACCACCATTGAGCGTCACCCACGTTCACCGGGAGTACTAAATATTCACTCTAAGTCACTCTAGATTCCCTGGGAAATTTCAAGAATTCTAACATTAACCCCTAAATCATCTAAAAAAAATATGTAATGTGCTACATATGTGTAGAAAGCTGTCAAGCGGGCGGTCACCAATGCACTTAGGCCTGTCTGTATCTAGGAGGCATTTGGGGAAAGCTCCATGCACTTCTATGGGAATTATGTTAAGACTTTGAACAACTCATGGGTTGAGTAGCAATGCTTGAAATTGATGCTGTGAGATTTACCAACTTTCATGTGAATGGAATTTTCTAAACTTATTCTCTTGCTTTTTTTTCCTACTATGAACTTGGGCTTAGAAATCAGGAGCATGTTACCTTAAATGACCGCTCCAGGACACGAGAAGCCATAACAGCCGAGGAAGAGCGAAAACCGTGTGCCAGACAGCGGAACTTTACATCACATCAATGAGGGCGGACGGCATCCTGCCAGATGCAACTAAGCCCTTATAAAACCTTCCAGGATTGATTGCACATTTAATGATGAACACAAGGTCGCCGCCGCCGCAGACTTCACTTCTGACTATGACACCAACTCACCATGGTTTTACCAATGAGGTTTTAGAAGAAGAAGAGAAAACCTGTTGGCGACTCGCTGGGGCTGAGCGTCAAGCCTCACAGGTTTTGTTAATAAATTGTGCATGGTCCTCAGCCGCTTCTAACTGCTCCTCAGCGCGGGAAACAAGTGCCCGGACTCCTGAGAAAGGCTCATACTCACTGGTGCCGAAAACGGATGATATTCAGCCGAAAAAAAATCGGATTCAAATCTGACCAATGTTAGTCAATGGGTGAGTTCTCATTTGCGATTTTTTTCTCATCAGAAATTGGTGTAGAAAAAAATCGCAGCATGCTGCGATTTGATGCGATTTTGGCATGATAATCGCCAATGCAAGTCAATGGGTGCGAGAAATCATCGCACAGCACTCGCACCATGCAAGTGCTGTCCGATTTATACGCACCAGTCTCCTTTGAAAAGCCGGCAATTCATCCCCGGCTACTGTAAAATCACACTGACAGCTCACAAAACACTAGATACGTACACATAGAATACATATATATATATACATGTCATTGTGACACATACATATATATATATATATAATATATTTATAGTTCATACACTTCTACATACTGTAATAGCCGCTAATTCAATTGCCGGCTTTTGTGAAATCACAGAAGCCGACATGAAATGATACATTGTTTACACACAGTTAACCATGTCATTTCATGTATTTTGATATATGGTTTTAACTTACAACTACATAAGTGTATGTGTGCAAAATTTCAGACATGTAGGGGTTAATTAAAGGTGTAAATTCGTTGAAAAAAAATGCGTGGGCTCCCGCTGTATTTTCTCCACCAGACAGACAAAGCAAGCGAGTGGGGCATATAATAATAGCCTAGGGAGGGTACATTTTTTTTTGTGCCCCCCCTGGCTACTAACATCTGCCCCCAGGCACCCCAGAAAAGGGCAAATCTCTAATTAGATTAGCCCTTTCTGTCACTTTGCCCGTCTATTCCCATTGCCCTGTAGCGGTGGTGAATGGGTTAATAAGGGGTCAAAACCACCTTGCAATTGAAAGGTGACTTTAAGCCAGGTTAATAATTGAGAGCTGTCAATTAGACAACTATCAATTATTAATCCTATTGTATGAGTGAAAAATCAAACACACACACTTTAATAAAAAAGAAGTTTAATGAAATAATCAAACAGTTTTTGACCATATTTTATTTTCCTGCTAAAACCATTTCCTGTTTTAAAAATAAAATATTTAAGCAAAATTATTCTTACCAATCCGATGCACAGCCAGGTCCCACGCTGTAATCCATCAGAAAGGGTTAACAGGTTACAGCTAGCAGGGAGCTAATGCTGCCTGCTGAGCTGTTACCCCCCAAATGAATAAGTTCCTCTCAGGAGAGGAAGTGATTAATTAGTGGAGCTTAATTGATTTATTGCCACTTTCACTTCAGGTCAGGTCACCCTGACCTGACCTAAAGTGAAAGTGGGACGCAATCAATTAAGCTTCATTCATTAATCACATCCTCTCCTGTCGGCAGGAGATAAGCTCATTCATTCAGGAGCTTTCAGCTGAGCAGGCATTACTTGTGCTGCTTGGCTCAAAGCTAGTTAACCCTTTGTGAAGGATTACAGCGTGGGACGTGACAGATCGCCAGATAGGTAAGAATAATGTTGTTTTATTATTTTTTCTTTATTATAGGAGATCAAGGGCTTCGAGGGGTTAAGAGTTAAATAAAAGATGGTCAAAAAAATGCGTTTTTATTTCATTCAAATTATTTATTCTTAAAGTGTGTGTGTTTTTTTATTTACTTCAATAGGATTAATACAGTTAGGTCCATATATATTTGGACAGAGACAATATTTATGTAATTTTGGTTCTAGACATTACCACAATGAATTTTAAACAAAACAATTCAGATACAGTTGAAGTTCAGACTTTCAGCTTTCATTTGAGGGTCTCCACATTAAAATTGGATGAAGGGTTTAGGAGTTTCAGCTCCTTTAACATGTGCCACCCTGTTTTTAAAGGGACCAAAAGTAATTGGACAGATTAAATAATTGTAAATAAAATGATCATTTCTAGTACTTGGTTAAAAACCCTTTGTTAGCAATGACTGCCTGAAGTCTTGAACTCATGGACATCACCAGACACTGTGTTTCCTTCTTTTTGATGCTCTCCAGGCCTTCACCGCGGTGGTTTTCAGTTGTTTGTTTGTGGCCTTTCTGTCTGAAGTTTAGTCTTTAACAAGTGAAATGCATGTTCAATTGGGTTGAGATCAGGTGACTGACTTGGCCATTCAAGAATATTCCACTTCTTGGCTTTAATAAACTCCTGGGTTGCTTTGGTTTATGTTTTGGGTCATTGTCCATCTGTAGTATGAAACGACGACCAATCAGTTTGGCTGCATTTGGCTGGATCTGAGCACACAGTATGGCTCTGAATACCTCAGAATTCATTTGGCTGTTTCTGTCCTGTGTCACATCATCAATAAACACTAGTGACCCAGTGCCACTGGCAGCCATGCATGCCCAAGCCATCACACTGCTTCCGCCATGTTTTACAGATGATGTGGTATGCTTTGGATCATGAGCTGTACCACGCCTTCGCCATACTTTTCTCTTTCCATCATTCTAGTAGAGGTTGATCTTGGTTTCATCTGTCCAAAGAATGTTCTTCCAGAACTGTGCTGGCTTTTTTAGATGTTTTTTAGCAAAGTCCAGCCTAGCCTTTTTATTCTTGATGCTTATGAGTGGCTTGCACCGTGCAGTGAACCCTCTGTATTTACTTTCATGCAGTCTTCTCTTTATGGTAGATTTGGATATTGATACGCCTACCTCCTGGAGAGTGTTGTTCACTTGGTTGGCTGTTGTGAAGGGGTTTCTCTTCACCATGGAGAGTATTCTGTGATCATCCACCACTGTTGTCTTCCGTGGGCTCCCAGGTCTCTTTGGATTGATGAGTTCACCAGTGCTTTCTTTCTTACTCAGGATGTACGAAACTGTAGATTTTGCCACTCCTAATGTTGCAGCAATTTCTTGGATGGTTTTTTTCTGTTTTTGCAGCTTAAGAATGGCTTGTTTCACCTGCATGGAGAGCTCCTTTGACCGCATGTTTCCTTCACATCAAAACCTTCCAAATGCAAACACCACACATCAAATCAACTCCAGCCCTTTTATCTGCTTAATTGAGAATGACATAATGAAGGGATTGCCCACACCTGTCCATGAAATAGCCTTGGAGTCAATTGTCCAATTACTTTTGGTCCTTTTAAAAACAGGGTGTAATACTATTGTAGGAACTCGAGGATTCTGATAGCGTGGGGCAATGAACAATCAGAGACGGGTTTCTTTGAATGCAAATAATGTATTTGTGAAACAGCAAAACACCCAAAAACAATATTCAAACAACCCGTAGTGACATGCAATGAGTCCATATATATATACACAAGTCCAGTTATATGAATCCGGATATATAAGTCTTTGAACCTCTATAGCGAGGGCAGTAAAGTTCTTACGATGGAGTCCTCACACAAATGTGACCATAAGGTAAGTGTGATGCACAGATAACGTGGCTGGATTTACACACTGCTGGTGTGTGAAGAGTCAGATCCAGGTATGCAGAAAACACAGGGAGGTCCAGGAACAAGTTAATCT
This sequence comes from Oophaga sylvatica, assembly GCA_033576555.1. Classification (NCBI taxonomy): domain Eukaryota; kingdom Metazoa; phylum Chordata; class Amphibia; order Anura; family Dendrobatidae; genus Oophaga; species Oophaga sylvatica. The sequence goes on from JARQOD010000009.1 coordinate 77,161,846, forward strand.
CAGTTGTGGCTTAATTCAGTGAAGTCCAACAACAAGTTCATATGTCAGTAAGGTTCCAGTAACAGTTCCAACAGCTCTCACCAGAGGTAATGCACAAAGGGTTAAACAGCAACAGTTCAGAAACACAGTTCTTATCAGATGGAGTGAACCAAGGGTTAAATTCCCAAGTCAACAGTTTAGTGATAACACAGTACTTTGTGCAACTTACATATGCAGAGAATGTCCAGAGCCATGGGTAGAAGCTGCTGTGGCTGAGAAACACCTGAAGATAAGGCTATGCACTTTCCTGGTAAACACACAAAAGATCTGTGAGGAACAAAGCAGCTGGGTTGCAGGGAAACGGAAGCAGAATATTCCAGCAGTGAAGCCAGCACCTGAGCCAGGCTTTAAACAAACGAACAGGAAGTAGGGCACACAAAACAGCAAACTCCATCTTAACAAAGGGCAAAATCATTGACAAAGTTACCTAGAAAACCCGGAATACTGACACAGGGTGGCACATGTTAAGGAGCTGAAAGTCTTAAACCTTTCATCCAATTTTAATGTGGATACCCTCAAATGAAAGCTGAAAGTCTGAACTTCAACTGCATCTGAATTGTTTTGTTTAAAATTCATTGTGGTAATGTCTAGAACCAAAATTAGATAAATGTTGTCTCTGTCCAAATATATATGGACCTAACTGTAATTGATAGTTGTCTAATTGACAGCTCTCAATTATTAACTTGGCTTAAAGTGACCTTTCAATTGCAAGGTGGCTTTAACCCCTTATTAACCCATTCGCCACCGCTACAGGGCAATGGGAATAGACGGGCAAAGTGCCAGAAAGGGAGAATCTAATTAGAGATTTGCCCTTTCTGGGGTGCTTGGGGGCAGAAGTTAGTATCCAGGGGGGCACAAAAAAAATGTACCCTCCCTAGGCTATTATTATCTGCCCCCATTCGCTTGCTTTGTCTGTCTGGTGGAGAAAATACAGCGGGAGCCCACGCATTTTTTTTTTCAACGAATTTACACCTTTAATTAACCCCTACATGTCTGAAATTTTGCACACATACACTTATGTAATTGTAAGTTAAAACCACATATCAAAATACATGAAATGACATGGTTAACTGAGTGTAAGCAATGTATCATTTCATGTCGGCTTCTGTGATTTCACAAAAGCCGGCAATTGAATTAGCGGCTTTTACAGTATGTAGAAGTGTATGAACTATAAATATATGTATAAATATATATATATATATATATATATATATATATATATATATATGTATTCTATGTGTGTATATGTATTGTTTCTATTCTTTATTAAAGCTGTCAGTGTGATTTTACAGTATAGCCGGGATGAATTAGCGGCTATTATACTATGTAGAAGTGTATGACATATATATTATATATATATATACATATATATATATATATATATATATATAATTATTTGCTTTTTGTGTACATTTTTTTTACAATGTGATTTTTACATGACTTTTTACATAGAGATAACTGCTCTATGTAAAACTTCATGTTAAAATCGCATTGCATACAGATGGAAAACTGATGGAAAACTGATGGAAAACGCATGGTGCGATTTAAAATCGCATGCAAATCGCATGACATTTTACTAGAATCGTACCGTTTTTTCCGTCCAGAAAACGGACCGATTTTTTTTCCAGCCAGTGAGTATGAGCCCAAAGAGTCCGTCTACTGCCGCTCAATGTGCAATTTGTAAGAACGCTTCTTGCAAACCATTCGAAAACTGGTATTTTCTAAGTGCAATTCCTCAAAACCGTCTCCTCCATACAAGATAGAAACCTCTCACGTAACATGAAGACGAAATGCAAAATCATTACCAGGGTCTGACCCCACCTAAATATTCCATACATAATACTGCTATCTTCTTATGTGGCGGTGGGGCTATGGGGCTCCATGCTGCAATATCTATAGCTATGCGGCTTGTAAGGAGGGTGAGACCCCTGAAGGCAGTGATGAGCCATGTGTCAAGAGAAACAGCGGGACCACCAGAGCAACTGAGGATTTAACAAGGAAAAAAGGCTTCTTTTTTATTTCATTCCATCCACCCCACCACCACCTATACACAGATAATATGTTCTCTCCACAAAAGTTTAACTTTTATCTCCTAGACCAGAGCACAGGGAGCTCGGCAGGAAGCCTCACATGGGTCCTGCAGCTTCGCTGATTTATTCAGATGCCTGTGTCTTTAAAATACAGACACCATATAATAAACAGAGGTTCTGCAGGAAGCCATAATCAACAGGGGGCACAGTGTATATAGTCAGGGGGCACAGTGTATAAAGTCAGGGGGCACAGTGTATATAGTCAGGGGCACAGTGTATGTTTATATATAGTCAGGGGGCACAGTGTATATAGTCAGGGGGCACAGTGTATGTTATATATAGTCAGGGGGCAGTGTATGTTATATATAATCAGGGGGCACAGTGTATAAAGTCAGGGGGCACAGTGTATGTTATATATAGTCAGGGGGCACAGTGTATGTTATATATAGTCAGGGGGCACAGTGTATAAAGTCAGGGGGCACAGTGTATATAGTCAGGTGGCACAGTGTATAAAGTCAGGGGGCACAGTGTATGTAGTCAGGGGCACAGTGTATATAGTCAGGGGGCACAGTGTATATAGTCAGGGGGCACAGTGTATATAGTCAGGGGGCACAGTGTATGTTATATATAGTCAGGGGGCACAGTGTATATAGTCAGGGGGCACAGTGTATGTTATATATAGTCAGGGGGCACAGTGTATGTTATATATAGTCAGGGGGCACAGTGTATAAAGTCAGGGGGCACAGTGTATATAGTCAGGTGGCACAGTGTATAAAGTCAGGGGGCACAGTGTATGTAGTCAGGGGGCACAGTGTATATAGTCAGGGGGCACAGTGTATATAGTCAGGGGGCACAGTGTATATAGTCAGGGGGCACAGTGTATGTTATATATAGTCAGGTGGCACAGTGTATAAAGTCAGTGGGCACAGTGTATATAGTCAGGGGGCACAGTGTATATAGTCAGGGGGCACAGTGTATGTTATATATAGTCAGGGGGCACAGTATGTATAATATATAGTCAAGGGGGCACAGTATATATAGACAGGGGGCACAGTGTATATTATATATAGTCAGGGGGCACAGTATATATAGACAGGGGGCACAGTGTATATTATATATATTCAGGGAGGCACAGTGTATATAGTCAGGGGGCACAGTGTATATTATATATATTCAGGAGGGCACAGTGTATATTATATATATTCAGGGGGCACAGTGTATATTATATATATTCAGGGGGCACAGTGTATATAGTCAGGGGGCACAGTGTATGTTATATATAGTCAGGGGGCACAGTGTATATAATATATAGTCAGGGGGCACAGTATATATAGACAGGGGGCACAGTGTATATTATATATAGTCAGGGGGCACAGTATATATAGACAGGGGGCACAGTGTATATTATATATATTCAGGGGGGGCAAAGTGTATATAGTCAGGGGGCACAGTATATATTATATATATTCAGGGGGCACAGTGTATATAGTCAGGGGCACAGTGTATGTTATATATAGTCAGGGGCACAGTGTATATAATATATAGTCAGGGGGCACAGTATATATAGACAGGGGGCACAGTGTATATTATATATAGTCAGGGGGCACAGTATATATAGACAGGGGGCACAGTGTATATTATATATATTCAGGGGGCAAAGTGTATATAGTCAGGGGGCACAGTGTATATTATATATATATATATATATTCAGGGGGCACAGTGTATATTATATATATTCAGGGGCACAGTGTATATTATATATATATATATATTCAGGGGGGCACAGTGTATATTATATATATTCAGGGGCACAGTGTATATTATATGTATTCAGGGGGCACAGTGTATATTATATATATTCATGGGGCACAATGTATATTATATATATTATATATATTCAGGGGGCACAGTGTATATTATATATATTCGGGGGGGCACAATGTATATTACACTGTTCAAAAAAATAAAGGGAACACTCAAATAACACATTCTAGATCTGAATAAATGAAATATTCTCATTGAATACTTTGTTCTGTACAAAGTTGAATATGCTGACAACAAAATGACACAAAAATCATCACTGGAAATCAAATTTGTTAACCAATGGAGGCCTGGATTTGGAGTCACACACAAAATTAAAGTGGAATGTAATGTCCTTAAAACAAGTCAAAATGATGCTCAGTAGTGTGTGTGGCCTCCATGCGCCTGTTGACCTCCCTGTGCCTGTATGACCTCCCGACAACGCCTGGGCATGCTCCTGATGAGGCGGCAAATGGTCTCTTGAGAGATCTCCTCCCAGACCTGGACTAAAGCATCCGCCAACTCCTGGACAGTCTGTGGTGCAACGTGATGTTGGAGGATGGAGTGACACATGATGTCCCAGATGTGCTTAATCGGATTCAGGTCTGGGGAATGGGCGGGCCAGTCCATAGCTTCAATGCCTTCATCTTGCAGGAACTGCTGACACACTCCAGCCACATGAGGTCTGGCATTGTCCTGCATTAGGAGGAACCCAGGGCCAACCACACCATATGGTCTCACAAGGGGTCTGAGGATCTCATCTCGGTACCTAATGGCAGTCAGGCTACCTCTGGCGAGCACATGGAGGGCTGTGCGGCCCTCCAAAGAAATGCCACCCCACACCATTACTGACCCACTGCCAAACCGGTCATGCTGAAGGATGTTGCAGGCAGCAGATCGCTCTCCACGACGTCTTCAGACTCTGTCACGTCTGTCACATGTGCTCAGTGTGAACCTGCCTTCATTTGTGAAGAGCACAGGGCGCCAGTGGCGAATTTGCCAATCCTGTGTTCTGTGGCAAATGCTAAGCGTCCTGCACGGTGTTGGGCTGTGAGCACATCCCCCATCTGTGGATGTCGGGCACTCAGACCATCCTCATGGAGTCAGTTTCTAACCGTTTGTGCAGACACATGCACACTTGTGGCCTGCTGGAGGTCATTTTGCAGGGTTCTGGCAGTGCTCCTCCTGTTCCTCCTTGCACAAAGGCAGAAGTAGCGGTCCTGCTGCTGGGTTGTTGCCCTCCTACAGCCCCCTCCACGTCTCCTGGTGTACTGGCCTGTCTTCTGGTAGCGCCTTAAACCTCTGGACACTACGCTGACAGACACAGCAAACCTTCTGACCACAGCTCGCATTGATGTGCCATCCTGGATGAGCTGCACTACCTGAGCCACTTGTGTGGGTTGTAGAGTCTGTCTCATGCTACCACGAGTGTGAAAGCACAACCAACTTTCAAAAGTGACCAAAACATCAGCCAGAAAGCATTGGTCCTGAGATGTGGTCTGTGGTCCCCACCTGCAGAACCACTCCTTTATTGAGGGTGTCTTGATAATTACCAATAATTTCCATCTGTTGTCTATTCCATTTGCACAACAGCATGTAAAATTGATTGTCAATCAGTGTTGCTTCCTAAGTGGACAGTTTGATTTCACAGAAGTTTCATTTACTTGGAGTTATATTCTGTTGTTTAAGTGTTCCCTTTATTTTTTTGAGCAGTGTATGTATATTCAGGGGCACAGTGTATATTTTATATTCAGGGGCACAGTGTATATTATATATATTCATGAGGTCACAGTTAATATTATCTATATTCAGGGAGCCCAGTGTATATTATATTTTCAGGGGCACCGTGTGTATATTTAGGTAAACTGTTTTTTTTACTAAAACGTCAAAAAGGTTTGAATACAGTGTTTTAGATCCTTGATGTACAAATATGGCGACCCTCCCAACTATCATATCTCATTTATAACACCGCTATTCTGTTACATGCAGAGGGACCACGTTGCCTGGATAAGACCAAAACTTCTTTTTTACAGAAGCGCAGCCAAAACTTGATCAGAAAAAGAAAGAACTTTACATCCCCACCAGACAGTAACGTCATCAAGTCTGTGACATGTGGATGAAGACTTAGACAAGCCCATGGCAGGGGTCACATTTTTGGGGTCACATTACAGGCATCACACATAAACCTTCATTCGTTCTGTATGAACTTGCTTCACCACATAAATCTATTATGATGATGCAAATTCAGTTTAGCACAACTAAATGAAAGTTTTTTGGGTATTTTGGTTGTACTATGACTAAAATATTTAATATAACGACCAATTAAAACTGGACTAAAATTTATGAGAAACTTTGCCAGAAAGTCCAGGGAGAGGCGTATTGGCCGCCATATTGGATGTCACCTTACTTTCGTAGAAACCGAAGAAAACAACACAAATTCTTATTATTTAAGCAGGATTGCTTTTTTTAAGGTGGGAATGCTCTATAAATATTAAAGTTCTTCCCATAAGTGATCAGAATTGTAAATTGACCACTTGATGGGTAATCGCTTCTACATATTTTTCCATAAATCGCTTTGTGAGTCTGTGTTTTCAGCAGTAATTATTCCCGTCGAGCTTATTGACTTGGAATATTCATGACTTAATTAAAGTGAGTAGCGACAGACCCAGGCATAACAAAGATACCCGTCTAATTGGTCTGGTTGCTGTCAGTAGCGTTTGCAACAACAAGCTCTGCGCTGCCAATTTCTGCTCATTAGCCAAAAATAAAAAAAAAATAAAAAAATAAAAACTCTGCCCTGTTTGATCAGAAATGATTATCTACTGGCCAGCAGGGGGTTAAAGCCGGTGCTCCTAATTTAACAAAAGAGTCATTTTGCTAGATGGCAAATGTTTGGCAGGAATATACACAGTGTCCTCTGAAATACTGGACGGGGTCCAACTGTGTGGAATTCTCTCATCATCCGCAAAGTCAGGCCCGGAATGCTAACAGACACTGGAGGGTTGTGTAATGCAAACAGGTCATAAGCGAGACTGTAGCATGCAAAACACCATCATGAGGAGCCCTGCACAGTGCAAAAAGCGACCATCAGCCTCAGTGAGTCCTGATGTAACATCACTGTGCATGTATGTGCTACAATGTATCATCAGGACTGCATCCTCCTCTGTGATGTCACATAGCCAAACACTAAGGACTTATGTGCTACAATGTATCATCAGGACTGTGTCCTACTCTGTGATGTCACATAGACAAACACTAAGGACATATGTGCTACAATGTATCATCAGGACTCTGTCCTACTCTGTGATGTCACATAGACAAACACCAAGGACTTATGTACTACAATGTATCATCAGCACTGTTTCCTCCTCTGTGATGTCACATAGCCAAACACTAAGGACTTATGTGCTACAATGTATCATCAGGACTGCATCCTCCTCTGTGATGTCACATAGCCAAACACTAAGGACATATGTGCTACAATGTATCATCAGGACTCTGTCCTACTCTGTGATGTCACATAGACAAACACCAAGGACTTATGTGCTTCAATGTATCATCAGCACTGTTTCCTCCTCTGTGATGTCACATAGCCAAACACTAAGGACTTATGTGCTACAATGTATCATCAGGACTGCATCCTCCTCTGTGATGTCACATAGCCAAACACTAAGGACATATGTGCTACAATGTATCATCAGGACTCTGTCCTACTCTGTGATGTCACATAGACAAACACCAAGGACTTATGTGCTACAATGTATCATCAGCACTGTTTCCTCCTCTGTGATGTCACATAGACAAACACTAGAGACTTATGTGCTACAATGTATCATCAGGACTGCATCCTCCTCTGTGATGTCACATAGACAAACACCAAGGACATATGTGCTACAAATGTATCATCAGGACTGTATCTATCTCTGTGATGTCACATAGCCAAACACTAAGGACATATGTGCTACAATGTATCATCAGGACTGCATTCTCCTCTGTGATGTCACATAGACAAACACCAAGGACTTATGTGCTACAATGTATCATCAGGACTGCATTCTCCTCTGTGATGTCACATAGCCAAACACTAAGGACATATGTGCTACAATGTATCATCAGAACTGTGTCCTACTCTGTGATGTCACATAGCCAAACACCAAGGACATATGTGCTACAATGTATCATCAGGACTGCATCCTCCTCTGTGATGTCACATAGACAAACACCAAGGACATATGTGCTGCCTACAATGTATCATCAGGACTGTATCTTCCTCTGTGATGTCACATAGCCAAACACAAAGGACTTATGTGCTACAATGTATCATCAGGACTGTGTCCTACTCTGTGATGTCACATAGACAAACACTAAGGACATATGTGCTACAATGTATCATCAGGACTGTGTCCTACTCTGTGATGTCACATAGACAAACACTAAGGACATATGTGCTACAATGTATCATCAGGACTGCATCCTCCTCTGTGATGTCACATAGACAAACACCAAGGACATATGTGCTGCCTACAATGTATCATCAGGACTGTATCTTCCTCTGTGATGTCACATAGCCAAACACAAAGGACTTATGTGCTACAATGTATCATCAGGACTGTGTCCTACTCTGTGATGTCACATAGACAAACACTAAGGACATATGTGCTACAATGTATCATCAGGACTGGTCCTACCTGTGATGTCACATAGACAAACACTAAGGACATATGTGCTACAATGTATCATCAGGACTGCATCCTCTCTGTGATGTCACATAGACAAACACCAAGGACATATGTGTGCTACAATGTATCATCAGGACTGTATCTCCTCTGTGATGTCACATAGACAAACACTAAGGACTTATGTGCTACAATGTATCATCAGGACTGCATCCTCCTCTGTGATGTCACATAGACAAACACCAAGGACTTATGTGCTACAATGTATCATCAGGACTGTGTCCTCCTCTGTGATGTCACATAGCCAAACACAAAGGACTCATTAAGAACGTTTAAGAATTTGGATTTCTTCGCCCTTTATGCCATTTACTTTTCCCCGGATTCTTAACTCTATAGCTCAAAAATGACTTCACTGCAAATCTCACATTCAACCACATATGAGCGTCACTGCAAAAGTGGAGAATTAACTGCAGTCAGAAAAGGGGACCACACAGCACAAATTTAAAGGGGGACAAAGCCTTCATGTCAGAAGGTTCCAATTAAAATAAACTTAAAGTATTGCCATCACCTTGCTGGGACCCCCACTAATCACCTGTAATCTGTTTTACAGGGAATAGGAAGCATTAGCATAATATCAATTCATCCAATTTATTTTTAGTTATGTATTTTACTCATTTATATAATGTTATTATTTCCACAGACATTACAGGCATTCATACCATATGGGATGTCTGAGGACTGCAGGACAAGCCAGATCCTCCAAAGCTGCTCAATCTTGTATAATATGCAATCATACAATATTGTGCCCAGTAAAGAAAACAGTTATCCAGGATTAGAAAAACATGATTCTCTAAAAAAAAAAATCTATAAATAAAAAACAGCGCCACACCTGTTTATTGGTTATGGGTGGTATTGCAGCAATATTTATTTATTTTTAATCAAATGCACAAAAAAAGTAATTTCACTCCTATTTTTACTTTGTGTTTTTTTAGACTACTTTCTGGATAGTATTCTGTAGTTTTTCATACATTGTAAATGTTTGGATTGTTACAGGGGCGGACATATCATTGGTGCAACCTGTGCGGCCACGAAGAAGTAAGGGGCCCATTTCTACCTCCAAAGCAGGTGCAATTTTGCATTTTTAGGATCTCTTGAGCTGTAAAGGGCCCATATATTGTTCTTGCATAGGGGCACTTTTCTGTCTGTGTCTGCCAGTGGATTGTTAGATTGTTGATCACTCAGTAACATTTGATTTAGTTTGTACATGTGACTCTCTGGATTGTAAAGTATCTGGGGCATAAGTGGCACCATGTAATTAAAGATTATTCTTACACCTTATATTTATTGTACCAATTGTAACTATAATTTGCTCAGTAAAATCACTTTTTATTAAACAAAAAAAATTGTGTTTACTGTTTTTTTTATTCTGGAGCTATGGACCTTTTTAATTTTGATGGTCTTTACAATGGGGCGAGACTAACAGGATAACTATGCAGAGAAACCTAAAGACGTTCCCCCATAGAATGCCATCAGCCATGCTCCCTTGGATAAGACCATTAAAATAAGCACTAAATAAAAACGCCGATATCTATGGAACAGTATGACAAATTAAAAAATAGAAAAATGACTAATAAGGAAGCAGCTTTCCCTCCACTGCCCCATTCATTGTCTATAGGACGAAGATAGCCGAGTGCAATGCTCAGCTATTTCAGCAGTCCCATAGACAGTGAATAGAAAGGTGGCATGCATGTGGGGTAATAGGGTTACATGGTGAGTACAGAGCCCTATTTGTGACATCAATGGGGATTCTAGTGCTCGGACCACCAGACAGTTATCACCAATCCGGTACATAGAAGAATTGGTGATAACCTGCTAAAAATGAGAATAACGCTTTAACAAATCTCAGCCTGTATGTTATCATTTCTACAGACCCATCATATTTCGGCTTTCTATAAGTGGTGTAATGGGGCTTAGTGTTTGCTTCAGTGTCGTGCAGTTGTCAGAAGAGTGTCCAAAGGAGAATTCATCCCTATATCGTGCAAGAGTGAGCTACATATCCCAGACATGACGTCACTGCAGCAGTGAGGAAACCTTCATCAGTTCATTGAATCTGGGGAATCTTGAGTCATAATTGTGTTAGTTGCTTTGTTGAACTCACAGGAATTGGGGCTGTGCAAGAAATAATAATAATAATAATCTTTATTTATATAGCGCCAACATATTCCGCAGCGCTTTACAGTTTAACAGTTTCAAAACACAAGTCATAGGTAACAACGTTAACAATACAATAATTAAAGCAAAATAAGCCGACCCTGCTCGTGAGAGCTTACAATCTACAATGAGGTGGGGGAGATACAAAGTACAGGTGTGTATATACAATGGTGCATTTACAATAATGGTCCAGCCATCTTGAGGGAGTGAGGCATGGATGGAGATAGTGAATGGGCTACACACACACTTAAACATAGAACGACTTTGGTTAGTGATGTGATAGGCCGCTCTGAACAAATGTGTTTTGAGGGAGCGCCTGAAACCATGCAAATTGTGGATAGTCCTAATTTCTTGGGGTAGAGCATTCCAGAGGATTGGCGCAGCGCGGGAGAAGTCTTGGAGTCGGGAGTGGGAGGTACGGATTAGTGCAGAGGTTAGTCGAAAGTCGTTTGCAGAGCGCAGCAGTCGTTAGGCCGATAGACAGAAATGAGGGAGGAGATGTAGGGGGGTGTGCAGGGAACTTGTGTGAGAAGACTTTGATGTTGGCAGCCTGAAGAAGGCACAGTTCAGAAATTTGGTTGGAAAAACCTAAAAAGCAGTTACATCCTATCATTAATGAATTGTTTGGCAGGCCGAGTGTAAGGAACTTAGGCGAAGAAAGCAGGAATCGCGTACCGAGCAAACCCAGATATTAGTCCGAGATTGGATGACCCTGGCTGCAGCGCCAGATTAAGGATGGGGAAAACTGGAGAGGGGATAGTCGAGTAATGGGGAGGCCAAGTAATAGAGCGTTGCAGTAGTCCAGGCGGGAGTGGATCAATGCTACAGTGAGGGTTTTTGTTGTTTCCATGGTGAGAAAAGGGCGGATTCTAGAGATGTTCTTTAGGTGTAGACGGCAAGAGCGGGCAAGAGATTGTATATGGGAGGTGAAGGAGAGATTGGTGTCAAACATAACACCCAGACAGCGAGCCTGCTGCCGGGGTGTTATTATGGTGCCGCCCACGGAGAGGGATATGTCAGATTTAGGGAGGTTAGTAGACGGCGGGAGCAGAAGGAGTTCAGTCTTGGAGAGGTTAAGTTTCAGATAGAGAGCGGACATGATGTTGGAGACTGCGGACAGACAGTCGGTGGCGTTCTGTAGTACAGCGGGGGTAAGGTCGGGGGATGACGTGTATAGTTGTGTGTCATCGGCATAAAGATGGTACTGAAAGCCAAATCTGCTGATGGTCTGTCCAATTGGGGCAGTGTAGAGAGAGAAGAGAAGGGGGCCAAGGACTGAGCCCTGGGTACACCGACAGTGAGAGGAGAGGAGATAAAGTGGAGCCAGAGAACGAAACACTGAAGGAGCGGTCAGAAAGATAGGAGGAGAACCAGGAGAGAACAGTGTCCTTAATACCTAGTGACTGGAGCCTAGAGAGTAGGAGACGGTGGTCAACCGTGTCGAAAGGTCGAGAAGAATGAGCAGAGAGTGGTCGCCGTTACGTTTTGCTGTAAGAAGGTCATTGGTCACTTTGATGAGTGCAGTTTCAGTCGAATGTAGGGGCGAAAGCCGGACTGTGAAGGGTCTAGGAGGGAGTAAGTGGAGAGGTAACGGGTGAGGCGGGAGTAGACTAGGCGCTCCAAAAGTTTGGAGATGAAGGGGAGATTGGAGACCGGTCTGTAGTTGTTTGTGCAGGAAGGGTCAAGAGCGGGTTTCTTTAGTAATGGAGTAATGATGGAGTGTTTGAAGGAGGATGGGAAAATGCCAGAGGAGAGTGAGAGATTAAAGATTGTAGTTAGGTGAGTTGTGACAACTGGAGAGAGAGACTGGAGGAGATGTGAGGGGATGGGGTCGGTAGTGCATGTAGTCGGACGAGAGGAAGAGAGGAGTCTGGAGACTTCTTCTTCTGTGATGGGATCAAATGTGGAAATTGAGCCAGGGGAAATGCAGGGTGGGATGGGAGTCACAGCACTTGGTGGTTGAGAGCAGATTTCCTGACGGATAGTATCTATTTTTTCTATAAAGTGGGAGGCCAGGTCGTCAGCACAAATGTCTGTGATAGGGGCTTGTGCTTTTGGCCTGAGGAGGGAGTGAAAAGTGTCAAAAAGTTTCTTGGGGTTGTTGGCTAGTGAGGAGATCAGTGTGGTGAAGTAGGTCTGTTTGGCGAGGTGAAGGGCAGCATTATAAGTTCTTAACATGAATTTAAAGTGGATGAAGTCTTCTGGTGTGCGGGTTTTTCTCCAGAGGCGTTCAGCACTCCTAGAGCATCGCTGAAGAAGTCGAGTTTGCAATGTGAGCCAGGGCTGTTTTACTGTGTGTTTGGAGGTTCTGAGGGTGAGCGGTGCTACTTGGTCAAGGGTGCTTCTAAGAGTGTCATTGTAGTGCTGAACAGCCAGATCAGGACAGGAAAAAGAGGAGATTGGGGACAGCCATGAGTGTAGGGAGTCTGAAAGTGTCTGAGGGTTAATGGCTTGTAGATTTCTGAATGTGTGGTAGGTAGGAGTGCGCTGGGGTGGTGGAGGATTTGTGAGCGTGAAGGAGAGAATGTTGTGGTCAGAGAGTGGAAGCGGTGAGTTATTTAGGTGGGAGATTGAACAGAGGCGGACAAAGACCAGGTCAAGGGTGTTGCCATCCTTGTGTGTCTCAGAGGTTGAAAGCTGTGAGAGGCCTAGAGAAGTGGTTAGTGATAGAAGCTGAGATGCAGATGTGGAAGTAGGGCTGTTAATGGGGATGTTGAAGTCTCCAAGGATAAGGGTTGGTAGTTCTGAGGACATGAAGTGCGGCAGCCAGGCTGAGAAGTGGTCAATGAACTGGGTGGGTGAGCCTGGAGGCCGATATATGACCGCTATTCTGAGGGAGAGGGGATGGAAGAGCCTGATGGTGTGGACCTCAAAAGAAGGGAATGAGAGTGATGGAATTGGGGGATGACCTGGAAAGTGCATTGTGGGGACAGGAGTATGCCAACTCCACCACCATGTCTGTTTGTGGGTCTCGGGGAATGGGAGAACTGTAAACCACCATAGGAAATGGCAGCAGGGGAGACAGTGTCAGAATCCTGAATCCAGGTTTCAGTGAGGGCCAACAGATGAAGAGAGTGGTTCAGAAAGTAGTTGTGCAGGAAGAATAGCTTGTTGCATGCAGACCGTGGATTCCAGAGGGCACAATTGAAAGAAGGAGATGAGGGAGTGCAAGTAATATTAATAAGATTATTATGGTTTCGGTATGAGGTAGGGTAGGGATTGAGGTTGGGGGATGGTGGACCAGGGTTGGGGAGATGTCCCCTGAAATCAGTAGGAGTAGGAAGATAAAGAGCAGGTAGTTGTTGGAATTGTAAGTAGGTTTTTTCTGTGATGTGTTTGGGCAAGATGGGCTGAGGTTTTTCAGGAAGGTGAGGAGTGCATGGGAGCTGTACATGGGAGAGGGAAGGATAGAGGGGCTGATGTGTATGAGTCGTGATGGAGGGGGGATGGGGCGGTGAATGTGGATGGCAAGGGAACACAGGAGAAAATAGATAAAGTACATAATGAAAAATAATGCAAAGTGTGGGGTACCTGATTCCAGCCCTGATTAACTGCCATGAATAACTGCCGTTTTCAAGATGCTTTTCTTCAGCCGTTGGTGTAAATCAGCTGCATGTATCCATCATATAGATAATATTTATCAGTGCACTACATCTTATAGGAAAACTTGTGCCCTGGTGACTTCCTGGCCAGTCAGTGTGTACTACAAATACCAGCGCTCCTTTCCTTTCATGATCTATGCCATCATTTTTCAATGAAAAATGTCTAAGAAGATGGGAAGAAGAAAAATGAACTAGACCTCAACTGTTCAGAAGAATCAACGCAGGGTGTATAATATTGTTTATTTACAAATTGCCATGAGGCAAATAAACCCTAATTAGAGATTCTATGATACTATGATAGAACTTGTATTAATTAATTTAATAAAGATGTGCTCAATTAAAACCACAATGTTAGTGTTGGTCACTATTCAGACTTCCTTCTATGTCCCGAGTAACACTGCAAGAGTAATTCGACTGCAAAAGTTATTTATACAGTATTTATAGTAGGGACTCCACAGCAAGGATTAGACATAGCCCAGCACAGGATCAGTAATATAATGTATGTACAAAGTGACTGCACCAGCAGAATAGTGAGTGCAGCTCTGGAGTATAGTACAGGATATAACTTAGGATCAGTAATGTAATGTATGTACACAGTGACTGCACCAGCAGAATAGTGAGTGCAGCTCTGGAGTATAATACAGGATGTAACTCAGGGTCAGTAATGTAATGTATGTACACAGTGACTGCACCAGCAGAATAGTGAGTGCAGCTCTGGAGTATAATACAGGATGTAACTCAGGATCAGTACAGGATCAGTAATGTAATGTATGCACAGTGACTACACCAGCAGAATAGTGAGTGCAGCTCCGGAGTATAGTACAGGATATAACTTAGGATCAGTAATGTAATGTATGTACACAGTGACTGCACCAGCAGAATAGTGAGTGCAGCTCCGGAGTATAGTACAGGATATAACTTAGGATCAGTAATGTAATGTATGTACACAGTGACTGCACCAGCAGAATAGTGAGTGCAGCTCTGGAGTATAATACAGGATGTAACTCAGGGTCAGTAATGTAATGTATGTACACAGTGACTGCACCAGCAGAATAGTGAGTGCAGCTCTGGAGTATAATACAGGATGTAACTCAGGATCAGTACAGGATCAGTAATGTAATGTATGCACACAGTGACTACACCAGCAGAATAGTGAGTGCAGCTCTGGAGTATAATACAGGATGTAACTCAGGGTCAGTAATGTAATGTATGTACACAGTGACTGCACCAGCAGAATAGTGAGTGCAGCTCTGGGGTATAATACAAGATGTAACTCAGGATCAGTAATGTAATGTATGCACACAGTGACTGCACCAGCAGAATAGTGAGTGCAGCTCTGGAGTATAATACAGGATGTAACTCAGGATCAGTAATGTAATGTATGTACACAGTGACTGCACCAGCAGAATAGTGAGTGCAGCTCTGGGGTATAATACAGGATGTAACTCGGGATCAGTAATGTATGTACACAGTGACTGCACCAGCAGAATGGTGAGTGAAGCTCTGGAGTATAATACAGGGGTAACTCGGATCAGTACATGATCAGTAATGTAATGTATGTACACAGTAACTGTACCAACAGAATAGTGAGTGCAGCTCTGGGGTATAATACAGGATGTAACTCAGGATCCGTACAGGATCAGTAATGTAATGTATGTACACAGTGACTGTACCAGCAGAATAGTGAGTGCAGCTCTGGGTATAATACAGGATGTAACTCAGGATCGGTACAGGATCAGTAATGTAATGTATGTACACAGTTACTGTACCAGCAGAATAGTGAGTGCAACTCTGGGGTATAATACAGGATGTAACTCAGGATCAGTAATGTAATGTATGCATACAGTGACTGCACCAACAGAATAGTGAGTGCAGCTCTGGAGTATAATACAGGATGTAACTCCAGATCAGTAATGTAATGTATGTACACAGTGACTGCACCAGCAGAATAGTGAGTGCGACTCTGGGTATAATACAGGATGTAACTCAGGATCAGTAATGTATGTACACAGTGACTGCACCAGCAGAATAGTGAGTGCAGCTCTGGAGTATAATACAGGATGTAACTCAGGATCAGTAATGTAATGTATGTACACAGTGACTGCACCAGCAGAATAGTGAGTGCAGCTCTGCAGTATAATACAGGATGTAACTCAGGATCAGTAATGTATGTATGTACACAGTGACTGCACCAGCAGAATAGTGAGTGCAGCTCTGGAGTAAAATACAGATGTAACACAGGATTAGTAATGTAATGTAGTACACAGTGACTGCACCAGCAGAATAGTGAGTGCAGCTCTGGAGTAAAATACAGGATGTAACTCAGGATCAGAACAAAGTAGCAACATGTTTTACATATGTTTCTTTTTCCTCTTTGTAAAATGTTCTTTATCTCACTGTGCTGGTGAAAAAGTATAATCATAATAATAATCAGTATGTATTAGATGTAGTGCACATAAGTTGGTGCAGGACATTGGGGGTAGCACAGATGAGTGGGTGCAGGACATGAGGGCAGCACAGATGAGTGGGAGCAGGACATGAGGGGCAGGAGAGATGAGTGGGTGCAGGACATGAGGGGCAGCACAGATGAGTGGTGCAGGACATGAGGGGCAGCACAGATGAGTGGGTGCAGGAAATGAGGGGCAGGACAGATGAGTGGGTGCAGGACATGAGGGGTAGCACAGATGAGTGTGTGCAGGACATGAGGGGCAGCAGAGATGAGTGGGTGCAGTACATGAGGGGCAGGACAGATGAGTGGGTGCAGGACATGACTGTAATTTTGAGTGAGTGCAGTACATGAGGGGCAGGACAGATGAGTGGGTGCAGGACATGACTGTAATTTCCCCCCGGGATCAATAAAGTGTATTGTATCGTATCGTAGGACATGAGGGGCAGCAGAGATGAGTGGGTGCAGCACAGATGAGTGGGAGCAGGGCATTAGTGTCAGCACAGATGAGTGGGAGCAGGACATGAGGGGCAGCACAGATGAGTGGGAGCAGGGCATGAGGGGCAGCACAGATGAGTGGGAGCAGGGCATGAGGGCAGCACAGATGAGTGGGAGCAGGGCATTAGGGGCAGCACAGATGAGCGGCTGCTGGTCACTGGTCCGGTCACTGAGGGGCAGTGCAGCTGCAGCAGAGCAGGCAGGGGAGGTGCAGAGCCCCGTCACGTGACCTGGAGGCTGCGGCAGCTTCGGCTGATAATCTGGAGGCTGCAGAGCGCTGTGTGCGAGTCCGGGCGCCCCAGGAATTTACACGCTGAGAGCAGCCATGGCGGGGGCTATCATCGAGAACATGAGCACCAAGAAGCTGTGCCTGATGGGGGGCATACTGCTCGTCTTCCAAGTGCTGGCATTCCTGGTCGGGGGTCTGATCGGTGAGTTCTGCGCTCCAAAACTTTTCTCCTTGTTTCTGCAGCCTCCGTGCTCCCTCCCTGCACCCCAGTCCTCCTCCCCGGGGGTCCCCTGTCCGGAGCCGCTTATCTTATGCCTATTCCCGCTGGTTCTGATCTATTACTGGGGTGCAGCACTTTCTGGTCGCACCATCCCCAATTATTTCTCGGTCGCAAAGGGGTTAAGGTACTTGGTCAAAGTTCGGGCAGTTTCTAAACTTGCAGGGTTAACCCAAATAGTTTGGGAGTTTATAGGGGACCAAAGTGTCCCCCACCCGCCTCTTCCTCTACTCCCCACCCCCCAAACTCCTCCCTGACAGCCATTGTTGTGAGATTTACACCCCAGGAAGAGAGGTTCCTGCAGAAGCCTCCAGTTTCTGGGGTCTGGACTTTAGAGGGGTCTTCCTGCACTTGTCATCTAGATTACATTGCATCTTTTGCGTTTTGTTTTGTTTTTCTCCCTGGTAGAGAGATGAACACTTCCATGTTTAAGACTTTCATAAATATTATAAAATTACAATTGATAAGAGAAAAATCCAGTTAATCTGTATTTAATTTAAAAAAATAAAGTTTGAAATCGGTAATTTGTTACAAAATGCCGCAAAACTGCAAATTTCTTATAAAGATGTCAGCATGATCTATGCATATAAGCGTTATGATAATGAGTGACAATTTTTTTTACAACGATTTATATAAATTTCATGATCGCTTCAAAAAAAAAAAAAAAAAAAGCAAACAAAAAAAAGACCACCTTGTTGACCTTTCTTCAGATCTCTGAAAAATGTTGCAACCTTCCATCAGCATGGGAGAGTCACAGGCTCTAACCAGACATTCTGAACACGCACATTAAATAACTTTTTTTTTTTTTTACTTCCTAATTGTCATCCTCCATTCCCAGGGTAAATAGTGTCCTCCCAGCCGCCTTCTCAAGGAGAATAGTATCAATTACTGCACTTCACACAGGAAGCCCATTCTCTGCACTCCGCAAGTTTTATGTGAAATCAGGAGATTATTTAGCCTGTTCCTGAGGCCAAACATGGCTCAAAGAAAAACAATATCTTCCAACTTTGTAGCTTCAGCTTATGGTGCCAGGTACAGTTTGTGTGAAGAGGATGGTGCCTGACAGAGGTGTAGACGGCCTCAGCATTCCTGGTTCAGATTTGATCTTTACATGTAAAGAATGTTTCTTTAAATTTATTTTTTTTTCATAACTTACTGTAAAAATCACTTTAGCATTATTATATTTTGCTACTGTAATTGATAAGGGGTCCGCAACTTTCCTTTGGGCCTCATGCACATGGCTTTAGTGTGGATTTACTGATCCATAATATGAAGCCCATTCATTGCTTTGTTCCTGTATTGTGACTATAACTTTTTTTTTTCTTTTCCTGAAAGACTGTGCTGCCATAATATTATCTAGTCATGTAAGCAATCAGCCTGGATTTGGTTGCTGTGCATCGATCTATAGGAATTTTCTATACTGTAGCCCTTTTCTTTTGGGGGGTAGGGTGGATAATCTGCCCCAGTGTATGTGCTTCCTGCTAACCCTATAGTTAATATCGTTCATGCTCCGCTTTTTGGTTCATTTTTGGCTGGTGATTCACTTTGACTCTAAAATATGAAACTTCGTGCCAAAACTTTGCATCTTTTGCATGTGCTCAATAGTATCAAAAGCCAAGACTGAGTGATCTTGTGTTACTTCTCTTGCATTCTTGTTCTACATAGCCGAGACCTTTCTTGTTTGATATAGATATATTTGGCTTATGTTCTTTGTATAATTCTTTTTGCATCTGTTCTTTCTGTTTGGTTTACATCAATGGCAGCGGAGAGGAATTTAGCTCTGGGATTTTGGAAAGAGAATTCAGTTTGTGCCAGAACTGACCTTTAGGCTACAGTCACACTATCAGTGTTTTTAAGCCAAAATCAGGTGAGGAACAATGTGAGAAAAGTATAATAGAAACGTCATCCCTCCTGCATTTTTGACCCACAATTGGTTTTGTTTTACAAATACTTATGTGAAATGCTGATAGTGTGACCGTAGCCATAAAAATCTGAGTGCAGACGGACAGAATACACGCTAGGTCAGGATTGCATGGGTGCTGGACACCTGGGGCTGCTTCCAGGATGGAGTGTTTGCTGGAATTTTCTGTTACCTTCCCAGAAAAATCCTAAAGAATAGATTTAAGAGGCTCCCAAGTCAGATGAAGCTCTGGTGTATGGTGGAATGAAGCCTCATTTACAGCCTGGGGCAGAAGCGAGAATTAAAAGCAGCAGGAAACAAAAATGTCTGTTTACTGAAAACTTTACATAAGTGGATGCACCGAAGAAAAGAAAGTATGAAAGAACACAAGGTTTTCTAGAGCTTTGATATTGATGGCTATCCTTAAAGGGAATCTGTCACCAGGTTTTGTTACCTCACCTGAAAAAATTATATACATAACAAAAAAGGCAATGGTATTTACCAGCCAAGGACGCGGTCAAAACAGCGCGGATCGCCGACAGCTATGAGGCCAACCGGAAACCCGAGGTGCGGAAGCCAGTCACCGCCAGCTGGAGAGGGGGTAAGCCTGCAACCAACCCCAGTGCCCCTGCCCTAGAAACCCGATGTTTACCTTGGTTTCCAAGATCGCTGGTCTCCCGCCTGTCACACGCAGCGATGCGCGCTGGCCAGCGGGAGACCAACGATCAAAAAATGGTCCAGGACATTCAGCGACGATCAGCGATACCCAGCAGGGAGGCCGTCGTCGCTGCGTGTCACACTAAGCGAGATCGCTGGCTAGGTCGCTGTTGCGTCACAAAATCGGTGACACTTCAGCGATCTCGCTTAGTGTAACGGGGCCCTTACACACGGTCAAAATTGTTGGTACCCCTCGTTTAATGACAGAAATAACTTGAATCTGACAAAAGTAATAATAAATCAAAAATCTATGAAAATGAACAAATGAAAGTCAGACATTGCTTTTCAACCATGCTTCCACAGAATTTTTACCGTATATATTTCCTACACCATTTAGTATTACATTCTACTCAATAGAAAGTGATACATCATTCAGGACGGTGCTGTCAGAGCTGGGGCTGCTTAACTTGAGTTGTGGTGTGTGGGTTTTTTTTTTTTTTTTTGGGGGGGGAATCCTTCATCCTGTCTCCATGGAACAGGGGATAACTTGCTTACACCATGGAGTCCCAAATTTGTGACTGCAGGGAATAGCCGAGCAGTGCGCTCCACAGTCCCACAATGAATGGAGTGGAGACGGAGAATGTGCACCTCTGCTGCATTCAGGATGGGACTTTAGAGCCCTGTTTTTGGGGTTCCAGGACCCTGATCTTGAGATCTGGGGAGAGGCCCAGCAGTTGTACCCCTGGTGATCAAAAAGTTAACCTTTCCCCTTTTGGACAGGAGATGACTCGTGGTTTTTCTTTTTTTATATCCAATGAAAAATCCTCTCTATGCTCAAGAACAAAGGTCTTTTTAATTCTATAGTTTATTGTTCGTTGTCAAGGTTCCGGTCACCTCTGCCGTGTATCAGAAGTGGACGGGCTCTTATTATTATTATTATTCATTTTTATAGCGCCATTTATTCCATGGCGCTTTACATGTTCGAGGGGGCGAATATAGACAAGTACAATAAATATGAGCAGTACAGGACACACATAAATACAGAAGGAATGCTTGCTTGCAAGAGGTTTGCTGTACAGGTTGCAAACGATGAAGCTAGATGGGTTTGGGAAACTTTAGTGCCCCTCTCGTGCTCCAGTGGTAAAGGCGCCCCCTGCAGCATCGTAGGGTGCACTGTTCAGGCCGCAGTACAACCAGAACACTGGCCTCAGCTGTCGATCCTCAGTACTGCCCTCTCCCCATAAGGAGGAAGCTGGGACGCCATATTGTTGTGCTCCTGAACGTCGGTTGTCTAGAAAACCCATCCTAAAGCAAACATCCTCACTTGTTTTACAGTGGAGTGTCGTTGTATATGGTCTCCTGCTCTGGAGGACAGGACCTGAGCTGTATTGGGTCCTGTTCACATGTCAAGTTGTTATAGGATTGTAACGGATCCAGTTGCATTTTTATTTTTGCATCCTGAGGTGGCACTACATGGAAATTGTAGGCTTACTGCCTGGTTTTCTCGTAGGTTCCAGCTGACCAGAGTGGACACCTTCTTTAAGTTTGGACAATCCCTACTTGTTAGCAGGGTCTCATGGGAACGTGGAAAACCCATTAAACAACTCGGCAAAGTGACATTCAGTAGCTCTGACCTCCCATGTATCTTCATTGTACATATTGAAATAGATTTGGCAACTTTTAGCAGAGCCCATTTGGGAAGTGTGTGACTCTGGCTTGCTCCCCCGCCCTGCCCCCTCTCTATGCCCCCTCTACACCTCTTCCATGTCCCCTTATTGTTTTGGATGCCAGAATTTTGTCTCGTGTAAGAGAAACCGATGGATAGGAAATATTTTTGAAACTTTACTTTCTAGTAGGTTTTGGTGACACCAGAGAGATTTTCCAACCTTTCCAAGAATTTTGGTGGTCTTTCCTTTTTGGATAGTCTAGGAGAGTTGTCAAGTACTTTACAAGTTTGTCAATCCTAACTGATACATCTCCTATTCCATCACCCATGAACTGTAATGGTGGCCACATTGACCTTCTTATTAAAGGGGTTATCCCCGATCCTTAGGATAGGAGGTAACTTGGTAATTACCAGGGGTCTGACTGCAGTGACGTCCAGCAGTGCCGAGATTAGACCTGTCCTGATAGAGCGCAGGTGCCATAATCTGCTTCTGCTCCATTCTTTGAGTATGGGACTGCCGAGCAGGGACGGCACTCGGCTATTTCCGGCAGTCCTATAGACAATGAATGAAGTGGAGACAGAGTATGGGCACCTGAGCTACAGTGAGGACAGGACTGCTGAGTCTTGGGGTCCCTGCAGCCAGACCCCGGCAATCCAAGTTATTTTCCAAAAAGAAAAAAGTCAATAGGATAGAGCAACTTTTTATTAGTTTCCCCCCTTCCTTTCCCTCTATATAACTGGTGCAGTCTATTACTATTCCTGTGTGATTATTTCCCAGAAACCTCACAACCCCCCAGCATGTCCCGCACCCTCCATGTCCAGGCGTGTTGTGACTATTCTAGCTCATCCCTCATGATTTTTCCGGTGGATCTTACATTTCCGTGTCATGAGATCGGAGTTTCTCCCTTTTGATGTGAGGTGGTTCCAGTTTCTCATGGAATGCTCTTTTATGTGGAGCGAGGAGGCGCTGACCTGTTTCCTGGGCCGGGTGCACAAGTTAGGACCTGCGCCTCGCTGATCCCTGATCTGTGCAGGAGCTGAACATGTGCAGAACCTCAAAGCACGAGATCGAGTCATTGATGTACCAGAATAAAGTGTCCGATGGCTGGAGAGCCGGCATTACCGCTCTCTATGGAAGGCTCAGTGATAACTCTCCCCTGACTAAAGTGACTCTTATATAAAGGGTAAAGTGTGATGGCTGCTAAGATCTGGATCTCGGCTCCTCCAGATCTGGCGTATAAGGGTCCTGTATGCCGAGGTCTATGTAGGGCTGATTTAGGAGGTCACTGCCAGTGCTACTCGGCGACATTGAAATCTTAGTGTCGCTCAGCAACATCACAGGATTCCTTATAGTGTCACATTGTTTCCTTCTGAGTCACAAATGTTTCATTTTTGGTTGCGTTTTCTTTTCTCTTGCTCCACAAAATCACAGTTCTGAAACCGTTGCACAAATGTTTTTTTTTTATTGTTGCGTAACCTGTCTGAGCATTATTACTGCCATGTACCCATAGCTTAAAGTGAGGTTTTCTAAAATCAACGGCCCAAGGTAGGGATAAAGAAAGCAAAAAAAAAAAACCCAAACCCTGCAAATGTGAGTCCTCTATGTTTTACCTCGCATGGCAGCTCACCTGGGGATTACCTGTAAGCCTTAAGTTCAGACCCCACTGAGTTCATGATGGCGTAGTGGCAGAAAAGTCCCTTTAAGAAGCTGTGAGAATCCTGCGTACGGCTGCTCAAAACTCTACTTTGTGGATAGAAGTCGGCTAAACCCTCCCCTGTCGCTGTGGGCCGCTGACCGTCTCCTGTGTATGAAGCACTTTCCTGATTCTCTCTGGCAGCTAGATTGGGCATGTTGAATTTTGACATGCCCAATCTCTCCCTCACCATCCTCCTGCAGATAAGTTACTACCACATTTGTGTGCTCTTAATAGGGAGAAGGAAATTTGCCTCTGCTTGTATCTTCGTTGAGAGCCCAACATTTACTGCTGAGAAGAAAGCTTGTGGCCCACCCCCATTATACTCGATGACTTCCCATCTTCTTTATGGCCACCATACACCTACTTCACGTCCTGATACATCCCCCACAAAAAAGGATTACTGTAAAGATCTTTTTATACAAATGCTCATTCTGTACGATCTGCCCATGTAAGTTCCCGGCGATCACCGGTGTGGACGGGTCAGTAAACGAGCGCTCGTTAGCGGTTTTCCCTGCTCTGTAAGTGAACTGGACGTGTTTATTTTTCCCATACCGCTGCTTAGTGTAATGAAGCATTGCCCATTGTGCCGCTTGTGCCGGGCCGAGCCGCTTACACACAGGAGGGGGTAATTGAGCATAAAGCGGACTGGACGGATGATTCTCACCATATCTGTGCACTTGACATCCAGCCATTAATTGGTGCAGACAATAAGTGACGGACTCTGAATAGACGTTGTTTTTAGTGCCAGGCCCGGAGCGCTCGCCTATTAAACGTGTCCTGACTGTATTCTGATCTGAACTGTTGGAAGAACGCCAAAGAAAGTTTGGGAAAATCTGTAATTTGTGTCTTATACTTTCGTTGATGACCGTTTTAGATGAGTCGGCTCTGTGCTCATTCTCCATTAATCACATATATATATAATTTAAGTTAAAAATTGATATAGTTAAATAAAACTGCCACCCCCATTTTCTCTTTATCTGGCGTGATAACCTCCATGCGCATTCTCTCTGGCTCCTGGGCAGTTCGGTGACTGTCATTCTGCGCCCTCCTATTCCTCTGTTACCGTATGTTATATTGTGCAAGAGAAGACGAGGTATCTGCCGTGCACGGGTCTCCAACCTGTCCAGCAACACTACAAGTGTCAGCATACCATGCCACTCTGCAGCTTTCAGTGCAGGGGCATTCGTAAAAAACATGGGGCCCCTTAGCAGAAGTTCTAATTGGGGCCGTCTCCACCCAACAAAAAAAAATATTTGGTGGGGTCACAGAAGAGCCTATGTCACAACTTTGCATAACGTTTTGTGACCCCCAATACAGTGTGATCCTCCATGCAGTATAATCGGCCTATATGCAGTATAATGGCCCCCACACAAACGTTCACACTGTATAAATGCTTCCATATAGAATACTGGCCCCCGCGTAACCCTCCAAATATTATAATGGCCTCCACATAGTAGTATGGCCACCGCAATGTACTTGCTGAGGAAAAAACAAATATATAATTTATACTGCAATACTCCCCTCTCCTCCTCGTTCCCCGCTGCTCTGGTTTCTGAATCGCTGCATGTCTGAACAGGCGCCATGTAGTGACGTCATCGTGCCTGCTGCCCTGAGATGTCAGACTCCGAGGAAGAATGATGGCGAAATATCATTACTTTCAACTGTATAGGCATCCAGGAGGCTGATACAGTTGAACGTGCGATGATGGGCAGGCTGGACCTGGTGCCGGCAGTGGGCCCCCGGCTCACAGGCCCTATAGCAGCCTGTGGCCTGTAGTACCCAAGCTGCCGTTATCCGCTGACTGCAGGCCTCTGGATGGCGGGTGCACAGTCTGTACCTCTGTGTTAACCTTGTATTTTTGTTCTTCTCCCTCAGATCAGATTGTGTTCCCAGGTCATTGCTCACAGGCAGAAGCACGAGAGATTATTAAATGTTGAAATTACATGAAAAAAAGTTCATTACGTTGATATTCTCCATTATGGATATAATAGAGATTTCTTTTCCTCATGAGTCATTAACCCTTTACTACTTGGTCGGACAGAACTCCAAAACCTTAATGTTATAATTAAGTTGCATGTCTGCACCAGGGTAGTGCCAGCTCTATAATGGGAGAGATAAAGTTATTATTTCTATAGCACCATTGATTCCATGTTCTGTACATGAGGAGGTTACATACAAAATACAAATATAGATTACAGTATCATACGAACAATGACAGACTGGTGCAGAGGGGAGAGGACCCGGCAACTGGGGGCTTACATTCTACAGTATGTTGGGGGGTTGAAGCAGTTCCGGTGTTGGTTGAGGCGATATCTCCGGTAGTGGTGAGGAGGCAGCGGGGTCATTGCAGGCTGTAGCTTTCTTGAAGAGATGGGTTTTCAGGTTCCGTCTGAAGGATCCGAATGTGGTTGATAGTCGGACGTGTTGGGGCAAAGAATTCCAGAGGATGGGGGATATTCGAGAGAAGTCTTGGAGGTGATTGGGTGAGGAACGTACAGGTTTGGAGGAGAGAAGGAGGTCTTGGGAGGACCAGAGATTACATGAGGGAAGATATTGGGAGATTAGTTTGTAAATTTATACGGAGGAGAAAGATTATGGACTGCTTTGTAGGTCAGTGTTAGTAGTTTGAACTGGATATGTAGGGGAGTTGGGAGCCAATGAAGAAATTTGCAGAGGAGTATCGAGGAGAGAGATTAACTAGTCGGGCAGCAGAGTTAAGGACGGACTGGAGAGGTGCGAGAGTGTTAGCAGGGAGGCTACAGAGAAGAATGTTGCAGTAGTCGAGGTGGGAGATGATGAGGGCACATACAAGCATTTTAGAAGGTTGAGGATAAGACGGATTCTGGAAATAATTTTGAGCTGGAGCCGACAAGAGGTGTGGTGACAGCTTGGTTGTGTGAAGGACAGAGCAGAGTCAAGGGTTACTCCGAGACAGCGGATTTCCGGGACAGGGGAAAGCGTGATGTCATTTATTGTGATAGATCAGGTAGAGAAGATACGAGAGATGGAGGAAAGATACTTAGTTCAGATTTGTCCACATTGAGCTTGAGGAAGCGAGAGGAGAAGAAGGATATGGCTGTTACACTCCGGGATTCTGTACAGCAGAAAGGCTCATCTGGGCCAGAGCGGTAGATCTGAGTGTCATCAGCATATAGATGGTACTGGAAACCATAGGACTCTGAGTTGTACCAGGCCAAGGGTATAGATGGAGAAGAGTAGGGGTCCTAGGACAGAGCCTTGAGGACACCAACAGAGGGTGAGATGAGGAGATAGTGTGGGAGACTCTAAATGTGCGGTTGGAAAGGTATGGGGTGATCCAGGTCAGGGCAAGGTATTTGACACCTAAGGAAGAGAGGATCTGTAGTAGGAGGCAGTGGTCAACTGTGTCAAAAGTAGAGGACAGGTCTAAAAGGAGTAGTATAGAGATTGTCAGTTGGCTGTGGTTGTAAGTCGTTAGTAATTTTGATCAGGGTAGTATCAGTTGAATGATGGGGACGGAAACCAGATTGTTGATTGTCAAAGAACCCTATACCCGACTGATCTAGTTCCCACCTTTTCATAAGAGTACATAGCCCTGAGTGTGTTTTCCATATATAATTACCGTATTCTCATCATGGACGCTCTTACAGGGCCGAGGTCTGGGTATCCACATCAGCAGTCAGCGTTCTTCTATTCCCAGGAGACGCTTTTATCCATCAGACTAGGAAAACCTTTTAGCACTTGTGCGCCTCCATGGGACCCATGCAAAGTGTTTGTCTTAGGTCCATCATTTAACACCAGAGCCATAAAAGTGCAGGCAACTAACTTTATTGTGTTTGTATACAGCCCTATAATGAATAGACCACAGCTCATCCCCCACTGGTGATTATGCCACACATCCTTCCACCCAGGGATCGGGGAGCGTGGAGTTTTTGGCCCTTTTTAACCTTTCTTAGAGTGCAGGCAGCACTTTTCTTCATTAATGTTGCACTATAAAAACGAAAGGGAAAAATTGGAGAAAAATGCCATAATTATATATAGAAAAATATTTAGACTTGAGAGTCCTCAGTGGTTGATACCTTTTAATGGCTAACTGAAAAGATGGTAACAAATTGCAGCTATATATAAATATTTATTTAGTACAAATTAGCATATATATCAAATATATTTATTACAGCACATAATAGTCATAAATACACAGCAGAATGAGTGGTTTAGAAATGGTATGCGTGATGTTAAAGGATGTAAAAAACATCTGAGCTACACATGTCAAAGAGAGTGAGTGAGGCACATGAAAAAATGCACATAGAGTATAAATATTAGGTATAATGTGCCAAAGGACATAGATCTAATTGAGATGCAGTAGAGAAAATATATATATGAATCTCAGAGCAATAGTATATTTATGCTAAACGCTAGTGCGTACATAATACCGGGATCCGGATTCCCAGGCTCAAGATTCGTAATAATACTACCTAACTACTGCATATGTTGAAGGTAAAACTCACCCATATTTGCAAAAGTAACCCAGAGACGCGCCCCATTTTGACGCGCGTTTCGCATTGGTTTCCTCGGGGGCTTTCAGCTAGTAAACGCTCATACCTGACCACTATATACCCCCACTGGGATTAGAACGAGGACGGCACATGTGGACGGCGCGTCCATTAGCATCCGGCGACGTCATCAGGGTCGACGCGCTCCACGGGTGCACCCCTATGACGTGGGATTAGCGCAAAGGACCCAGAGATGCCGCAGGAGGAAATGGGGCGGAGTCAGAATCAAGACATGCGCAGAAACGATAAAGACAAATATGGACATCGCAACTAAGGGCAAAGTCTGCCCATAAAGACACTGTATACATAAGCTAATAACTATATTTGTCAGGAACGTGATTATTTAACACTATAGTAGAAGTCTTGGGTAAAGGCTAATGTGACAGAAATAACATAAAAAATAACCCAGAACAAAATTCAAAAATTGCAGATAATCGCTACATATTTAGATGGATAAAGGCACGCTACGACAAATACAAGATAGTAAAACAATGCTACAATATATATAGTATAGCAAAATACGAGTGACAGAAAATACAATGCAATATCAATATCAATTCAACAAAATGATCAAGAAACAAAAAATCATGTGTCATATAAAGATATAACATAACAATTCAATACAACACATTCAGCAAGTGATATAGCAATAATTAGTACTAATAATTGCGCAGTCCCTGTAGATATTCTGTTGATATCAAGTAGACACGATTCTTGACGATTGATGTCTAATGCCCATTATGTTCAGATTCACCAAGGGGAAGAGTAGCAAGCGGTCAATATAAGACACATTTCATTCCAAAGGTACAAAAAACTAGATAAAAAAAGAAATATAAAGTGAATATACAATAAAAACTATACTAAAAAAGTCACAGATGCGGAGACGAATCAGAGATACGATGCAAAGCTCAATTGTTCGTTAAGACCTTTAGGCATCATTGTATTGAGTGTCACAATCCAACGGCATTCTCTTTGTGCCAGGATACGACCACTATCACCACCCCGGATACCGAGGCTGACATGGTCAATGCCTTTAATTTTTAGGTCATCAGATCTACAATTGTGTTTAAGTCTGAAATGGCGTGGAATTGTTTTGAGCGACTCAATGTCCTCCACGTCACGGGCAGCCTCAATATCCCTCACATGTTCGCGTGTTCTAATACGCAACTCTCTAGTGGTCAAACCAATATATATGAGGTTGCAAGTACAACTAGCGTAGAATACCACATGTGTTGTAGAACATGTAATATAGTCCCTAATGGTGAAATCCTTGAGGCTGTCCGATGACGTGAAGGACAGAGCCCTCACATGGTTACGACATGCCCGGCAACGTCCGCATGGGTAGAATCCTGTAACCCTATTCCCCACATTAAATATATTTTGGGATTTTGCCATATAGTGGCTTGATACCAATGTATCTTTAAGATTTCTGCTCCTTTTGGCTGTCATTTGTGGAAAGGATGGAAGACGTCTTTGGAGCTGAGGATCGGTCATAAGTATAGGCCAGTGTTTGGTAAGCACATTACGCATTGTACCCCATTGCTGATTATATGTTAAAATAAATCTTATGATCCCTTCTGTTTCATTAGATTTTTTACGGCTGCTGCCAAGTAAATCGCTTCTCCTGGTATTTTTGGCTCTCAAATAACCACTTTTTATGGACCTGTTACTATAGCCCCGATCCCTAAACCTCTGCCCAAGATCCAAAGCCTGCTTATCAAAAAGTACATCGGTGGCACAGATCCTCCGAGCCCGGAGAAACTGACCTGTTGGTATAGCCCTGATGGTGGAGGCCGGATGTGGTGATGATGCGTGTAAAAGAGAATTAACAGATGTGGACTTACGGTATAGATCTGTTTCAAAGGACCCATCAGCACCCACATTTATTTCAAGATCCAAAAAATTAACTCTAGTTTTGTCATATGAGTAAGTGAGTTTGATGTTGAAATTGTTACGGTTCAAACTCACCATAAAATCGTCTAATTCCTCAACGGAGCCCTGCCATAGAAAAAGAATATCATCTATATACCGGTACCACCCTAAAACTTGGGGGGCAGCCTCTGCGCCATCCAGCAGCAAACCCCTCTCCCAAAAGCCGAGGAAGAGGTTTGCATAAGAAGGTGCACAGGCCGCCCCCATGGCGGTACCGCGTTTCTGTAAATAATACCGATTTTTAAACGTAAAAAAGTTATGGGTGAGAATGAACCGTAACAAGTCCAAAACCAACTCACGCAAGTCTGGATCCAGATTACTAGTTTCTAGAAAAAACTGTGTGGCTGCAAGGCCATGTGTATGATTAATACACGTATATAAAGATTCTACATCGGCCACCACCATCAGGGTATTAGATTCAATGTAGAGGCCATCCAAACGTCTCAGGACGTCCGTTGTGTCTCTAACAAAGGAGGGGAGCGTTTCAACCTGCGGATGTAAATAATGCTCAATAAAAGTACAAATGGGATCGCATAACCCTCCGATGCCAGAGACAATAGGACGTCCCGGAGGCGAAACAGGATTTTTATGGATCTTGGGCAGAAGGTAAAAGGTCGGGACTACAGGAAACTTAATAAGGAGGCCTTCAAAAACTTTTTTCTCAATAATACCTCTCTCAAAGGCTATATCAAGTATAGTTGTTAATTCAGTTTTAAACGATGGAAGTGGATTGCAGGGAAGCTGCATATAGGTATCTATATCTTTCTCCTTCGTCTCATTGGGGGACACAGGACTGTGGGTGTATGCTACTGCCGCTAGGAGGCTGACACTAAGTAAATATAAAAAAAGGTTAGCTCCTCCTCCGCCGTATACACCTCAGCACTGGCCGCAGGCAAACCCAGTTTATGCTTAGTGTCTCATGGAGGCACACGTCTGTTTTGTTCAGACCATTTTTTTTTTTTTTTTCCCCACGATATTGAGACAGGGGCGACGGACCCTTTTGAAGGGTCCGATCTCCCCAAACCATCAACGGGCGAGCACGTGGAGTGAAGCCTCCACGTATCCTTTCCCGCTACGTGGGATATGAGTGCCGGACTTAGCCCTGACCACCCTAGGGTAGTGAAACCCTGGGCTGTACAGAGGCAGGAGGAAGTCCGTGCGGCCCCCACTGCTCCACCAATGCTAGACTGCGGTGCTGCAAGGCGGCGGACAGTCCCTCTCCTCACCTCCTGAAGGGGTGATGGAGTCAGGGTGCCTGCACTGTCCTCTTTTTCTCCTGCCTGGAGAGTTCCCTCTAAGGGAAATTGTTTGCCCACCTGCGAGTTCTGGAGCCCTGGAGGAAAAACGTTGGTGTGGAAACTCATGGCCGGCGTCTGATCAGCTGGCTGCAGCCAGGCAGGACACGCTGGGAGTCCGACTTGCGCCTTCCCCCACAGGATTGCGTCATCTCCGGGACCGCCCCCCTATTTCCTGGCACTGCTGGGCCTCAGGTAAAATTTAGTCCCTGACCTCGGCCGGAGACCTGGCCTGGGACGATAACTTGGCGCCAGGCTTGGGGCTGGCCGCGGTCCTAAGCTCCGCCTCCGGCGGCGGTAGCTCCGGCGGGCCCGCCCTCATTCCTTCGGGCGGCCTCCGCCGGAAATTTAGGAGGAGGCTTCGGCCGGTGCTAGGCCGCGGCCGAAATTTAGTCCCCGGCTTGGTTCGGGGACTAGGCCGCAACCGGAAATTAGGCCCCGACATCAGCTGACGCTAAACCACGCCCTTGTTCCCTCCTTCCAAGGCTGGACTATTTCAGGCGCTCCTCCCTGAAGGGGAAGCGCCGTTTTTTGAAACCTGGCTGTCAGATTGTGCTCTGAGTGGGGATACAGATCTGGGGTAGGTGCTGTTATCGCCAGCTTGGCTGTTCCGCTTAGCGGCTCTCCTCAGCGCTTCTTCGCTCCTCCAATACCACAGCCTCATTTAAAACCAGTGCTGCAGGAAGGGTATTGTGACAGATCCACTATGTCCAGAAGGGCCAAGATCCATACGGTGCTATATACCGCATGCATTGCTTGTAGGTCACCTTTTCCGCATGCCCAGGTTAAACGGGTCTGCGAGGCTTGTGATTCCGAACGGGCTCAGGAGCCCTCACCCATAGCTGAGCCCAATGCGTCAGGTCCTCCGGAATGGGCCTTGTCTCTGTCGCAGTCTATGGTGTCATTAACAAGAGCGATTGAGTCCCTTCAAGCTCCCGATAGGAGCAGGAACAGTGGTTCGTCCGTATTGGTTGCGGCTCAGGAACCTCCGGCCTGCAGGGGCCGCGCTCTCACCAGGCAGACGCAGGGGAAACGAACCCATACTGCGTCGCCTATGCCGACCGGGGCCTCGGCATCTATCAGTTCCGTTTCTCGCTCTCCCTCACCTTCGGAAGCGAGTGATCAATATTCGGATTCTGAGTCTGAAGGGTCCCTCAATCTAGAGGCCCCGAATTGTCAGGAGACAATTGACAGTCTTATAGAAGCTGTCAATCAATCCCTGGGAGTGGACGACGAATCCACTTTGACTTCGGGTCATAAGGTGTCCTTCAAAAGAGCCAGACAGACTCATAAGGTCTTTGGTACTCATCCTGAGTTTGAGGAGCTTGTGCAGCGCCACCGAGAAAAACCGGATAAGCGCTTTGCAGGACAGAGGGCCCTCAATACCAGGTATCCTTTTGCTCCTGAACTTCTTAAGAAGTGGGCGGAATCCCCAGTGGTCGATCCTCCGGTGTCACGCTTGGCATCTAAGATGCTTCTCTCCCTTCCTGATGGTTCCTCGATTAAGGATCCAACGGATCGTCTGATTGAAAGCCTGGCTCGCTCGGTGTTTGAAGCATCTGGGTCATCTCTCTCTCCTTCCTTTGCAGCGACTTGGGTTGCTAAGGCCATGATTTCCTGGTCGGAGTCTCTGAACAGAGCTCTTCACGGTGTAGAAGTGCCACCTGAGGTTTTGAGATATCTAATCAGATGGCTCTCGCAGGTGATTTTTTGATCAACGCTTCCATGGATGCGGCAAATTGCGCAGCATTAGCTGCTGCTAATGCGATTGCCATTAGGAGATCCTTGTGGTTGAGGACTTGGCGAGCAGACTCAACTTCAAAGAAGTCACTTACGTCCTTGCCGTATCAAAGCGGTCGTTTATTTGGTGAAAAGCTGGATCAGCTTATATCTGATGCGACAGGAGGGAAGAGCTCTTTTTTGCCTCAGCAGAAAGTCAAACAGCCCTTTCGCAGACAGCTTCAGCCTCGTTTTAGAGCCTTTCGCAACCCAGGTTGGGCCGCAACAGCCAGTTCCAGCGGCTCAGGTCGACCTAATCAGGCCAGAGATCGTCAGGTCTCTTACAAGACAAACCCGTTGGGAAGAATGCGGTCTCAACAACCGAGATCTAGAGGGTCTAGGCCCCAAAGATTTTCGGATAAATGACTGGAGGCAGAATCCGGTCGATTCATCCGGAGTAGGCGGCCGTCTACTCTGGTTTCGCCCCACTTGGCTATCGATCACTCAAGACGAGTGGGTCAGGGAATTAGTCACCTCGGGGTACAAGATCGAATTTACCAGCCTTCCCTCAAATCGTTTTTTTCCCTCGCGCCTTCCCAAGGAGGAGTCTCGGGTTCGCGCCTTATTCAAGGCGGTCGAGTCTCTTCGACACAGCGGGGTTGTCGTACCTGTACCAGAGGTCGAAAGAGGTCGGGGGTTTTATTCCAATCAGTTCATTGTACCCAAAAAGGATGGTACCGTAAGGCCCATTCTGGATCTAAAAAGACTGAACCGGTTTGTCAGAATTCGACATTTCCGAATGGAGTCTCTCCGCTCGGTCATTGCTGCCATGGAAAAAGGGGAATTTCTAGCATCAATAGACATCCAGGATGCCTATCTTCACATCCCCATATTTCCCCCTCATCAAAGGTTTCTTCGGTTTGCCATTGGCAAACTCCACTTTCAGTTCGCTGCCTTGCCATTCGGGCTAGCCACAGCTCCCAGAGTGTTCACAAAGGTCATGGCTGCTGTTGTATCCATTCTGCACTCCAGGGGATAGTCATCTTGCCTTACCTAGACGACCTTCTCATCAAGGGTCCGTCTTTCCAAACATGCGAGGAAAGTGTCAGCATTACCCTAGACACCCTTGTTCGCCTGGGGTGGCTGGTGAATATGAAGAAGTCATCTCCCGTGCCATCTCGAAAGATCACCTTCTTAGGGATGAATTTCGACACCGCTCAAGGGTTGATAATCCTTCCTTAGGACAAGGCCTTAGTTCTCCGTCAAGAGGTACGGATCCTTCGCAAACCGATTCCTCATACCATCCGGTTTTGCATGAGGGTCCTAGGAAGGATGGTGGCAGCGATCGAGGCGATTCCATTTGCCCAGTTTCATCTTCGCCCCCTTCAGCATGCACTCTTGGCAGTATGGGACGGGAGCCCTTATTCCCTCAATCTTCGGTGCCGTCTGTCCCTGCAGGTCAGACAGACTCTTATGTGGTGGACGAGGAGCTCCACTCTTCAACAGGGCCGTTTGTTTCCTCCGAATTTCTGGATGGTAGTCACAACGGATGCCAGCCTGCTCGGATGGGGAGCAGTGTTTCGTCACCACACAGCCCAGGGGACTTGGTCTCAGCAGGAGTCGATCCTCCCGATCAATATTTTAGAGATCCGAGCTATCCGGCTGGCTCTGAGGCATTTTCACCAGCATCTGGCGGGCCGCCCAGTCCGAATACAATCAGACAATGCCACGGCGGTGGCATACATAAACCATCAGGGAGGTACCCGCAGCCGGGCGGCTATGCACGAGGTAAAACAGATTCTGTCCTGGGCAGAGGTAAATCACTCCGTGATTTCAGCAGTCCACATTCCGGGCGAGGAAAACTGGGCAGCGGATTTTCTCAGCCGTCACGGCATAGCTTCAGGGGAATGGTCGCTACATCCCGAGATTTTTCAGCAGATATGCCGACGCTGGGGAACCCCAGATGTGGACCTGATGGCTTCCAGGATGAATGCCAAGGTGCCCAACTTCGTCTCCCGGTACCGGGATCCGCAGGCAATTGCGGTGGACGCCCTGGTTCTACCATGGAATCAATTCCTTCTTCCATACTTATTTCCACCAATAGCTCTTCTCCCAAGGGTGATCAGAAAGATCAAGATAGAGGGGGTTCCAGCGATATTAATCGCTCCGGATTGGCCGCGTCGCTCTTGGTACGCGGAGCTGGTACAGTTGCTCGCCGACGCACCCTGGCGACTGCCAGAGCGCGCGGACCTTCTCTCCCAGGGCCCTGTTTACCACCAGAACTCAGCGGTCCTGTGTTTGACGGCCTGGCCGTTGAATCTTGGATCCTGACCAGGGCTGGATTCTCTAAAAAGGTCGCCGCGACGATGGCTAGCGCCCGAAAGCCTGTCTCGGCTCGCATCTACCACGGGACTTGGAAGGTCTTTTTTGCTTGGTGCAGGGAACATGGTTGTTCCCCGCTTCGGTTTTCAATTCCAAACATTCTGTCATTTCTCCAGGCAGGCCTAGATTCAGGTCTAGCGCCAAGTACGCTTAGACGGCAGATATCAGCCTTATCAGTGATTTTTCAGCGAAGGATCGCGTCTAATTTTCAGGTTAGGACCTTTATTCAGGGGGTTGTCCATATAGTTCCCCCCTACAAGCTCCCTTAGATGTTTGGGATCTCAATCTAGTCCTGGGAGTCCTGCAGGAATCTCCATTTGAACCTCTGCAGGAGGTTTCTCTGGCATTTCTTTCATGGAAAGTGGTGTTTTTGGTAGCCATAACATCCATTAGGCGGGTTTCGGAGCTGGCAGCACTGTCTTGTCGGGCTCCGTACTTGCTTTTCCATCAGGATAAGGTGGTGCTCAGGCCAACACCACCTTTTTTGCCTAAAGTCATGTCCTCTTTTCATATCAATGAGGATATTGTTCTACCTTCTTTTTGCCCAGCTCCTACGCACCGGGTTGAGAAGGCTCTCCATACGCTAGATCTGGTGAGAGCGCTCAGGAGATATGTATCCCGGACGGCGTCCTTTCGGCAGACGGACACGCTGTTTGTTCTCCCTGAAGGTCGCAGGAAGGGACTCGCTGCCTCTAAGTCAACCTTGGCTAGGTGGATTCGGTTAGCCATTCAGGAGGCTTACCGCATCAGAGGCGCGGTGGTTCCCGCAGGAATCAGGCTCACTCCACCAGAGCGGTGGGTGCCTCCTGGGCCCTTCGGCATCAGGCTTCGGTGGAACAGGTTTGTAAGGCGGCAACCTGGTCCAGTCTGCATACCTTTTCCAAGCATTATAATGTCCATACTCAGGCTTCAGCGGATGCCAGTCTGGGTAGAAGGATTCTTCAGGGCGCGGTTGCGCACCTATAAGCAATGCTTGGTTATAAATTACACTGTGGAGTCGGTTTCCCACCCAAGGGACTGCTTTGGGACGTCCCACAGTCCTGTGTCCCCCAATGAGACGAAGGAGAAATATGGATTTTTGTGTTACTCACCGTAAAATCCTTTTCTCCGAGACGCTCATTGGGGGACACAGCACCCTCCCTTATAGCCGGATGGCTTCGTTTTCTAATTTAATTCTATTTGTTTGGGTCTATATCAGTAGATTTACTTCTGGATATATTGTACCTGTATTAACACTGATTTATTCTTTAGCCTCCTACTGCTTTTTGCACTAAACTGGGTTTGCCTGCGGCCAGTGCTGAGGTGTATACGGCGGAGGAGGAGCTAACCTTTTTTTATATTTACTTAGTGTCAGCCTCCTAGCGGCAGTAGCATACACCCACAGTCCTGTGTCCCCCAATGAGCGTCTCGGAGAAAAGGATTTTACGGTGAGTAACACAAAAATCCGTATTTTAACTGTTTGAAGGCCTCACTCTCCTATTCTGTCACTGGCCACACCACCACATTCCCCCCCTTGTCAGCCGGTTTAAACACATCATCTAATTTTTTAAGATCTTGTAATGCTTTACGTTGTGTAGATGTCAAATTATCATTATATTTATGATTTTTAATACACCGAAAGTCCTCCATCACCAATTTAGTAAATATCTCAATTTGAGGACATAAAGACAAGGGGGGGAAAGTGGTGGATTTAGACAGAACAGGTGGACGTGAGGTACCTTCATGTGTAGAAGTGGCTTCTTGTTCCAATTCTTCTAATATGGCAATGGCTTCCTGTTCAGCCGCAGTTGGATTGTCAAAACAGTGCTTATTTTTAGAATGTAACTTATGTAAGACTAATTTTCGAGAAAACAGATGAAGATCTTTCAGTGCTGAAAAGAAATCGAAATTATTAGTTGGGGAGAAGGTGAGACCCAAACTAAGGACCTCTTTTTGTACAGCTGTTAATGTATGGTTGGACAAGTTAATCACCTCCAATGTATTGGTCCGTGCTTTCTTGTCCACCGGAGATGAAGTAGGGAATTTGTGTTTAGCATTTTTAGTGCCACCCATCTAGGTCTATGCATTCTCATGTATTCCCTTCTTCCCCATGAATTCTTGGGAGCATCCGAGCCATGACTTTTATCTTCAGCAGGGCGCGTCTCTGGGTTACTTTTGCAAATATGGGTGAGTTTTACCTTCAACATATGCAGTAGTTAGGTAGTATTATTACGAATCTTGAGCCTGGGAATCCGGATCCCGGTATTATGTACGCACTAGCGTTTAGCATAAATATACTATTGCTCTGAGATTCATATATATATTTTCTCTACTGCATCTCAATTAGATCTATGTCCTTTGGCACATTATACCTAATATTTATACTCTATGTGCATTTTTTCATGTGCCTCACTCACTCTCTTTGACATGTGTAGCTCAGATGTTTTTTACATCCTTTAACATCACGCATACCATTTCTAAACCACTCATTCTACTGTGTATTTATGACTATTATGTGCTGTAATAAATATATTTGATATATATGCTAATTTGTACTAAATAAATATTTATATATAATTATGGCATTTTTCTCCAATTTTTCCCTTTCGTTTTTATAAGTCTTATGGAGTGCCATGGGGCATTTGCCCCCATCCTTGTAGTGCTGTAGTTACTACAATCTTGCCATGTATATTTGAAAGTGTGGTCTAAGGTCATGTTTTCCATTAATGTTGCACTAATTGTCCTTTTGCATTTTTTTCCATCACCCACAAGAAGGGGAGATAGGACCAACCTCGCTATCCTCCAGTGACCCCAATGTTGGTGTGGTAGTTTTGCTTTTGAGCTCTGTGCAAGGCGTCCTCTAACTATCAAATCGCTCTAGTTTTTGTGACTCTGATATTCAGGGATTTATACAAACTAAGGGGCTTTTCTGTAAGTAGGGATTCAATTTGGGATCAATAATTTTAGGAGATGCGGTTACCATTTTGTCTAAACATACGATGTTCTGGATAATTCTATATCCAAAAGATTGTATCCATTGTGTTTAGTGGTGATTGCATCAAGCGAGCTTGTACAGGATTAGAAAAAAATAACATGGCGCCTTACTTCTAAGAACAGCGCCCCACCTGTGCACACGTTATATGTGGTACTGCAGACCAGCCAGTGCAGGTGAGCTGTAATATTAGACACAACCCATAGACAGATGTGGGGAAGCTTCTGAAATAAAGTAGCCATGTTTTTTTTCTTGTTGTTTTTCACCTTTCCTGTTTTCTCTTCCCCCTCCTTGTGTGGACGATTGTCTCATTCAGACTCCAAAGATCAGCAGTCACCTACAAAGCTGCAAATCCTGGGACAGATGTAGGGGATGTGGGACCCCCCAACACTGGAAAGCCACTCTACAACACTGGGGTATTCAACGTCCGTAATGACCACCCACCTCCATGGTGTGACGCCGCTGCGCCGTCTGTTTTTTTAATAAAAATTCCAATACATATATTTTAATCCACTATTATAATATATTTTCTTTCCACATTGTCAGCAAATCAATCTGTGCGAACTCCGGTTCTGACCTTTATTCTGGCCGCTGCCTTCTTGACTTTATAAGAAGTCTCCAGAGTCTCCCTCGTTCCCTCTGCGGGTAGGAGGCCGCCTCCTCTGCTGTGGACAGAGGGTCACTATGCAGAGAACTCGCGGTGCTGAGTGAGCGCTCGGCTCATTAGGTGGACATGCGCATTACATAAACTGTGAACACCAGGTGGCGCTGTGCGATATAAGTTGTGCTGGGGTCAGATGGCGATTTTTGGCCATGATACAAGTTGCACAGCCAAAGCTTGCACTGTGCAGGTCAGTGGGGGCTGCACTGCGACCACGAGGCACCAACAGGCAAACGTCAGAACCAGTTGGATTTTTTATTTCTTTTGCACCTTACTTGTCTCATGTCTTGCTTGCTCCGTTTACCTGCCTTATGCTGCAATCAGCATTTAGGCAGAGCAATCTTTGGCCACGTCACCGGTCATGGCAGACTTTTCCTTCTATCCCCGGCCTAAATTTCGCAGCTCTTCACTGGATCTTTCTTCTTCATGATGTAACCAGTTGATCTAATATTTAATAGCAGCTAATCCCTTATTTTGCTCTTTTCAGCTCCAAAGCCGACGAACTCTGCCGACTTCCTAGCTGTAAAGTGTGTGGATGTAAGGAAAGGTAATCACGGCGCCCCCAAGTGGCTGATTCCATGGGGAAGGGATCGCTGTGCCAGCATCCGAGGCTTCGAGGAGGCGGCCAGTCAGCTGATCCACGCCAATGACATCGTGTTCTCGGTGCACATTCCCTTCCAAGGCCAAGAGATGAGTCCCTGGTTCCAGTTCATGCTGATCATCCTGCAGCTGGACATCGCCTTCAAGCTGAATAATTACATCGGTAAGTGTGTCCGTGTATTGGCCTCCATGCGCTCATCCCGGCTCGTGCTGGCCACCGTCCGTTATACAAGTGACAGCGCCCCCTCTAGTAATGGCCGCATCAGGTATATACCCAAACCTCCATATTCCCTGGCAGGTGTCACTGTTTACGTCTCCTGGCTTCCATTACAGATCCCACAAAGTATGTTACCCAACTTTTCCTGGCTCCTATCTAGCAAAATTGCATCATGGCGGAGACTCCTGTGTTGCTCCCTAACTGCGTAGATGAGAAATCTCAGAAAACTGGGCCATGAGCCCTGAGCTGTAATAAGCTTCTTATAGGGGATGTGTAGAATGAGAGTATCCGGACACCATAGAGGGCGAGGCCCCCTGTATGAGCCGGACGGGTGTAGCGTTATGGTGACCACCTGTCCTTGTGATTAAAGGGCGAGTGTCCCGGCCTGACACTGCTTACCCCAGTGATGTATTTGCCAGGGTGGGCTCAGTGCAGGAGTGCGGGACACCAGCTGATCTTTGCAGGGGCCACATTTTTTAAGTGGTTTCTTTTGTATTCCATGACCCTTCTAAGGCAATCTCAGCTCTTCAGAAATGACGGTAAACTTCTAATTGTCCGTGTTTCCAGTGCGGCTCTTGCAGGCGGCACACATCTGCTCTGCACAATCTGGAGCAATAGTTTAGTTTTTCTGAGTGATATCGCCTTGATCGGAGAAAATTCGCTTCCTTTTCCTGGACACTCCAGACTTTTCCATATTTTTCTAGACAGATTAGAGGGGTGGTGGTGTCATAATATGCCGGTAACGCAGAGTTCAGTTTGTTTAGTCATTTGTGGCTCCCGCCTCCGTCCGGCATTGTTTGGCGGCCACCATTAGAGAAGTAACCTCTTTAAATAGCTCGCTGCCTCATCTGCCATGACTGATTCACGAAATGCAGAGTCTGAATTCGTCTGGAGAAACGCCAAAAACAACACGAGATTTATGAGCCGTTCCCTCAACTCTGCAAACAGAATCCGAGTCCAAACCTTCCATCTAATATCGGAGCGCTCTGCAGCTTGGCATTTTTCAAGATCCCTGCTTGCTGTCAGTGGATGGGAACTTGGTTATCACCAGAGGTGATACTGACTACTCACAGCTGAGGGTTTGTTACTTATACCCAGCCTGGCCGATCCTATGACTTTCATTACCTGGACTCCTGTTATATCGACTCCGGTGGATACATTGTAGCACATTATCAGGACAGAGGTGATGAGCCGCAGAGGATTATTACCTACACTGGATACAATCGCACCAAACTGTCACCTGTGAGAAGTATCGAGCGTCTGATGGCAGAGTGGTCCCATTCACTGACGACTAGCAGAGATCCTATGATCTTCATTTACAGAATGTTTTTTTTTTTTTCTGCTTTTTAGAGGAGAATGCGATGGTGACTCTGGATGTGGTTATGGCGTACCGGGATGAGTTAAATGATCCGTGGACGGAGCTGGCACATTCTGTAGAGCAGCGGAAACTCCAGTGCACATTTCATGCCCCTAAGGTGACAAGTTCTGGGGTCTGCAGTGTGTGGATGGGACCTTTGTAAATTTAAGGCAATGAGTGTCATCTGTGCTCTAG
This sequence comes from Oophaga sylvatica, assembly GCA_033576555.1. Classification (NCBI taxonomy): domain Eukaryota; kingdom Metazoa; phylum Chordata; class Amphibia; order Anura; family Dendrobatidae; genus Oophaga; species Oophaga sylvatica. The sequence continues at coordinate 77,203,436 of JARQOD010000009.1, forward strand.
TCTATTGGGTGAGCAACCAAAGGGAGTGGAGTAACACATGAGCGCAGGATCAGACTGATATCTGGGAGCTCGAAATGCTAAAAGAAAATGGCAATTTTGGGGCAAAAAAAAAAAAATATATATATATATATATATATGTAATATACTTACATTTTATTTTTTTTTCATGTTCACCTTATCAGAAACATAGTTAAATATGTTATGAGTTTGGGCAATATAAAGTTAGGGATATTAATACTATATTTTATGTATAATAAATCATATTAATATCCCTAGCTTTATACTGCCCAAATTCATAACATATCTAAAAAAATATATATATATTTTTTTTTTTGGTCTTTTAATTAGTTCCCTTTGGGGACTTGACACTGCAATGCTGAAGAAAAGACTTGACAACTTTGCCCGGTAGATGTCACTGAGGACGTCCAGGGCCTCGGCTATATGATCAGTATAGGATCAGCTCACTGTACATGTATGGAATTATTTTTGTGAAAAAAAAAATGCCACAACCAGAGAGTTTAAGGACATGTTGGGAGTAGTAGTTTGGCCATAGCGACAGACTGGGCTCGCAGTAACGGCGTTTCTTTTCTGATACAGACCGCAGACAATCAGGGCCGTTCTTACGAGTGCGACGTCATTCCACTCATCGAGTTGGGGAGTGTGGCGCATAAATACTACCTGGTGAACATCAGACTTCCCGTTAACGATATCACGAAGATTAATGTCGGCATCGGAGAGATAAACGACCTGCACTTGGTGGTGAGAAATCCTCTTATTATTCCAGATGAATTCTGATAGAAGCTTTTAAAGGATAATTAGACTGAAAAATGAGCAGCTTCTTCACACGATTCATTCTGTTCAGCATAAAGATCCTTTTATAGATGAGCGATCGGCTCTCCTGCCACGTCGGGTTCCATAGCGGATGCAAAGAATTCAGAAAAAGTCTTGTCCATAGAGGGCGCTGTTCTGTCTATGCTGTAATAACTTCCCAGTAGAGGGCGCTGTTCTGTCTATGCTGTAATAACTTCCCAGTAGAGGGCGCTGTTCTTCTATGCTGTAAAACTTCCCATAGAGGCGCTGTTCATGTCTATGCTGAATAACTTCCATAAGGGCGCTGTTGTGTCTATACTGTAATAACTTCCCAGTAGAGGGCGCTCTTCTGTCTATGCTGTAATAACTTCCCAGTAGAGGGCGCTGTTCTGTCTATACTGTAATAACTTCCCAGTAGAGGGCGCTGTTCTGTCTATGCTGTAATAACTTCCCAGTAGAGGGTGCTGTTCTGTCTATGCTGTAATAACTTCCCAGTAGAGGGTGCTGTTCTGTCTATGCTGTAATAACTTCCCAGTAGAGGGCGCTGTTCTGTCTATGCTGTAATAACTTCCCAGTAGAGGGTGCTGTTCTGTCTATGCTGTAATAACTTCCCAGTAGAGGGCGCTGTTCTGTCTATGCTGTAATAACTTCCCAGTAGAGGGCGCTCTTCTGTCTATGCTGTAATAACTTCCCAGTAGAGGGCGCTCTTCTGTCTATGCTGTAATAACTTCCCAGTAGAGGGCGCTCTTCTGTCTATGCTGTAATAACTTCCCAGTAGAGGGCGCTGTTGTGTCTATACTGTAATAATTTCCCAGTAGAGGGCGCTCTTCTGTCTATGCTGTAATAACTTCCCAGTAGAGGGCGCTCTTCTGTCTATGCTGTAATAACTTCCCAGTAGAGGGCGCTGTTCTGTCTATGCTGTAATAACTTCCCAGTAGAGGGCGCTGTTCTGTCTATGCTGTAATAACTTCCCAGTAGAGGGCGCTCTTCTGTCTATGCTGTAATAACTTCCCAGTAGAGGGCGCTCTTCTGTCTATGCTGTAATAACTTCCCAGTAGAGGGCGCTGTTCTGTCTATACTGTAATAACTTCCCAGTAGAGGGCGCTGTTCTGTCTATGCTGTAATAACTTCCCAGTAGAGGGTGCTGTTCTGTCTATGCTGTAATAACTTCCCAGTAGAGGGCGCTGTTTTGTCTATGCTGTAATAACTTCACAGTAGATGGCGCTGTTCTGTCTATGCTGTAATAACTTCCCAGTAGAGGCGGTTTTGTCTATGCTGTAATAACTTCCCAGTAGCGGACGCTTTGAATTCAATGGGCAATCCGCTACCCCTAAAAATACAGATTGTCCAGATGACCCCTCAAGCCGATCAGTGTGGAGCATAAAGGAGACTCTCCTGGCCCTTTATCACTGGCCGGCAGGGCACCTTTCTTGAATGGTACCCTACACTTTATCTTTAGGGGTATTCTCAAATTTGGAAGTTAACCCCCATCCTATGCATACTGGATAGCTTCATGATCGCTGGGGGTCCGACTGCTGGGGCCCTCTCTGATGTCAAGAACTGTGGTTTTTGAGGCTGTGGTTCCACGGTCCGGAACCACAGCGCTTTGGACGGAGCGGAAATTCCGCTCCGTCTAAGCCCCGCCCCCTTTATGACGCGCGATCTTTCCGGAGGTGTTCAGGACACCTCCGGAACACCTCCGGAAAGAGCGCAGGGCTACATAGCCCTGTGTTAATTCTGTTTCGGCGACGCACCGTCGCCGCAATACGCGAGGACATGCTGCGGTCTAAAAAGACGCGCCGCATGTCCGTTTACGCAGGTCTGCCACCTGCGTATTGTTACGCATAGTGGAGACGGGATTTCTTGAAATCCCCTCCACTATGCTGTAACATCTGGACGCTGCGTGTTTGGCGCTGCGCCAAACACGCAGCGTATCCTGACCGTGGAAACTCACCCTAAGAGTCCTGGGGGGTTCCAAAGGTTGACCTCCAGCCTTCGTTGGTGTGCTAGTTGTCCTTGATGGGAATTGTCTTCATTGCCCCGCTTTTCTCAATTCCCAAATATCTAACCATTCCCCCATGTCCAGACCATCTTCCAGAACGGAGGCTTCACGAAGGTGTGGTTTGCTATGAAGACGTTCCTGACCCCGAGCATACTGATCATTATGATCTGGTACTGGAGGAGGATCACCATGATGACCAGATCCCCTGTCCTGCTGGAAAAGTAAGGCCGTCCGCATTGCTGCTGGCGCCTGTGGGCTGTCGTTTGGCCGTTCCTGGAGGCGTCCTAACTTGTGTTCGCCTCCATAGAATTATCTTCGCACTCGGCATCTCCATGACCTTCATTAACCTTCCTGTTGAATGGTTCTCCATTGGATTTAACTGGACCTGGATGCTGCTGTTCGGAGACATCCGCCAAGGCCTCTTCTACGTGATGCTGCTGTCGTTCTGGATCATCTTCTGTGGGGAACATATGATGGTAGGGGTCACCGTCCCGGGGTCTCATTATTGCATTTGAAAAATATATGGAGCATTTATTTATATTTTTGCACAAAATTCATGAACTGTGGATTTGAGTTTTGATGCATTTGGCTCAAAAAGTCAGTGAAGTAACAAACTAAAAAATTGCAAATGTTGACTTGGACCCTGTGTGTTTTGTCTTTAGGACCAGTCTGAAAGGAATCGCATCTCTGTCTACTGGAAGCAAGTCGTCCCCATCGCTTTTGGCTCCTGCTGTCTCTTCACATTTGATATGTGTGAAAGGTAAAGGTTCATATTCTGCTCCTCAAGTCTTATAATAGTAATAGATGTCATTTTTATATTACACAAAAATTCTGAAGTCTTACAGCTTTCACTCTAGACAACACAGGATATACCAATAGGTGATATCACAGCTCACCTCCTCCTCCCTGTACAATGACTGATAACAGTATAGTCAGCAGATAACACAGGATCCACCATTCAACCAGTCATGTCATTACATCAGAAAGGATAGTAATGGCTCCTCTATATAGAATCCAGCATTCAATCTGTGATCTGCAGGGAGGAGGAGGTGAGCTGTGCAATGACTCATTACACCTCTATATACAGTAGATAACACAGGATACACAATAGGTGATATCACAGCTCACCTCCTGCTGTACAATGACAGATAACACCTCTATATACAGTAGATAACACAGGATCCACCATTCACAATAGGTGATGTCACAGCTCACCTCCTCCTCCTGTACAATGACTGATAACACCTCTATATACAGTAGATAACACAGCATACACAATAGGTGATATCACAGCTCACCTCCTGCTGTACAATGACAGATAACACCTCTATATACAGTAGATAACACAGGATCCACCATTCACAATAGGTGATGTCACAGCTCACCTCCTCCTCCTGTACAATGACTGATAACACCTCTATATACAGCAGATATCACAGGATCCACCATTCACAATAGGTGATGTCACATCTCACCTCCTCCTGTACAATGACTGATAACACCTCTATATACAATAGATAACACAGGATCCACCATTCACAATAGGTGATGTCATAGCTCACCTCCTCCTCCTCCTGTATAATGACTGATAACACCTCTATATACAGTAGATAACACAGGATCCACCATTCACAATAGGTGATGTCACAGCTCACCTCCTCCTCCTGTACAATGACTGATAGCACCTCTATATACAGTAGATAACACAGGATCCACCATTCACAATAGGTGATGTCACAGCTCACCTCCTCCTGTATAATGACTGATAACACCTCTATATACAGTAGATAACACAGGATCCACCATTCACAATAGGTGGTGTCACAGCTCACCTCCTCCTCCTGTACAATGACTGATAACACCTCTATATACAGTAGATAGCACAGGATCCACCATTCACAATAGGTGGTGTCACAGCTCACCTCCTCCTGTACAATGACTGATAACACCTCTATATATAGTAGATAACACAGGATCTACCATTCACAATAGGTGATATCACAGCTCACCTCCTCCTCCTCTACAATGACTGATAAACCTCTATATATAGTTGATAACACAGGATTCTCAATAGGTGATATCACAGCTCACCTCTTCCTCCTGTACAATGACTGATAACACCTCTATATATAGTAGATAGCACAGGATTCTCAATAGGTGATGTCACAGCTCACCTCCTCCTGTATAATGACTGATAACACCTCTATATACAGTAGATAACACAGGATCCACCATTCACAATAGGTGATGTCACAGCTCACCTCCTCCTCCTGTACAATGACTGATAACACCTCTATATACAGTAGATAACACAGGATCTACCATTCACAATAGGTGATATCACAGCTCACCTCCTCCTCCTGTACAATGACTGATAACACCTCTATATATAGTTGATAACACAGGATTCTCAATAGGTGATATCACAGCTCACCTCTTCCTCCTGTACAATGACTGATAACACCTCTATATACAGTAGATAACACAGGATCCACCATTCACAATAGGTGATGTCACAGCTCACCTCCTCCTCCTGTAAAATGACTGATAACACCTCTATATACAGTAGATAACACAGGATCTACCATTCACAATAGGTGATATCACAGCTCACCTCCTCCTCCTGTACAATGACTGATAACACAGGATCCACCATTCACAATAGGTGATGTCACAGCTCACCTCCTCCTGTATAATGACTGATAACACCTCTATATACAGTAGATAACACAGGATCCACCATTCACAATAGGTGTGTCACAGCTCACCTCCTCCTCCTGTACAATGACTGATAACACCTCTATATATCAGTAGATAAACACCATTCAATAGTGGTGTCACAGCTCACCTCCTCCTGTACAATGACTGATAACACCTCTATATATAGTAGATAAGATCTACCATTCACAATAGGTGATATCACAGCTCACCTCCTCCTCCTGTACAATGACTGATAACACCTCTATATCAGTAGTAATAGATCACATTCACAGGTACAGCATTCTCGTCAATACTGTTATATGTAATCACAGTCATTCACAATATTGTCACTCACTCCTCCTGTACAATGACTGATAACACCTATATAAGTGTAACACAGATCTACCATTACAATAAGTGATGTCACAGTCACTCTCTCCTACAATGACTGTAACCCTTATAATTTTAAAAGGTTCCATAGGGATATCACAGCTCACCTCTTCTCCGTACAATGACGATAAACCCTTAAGAAAACACAATTCTCATGGTGGTCCAGCTCACCTCCTCCTCCCCCCACTCCTGTACAATGTCATATTCCCACAACACTCTCGTCATAGTAATTGAGTCGTCTCCAGACAATTGTCTTATTAACATTGGTTCCAATGTCTAGTTCTCATTATTTGTCTCTTTCTCTCAGGGGGTGCAGCTAAAGAATCCATTTTACAGCATATGGACCACAGATGTAGGCGCAGAACTTGCTGTATCCTTTTTATCTCGGTCTGCTATAAAGACCCCCAATGCTGCATGTAACATCCCCTTTTAACCCCAATCTTTTTAGTTCCATTACAGGGATTGTCCAGGACTACAATACTGGCAGTGATGGACAAACCCTTTAAGACAAACCACATCTATGCCCCTCGTTTTGCACACATGGTTGTCAGAGCGCCCCCTGCTCTTAGACGCTGTCCTTGAAATCCCTGTCTATAAAATTCATGGATTTTTAAAGGGTTAAGAACCTTTCCGCCCCGCGACTCTTCACCGGGACTGCAGGCGTCGTGGATGCTCTCCGGAGCGGAGGAGAAGTGACAGGTCTCAGCTTCATTCATACAAGTGTGAAAAATGCGATAAATAATTGATTCCTGTTCATCTCACAAGCAGAAGATGGATTTCATGTCAGGGCGTCGGAGAGGAGAGGGACGCGGTGACGAGGACTGGTACAGGGGCTGCAGGTAATGGGGCCGCAGGCTTTGTATTGGCAAGAAGCCCCCATCAGACTTGCCGCTTCCTCTGTCCCTGATCGTCAGCAGTTGTACCCACTCGCTCTGGCTGCCATGTTGCTTTATGGTAAAGGATTATTCCCATCTTGGTCATTTATCGTTTGGCAGTGGATATGCCATAAATCCCTTCAGTTTCCCAGGGGCCGTTATCTTTTGGGAGATTGGGGTCTCCATTCCAGCCGTATGGCCTGCCGGTCTCAGTTTCTCCCACACTCTGTATCCGTGACGGCATTTTTCTGCAAGTTCTGCTTTAACAAACTGCAATATAATGTTCATCTGGTTAGGGAATGTGTCAGTCCGATTGAAATAACTAAACGGGACCTGGTAATACCAAGGTGAGCATGCCCCTGGTGAAAACCGGCCATAGCACGGGGCAGAAAAATGCCGTGTGTGACCGCGGTGCTGCAGCGGGGACTGGTCACGGTCTCCTCACTGATCATCCCACCCGGATTTGATTGCTGTCTCGCCTGGCATGTAAACGCTGTATTGGGCCTGAGTGGGCATTCACGAGTGGACTGTGACTGGTTCACACTGCGGCATCGGCCACATTACTGGAAGGGGTAAATGATGGCAGTTTTGTAAGCCATTGTGCCAATTTTTGTAGAGTAAGTGTGACAATGGAATGATCGCCCTTCAATACATCGCGCGATGACCATTTTCAATGCCACAGTCCCTGACATGACGAGATGATGGTGCCCAAGAAGACTTCCGGAAGTGGAGGGTTTCCACAAGACCCAGGAATGTTTCCTATTCTTCCTCCTTTTTTTTTTTTGGAGCCTCCTGGAATTTCCCGGGAGATTAGGCGAGTAATGTATTGTGATACATTGTAACAACGAGTCTCTGGATTAGATTCATTACACTAAATGGTTCCCTTCAACTTTCAGCCAATCCTGTTCCTGTGCTGCAGTGTTTATGGCTCGTCTGGATGCATTAATGGTTGCAGATATTTGCAACAAGTGAAATCTGCACGTCCTGCGTCCAAACTTCATAGCTGTATTTAAAAAAACAAAAGCAAGAAAACTTCATGACACATTACTGATTAACTAGAGAATAGCTAGTCCATCTGGATTCAGTTGTAGATTTCAGTAGAACGCGCTGTAACTCGATGTTTGTCCTCCAAGACTCCAGACTTTCATGACTTGCCTTGGAGCACAGATGTCCGACTCCCCCCAGAATCCACAATTCGTCATTCTCCAAACCTGTCCCTTAATGACTGATCTCAGATGGCTTTCATTATAGTGGCTGGGATCTGCGCCTGTCTCTACTTCTTGTTCCTGTGTTTCATGGTTTATCAAGTCTTCAGGAACATCAGTGGGAAGCAGAGCAGCTTACCGGCCATGAGCAAGGCCCGCCGGCTGCATTATGAGGTGAGTGACGGACCCCGGGGTCAACTGAGGAGGCAAATCTGTGCAAAGTCTATGTCTCTGGAGTAACAAGAACGCGCATTCAGAAATCTGAGACTGTGTACGCGACCTCTGTGGTTGGGTGCGATGCAAAAAATATCCCGAAGTCCCCTTAAGCCGGTCTTCTGGCCGATATGTGTTTGCTTTGGGTTTGCAGAAGTTGATCTGAACAATGGAGGATGTATCTGACAGTCTGAGCTAAACCCAAACTGCATGATAAAAAATGTCCTCCTAGCCCTTCTGCAGAAATGGGAATCACATGGCTGAAAATGACTATAGGGACCCCTATATATGATGTCTTCTGCGCTGTGACCCCACTTGACTGGGGGAGAGCGGCGCCATCCCATGGCTGCAGTGTGCAGAGTGGCGCCATCCCATGGCCGCAGTGTGCAGAGCGGCGCCATCCCATGACCGCAGTATAGAGAGCAGTGCCATCCCATGGCCACAGTGTGCAGAGTGGCGCCATCCTATGGCCGCAGTGTGCAGAGTGGCGCCATCCTATGGCCGCAGTGTGCAGAGTGGCACCATCCCATGACCGCAGTATAGAGAGCAGTGCCAGACCCGGTGCACCATGGTGTCAATCAGCTGATTACAGAGTGTCGGGAGTCGTACCCCCACCCAACTAATAGTAATGATAAGTTATCAATAGTCGAAGATAAAACCTTCAGCTGAGCAGGTGCTGATGGTGACCACCAAAAATAGGCTATAAAGATTGTAAACCATCTGCCCAGAAGAACCAACACACGACCCAGATCTCGCGGGACGGATGGCTTTCATTTTCCTCCTTACATTTTTGGAAAATGTTTGTAGACCTTTTATTTTATTTTTCTTCCTTCTCTTTATAGGGACTGATTTTTAGGTTCAAGTTTCTGATGATCATCACTTTGGCCTGTGCGGCGCTCACCACCGTGTTCTTCATTACCACGCAGGTACGTCCATTTCTGACTTCTATATATTGGGGTTTTCTTTTGGACCTTCCAAAAAAATAGAATGCTGACTTGGCAATTCTGGGAAGTTGGAAAGCTCGACTTCATCAGGTTTTGAGTCCTAGGCCGGGGTCACACATCCGAGGAAATCGTCCGACACTCGCATGTGAAATCCCAGCTCTGGCACCGGCACTCGGGAGTGGAGCGAGCGGCTGCATATAAATACATGCCGCTCGCTCCACTCCGAGTGCCGGTGCCAGAGCTGGGATTTCACATGCGAGTGTCGGACGATTTCCTCGGATGTGTGACCCCGGCCATACAGTTGAGACGTCCTTTGTATTTCGGAGAGGGGCCGTGCTGCTACCTGGCCGGGGGGCTGCAGGCTACGTGCAATGTTTCTGGTAAAGGGGAGACCCAGTGTTACGGAAAGCCTTACTTTTAAAGTGACCCAGATGTGAACAGCTGAAAATTCACCATAAATCATGATTGTATCCACGAAACCGTAAATCGTGGGTCGGCGAGCGGCCGCCCTCCTGTGTGCTCCCGTCCTGGGCAGTCGTTCTCATTACCCATCCATGAGGCTCAAGCCACTATGAAGGGTTAAAAGACAAAAAAAGCTCCCCTGGTCCGCCTTGCTCTTATGTGGTCTCACTGGATTGAAGACCACGAGAGCAGGGCTGTACGGTGGGCCGGTGAGTATAAATATTGAGCATCGCTAAAGTCTGGAGAAACCTCACAGCAGAATAATAATATTAATAATCTTGGGATTCGCATTGAATGATTTGGATACAGAGTTGAGTGAATGTCGCATTCTCCCTTCTGTCGTTTCTCTCCTCAATGCTGAGCTCTGTTCTGGGGGTCCCGGTGCTCGGACCCTCGGTGATCAGTAGGATATAACGCTCTCACTATATGACTAAAGCTTCCCCAGACGTGCACAGTTGGTGCAGGATTTGGTGGGTGTTGCTGGGCCTGTTAGTTCTCCTCTCTGAACTTCGCGGCTTATCTTCTATTGCAGTTGAGATAACGCTGATTTTTATTTCCAGGTGTCTGAGGGGAACTGGAAATGGGGCGAGTACAACATCGAATTGAACAGCGCTTTCTTCACCGGCATTTATGGGATGTGGAACCTGTACGTGTTTGCGCTCATGTTCCTGTACGCCCCTTCACACAAAAACTATGGCGATGACCAGACAAACGGTAAGGGGTGCGGCACGGTGCCACGTGGGGGGTAATGCACAGCGGATAAAGGACGGGAACCAGTTATTTATTAAACCGAAGAGAAAGCGCCGATAGTTCTGGGGTCAAAATCTTCAGTTTTACACGTCAAAAAATCTGAAGTTGGAGTTGTCGGCGTGTGGTGAATCCGCAACGGCCCCAATGGTGGCCTAGATGGCACAATCTGTCATTCCATCGGTGGTCTGATGGGTGGCCGTTAGGTGTGCCTCCCACTGCAGCAGTGTGCCACCCGCCATAGCCGTGTGCCCAGATGGTGGCATTAACACCGACTTGGATACCCTGTATAATGAAGAATTCTGACCTCCGTGTTATAGAAACAACCGACTGCACTGTGGGGATGTTAAATAAAGGGAATTATGACAACATGTTGGGACTTCATCAGGACAAGTCCTGCATTTCTGGGCCACTTTGCACCGTATCTGCGCCGTGTTTTTGGGCCGTGTTCCTCCAGTAATAAATGCCGTAGTTTATCCGCAGGCGGAGCCGCTGTGAGCAGCGCAGAGGAACTTCAGCTGACGACGACAATCACACACGCAGATGGACCAACAGAACTGTACCGGCTGGCTGGCAAGGAGGCCCAGGAGTGACCTCATTCCCTTTGGGGGGCTCGGCTTTTTTTTTTAAGTTTCAATATCCATTATTAAAAGTTGCCTCCGATAGCCTTCCTTACATTTCTCCTATTTATAGCTGGATTTCTCTGTTAGAGGAACATTTGTTGTAATGTAGCCTTGTTTTTATAAATTTATATTATACAGTTGGTGAAGAGTGACACTTACACTGGTGGATATATTATTTTTTTTTTCTGCTGACTTTGTCCATCAGGCCCCAGGTTTTGCATTTGTTAGTTGTTTTTTTTTTTTTTTTTTCACTGGGAACAATATTCACAATTTTAAGTTGTATACTGCCTCGTGTTCATAAGCAATATCCAATAAGCAATAAAGACTTTTCTTTTTTGTAGCTTTGTCTCATAATTCACTATATTCTATAGTGCAGTAAGTGCAGGGATTCTGGAAGTTGTGTGTTGCTGCCATCTAGTGTTTATGTCAAGTTATTACATGTGCCTTCATTATTTGGCTGCATCAAAGCAGTCGGCCGATATTTTTTCAGTTTGTATATTGTTTTAAGTCTGTTGGCCATCAATACAGCTATACAATGCAGCTTTTCATCAGGGATACATATCATTAACCTCTAATATAAATAGAAAATTCATTAAAGTGGTTGCCCTATGAATTAAGCACATTTCAGTTAATATACCTTGGAATAATAAAAAGTTCCACAATTGGGTCTATTTTAAAAAATAAAAATTTGTGCTGAGAGCTCATAAATGTACACTTCATTTTGTGGTGTTCAAACATGTGGACCTTCTCTAGTTCATGGTCTTTGCGTATCACAGTTTCAGGCCAGGGGAGGACGCCTGAGGGTACACAAACACAGCAGGGGCTCACAGCTGCTTCTATCTGTGAGAACACCTTTTCCTTCCTGTTTTATCACAGGAGTGAGTTTCTGCATCTTCTCAGTCCTGTGAGCTGGTCATAAATTAAGTCCAAGACATAGGCGCTCAGCCAGCTTCTGAGTTCTTGCGTCACTGAATTGAGTTACCATGAGCTCAGGGGGCAGGAGACGAGACAGAAACACTCACTCCTGTGATAAAACAGCAAGGAAAATGTGTTACCTCACAGAAGCAGTTGCGAGCCCATGCTGTGCTGTCTGTATACTCTTATGTTTCTTCCACCAGCCAGGAGTTGTGGCATGTACCGACCACAAACTGCAGCTGCTCTGCATGGTTGTACACGTCAAAAAAAGACCGTACATAGTAGGGGCACATTTAAAAGATCCTGTATACTCCAGAGCTGTACTCACTATTCTGCTGGTGCAGTCATTGTGTACATACATTACTGATCCTGAGTTACATCCTGTATTATACCCCAGAGCTGCACTCACTATTCTGCTGGTGCAGTCACTGTGTACATACATTACATTACTGATCCTGAGTTACATCCTGTATTATACTCCAGAGCTGCACTCACTATTCTGCTGGTGCAGTCACAGTGTACATACATTACATTACTGATCCTGAGTTACATCCTGTATTATACTCCAGAGCTGCACTCACTATTCTGCTGGTGCAGTCACAGTGTACATACATTACTGATCCTGAGTTACATCCTGTATTATACTCCAGAGCTGCACTCACTATTCTGCTGGTGCAGTCACTGTGTACATACATTACATTACTGATCCTGAGTTACATCCTGTATTATACTCCAGAGCTGCACTCACTATTCTGCTGGTGCAGTCACAGTGTACATACATTACTGATCCTGAGTTACATCCTATATTATACTCCAGAGCTGCACTCACTATTCTGCTGGTGCAGTCACAGTGTACATACATTACTGATCCTGAGTTACATCCTATATTATACTCCAGAGCTGCACTCACTATTCTGCTGGTGCAGTCACAGTGTACATACATTACATTACTGATCCTGAGTTACATCCTGTATTATACTCCAGAGCTGCACTCACTATTCTGCTGGTGCAGTCACAGTGTACATACATTACATTACTGATCCTGAGTTACATCCTGTATTATACTCCAGAGCTGCACTCACTATTCTGCTGGTGCAGTCACAGTGTACATACATTACTGATCCTGAGTTACATCCTGTATTATACTCCAGAGCTGCACTCACTATTCTGCTGGTGCAGTCACTGTGTACATACATTACATTACTGATCCTGAGTTACATCCTGTATTATACTCCAGAGCTGCACTCACTATTCTGCTGGTGCAGTCACAGTGTACATACATTACTGATCCTGAGTTACATCCTATATTATACTCCAGAGCTGCACTCACTATTCTGCTGGTGCAGTCACAGTGTACATACATTACATTACTGATCCTGAGTTACATCCTGTATTATACTCCAGTGCTGCACTCACTATTCTGCTGGTGCAGTCACTGTGTACATAATTACATTACTGATCCTGAGTTACCTCCTGTATTATACTCCAGAGCTGCACTCACTATTCTGCTGGTGCAGTCACTGTGTACATACATTACATTACTGATCCTAGGTTACATCCTGTATTATCCTCCAGAGCTGCACTCACTATTCTGCTGGTGCAGTCACTGTGTACATACATTACATTACTGATCCTGAGTTACATCCTGTATTATACTCCAGAGCTGCACTCACTATTCTGCTGGTGCAGTCGCTGTGTACATACATTACATTACTGATCCTGAGTTATATCCTGTATTATACTCCTGAGCTGCACTCACTATTCTGCTGGTGCAGTCGCTGTGTACATACATTACATTACTGATCCTGAGTTACATCCTGTATTATACTCCTGAGCTGCACTCACTATTCTGCTGGTGCAGTCGCTGTGTACATACATTACTGATCCTGAGTGACATCCTGTATTATACTCCAGAACTGCACTCACTATTCTGCTGGTGCAGTCACTGTGTACATACATTACATTACTGATCCTGAGTGACATCCTGTATTATACTCCAGAGCTGCACTCACTATTCTGCTGGTGCAGTCACTGTGTACATACATTACATTACTGATCCTGAGTTACATCCTGTATTATACTCCAGAGCTGCACTCACTATTCTGCTGGTGCAGTCACAGTGTACATACATTACTGATCCTGAGTTACATCCTGTATTATACCCCAGAGCTGCACTCACTGTTCTGCTGGTGAAGTTACAGGCTATGTAATGCATGTGCACAGTTATATTCTGCAAATATTTTTTATTATGATGCAGTCTGCCATGTAATGATAAAGTAAGTACATCTGTCTCATCAGGTCTAAGATCTTTTAACATATGTGGGCTGTTTGCATTGTCACACCTGGTGACTGATCCACTGTGATTGGAGCCAGGATTTTCCCAAAAGATGAGTTAAGGGCAACTTTATTGAACCTGTCTAACCCTATTCTACCCTGATGGTCAACTGCCTTCTGGCTAATGTCCCTCCTCATACAGACTTTATTAAAGTGTCACAGGTCGTCCATGATGCAGGGAGGAGGGTGCAGACCTGGTTTGTATGTTTTGCTCATGTTTTCTCTTGGATTGGTTGTGGATAATGTTGTCCGTCTGCTTAAGAAGCTTTATAAGGTTCCAGCTCCTCTAAATCCTAAATCTTGTGTTCTAGGAAATGTTGGGGAAAGTTTTTTTATTTAGTCCTGACAGTGTCCTATGGTCGCGGGAGAATCACCTCTTACCTGTCGGCATCCGCGGCTCTTCTGTTCAGTAGCCGACCTGGTGCAATGTCTCGTGTGCTACGCTGCAACAATGTTGTGTGTTAGTTTCTGAATCTGCAGCAAAAATCCCTGGAGGAACCTGAAATTTGTAGTGTATTCTACTGCGGTGCAGCCTGGGAACTGGCTCCATTCATGGGGCTAATGTGTCCATATCGGCTTTGGCTTTCAGACTTGTCACTGAGGTGGTTTAAAGGTAAAACCTGAATTAACATGAAAAATGTCAAAAAAAAAAAATATATATATATGAATGTTGATGCAGTTTTTCTGTTGTAATCAATGGAAAACTTTTAAGAAGGGTTTTTCACATATATTTTGGGGCAGAAAACTGAATTATTTTTTTGCCCATTCCAAAATACCCCACTGTAAACATACCCAAAAATATAGACCTAAGGTAACGGTGCGGAGCAGATTTCTCATCTCAAGTGCCTCATAGCGCACTTCACCCACTCCTGGTGCCCCGGACATTCGTCACATTCTTTCCTATCATTAAAGTGGCGGCCATGTTTTCCACTTCTAAGGAACCTGATCTGCCTACAAATCATCAGCGCGCAGACAATCTCGGAGGTCTTGCTTGAAAGGTTCTTAATAAAGCTGGTTAAATACTGTGACGGCGGTCATCTCGTGGAGGCAAATCTGTGTTCTCTGCATATTATATTTAATCTTTTGTGATAATGAGCCTGGAGCGGAGGATGGCGGAGCAAACAACACCGGAATAACAGATTTAAAGCAGAAGGGGCAGAAATATCAGCACAACAACATACCATAGTCTGCTGGGGATGGTGTAAACAGGTACGCGGATGCAACCGCGCCGAGGATGAGGACACGGGTAACTTAACCAATAAATATTTATTGAATTCTAACAAGTATAAGTGATGCCTACGCCGCAATATAAAGTAGACCGGAAGTTAATGTACAGTAGAAAACAGCAATTCCACCATACAGAACATCAGCGCGATTCTAATCCCTCACTATTGTTCTATTACAAATAAATATAATCGTCCGAGATGTCTTGGTCCTAATCTCTTAATCTGAGGTACGTCACCATCACTAACGAGCCTGTTATACTGCCGTCGTCCTGCCACTCTCTAGGCAAAAGAGCCGTAACACAAGCCCCAACGGAGTCCTATGATGCCACACCGCTAGGCAGCAAGTCCCTTATCAATGAGTCACTTTACACTTCTGTTACGCTGGCCGCCTTCGTCCCTGAAGCAAGGCCACAGTACTATACGTCTACACCGGAAGTCACAGCTAACATGAACGTCCCTGTTCAACGGCTTGGACGTCTCTCTTAGCTCTGGCTCTGCTGGGGTCTCTTCGCTCTGGACTCTTGTCTCCGGCTACTCTGCTCTGGTCACTCGCCCCTTCACTCGGGTCTGGTCATTCAGATCTGGCTGCTCGTAAGAGTGGCTATAAGCCAACTCTGCAGTACCGCACGTCCGTCCTGCTACAGATCCAGGCGCCGGCTCCCCGCCCCATCACTGCCCTACTGGGCCTTTTAAAATTACTAACTGCGCCAAAGCTATCATCTGACCTGGTGTCTCCTGTAATCTCTTCCCCAAAGGAACATGCACTTCATCTTCAGTTTCTGCTGATGCAATTCTTGTTACTTTCTCTTCTCATATAACATTTGACCAGCAGATGGCGGTGCTGCTCACCGACATTCTATTAGGCCTCAAACTGGAATTCTCTCTTTTGTTCGTCTCCTTACAATGTCTTTGTTATCATCACGAATCCTGCCCATCTGAAAAGTCAATAGACATGACCTGACATTATATAATAGCATATACTCTGATGCATCCTCCTGTACTGATATATGAGCACAGTGACTGTGTAACATGGTGCGGGAGCTGTGGGCGAGGTACTTGTTTCTTACGTACATTACATAAAGGTGGGGTTCCTGGCTGAGTGTGTACAGGTGCTTCTCACAAAATTAGAATATCATCAAAAAGTTAATTTATTTCAGTTCTTCAATACAAAAAGTGAATCTCTTATATTCTATAGACTCATTACACACAGAGTGATCTATTTCACGTGTTTATTTCTGTTAATGTTGATGATTATGGCTTACAGCCAATGAAAACCCAAAAGTCATTATTTCAGTAAATTAGAATACTTTATAACACCAATTTGAAAAATTATTTTTAATCCGAAATGTCGTCCTACTGAAATGTATGTTCAGTAAATGCTCTCAATACTTGGTCGGGGATCCTATGCATCAATTACTGCATCAATGCGGTGTGGCATAGAGGCGATCAGCCTGTGGCACTGCTGAGGGGTTATGGAAGCCCAGGTTGCTTTGATAGCAGCCTTCAGCTCGTCTTCATTGTTGGGTCTGGTGTCTCTCATCTTCATCTTGACAATACCCCGTAGATTCTCTATGGGGTTAAGGTCAGGCGAGTTTGCTGCCAATTAAGAACAGTGTTTCGGGTTTTTGTAAACCAGGTATTGTTACTTTTGGCAGTGTGGACAGGTTCCAAGTCCTGCTGGAGAATGAAATTTCCATCTCCAAAAAGCTTGTCGGCAGAGGGAAGCATGAAGTGCTCTAAAATTAGCATTATTATTACAAAATTTATTGCTTGGAAATTTGGAGACATGTTGTCAGTAGTTTATAGAATAAAAGAGCAATTTACATTTTGCTCAAAAATATAAAGAGAAAAATCAGACAAACTGAAAACTTTGCAGTGGTCTCTTAATTTTTGCCAGAGCTGTGTGTATAAATAAATATATATATATATATATATATATATATATATATATACTGCTCAAAAAAATAAAGGGAACACTCAAATAACACATCGTAGATCTGAATGAATGAAATATTCTCATTGAATACTTTGTTCTGTACAAAGCTGAATGTGCTGACATCAAAATCACACAACAATGATCAATGGAAATCAAATTTATTAACCAATGGAGGCCTGGATTTGGAGTCACCCACTAAATTAAAGTGGAATGTAATATCCTTAAAAGAAGTCAAAATGATGCTCAGTAGTGTGTGTGGCCTCCATGTGCCTGTATGACCTCCCTACAACGCCTGGGCATGCTCCTGATGAGGCAGCGGATGGTCTCCTGAGGGATCTCCTCCCAGACTTAGACTAAAGCATCTGCCAACTTCTGGACAGTCTTGTGAGGCAACGGGACCTTGGTGGATGGAGCAAGACATGATGTCCTAGATGTTCTCAATCGGATTCAGGTGTGAGGAACGGGCGGGCCAGTCCATAGCTTCAATGCCTTCATCTTGCAGGAACTGCTGACACACTCCAGCCACATGAGGTCTGGCATTATTCTGCATTAGGAGGAACCCAAAGCCAACCACACCAGCATATGGTTTCACAAGGAGTCCGAGGATCTCATCTCAGTACTTAATGGCAGTCAGGCTACCTCGGGCGAGCATATGGAGGGCTGTGCGACTCTCCAAAGAAATGCCACCCCACACCATTACTGACCCACTGCCAAACCGGTCATACTGAAGGATGTTGCAGGCAGCAGATCGCTCTCCACGGCGTCTCCAGACTCTGTCACGTCTGTCACATGTGCTCAATGTGAACCTGCTTTCATCTGTGAAGAGCACAGGGCGCCAGTGGTGAATTTGCCAATCCTGGTGTTCTGTGGCAAATGCCAAGCGTCCTGCATGGTGTTGGGCTGTGAGCACAACCCCCATCTGTGGACGTCGGGCACTCAGACCATCCTCATGGAGTCGGTTTCTAACCGTTTGTGCAGACACATGCACATTTGTGGCCTGCTGAAGGTCATTTTTGCAGGGCTCTGGCAGTGCTCCTCGCACAAAGGCGGAGGTAGCGGTCCTGCTGCTGGGTTGTTGCCCTCCTACGGCCCCCTCCACGTCTCCTGGTGGCCTGTCTCCTGGTAGCGCCTCCAGCCTCAGGACACTACGCTGACAGACACAGCAAACCTTCTTGCCACAGCTCGCATTGATGTGCCATCCTGGATGAGCTGCACTACCTGAGCCACTTGTGTGGGTTGTAGAGTCCGTCTCATGCTACCACGAGTGTGAAAGCACAACCAACATTCAAAAGTGACCAAAACATCAGTCAGAAAGCATTGGTACTGAGATGTGGTCTGTGGTCCCCACCTGCAGAACCACTCCTTTATTGAGGGTGTCTTGATAATTGCCAATAATTTCCATCTGTTGTCTATTCCATTTGCACAACAGCATGTGAAATTGATTGTCAATCAGTGTTGCTTCCTAAGTGGACAGTTTGATTTCACAGAAGTTTCATTTACTTGGAGTTATATTCTGTTGTTTAAGTGTTCCATTTATTTTTTTGAGCAGTGTATGTATTCAGCCTCTGGTTTTGCGACAATGTATCAGAAAATAAACCTCCTCAGTTCCCTGTTTTTACGTCGCACTGTATTTCTCTTTTCAGTTTTTCATTAATAAATGATTAAGGAGCGTCACTGTCTTCACTGTGAATATGTAAATTCAGGGTCTAATTACATTCGCTGTGGGAATCGGCAGAATCCAAATTCGTTTGCAATGTAACAAACAACAAGTTCAGAGCCCGAAAGGAAATTAAGATTCTAGTAAAACTAGAGGCCAGATAACAATAGAGAGCGGGGAATCTGCATGACCTCCTGGAGGCTCATAGTCCGGATCTGCATCACTGCGATCTGTAAACTGACCGATGCGGCCAGGTCCTGCTCCAGGAATATCCCAGTCCCTCATCACTTTTTATTTTTCCTACCCATCTAATAAGATGTGTAGCTCTTCTATTTTTCAGTAGAAGGAGCTGTATTGGAGCTTGTTTTATTGCGGTATGAGCTGTAGCTTTTATCATTATGTTTATTGGCAGTGATGTTCTATTACTTGCATCTAACTATAGTAAACATGACAGCACCACCAGGATGTTTCTCCAAAAATGGCGCATTCGTCAGCACAAATCCATCTTGCTGCTGTTCAAGGCGAACACATGGCTGCAGATATACCTAATGCAAAATGTGCGGCATGTATCCTATTTCTCCTAGTAAATCTCACAATTACTGGTGAATGAATGAAGTGGATGAATGTGTCACGCTGTATAGCAGATATATATATGTGGATATATATATGTGATGTCAGTAATCTATATCAAAAGGGCAACATACTATATAACATGCGCATAGATATATGATAACATAGAATTACCTGACAGAATGTCCAGTGGGTCAATACGGAATCCGTTATACGCTGTCTCCGGCTAGAGGTGGACCGGGGTCTATGCTGACCCTAAACTGGGGTCCTAACTAATCCCTCTACCTGGAGGTACTGTTAAAGGTACAGAGGTCCAGGCCACCAGCGTAAACCCTGTCTCCTATCAATCCCTGCCAACTGTATTCTAGTCCTAAGAAGGACCCTGATTACCACCAAAGGGAATGAACAGGTAACGGTTAATGAACAGAAAGACATACAAGAAAGACAAGAAATAAAGTAAATAAAGTCTTACATACAACACTCACACACAGTAGGAACACCTAAGGTCTCAGAGATAAACTATAAGCTATAAGAGTAAAAACAACTAAGGAGCTCTTAGCTTAAGTATTCTCAGAACCGCTCCAGTCTGCTAGACTACATGAATGCTTTCACCAGCGTCTAACACCCAGACTGGCAGGAATATAAAGGAAACTAATTAGAACATAATCAAAAGCAGCCGGGCGAGGCTGGACCTAGTCTTAGCAAAGAGCTAGGTAAAATTAACTCTCTCATTACCAAACACAAAGAAACAGCAGCTCAGCTGTGAGAAGTCAGAATGTGCAATCGCGACGATCTTCGTGGCGATGCACCCATGACAGTACCCCCCCTTCTACGAGGGGCCTCCGGACCCTCATGACCAGGTCTGTCCGGGTAAGTTGTGTGAAAGGTCCGAACCAATCGATCTGCGTTAGCATCAGACGCAGGGACCCACGTCCTCTCCTCAGGACCATACCCCCTCCAATGAACTAAGTACTGAGGGGATCGGCGACTGAGACGTGAGTCAATGATTTTCGACCCATGAAATTCCACGTTATCATTGACTACCACTGAAGGAGGAGGTAGAGGTGACGGTATGACTGGTGCCACATACTTTTTAAGTAATGACTTGTGAAACACATTATGAATTTTAAACGTAGGAGGGAGGTCCAGACGAAATGCCACAGGATTAATTATGGAACTGATCCTGTACGGCCCGATGAATCTGGGACCCAACCTCCGGGAGGAAACTTTAAGTTTTATATTCCTGGTAGACAACCAAACCAGATCGTTCACCTTCAGATCTAGACCAGAAACTCTCCCCCTATCAGCCATCCGTTTGTAACGGTTCCCCGTAACCTTCAGTCTTAAACGATCTGGAACTATCAGTCTCCCTGGAAGTCCCACAGGGGCGTCCCCCTGAGCCCCCAATACCTCCCCCTGTAAAAACAACTAAGGAGCTCTTAGCTTAAGTATTCTCAGAACCGCTCCAGTCTGCTAGACTACATGAATGCTTTCACCGGCGTCTAACACCCAGACTGGCAGGAATATAAAGGAAACTAATTAGAACATAATCAAAAGCAGCCGGGCGAGGCTGGACCTAGTCTTAGCAAAGAGCTAGGTAAAATTAACTCTCTCATTACCAAACACAAAGAAACAGCAGCTCAGCTGTGAGAAGTCAGAATGTGCAATCGCGACGATCTTCGTGGCGATGCACCCATGACAGAATGCGTCCGGTCCACGAGTTTCCCTCCACATTATCTTCCCAGTTGCGGCCCCCTCTGTTTGCAGTGTCGTCATTGTGTGATTATGCATTTTAGTACTGATTAACCAGACATTCACGTCCTATACTACAGCAGTAATGACCGGGAACAGACACGTTCATTGCCTCTATATATAGCAGCGCTTTTCATGCTGATGACATAATGGACGTGCTTCTTTTACATACAGCTGGGGCCGATCAAACAGAGGGTAGATAGTATCCGAGAGCGGAAGGCTCCTGTATTGTTACGGCTTACGTATCTATGGGGTAACGGTGGGCTGTTATGTAACGTGGCGTGGTAGCCATGGGATAGGTACTACCAACAATCCAAAATAAACATTATTTTACTAAATAGCCATTTGGTGGAAACAACGTACAATACACAAACGTTTCCTTTACAGCACAGAGCATTTTCACACACTGTCTCTTCTTCCATATTTATGTATTTTTGCCTCAACTAGTCCCGTTTCCTTCGCCACACCCCAGCACGCCGCTACAGTCCAGTTACTGAGAGTCCTATTCTCAACCCGCGGTTCCGCTTCCTCCTCCCTCTTAGGCCCTGTGCACACGTTGCGGATTTTGCTGCGGTTCCGCAGCGGTTTTGGTGCTGCGGATCCGCAGCAGAACTGGACGCCATGTACAGAACAATGTTAGTGAAGGTAAAAAAAAAAAGCTGTACACATGATGCAGAATTTTCCGCGCGGATTTGGTGCGGTTTTAAAACCACAGCATGTCAATTCTTTGTGCGGATTCCGCAGCGGTTTTACCCCTATTGCATTATAAGTGTAAAACCGCAGGGCAAATCCACACAAAAACCGCGTCAAAACCACACATACGTTTTCTGCCAAAAGGTGCGGATTCTGTGCGGAAAAATCCGCAGGCAAATCCGCAACGTGTGCACAGGCCCTTAAGGGGAAATTTGTTTGCCTCTATGGCCGCTGCTTAGCGTCTCTGCTGGCTGACGCCTTGGACCTCCGGCCCGGTGCACTCTCTCCGTCTCACATCCTCTGTTCCGTCCTCTCCCATTACCTCTCTGAGTTATGAACTCGGGGCTGTACTGCCTGGCGTCTTGTCCCAGGACCCGTCTCCGGTTGATCATTCTGTATGTTTGTCCCTTTTCTCTACTTAGGATCATGCTATCCACTGCCTCGGTCTCCTGTCACGTCAGGGACACCCACGTCATGCGGCTCAACACTAATAACGCCTATCACAATTCACATTATACACCATAACAGAACTTGTGTCTTCAAGTGGGAATGTGGCAGTGTGTCCATCTCCTGACAGTAATTCCTGGGGGTCCCTAGGCTCCTAGTGGCACACAGGAGACCATTACCTACTATATGAGGAAATCTCATCAAATATTTCTCCTAGATTTATGGATTTATCTGTTATCTTTTCAATGCATCCAATCTCAGCGAAAATTACGGCTGAACATTTCAGAGAATGGGTGCAGCGGCACTTGGAGCCAGAAAGGACAAGTCAAAGATTAGAGGAGCTGGAAGCAAGGAGAGATGAGTAATTAAAGGGATCTGTTTCCAAATGACATAATAATACGTAGCAGATCTGTGCTATGCAGAGGGGGAAAAAGTGACCGTAGGGCCCCATAGCACAACTTGAAATTGGGCTCCACTTCACCATGAACTCCTTCAGTATCAGCTTGTGGTTATGTAATGCACACAGTGACGTCACAGTACAAAGATATTAAACAGTGATGTCATATTACAGAGATGATACACAGTGATATCACAGTACAGAGATGATACACAGTGATGTCACAGTACAGAGATAATACACACAGTGATGTCACAGTACAGAGATGATACACAGTGATGTCACAGTACAGGGATAATGCACATAGTGATGTCAAAGTACAGGAATAATACACACAGTGATGTCACAGTACAGCGATAATACACACAGTGATATCACAGTACAGGGATATTACACACAGTGATGTCACAGTACAGGGATAATACACACAATGATGTCACAGTACAGGGATAATGCACACAGTGATATCACAGTACAGAGATAATGCACATAGTGATGTCAAAGTACAGGGATAATACACACAATGATGTCACAGTACAGGGATAATGCACACAGTGATGTCACAGTACAGGGATAATACACACAGTGATGTCACAGTACAGAGATAATAAACACAGTGATGTCACAGTACAGGGATAATACACAGTGATGTCACAGTACAGGGATAATACACACAGTGATGTCACAGTACAGAGATAATACACACAGTCATGTCACAGTACAGAGATAATACACACAGTGATGTCACAGTACAGATATAATAAACACAGTGATGTCACAGTACAGGGATAATACACAGTGATGTCACAGTACAGGGATAATACACACAGTCATGTCACAGTACAGAGATAATACACACAGTCATGTCACAGTACAGAGATAATACACACAGTGATGTCACAGTACAGATATAATAAACACAGTGATGTCACAGTACAGGGATAATACACAGTGATGTCACAGTACAGGGATAATACACAGTGATGTCACAGTACAGATATAATACACACAGTGATGTCACAGTACAGATATAATAAACACAGTGATGTCACAGTACAGGGATAATACACAGAGTGATGTCACAGTACAGGGATAATACACACAGTGATGTCACAGTACAGGGATAATACACACAGTGATGTCACAGTACAGGGATAATACACAGAGTGATGTCACAGTACAGGGATAATACACACAGTGATGTCACAGTACAGGGATAATACACGCAGTGATGTCACAGTACAGGGATAATACACAGTGATGTCACAGTACAGAGATAATACACAGTGATGTCACAGTACAGAGATAATACACAGTGATGTCAGTAAAACACTGTATTATATGGTATTGTAACAGTATTACGTGCAGGGGAAGACATGCTATTTGCGCATCCTATGCAGTCACACATGGGGCTAAAAAGTGCACCCACTTCCATCTACAAAGAACATATATTGTTCTTGCACAGGGGTCTCTCCTGTCTGTGTGGTCTCCTGATTACGTGCTACAGTAATATGGTCTCGTATTGCACTACTGTTATTCTGAAGGGTCACGTTCAGGTTACACCTATGTCATCCTACCTGATCCCTGTGGCCAGATGATGGGGGAGGCTAGACCTATAGGCTATTATTGGCGATGAGATGAATAATAGGCATCCTGAGTGGTAAACTCCAGGGACCTCCTCACTTGTGTTTCCATGAAGAGTAAAAGCTGCATTTACCCCTGCCTGATGCAAGCAGCTGCAATCTATTACCCAGCAAAGAGCCCCAAACCTCTCCAGCAATCAGCCAGTTAATTTCTGTCTCCTTCTGCAGCTGCATGAATGGGATGTTCCACTTCAGAAAAGCATGAATGAAATCCAGGGGGGAATCTATACACTGACACTCACTAAATACAGCAGATTTCAGGTGTGATGAGGGTAATCGGATGTTAGAGAGATGCATTGCATTGTGTCGTCCCTGTCCTCATTCATCCAAAGGGTTAATGGGAATAAATATTGTGTCTCTGCTTGGATTTATCAGTGCAGTTCCCCCTATGTCAGGCCTGGGGGATGGAGCTGCCCCTTCCTGGGCTTTTGTAAGAGAGTGATGTACCACCCTGCAGATTGCATTTCATCTCCCACAGACCTCCCCAGGTGAGTGACACTGAGCAATGCATGCAAGAAGGGGCAGGACTGGTGGTGGTCCTGTTCCTGTGTCACATGTCTGGTGGCCTCTCTGGGGTGTACACTCCAGGAGGGGGATATAATCACTGCCGTCCCTGCATATGGCTCCTCTCATCACAGGGATACAATATGGATACAATGTATTACAGACTAGATACAAATGTTTATAAAATAGGGAGGAGGAGGAGGGTCTCAGTACACAGGATTATGGCTCCCTGACTGCTGCAAGAAAAGAATGATTGATTTTTAGGCAATGTTCCCACGATGAGCTTTTTGGTGAGTTTTTGTTGTAGGAGACTTTCTGCACCCATTAAATAAAATCGGTTACATGCATTTAAAAATAAAAATATGCAGCATAAATAAACTGATCATGGGAACGTAGCCTCAGGGTGAGCGACACTATAAAGGATCTATATAATGGTGCATCGCAGTGGGGACCTCTGTACCAGGCACGGTTGCAGGTCTATACCAGGCACGGTTGCAGGTCGGTACCAGGCACGGTTGCAGGTCTATACCAGGCACGGTTGCAGGTCGGTGCCAGGCACGGTTGCAGGTCGGTGCCAGGTACGGTTGCAGGTCTGTACCAGGCACGGTTGCAGGTCTGTACCAGGCACAGTTGCAGGTCGGTGCCAGGCAAGGTTGCAGGTCTGTACCAGGCACGGTTGCAGGTCGGTGCCAGGCACGGTTGCAGGTCGGTGCCAGGCACGGTTGCTGGTCGGTACCAGGCACGGTTGCAGGTCGGTACCAGGCACGGTTGCAGGTCGGTACCAGGCACGGTTGCAGGTCGGTACCAGGCACGGTTGCAGGTCTGTACCAGGCACGGTTGCAGGTCGGTGCCAGGCACGGTTGCAGGTCGGTGCCAGGCACGGTTGCAGGTCGGTGCCAGGCACGGTTGCAGGTCGGTACCAGGCACGGTTGCAGGTCGGTGCCAGGCACGGTTGCAGGTCTGTACCAGGCACGGTTGCAGGTCTGTACCAGGCACGGTTGCAGGTCTGTACCAGGCACGGTTGCAGGTCTGTACCAGGCACGGTTGCAGGTCTGTACCAGGCACGGTTGCAGGTTTTTACCAGGCACGGTTGCAGGTTTTTACCAGGCACGGTTGCAGGTTTTTACCAGGCACGGTTGCAGGTTTTTACCAGGCACGGTTGCAGGTTTTTACCAGGCACGGTTGCAGGTTTTTACCAGGCACGGTTGCAGGTTTTTACCAGGCACGGTTGCAGGTCGGTGCCAGGCACGGTTGCAGGTCGGTACAGGCACGGTTGCAGGTCTGTACCAGGCACGGTTGCAGGTCTGTACCAGGCACGGTTGCAGGTCTGTACCAGGCACGGTTGCAGGTCTGTACCAGGCACGGTTGCAGGTCTGTACCAGGCACGGTTGCAGGTCGGTACCAGGCACGGTTGCAGGTCGGTACCAGGCACGGTTGCAGGTCGGTACCAGGCACGGTTGCAGGTCGGTACCAGGCACGGTTGCAGGTCGGTACCAGGCACGGTTGCAGGTCGTACAGCACGGTGCAGGTCGTACCAGGCACGGTTGCAGGTCGGTACCAGGCACGGTTGCAGGTCTGTACCAGGCACGGTTGCAGGTCTGTACCAGGCACGGTTGCAGGTCTGTACCAGGCACGGTTGCAGGTCGGTACCAGTCAAGGTTGCAGGTCGGTACCTTAGTAGCTGATGAGCTGCTGTGTATTATGTCATGTTAAAGATCGCTACGTGCTGCCACTACATTGCAGTATAATGCAGGTGAATGTGGTTGCATTGTGACGCCCAGGGTACCTCAAACAGTAAGTCGCAAAGAATCCATCTGACTTTTTGCTACTTGTCGCAGTACCATAAGGCCCACCATACAACCCCACTCGCCTGCATTACATTGCATTGTACCAGTGGCGCATAGTTATCTTCAGTCATGCTACCAGTGTCGATGCCAAAAGTCACCGTCTAACTTCCTAAATCTTTTTCATTCCTTGTCAATCCATTTCTTGATTTAATAATAGTAAAAAAAAAACCTAAACTCTAAATTTTGTATTAAAGGTTAAGGGCCTGTTTTTTGTTTTTTTTTAGTTTATTTATATATACGGTAAAAAAAAATGTCTATGCAAATGAAACAGCAGAATTGTGAATCCTTATGTCGTATGCGCTGTGAGGAATCTCCGGTGCCAGCGCCTGGAGCAGCAGGCATGTGACTGCGAGCATGCGATATACAGGTCCTTCTCAAAAAATTAGCATATAGTGCTAAATTTCATTATTTTCCATAATGTAATGATTAAAATTAAACTTTCATATATTTTAGATTCATTAAACACCAACTGAAATTTTTCAGGTCTTTTATTGTTTTAATACTGATGATTTTGGCATACAACTCCTGATAACCCAAAAAACCTGTCTCAAAAAATTAGCATATCAAGAAAAGGTTCTCTAAACGACCTATTACCCTAATCTTCTGAATCAACTAATTAACTCTAAACACATGCAAAAGATTCCTGAGGCTTTTAAAAACTCCCTGCCTGGTTCATTACTCAAAACCGCCATCATGGGTAAGACTGCCGACCTGACTGATGTCCAGAAGGCCATCATTGACACCCTCAAGCAAGAGGGTAAGATCCAGAAAGAAATTTCTGAACAATTAGGCTGTTCCCAGAGTGCTGTATCAAGGCACCTCAATGGGAAGTCTGTTGGAAGGAAACAATGTGGCAGAAAACGCTGTACAACGAGAAGAGGTGACCGGACCCTGAGGAAGATTGTGGAGAAGGACCGATTCCAGACCTTGGGGGACCTGAGGAAGCAGTGGACTGAGTCTGGTGTAGAAACATCCAGAGCCACCGTGCACAGGCGTGTGCAGGAAATGGGCTACAGGTGCCGCATTCCCCAGGTAAAGCCACTTTTGAACCAGAAACAGAGAAGCAGCACTGGGCTACAGAGAAGCAGCACTGGACTGTTGCTAAGTGGTCCCAAGTACTTTTTTCTGATGAAAGCAAATTTTGCATGCCATTCGGAAATCAAGGTGCCAGAGTCTGGAGGAAGACTGGGGAGAAGGAAATGCCAAAATGCCTGAAGTCCAGTGTCAAGTACCCACAGTCAGTGATGGTGTGGGGTGCCATGTCAGCTGCTGGTGTTGGTCCACTGTGTTTCATCAAGGGCAGGGTCAATGCAGCTAGCTATCAGGAGATTTTGGAGCACTTCATGCTTCCATCGGCTGAAATGCTTTATGGAGATGAAGATTTCATTTTTCAGCACGACCTGGCACCTGCTCACAGTGCCAAAACCACTGGTAAATGGTTTACTGACCATGGTATTACTGTGCTCAATTGGCCTGCCAACTCTCCATAGAGAATCTGTGGGATATTGTGAAGAGAAAGTTGAGAGACGCAAGACCCAACACTCTGGATGAGCTTAAGGCCGCTATCGAAGCATCCTGGGCCTCCATAACACCTCAGCAGTGTCACAGGCTGATTGCCTCCATGCCACGCCGCATTGAAGCAGTCATTTCTGCAAAAGGATTCCCGACCAAGTATTGAGTGCATAACTGAACATTATTATTTGATGGTTTTTTTTTATTTTGTTTTAAACACTTTTATTTTATTGGACGGATGAAATATGCTAATTTTTTGAGACAGGATTTTTGGGTTTTCATGAGCTATATGCCAAAATCATCAGTATTAAAACAATAAAAGACCTGAAAAATTTCAGTTGGTGTGTAATGAATCTAAAATATATGAAAGTTTAATTTTAATCATTACATTAGGGAAAATAATGAAATTTAGCACTATATGCTAATTTTTTGAGAAGGACCTGTACATGATCCCGGCCACAATCTGACTAGACTGTTTCCATCCTCGCTCAATGCTGCACCCATCTAGTCTGAATGTGGCTGGGAGAATGCATGTCACATATTTGCGGCCACATGACCGCCGTTCCTGGTGCTGACATAGAAGAATTCTCACAGCACACAGTGCTCACGATGGAAGGATTCACAAGTCACATGGAGAGACCGAAGACTGGTAGATTTAGAGCCGACAACACCTTTAAGGCCGCTATTCATATAAAACTATTTAAACTCTGAGTTTTATTACACAGTTCCAGCACTGACTGGTCAGGGATTGTAATGATCCCATTGCCCTCTGACACTTTTGACGTTTTTTTGCCGCTTCTATCTTCTAGGGCAGTTTAGATCGGGTCCACAGCTGCTGCTCAGAAGGGTGACTACCTCCACATATATCACTTTGACTGCTGCAGTTTTTTATATATGAGCTACAGGCATGTAGGAGGGTGTGAAACTTGGCGTGGGCTAAGTAGCCAAACACAAGCCACAATAAGTCCACCAAGGGTCAAAATCATGCACAGAATGAATATGGCCCCATGGCAAAATTTAGAACAGATCCCATCCCCACTGAGATCTCCACAATGTGCTACACTTCAAGCTGATAAACATTATGGTATTAAATATGTTTGTACAGCGAGTTGTGTTTTTCTGATTTGAAAAATGATATACTTTTGGCTGCCTACAGCCACCACTAGGGGGAGCTCACTGAATATGGTATTATACAGCCACCACTAGGGGGAGCTCTCTGCATATGGTATTATACAGCCACCACTAGGGGGAGCTCACTGCATATGGTATTATACAGCCACCGCCATATGCTTGTTTTTTCTGCAGCTTCTTTCCTGCCAAGAGATCAGGTTTTGCTTCAGAAAAAAAACCCTAGTGTGAACTTACCCTTAGTAAAGCTTTGTTGCAATGCTTGTTCAGCTGACTGCTATGCCTAACGATCCTCTACATGTGTATGTATGCATGTCCAGCTCAGCGTGTGTTCTGAATGCTGACATGGGAGTAAGTTGTTACCCGGCACCTTTTGGCAACAGCATATTTTTTCTTAGAAGAAAAAGATTGGGCATGCTGAAATCCAACGGCCCAATCCTTCGTCTGCACCACTGCAGTCGGGACGTCCCGTACACTTTGGATGGTCAGCTAGGCCCTCTCACTTAGTGCACAGTGCCCCATGGTCTATAAAACTGTCCCCCCGTGTGATGGCGTTTGTGGCCTTATGTGGATTATGATTCGTTTTTGCTCACATTTTATCTGACTTTCTGTATTCTCACCGGGATCAGTAATGGGGGGATTGTTTCTCAGAAGAAGCTTGCACTG
Organism: Oophaga sylvatica; assembly: GCA_033576555.1. Classification (NCBI taxonomy): domain Eukaryota; kingdom Metazoa; phylum Chordata; class Amphibia; order Anura; family Dendrobatidae; genus Oophaga; species Oophaga sylvatica. The sequence goes on from JARQOD010000009.1 coordinate 77,233,634, forward strand.
ACTGTTCCTCCCGTTACACACGTGGGCGAATGTCGCTTTGTAAGCAGAAGCGGAGCTTGTATGATTTATTAATGCCTGCACCAGAGAAGGATATTCAGGAATAGGCGGGGATCGAAAAGGAAATGATGATGAGGGGGATTATGGAAGCTAAACTCCTTATGATGGGGTCACACTTGCGTGTGTGATGCGAAAAACTCACGCATCAATACCCAGCACTGCCACCGGGACTCAGACCGGAGTGTGCGGCTGCAAAGAAATACATGCAGCCGCACGCTTCGGTCCGAGTGTCGGGTGTTGATGCGCGAGTTTCTCGCATCACACGCAAGTGTGACACGGGCATAATACAGGTCATAGAGGACACAGAGCAATAATGCGACATCATGGAAACCTGAACAGTCTTTATCAAAAGCTCATCTATCAATCATTTCACGTCACAACCTTAGGTTTCCCCTTGTGGAGAGTGACCTGTCAAGCCTGGCATGTCAGAGTGAGGAGACTTAAAGGCCATGCATGCTCCTCTGAGAAAATAAATATGCAAATTATCTCTTCAGAGAGGAAGAGGACTAGAACGCTAGCGCCACCTATTGGAAGCAGTGAACTAAAAAGTCAAAATAGACCCTCGGAAGAGCCTTGCAATATGATTTAGGATAAAAGCCAAACCAGATTCCCAATTTGCTGTGTTTTGGGTGACTGACCCTGATCAGAGCAAAGAATGAGATCTGATTTGGCTAGGTGAGAGGCTCTGGACTGGGATCTAACTGGTAACGTTTCTCCTTGTGGAGAGTGACATGTCAAGCCTGGCATGTCACTACCTTGAAACAGAAAACTTATAGTCTTCCACTATGAATATATGGCAGCGCTGTGTGTATTCCTCCAGCACTAATGACCAGAATCTGATAGAACGCTGTTCCAGGCCGGTTTAACCTTTTCTACATTGCGATCAATATGAATCGAGGTTGGACAATATGAAGGGGGTGGGGGGCTACCCTTCTTATCTCACCACCAGCCGGGAATTCTGATTATCAGGTCCGATGGTTTTATATTGTCAGCTTGGAATCTAAGAAAGGTAAGGCTACGTTCCCACAATGAGTTTTTCGTGATTTTTTTTTTTTTTTTTCTTTTTATGCTGCAGAATTTCGATAAAACGCCAGTAACTTATTTTACTTAATAGAAAATCTCAACATCAAAAGCTCATCATGGGAACATAAATGTCCCCCTATCCTGTGACTCTCCAGCTGTTGGAAAAACTGCATCTCCCATGATGGGAGTTGTAGTTTTCCAAAAGCTGGATATCTGCAAGTTGGAGCGGAAAAAACTGCCCTAGTGAATGTCTTGTCGATTGTACGTGAAGAAGCTGTGTCCAATAGACATAATTATAAAAGTCACGTAATGGAACCAGGATACCTTTAAATAAAGTGTATGATTTCTATAAAAAAAAATCAGTGCAACAAATGTAATAAAAATGTGTGCAAAATATTAAATAAACCACTGGGTATATTCACGGCTTTTGACACCTTAAAAAAAAATCTACGTAAATGAATTAATAGTTACACAACCCCACATATATTTCTTGAAAAGCAAAAAAAAAAGCATAATTTGTCTTGCAAAGTGAGAAAATAAAGCCCTAAACATAAAAGTGAAACAAGGAAAGTCATGGCTGTTACAATGCTATGAGGAAAAATTCAGTAAGACCAAACCTGGCTTCATTCTTCAAGGGGTTATTGCATGAAAAAATTATTTTAGATCCCAATCCCATCCATAGATGATAAATACATGATTGCTGCTTAGACCCCATCGATCTCAAGAACAAAGGTCCTGGAGTACCCTGTGTGAATGGAGCGTTAGTGGGCATGTGCGAACACCACTCCTATAAGAACAGAGGTTGCACATGCTCACTATAGCTCTAGTCACAAAATGAACTTTGGGTCCTCTTTTCTAATGATCAGTGGGGCTTCTTTGGGGGCGGCAAGCTGAAACAACACAAGTCGGATAATTTTCCTTTCTATAGTCAAATCTGGACTGATTGAAAAAACTATATTATATCAAATGGTTATTCGGCACATCCCGTTCCTTTATTCTTGCAGCAATATTCTTCATCCGCTGTGAGTAGGAATAAGTAGAGCAGGATGTCTGCGTCCACTAGATGGCACCACTCATCTAATATTGCCCGTGCCATTCAAAACCAATATTAAAACAATATATATGGAAAAGGGAGGGAGCTCCTGCCTTCATCCGGCTGTGAGAGATGTAGTAATCAAACCTCCTCCAGACAGCAGGAAGGCTGGGAGACGGAACGGAGCTCCTGTAAGGTAAGGTCCCTGTTCTTCATCTAGCAGGTCCACCCTAGTGCGGTGCAGCCGGGATTTACATCAAGGGATTCGATCCAAGGATGTAATTAGTTGATCATTTGGTCCTGTCGCATCCTGACTCGTGCACTTCCAGGCACTTGGGACTGTACAATCAGCCGGGGATGTGACAAGAACCAGCAGGCGTTCTGCGCATCTGATGTTCTGATTCTCTAGCTTTGCGTCATTCTGTTTTTGCAGAAACCTCTTCTTTCTTTTTTTTTTAACCTTTTTCAATCTTCTTCAACAGGTGTCCATGTTGTTTCGGCATGTAACTGTAGCCAGTCTCTGCATTTCTACCTGAAACTTTCTGCATCTTTCCAGCCAAGATGCCCGAGCAAAGCAATGATTACCGGGTGGTTGTATTCGGGGCTGCAGGAGTTGGAAAGAGTTCCCTGGTCCTTCGCTTTGTACGAGGAACTTTTCGAGAAACCTATATTCCCACCATAGAAGATACCTACAGACAGGTCATCAGCTGCGACAAGAACATCTGCACTCTACAGATCACCGACACCACAGGAAGCCACCAGTTCCCCGCCATGCAGAGGTTGTCCATCTCCAAGGGTCATGCTTTCATCTTGGTCTACTCTGTCAGCAGCAAACAGTCGGTGGAAGAACTAAAGCCAATTTATGACCAAATCTGTCAGATCAAAGGAGACACACACCACATTCCCATCATGTTGGTTGGCAATAAGAGTGATGAGTCTCTAAGAGAAGTCCAGAATTCTGAAGGTGAAAGCTTGGCCAACAAGTGGAAGTGTTCCTTCATGGAGACCTCCGCCAAACTCAACTACAACGTACAGGAATTGTTCCAAGAACTTTTAAATTTGGAGAAGAGGAGAACTGTGAGTCTTCAGGTGGCTGGAAAGAAGTCCAGACAGCAGAAAAAGAAGGAGAAACTGAAAGGGAAATGTTCTATAATGTAGGATGGGGTCTGTCCGACTGAGGCGGTCAGTCCTTGCATGAGGCATACCGGACTGTAAAATAGGAAGCATTAACTTTTAGGTTGGGCGACTTTGTGGGAAATGGTGCCAAGACTTTGGCATACTATAGGATCTGCTTACGGTATTTTTTTTTTTTTTTCCTCAATCACCTTATAATTTTCCAAGCCGAGCTGCCTCCATATTCATCACACTTCTTGTTGCATTTGGTCACTTATTTTTTTGCATCTTACCACGAATTCAGTAAAGGTGATAAGCATTGTGGGGAATGTCTGTATCTGCGGCAGGAGATTGCTAGAAGGTGTCTGCAGACTGCACAGAACTGCAGGAAATCTGTACTATTGGCTTGCCGGGCGATGATGGAAAATATGATGTTGTAAATTTAAAATGTGTTTGTGTTTAAGCTTTTGTGGGTTTTTTATGCACTTTTATTTTTTCTGTTTTATTCTTTATCCAGTTCCATATTGTTGTTTCATGACGGCCTGATCTCAATGGTGTACAGACAGCTGAAGTTGGTGCTTTGTCATTCTGCACCTTGGTCCTTTCTTCGTGTGTGTTTTATAAGTGCTACATTTGCCCCCGTTGGCTCAGAAACGTTTATTTGCTTCACTATATACAATAAACTTAAAGGTTTGTATCAGACAAGAAATAAACATTTTACCTTACTTATTTTTCATGGAACCAAATCATTATTCGGTCATGTCTAAAATTCACTAGACAATACCCAACTTTGCCTGAGGACAAGTGTGGCGCTGTTTTTGGGAGAAGTGAACTAACGCCTCTATTTGTGCGTTTTTCATGCCAGTCTTGAACAATGCGCTGGAGTAAGATCAGACGAAGTAGATTGCGCCTTTTAATGAATTTGGCGCATCTTTTAGTTGCTGCGTGCCCCCACAAGAAATGTACTCTACTAAGTCTATACAACATTCTGCCATAATTTATGCATTTTTCAGTTTTTGAATAAATTCTGAATTAAACACCTGACGTTCTGCCATACACACTTCCGCAAAGCTCCACAAACTATTTCAAAAAGTTGGGAAGACTGGAATGAGAAGGCCAAAAGTTGCACCATTTTGGAGCAACTGCGAGTTGAGCAAATGGATAGTTTTACTCCAAAATTCTAGCGAATACTGATAAATTGGGGCCTATGCAAATTTTAGTGTTAGACATTGAAACCAAAGTCCCCATTTTGGTCATTCATTGAGCTAAAACATCCATGACGATGATATTCTGCTCAGCAAAATTCGCCAAACTTGTGTGAGTCGACCTATTAAATACCGTAATCTTGCCAAACTTATAAAGCTGAGGTCTCCCTTTACATTGGCGAGTGCGCGTCAGGGGTGCGTCTGCTAAGAAGCCGCTAGCTACATCATTAAAAATTGCGGAGGGATTGCCTATTGTTGACTGGCCGAATGATTGTGTAGAAAATTCTACGTCCATTCACAACGTGCAAGACAATAGCAGTTTCTAATAAAGCAGCTGCAACATTTATTAAGCGGTTGTGGGCTGCACGTGACCCGGGCGCGATGTGTGACTCCGTCAGCTGATCAGTAACCTTGATTGAATGATTCTTACATAGTGGAAATAAAAGTCTCGATTCATCAAGCAGTTTCTGCCAAATTTAAACATGTATTTCCATACTCCTCTTTTGTCATGTGGAACTCTTGACATGTTTACACCAGTCCTGGCCAACTCTAACTGTTTTTTTTTTTCTTTAAGTTTTCCAGAGCCTGGACTGGGTGTAGGGACGAGCACACCTGACAAATTCATCATAATTTAAGGCAAAAATTACAACAGAAATGGTGCACAGCAGATGAAGAGTGTCCAAACTTCTTAAGTGGGTTGGTTATCCACTATCCGGACAACCTGTTCTCAATCCCCAGGTTTCCCCACCCCAGTGACACCACTCCTGTGGTGATAAAAAAAAAAAAAAAATCTAGTGTGTCTTTAGACGGTCCAGTTTAAATTAACACCACATTAGTTTGTTTACTTTGTGCCAGAAATTTACACCAAAATTCTCATAATTTTCTTTGGTGCTTTTAAGAATAGAGCAAAAGTGTATTTATTTATTTTACTCATTTACATAGCACCATTAATTCCACAGCGCTTTACAGAAATCATCATCGCTGCCCCCATTGAGGCTCACAATCTAAATTCCCGATCAGTAAGTCTTTGGAGTGTGTGTGGGGTGAGTAGGGGTGAACGGAGAACCCGGAGGAGAAAACACAAACTCCTGGCAGATGTTGTCCTTGGTGGGATTTGAACCCAGGACTCCACAGCTGCAAAGCAACAATGCTAACCACTGATCCCCTGTGCTTCCATAAGCACATAACCAATAAGGTGCATGTCATGAAAGTCAGCTTTTCTTGTGCCATTCACAACAGAATTCTAGCACACTAGCCCTGATAAATCTCCACCAATAACTTAACTAAACCAAGAATAACCACTATAATACTGCCTCTATGTACAAGAATATAACTATTATAATACTGCCCCTATGTACAAGAAATAACTACTATAATACTGCTCCTATATACAAGAATATAACTACTATAATACTGCCTCTATGTACAAGACTATAACTACTATAATACTGCCTCTATGTACAAGAATATAACTATTATAATACTGCCTCCTATGTACAAGAATATAACTACTATAATACTGACTCTATGTACAAGAATATAACTACTATAATACTGCCCCTATGTACAAGAATATAACTACTATAATACTGCTCCTATGTACAAGAATCTAACTGCTATAATACTGCCCTATGTACAAGAATATAAGTACTATAATACTGCTCCCTATATACAAGAATATAACTACTATAATACTGCTCCCTATATACAAGAATATAACTACTATAATACTGCCCCCTATGTACAAGAATATAACTACTATAATACTGCCTCTATGTACAAGAATATAACTATATAATACTGCTCCTATGTACAAGAATATAACTACTATAATACTGCCTATACAGAATAAAACTACTAAATACTGCTATACAAGAATATAACTACTATAATACTGCCCTATGTACAAGAATATAACTACTATAATACTGCCCCTATGTACAAGAATATAACTACTATAATACTGCCCTTAGTACAAGAATATAACTACTATAATACTGCCTCTATGTACAAGAATATACTACTATAATACTGCCCTATGTACAAGATATCTATAATACTGCCTCTATGTACAAGAATATAACTACTATAATACTGCCTCTATGTACAAGAATATAACTACTATAATACTGCCCTATGTACAAGAATATAACTACTATAATACTGCCTCTATGTACAAGAATATAACTACTATAATACTGCTCCTATGTACAAGAATATAACTACTATAATACTGCCTCTATGTACAAGAATATAACTACTATAATACTGCCTCTATGTACAAGAATATAACTGCTATAATACTGCCTCCCTATGTACGAGAATATAACTACTATAATACTGCCTCTATGTACAAGAATATAACTACTATAATACTGCCTCTATGTACAAAAAATATAATACGCTCTATGTACAATATACTAATAATACTGCCTCTATGTACAAGAATATAACTTATAATACTGCCTCCTATGTACAAGAATATAACTACTATAATACTGCCTCTATGTACAAGAATATAACTATTATAATACTGCCTCCTATGTACAAGAATATATCTACTATAATACTGCTCCTATGTACAAGAATATAACTGCTATAATACTGCCCCTATGTACAAGAATATAACTACTATAAGGGTGAGTTTCCACGGTCAGGATACGCTGCGTGTTTGGCGCTGTGCGCTGGCGCAGCGCGCCAAACACGCAGCGTCCAGATGTTACAGCATAGTGGAGGGGATTTCAAGAAATCCCGTCTCCACTATGCGTAACAATACGCAGGTGGCAAACCTGCGTAAACGGACATGCGGCGCGTCTTTTTAGACCGCAGCATGTCCTCGCGTATTGCGGCGACGGTGCGTCGCCGCAACAGAATTAACACAGGGCTATGTAGCCCTGCGCTCTTTCCGGAGGTGTTCCGGAGGTGTCCTGAACACCTCCGGAAAGATCGCGCGTCATAAAGGGGGCGGGGCTTAGACGGAGCGGAATTTCCGCTCCGTCCAAAGCGCTGTGGTTCCGGACCGTGGAACCACAGCCTTATACTGCCTCTATGTACAAGAATATAACTACTATAATACTGCCCCAATGTACAAGAATATAACTACTATAATACTGCACCTATAATACAAATATAACTACAATATACATAACTGCTCCTATATACAAGAATATAACTATTATAATACTGCTGATATGTACAAGAATATAACTACTATAATACTGCCCCTATGTACAAGAATATATCTACTATAATACTGCTCCTATGTACAAGAATATAACTACTATAATACTGCCTCTATGTACAAGAATATAACTATTATAATACGTATACAAGTACTGCTCTCCCATGTACAAGAATATAACTGCTATAATACTGCCTCTATGTACAAGAATATAACACTATAATACTGCCTCTATGTACAAGAATATAACTACTATAATACTGCCTCTATGTACAAGAATATAACTACTATAATACTGCCTCTATGTACAAGAATATAACTACTATAATACTGCCTCTATGTACAAGAATATAACTATTATAATACTGCCTCCTATGTACAAGAATATATCTACTATAATACTGCTCCTATGTACAAGAATATAACTACTATAATACTGCCTCTATGTACAAGAATATAGCTACTATAATACTGCTCCTATGTACAAGAATATAACTGCTATAATACTGCCTCTATGTACAAGAATATAACTGCTATAATACTGCCTCTATGTACAAGAATATAACTACTATAATACTGCCTCTATGTACAAGAATAATAAACTATTATTAATACTCCTCTATGTACAAGAATATAACTACTATAATACTGCCTCTATGTACAAGAATATAACTGCTATAATACTGCCCCTATGTACAAGAATATAACTACTATAAGGGTGAGTTTCCACGGTCAGGATACGCTGCGTGTTTGGCGCTGTGCGCTGGCGCAGCGCCAAACACGCAGCGTCCAGATGTTACAGCATAGTGGAGGGGATTTCAAGAAATCCCGTCTCCACTATGCGTAACAATACGCAGGTGGCAAACCTGCGTAAACGGACATGCGGCACGTCTTTTTAGACCGCAGCATGTCTCGCGTATTGCGGCGACGGTGCGTCGCCGCAACAGAATTAACACAGGGCTATGTAGCCCTGCGCTCTTTCCGGAGGTGTCCTGAACACCTCCGGAAAGATCGCGCGTCATAAAGGGGGCGGGGCTTAGACGGAGCGGAATTTCCGCTCCGTCCAAAGCGCTGTGGTTCCGGACCGTGGAACCACAGCCTTATACTGCCTCTATGTACAAGAATATAACTACTATAATACTGCCTCCTATGTACAAGAATATAACTACTATAATACTGCTCCTATGTACAAGAATATAACTACTATAATACTGCCCCTATGTACAAGAATATAACTACTATAATACTGCCCCTATGTACAAGAATATAACTACTATAATACTGCTGATATGTACAAGAATATAACTACTATAATACTGCCCCTATGTACAAGAATATATCTACTATAATACTGCTCCTATGTACAAGAATATAACTACTATAATACTGCTCCTATGTACAAGAATATAACTACTATAATACTGCTCCTATGTACAAGAATATAACTACTATAATACTGCTCCTATGTACAAGAATATAACTACTATAATGATCTTTTTATTTAAAAACTGACAACAATATATTACAGAAATATTACATTAAAATCTGAAAATATTGTGTTACATCACATATACAATAACATTAAGGCTATGTGCACACGTTGCGGTTTCTTAGCGGTTTGCGGAAACGCCGCGAAACCGCGGCAAAACCGCTTACACAATACAACTCATTAAGGCCTATGAGATTCCGCAATGCTGTGCACATGCTGCGGGTTTTTCCGCGGCGGAATCGCATCGCGGGAGAATCCGCAGCATGCTCATTCTTTTTTGCGGAACCGCGGCGATTTCGCCGCCATAGGAATGCATTGAACCGATTACTTTCCGCATGTGGCTGTGCCCACCATGCGGAAAGTAAGCGGTTCATGTGCGGATGGTACCCAGGGTCTGGAGGAGAGGAGACTCTGCCCTGGGTACCATATCCATGTAAAAACAATGATTAAAATAAAAAATAATGATATTCTCACCTTCCGGCGTCCCACGCAGCTTTCCCCCTCTCAGCGACGCTCCCGCCAATCCGTTCCCAGTGATGCTTTGCGAGATCACCCAGATGCCGTAGCGGTCTCGCGAGATGCTACGTCATCGGGATGATTGTCGCAAAGGACTCCTGGGAACGGAACTTGCCGGGAGCGTCGCTGAGAGGCGGGAAAGCTGCGGGGACGCCGGAAGGTGAGAATATCATTATTTATTATTTTTTTTATTATTTTTACATTAGATCTTTTTACTATTGATGCGACATAGGCGGCATCAATAGTAAAAAGTTGGTCACACGAGTCAAACACTTGTTTGACTCGTGTGACCACCCTATCAGATCGCTTGTAAAACGCTAGTGTTTAGCGGGAATACGCATACCTATAATATGCGGATTTCCTGCGGCAGGGAGGTGCGGAATTGCCGCGGAAATTTCCATGGCAATTCCGCAACGTGTGCACATAGCCTAACAAACATTGACAAATCCCGATACTTGGATGTTCCCCCAGGTCACATTACCTGGGTTACTCTTTATATCCTTCTTATACACGGCCTTGAGACTTTCTAGGATCTTATATCTGACATTGTCACAGGACTTCCTTATTGATGAGCAGGCAGCACCGTGCACACCACAGATACATAACTACTATAATACTGCCCCTATGTACAAGAATATAACTACTATAATACTGCTCCTATGTACAAGAATATAACTACTATAATACTGCCCCTATGTACAAGAATATAACTACTATAACACTGCTCCTATGTACAAGAATATAACTACTATAATACTGCCCCTATGTACAAGAATATAACTACTATAATTCTGCCACTATGTACAAGAATATAACTACTATAATACTGCCCCTATGTACAAGAATATAAATACTATAATACTGCCCTATTTACAAGAATATATCTACTAAAATACTGCCCCTATGTACAAGAATATAACTACTATAATACTGCTCCTATGTACAAGAATATAACTACTATAATACTGCCCCATGTACAAGAATATAACTACTATAATACTGTCCTATGTACAAGAATATAACTACTATAATACTGCTCCTATGTACAAGAATATAACTACTATAATACTGCTCCTATGTACAAGAATATAACTACTATAATACTGCTCCTATGTATAAGAATATAACTATAATACTGCTCCTATGTACAAGAATATAACTACTATAATACTGTCCCTATGTACAAGAATATAACTGCTATAATACTGCCCCTATGTACAAGAATATAACTACTATAAGGGTGAGTTTCCACGGTCAGGATACGCTGCGTGTTTGGCGCTGTGCGCTGGCGCAGCGCCAAACACGCAGCGTCCAGATGTTACAGCATAGTGGAGGGGATTTCAAGAAATCCCGTCTCCACTATGCGTAACAATACGCAGGTGGCAAACCTGCGTAAACGGACATGGGCGCGTCTTTTTAGACCACAGCATGTCCTCGCGTATTGCGGCGACGGTGCGTCGCCGCAACAGAATTAACACAGGGCTATGTAGCCCTGCGCTCTTTCCGGAGGTGTCCTGAACACCTCCGGAAAGATCGCGCGTCATAAAGGGGGCGGGGCTTAGACGGAGCGGAATTTCCGCTCCGTCCAAAGCGCTGTGGTTCCGGACCGTGGAACCACAGCCTTATACTGCCTCTATGTACAAGAATATAACTATTATAATACTGCCTCCTATGTACAAGAATATAACTACTATAATACTGCTCCTATGTACAAGAATATAACTACTATAATACTGCCTCTATGTACAAGAATATAACTATTATAATACTGCTGATATGTACAAGAATATAACTACTATAATACTGCCCCTATGTACAAGAATATATCTACTATAATACTGCTCCTATGTACAAGAATATAACTACTATAATACTGCTCCTATGTACAAGAATATAACTACTATAATACTGCTCCTATGTACAAGAATATAACTACTATAATACTGCTCCTATGTACAAGAATATAACTACTATAATGATCTTTTTATTTAAAAACTGACAACAATATATTACAGAAATATTACATTACAATCTGAAAATATTGTGTTGTTACATCACATATACAATAACATTAAGGCTATGTGCACACGTTGCGGTTTCTTAGCGGTTTGCGGAAACGCCGCGAAACCGCGGCAAAACCGCTTACACAATACAACTCATTAAGGCCTATGAGATTCCGCAATGCTGTGCACATGCTGCGGGTTTTTCCGCGGCGGAATCGCATAGCGGGAGAATCCGCAGCATGCTCATTCTTTTTTGCGGAACCGCGGCGATTTCGCCGCCATAGGAATGCATTGAACCGATTACTTTCCGCATGTGGCTGTGCCCACCATGCGGAAAGTAAGCGGTTCATGTGCGGATGGTACCCATGGTCTGGAGGAGAGGAGACTCTGCCCTGGGTACCATATCCATGTAAAAACAATAATTAAAATAAAAAATAATGATATTCTCACCTTCCGGCGTCCCCCGCAGCTTTCCCGCCTCTCAGCGACGCTCCCGCCAATCCCGTTCCCAGTGATGCTTTGCGAGATCACCCAGATGCCGTAGCGGTCTCGCGAGATGCTACGTCATCGGGATGATTGTCGCAAAGGACTCCTGGGAACGGAACTTGCCGGGAGCGTCGCTGAGAGGCGGGAAAGCTGCGGGGACGCCGGAAGGTGAGAATATCATTATTTATTATTTTTTTTATTATTTTTACATTAGATCTTTTTACTATTGATGCGACATAGGCGGCATCAATAGTAAAAAGTTGGTCACACGAGTCAAACACTTGTTTGACTCGTGTGACCACCCTATCAGATCGCTTGTAAAACGCTAGTGTTTAGCGGGAATACGCATACCTATAATATGCGGATTTCCTGCGGCAGGGAGGTGCGGAATTGCCGCGGAAATTTCCATGGCAATTCCGCAACGTGTGCACATAGCCTAACAAACATTGACAAATCCCGATACTTGGATGTTCCCCCAGGTCACATTACCTGGGTTACTCTTTATATCCTTCTTATACACGGCCTTGAGACTTTCTAGGATCTTATATCTGACATTGTCACAGGACTTCCTTATTGATGAGCAGGCAGCACCGTGCACACCACAGATACATAACTACTATAATACTGCCCCTATGTACAAGAATATAACTACTATAATACTGCCCCCTATGTACAAGACTATAATACTGCCCCTATGTACAAGAATATAACTACTATAATACTGCTCCTATGTACAAGAATATAACTACTATAATACTGCCCCTATGTACAAGAATATAACTACTATAACACTGCTCCTATGTACAAGAATATAACTACTATAATACTGCCCCTATGTACAAGAATATAACTACTATAATTCTGCCACTATGTACAAGAATATAACTACTATAATACTGCCCCTATGTACAAGAATATAAATACTATAATACTGCTCCTATGTATAAGAATATAACTATAATACTGTTCCTATGGTAATGGGTATATTGGCCTCAATATATAGATATATAGAAGAAACTACATATTTTACTCAGATTAGTATAAATGACTGATATTTCAATTCTTATTTCTCCTTCATTTTTGAAGTAAATAACACTGTTTATATTCAGATTTGCGCTCTGGCACTTTTTAATTAATGATTAGATTGTTTAATCAAATGTTTTGTCAGGAGCCAGAAAGTAATTACACAGAATCTGGTTCAGCACGTCAGTGTGGAATATATGGTTATTTAAACCAAGATGATGTTGAATACTGCGGTGCCGATCACCTGCGGCACTGGAAGAGAAGAGGTATAGAAACGGGGTTATTTCACTGGTGATAAATCACATTTATTTCACTAGAGCTCACTGTCACAAAGATATATTACCAACACTGCTCCCTGGTAATGGGATCTGTAAGACTCCTTCCTTAGAGTTATGTATTACCCCGCCATCTCACAGCCCATATACTACTTACATGTCCCGATCTACTGTAAATGCAGCATACCATTTCTTTTGCACATCATAATGTATAGAATTTACAAGTATAAATTGCCTACACAACAAAATAATGATAGCGTAAGGATCAGTGCTGCAGCACACACAATGGGGAACCGATATACACTCTATGGAGAAAAGTATTGGAAAACGCGCCTGATTAAATTTTTTTTTTTATTCAGACCCATTGCCCTCGGAGTATAATATCCAGCTTCATCAGCCCCTAGTGTATGACATCCGGCCCCATCACTCTTAGCGTATGGTGTATGACATTCCACCCCAGTGTCCCTCGTGGTATAACATTCGGCCCCATCACTCCCCGATGTATAACATCCTCCTCATCACTCCTTGGTTATTAACATCCCGCCTCCTCACCATCCCTCCCCGATGTATAACATCCCGCCCCATCACTCCCCGGTGTATAACATCCCGCCCCATCACTCCCCGGTGTATAACATCCAGCCCCATCACCATCCCTCCCCAATGTATAACATCCCGCCTCATCACTCCCCGATGTATAACATCCAGCCCTATCGCTCCCCGATGTACAACATCCAGCGCCATCACTCCCCGATGTATAACATCCTCCTCATCACTCCTTGGTTATTAACATCCCGCCTCCTCACCATCCCTCCCCGATGTATAACATCCCGCCCCATCACTCCCCGGTGTATAACATCCAGCCCCATCACTCCCCGATGTATAACATCCAGCTCCATCACCATCCCTCCCCGATGTATAACATCCCGCCTCCTCACCATCCCTCCCCGATGTATAACATCCCGCCCCATCACTCCCCGGTGTATAACATCCCGCCCCATCACTCCCCGGTGTATAACATCCAGCCCCATCACCATCCCTCCCCAATGTATAACATCCCGCCTCTTCACTCCCCGATGTATAACATCCAGCCCTATCGCTCCCCGATGTACAACATCCAGCGCCATCACTCCCCGATGTATAACATCCCGCCCCATCACTCCCCGATGTATAACATCCCGCCCCATCACTCCCCAATGTATAACATCCCGCCTCATCACTCCCCGGTGTATAACATCCAGCCCCATCACTCCCCGATGTATAACATCCAGCTCCATCACCATCCCTCCCCGATGTATAACATCCCGCTCCATCACTCCCTGATGTATAACATCCCGCCCCATCACTCCCCAATGTATAACATCCAGCCCCATCACTCCCCGATGTATAACATCCAGCCCTATCGTTCCCCGATGTATAACATCCCGCCTCATCACTCCCAGGTGTATAACATCCCGCCCCATCACTCCCCAATGTATAACATCCAGCCCTATCGTTCCCCGATGTATAACATCCAGCCCCATCACTCCCCGATGTATAACATCCAACCCCATCACTCCCAGGTGTATAACATCCCGCCCCATCACTCCCCAATGTATAACATCCAGCCCTATCATTCCCCGATGTATAACATCCCGCCCCATCACTCCCCGGTGTATAACATCCAGCCCCATCACTCCCCGATGTATAACATCCCGCCCCATCACTCCCCGATGTATAACATCCAGCCCCATCACTCCCCGATGTATAACATCCAACCCCATCACTCCCCGATGTATAACATCCCACCCCACCACTCCCCGATGTATAACATCCAGCCCCACCACTCCCCGGTGTATAACATCCAGCTCCACCACTCCCCGGTGTATAACATCCAGCCCCATCACTCTCCGATGTATAACATCCCGTCCCATCACTCCCCGATGTATAACATCCAGCCCCATCACTCCCCGATGTATAACATCCAACCCCATCACTCCCCGATGTATAACATCCCGCCCCACCACTCCCCGATGTATAACATCCAGCCCCACCACTCTCCGATGTATAACATCCCGCCCCATCACTCCCCGATGTATAACATCCAGCCCCATCACTCCCCGATGTATAACATCCAACCCCATCACCCCGGTGTATAACATCCCGCCCCATCACTCCGCGATGTATAACATCCAGCTCCATCACTCTCTGGTGTATAACATCCAACCCATTACTCCCCGATGTATAACATCCAACCCCATCACTCCCCGATGTATAACATCCCGCCCCATCACTCCCCGATGTATAACATCCCGCCCCATCACTCCCCAATGTATAACATCCCGCCTCATCACTCCCCGGTGTATAACATCCAGCCCCATCACTCCCCGATGTATAACATCCAGCTCCATCACCATCCCTCCCCGATGTATAACATCCCGCTCCATCACTCCCCGATGTATAACATCCAGCCCTATCGCTCCCGTGTAACTCCAGCCCATCACTCCGTGTAACATCCCGCCCATCATCGCCAATGTATAACATCCGCCCCATCACTCCCCGATGTATAACATCCAGCCCCATCACTCCCGATGTATAACATCCAGCCTATCGTCCCATGTATAACATCCCGCCCCATCACTCCCGTGTATAACATCCGCCCCATCACTCCCCGATGTATAACATCCAGCCCTATCGTTCCCCGATGTATAACATCCAGCCCTATCTATCCCGATGTATAACATCCCGCCCCATCACTCCCCGATGTATAACATCCAGCCCATCACTCCCCGATGTATAACATCCAGCCCATCACTCCCCGATGTATACATCCACCCCCCATCTCTCCAATGTATAACATCCAGCCCCATCACTCCCCGATGTATAACATCCAGCCCATCGTTCCCCGATGTATATAAATCCCGCCCCATTACTCCCGATGTATAACATCCAGCCCATCACTCCCCATGTATACATCCAGCCCACCACTCCCCGATGTATAAAATCCGCCCCACCACTCCCCGGATGTATAACATCCAGCCCATCACTCCCCAATGTATGACATCCAGCCCCACCACTCCCCGATGTATAACATCCAGCCCCACCACTCCCCGATGTATAACATCCAACCCCATCACTCCCAGATGTATACATCCAGCCCCACCACTCCCCGTGTATAACATCCGCCCCATCACTCCCCGTGTATAACATCCCGCCCATCACTCCACGATGTATAACATCCAGCTCCATCACTCCCTGGTGTATAACATCCACCCCATTACTCCCCGATGTATAACATCCACCCCATCACTCCCCGATGTATAACATCATGGCCCACATTGTCCCCTGGTCTTTGTCTTACAGGAATGGCAACGGTCCTTTGTCTCTCTACGGAAGTGGGACAGTCTTTTTCTCGCTACAGAAGTGGGGATGGTTTTAGTCTCTCTACAGGAAGTGGGAGCTGGTAAGTGGGGCAGGTCTTTGTCTCCTATAGAAATGGGGATGGATCTTTGTCTCTTTACAGGAAGTGAGGGGAGGTCTTTGTCTAATCACAGGAATTGTGGGGAGTCCTACAAAATCATCCTTTGCTCCTATCTGGCAAACTGCTTACAGGCATAACAAGCCATTGAATAACGGCAGTAACTATGCATTCTGGGAAGTGCTAGAAAGGAAATTCCTGCACCTATAGTGCTGAAGGAATGCTTATGAAAAAGAAACAACTCACTTAAGATAAATGAATGT
Organism: Oophaga sylvatica; assembly: GCA_033576555.1. Taxonomy (NCBI): domain Eukaryota; kingdom Metazoa; phylum Chordata; class Amphibia; order Anura; family Dendrobatidae; genus Oophaga; species Oophaga sylvatica. The sequence continues at coordinate 77,250,755 of JARQOD010000009.1, forward strand.
TAGCTACAGAACAGAAGATCAGGACTGTTCTTGGACAGTCCAGATTGGGAGACAGATTGGGAGCAGAATCAGTTGTTCCTTATTGTGGGAGAAATCTCGCTTTTTTACGGTTTTGTATAAAAGGAGAATTGTGCTTTGTATTTGCAATATTTCGTCATCATCCCTGATTTACAATTATTGTATTAAAGGAATATAAATGCAGATTTTTGTAGCTCTATTTTATGATAAAGTGCTTTATTTTGCCTTACGTGTGTTTTAGAAGATGGAGGATAATCTGGGGCCGGGTGCATCCTGAAACCTTTTCTTCATAGCCAGAAACATTCCACCTGATAGCAAAATGAAAAGGAACATATGAGGAACACAAACGGCTCAGTCAGTCGCCCAAGAGCTTTTCTTATTTCATATCATTGATTGATCTAAATGAGAGAGATCTGATCTCCATAATCTCTTTGAAGCATAAAATATTCACTCGTTTCTAGAAATTTATGTGAAAATAAAGGGAACCCCACCTTCACCTTTAACGAGATGAAAGCTGAGATGGGGCAGGGGTGGACCCGGACTAGATGTCCTCGGAGATATCTGAACAGACAAGACAGAGACCTATTAATAACATGCTCCCTCCGGAGATCTCTTCGGGGCCATCTCCAGGGTAAGGCAAGTTAGGCAATCATTTTAGGAGCTCAGTGGCAAGAAGCTTCGCCCTCACAAACACGCAGAAAATATAGGACATTTCCATAGCACAGATCAGTTCCAACTACAAGGCACATTAACATCATTATTGTAGATTGTAAGCTCTCACGAGCAGGGGCGGCTTATTTTGCTTTAATTATTGTATTGTTAACGTTGTTACTTATGACTTGGTTCTGAAACTGTTAAACTGTAAAGCGCTGCGGAATATGATGGCGCTATATAAATAAAGATTATTATTATTATTACATCAAGGTTACAATTTATGGGGACACCCGGGGTGCACAAGAGACTGTAACTGAGCGCTGCTCTCATGTCCATGTGTTAAAGTCCTACACTATACTTGTCATGTCCATGTGTTGTAGTCCTACACTATACTTGTCATGCCCATGTGTTGTTGTCCTACATTATACTTGTCATGACCATGTTTTACTTGCCTACATTGTACTTGTCATACCCATGTTATATGCCTACATTATACTTGTCATGCCCATGTGTTACATGCCTACATTATACCTGTTATACCCATGTGTTATATGCCTACATTATACCTGTTATACCCATGTGTTATATTCCTACATTATACTTGTCATGCCGTTATAATCCTACATTATACTTGTCATGCCCATTGATACATTTATTTGCAAGATTAATGACTACTGTAACTGTGCGCTGCTCTCATGCCCACATGTTATATGCCTACATTATACTTGTCATGCCCATATGTTATAGTCCTACATTATACTTGTCATACCCATGTGTTATAGTCCTACATTTTACTTGTCATGACCATGTGTTATATGCCTACATTATACTTGTCATGCCCATGTTATAGTTCTGTTATACTTGTCATGTTCATGTGCTATAGTCCTACATTATATTTTTCATGCCCATGTGTTATATGCCTACATTATACTTGTCATGCCCATGTGTTATAGTTCTATGTTATACTTGTCATGCTCATGTGTTATAGTCCTACATTATACTTGTCATGCCCATTGATACATTTATTTGCAAGATTAATGACTACTTTATGTTATGTTACTATTGGTGATGCACCATTTACAACGCAGCTGCTGATTGGCTGCAACCTTCTCTATTTTGTCAGAGTAACTTGCTAAAGGCTGTGGACAACCCCTTAAAAGGGAGCCTAAGACGAAAATGTTACTAGCGGTACGGCTGTGTAGGTCATAGAATGTCAATAAAAATTATATTTGTCTTGTAGTACTCCGCGGTGCTAGTGCTAAAAAATCAACCTCTGAAGTCTCATGCAAATTAGCCTAAAAGTTAATTGGTGGCGCATCGATGCACTTGGAGAACATAGATACACTCACAATGCACTTCCAGGCTAGTTTTCACGTGGCTTCACAGCTTGATTTCTCATCACTGTCACATCGGATTACTACAAGACAGGTATCATTTTTATTGGCGTCCTGCGATCTATGCAGCTGTACCATTAGTTTCATTACTAAAATCGTCTACTGTGTAGTTGGCACAGAGTAGGGTTAGTTAGAAGCAAAATGGGAAGTTTGTGTGCAGAGATGAGTTGTGACTTGTGGACCCGATAGAGAATGAAAGGGAAAGTGGGTGATGCTAATAAGAGAGGACATCATCTGCCCGTCACTCAATTTTCCTGGATTCACTTCTACACTATTATTTGGTGGCTGATTTTTTTTTATTAATAGGGGCATTTACGTGTAATGACTTTTGTAAAAGGCTGGCCTGGTAAGAAAAAGTCACAGAAAGTAAGAGAAGTAGTTCAGTGTCCGAGCCGCTATATCAACCATAGACCTTAAACTAACTATAGGATGTGCCATAAATGTTTTATTGAGGCAGACCCTGTTTCTGTTCCTGGAGCAGGAGTCTCTGGACCTCAGTCCTCTTTCAGTGTCTGTCACTGCCTGCAGTGAATGCAGAGGTGGCCACTAAATAAATTTGCAGGACCCTGGTCCATGGCCACATTCCATGGCCGTTGGATGGAAGCCCTGCCATCCGCCTCCTACCTGTTGGTTCCTCTTTTGGTTAGCCGACCTGTCTCAACAGTCCAGCGGCCACAAAATACTGATGTGGCCACTGGACCAGAATCATGGAAATCGATCCACTCTTTTCTAGTGGCCACCACGTCCCACCTCTCTCCTTTCACATCTATTTGGGTCATGGAAGCCTAAGGAGCATCACAGGTGGTTTTCATGACTATATGTAAATTCCAAAAATTGATTGGGAAATGAGAGTACATGGGGGGCTGCAATGAGAGGTAGATAGAGGGGGGCAGACGGCCAGGTGATTTGCCATTTTGGAGCCCTGGTTCATCCACTGCAGAGATACATGGAAGGAATAAGAAGCGCAGATACAATGTTGCAGATCAGCTCTTGCATTGAAGGGTCTTGTACTGGGATACAATCATGTTCAGGTCTCCAGTGACTCGTCACAGCCATAGCTAGATCGAGCATTGATGAGTAAAGCACCATTACTCACCCGGCATATGCACTCCATTATCTTCCTGACTGCGTGGCCTTTCCACCAGTGAAATGACTCAGCCACTCCAGGCTTTATGTGTAGAACCTATATGTCCTTGTCAGCACCCACGTCTCCATCCCTGTCATCCTCCTAACGTATGAGTGCATGTGTCACTCTCTGCAGGGACAGGGAACAATCGTCTCTGTGACTCCGTCATTACTGCCGGAATCATGGACCTGGATGCCGTTCTTAATTATTATCATTAGTTGTGAAGAACCTCCAAGTCCTACAGAAACGGCATTGTAAGAAACTACTCACGGTCGTGGATATAACGTGGAAGAAATACAATTAAAATCTGGAATATAATCTGCCGGATGATCCAAAGACATGTTATATTTGTGGATACAATTTCAAAATTGAAGATATTTCTTTATTTTTTTCTGTATGATGTTTTATTTAGGTGCTCACATAAATGGCGTCCGGTCTGGAATTATACATTGCTGACAATCTTATCTAGGACTCATTCAGGCTTGCTTTTTTGATGTTCATCTTCTATCTGGGTTTCTCACATACCCATTATAGTCTATGGAGCTGTTCACATGTCTTTGTTTTTTTGTGGATCGCGTTTCCACAGAAAAAAAGGGGATATGTGAGTTTTTGATTAGTGTCATGGATAAAACTCACAGATGCGAGTCTATGAGTCCATAAAAAACCTCCATTGTTTTTTTTGCACATGACAAAATCTGATGAAACAGAATTCTGACCAATCACTGATCAAATAATAATAACATTTTTTATATTAGGTTTTAAAAAACTGTATGTCTAGGGCCACCTGCAGGAACCACCCTGTAAGTGCAAAATCCATAACTTACCTTGTATCATTCACAATACTGATGTCTTCCCATACGGGGGGCTTTTGGACCCTGATACAACTGCCATATCTGCATCCTAATAAGGCTCCGTTCACATGGACCGCTGAGTCACACTAAAGCTGTGTGATCATCTTAATTGTCTGTTGTCAAATTATATATCCAAGAGATTTACGTGCACACGGAGAAAGACTACTGGTGATTGACCACACAGTCATGAGCAGAAAATCCGATATACTGAGGAAACCGTACATCCGTATATAGATTATCACTTATCATATTGATCATTGGTTAAAACCTTCTGAGTTCTCCTCCCTCAGGACGGTTTAATCAAATTCATTAGCTTAGAGTTCTTTTTTATATGCCTACATTACGTCATTATTTATTAGTGAAAGTGGACACGCTATCATAGCGGAGTCCAAGTGTCCTTAACCTGGTGTGACTTCTGGCACGTAGGCACATAATCAGTCTCTTCGATTTTATTGTTCATACAGCGTCATTTTGTATTCATTCTGTATATCTTTAATTAAATCCATCCTTAACAATCCCCCCGTGGAGATACAGTCATGGCCAAAAGTTTGAGAATGACACAAATTATATTTTCACATGATCTGCTGCCTCTGGTTTTTATGTGTGTTTGACAGATGTTTTTATCACAGACAGAAAATAATAATTGCAAACATATGAGTAACAAAAGCTTATAATTGACAGTTAGAATGAGTTAATGCAGCAAGTCAATATTTGCAGTGTTGACCCTTCTTCTTCAGGACCCTGCAATTCTCCTGGCATGCTCTCAATCAACTTCTGGACCAAATCCTGACTGATAGCAGTCCATTCTTGCACAGTCAATGCTTTCATTTTGTCAAATCTTTAGGTTTTTGTTTGTCCACCCATCTCTTGATGATTGACCACAAGTTCCCACTTGGGATTCAAGATCTGGGAGTTTCCAGGTCATGGACCCAAACATCTCTATGTTTTGTTCCCTGAGCATTTAGTTATTACCTTTGCTTTATGGCAAGGTGCTCCATCATGTTGGAAAAGGCATTGTTGATCGCCAAACTGCTCTTGGAGGTTGGGAGAAGTTGCTCTTGGAGGACATTCTGGTACCATCTTTATTCATAGGCTGTGTTTTTAGGCAAGACTGTAAGAGCGATTCCTTGGCTGAGAAGCAACCCACACATGAATGGTTTCAGATGCTTAACAGTTAGCATGAGACAAGGACTGGTGGTAGCGCTCACCTTGTCTATCTCGAATGAGGCGTTTTCCTGATGTCCCAAACAATCGAAAAGGGGATTCATCAGATAAAATAACTTTACCCCAGTCCAGCAGTCCACTGCCTGTACCTTTTGCAGAAATCAGTCTGTCCATGATGTTTTTCTTGGAGGAGAAGTGGCTTCTTTGCTGCCCTCCTTGAGACCAAGGCCTTCGCTCCAAGTTCTACCGCCTCACAGTGCGTGCAGATGCACTCACACTGCCTGCTGCCATTCCTGAGCAAGCTCTGCACTGCTGGTAGCCCGATCCCGCAGCTGAAACACTTTTAAGAGACGGTCCTGGGGCGTCTGGTCTTTCTTGGGTGCCCTGAAGCCTTTTTGGACACAATGGAACCTCTCTCCTTGAAGTCTTGATGATGCGATAGATTGTTGACTGAGGTGCAATCTTTCTAGCTGCGATACTTCCCTGTTAGGCCATTTTTGTGCATTGCAATGATGACTGCACATGTTTCTTTAGAGATAACCATGGTTAACAGAAGAGAAACAATGATGCCAAGCACCAGCCTCCTTTTAAAGTGTCCAGTGTGTCATTCTTACTTATCATGACAGTTGATCTCCACCTTGTCTTCATCAACACCCACACCTGTTTTAATGGAGCAATCACTGAAAAGAGGTTAGCTGGTCCTTTTAAGGCAGGGCTGCAATGATGTTGAAATGTGTTTTGAGGGATAAAGTTCATTTTCTAGCCAAATATTGACTTTGCAAGTAATTGCTGCTAAGCTGATCACTCTTTATAACATTCTGGAGTATATGCAAATTGCCATTAGAAAAAGTGAAGCATTAGACTTTGTAAAAATTAATATTTGTGTCATTCTCAAAACTTTTGGCCATGACTGTATGCAAAATCAAAACCCTATTCTCGTCGAGCCTATTGATCTGCCCTAGGCACTGGCGGACAAAGTCAGAAAAGGGCCCCTGTGCAAGAACAATACATAGGCCCTTTGCAGCCAAAGATCTACTAAAAATGCAAAATTGCACCTGCTTTGGAGGTATAAATGGGCCCCCTCACCTCTTGGGCCCCTGTGCAGCTGCACCAATGATATGTCCGCCCCTGGCCCTAAGGCATCGATGGTCATTTCACCGCTTACGAGACATCTCTAGTAGATGGACCCCATCTTCACGGACTTGTGCAGAAGGAAGTCAGGTGCTACTCTCTCCCTCATTTCTTATCATATGTCCACAGGAGATGAGATAACTAGAACCACTGAAACCCTCACTGATTGCCAGAAGTGGTCCCCCCTTTCTCCCAGCTACAAGATCACCCTCTCTTCAAGAATACTTGGGTGCTGTGCTCTTGCCCCTGCCAATCAAGTACTTGTCGCCTATCCACCACTTCATTCTGGAATATCCCTTTAATTTTGAGTTGGACTATAATCACTAACAAAAGGCCAAAAAGTTGAGATCAAGTTCTCGCCTTTCATTCACAACCACATACAGCGGAACAGTCACAGGTAACCATGGCAACCTTTCTTCTGGATACTATGTAGCAGAATTAATTGTATTAGCCACATGAATATCTCAAGTAAACATATGGGTTATAATGGATGTGGAAATGACCGTCGAGATAAAGAATGTAATCTCCTCTGGACACCTGTCCTGTATAAACAAAGGAGGGGGAAGAATGAACAAATGAGACACCTCCCTCTGAAAAAAAAAGCTGAAATGATGTGACAATCAGACTCCCACACATCTGGATTCTCCTGCCATCGATTTGGTCCCCTCCATCTTGCATAAAATATTGGAGACCTAAAGCATCAGCACTGACCCAAAAAGTGTTTTTCATCCTCATTGCATGTGCAAAGGAGTGCAATCCCTTGTTCGCTGTTATCAGCCATCTCAGGTTAGTTTTGGTAATATTCACCAATATTGATAGAAAATATCAGTCAAAAAATATTAAATACTTTTTATCAAGTATCTAAAACCTTTGGCTACCGATGCAGCAGTAATGATCAAGCTTGTAAATTGCCAGTTCCTCCAGCGCTGGGCACTAGTGATGTGCGGGCGTGCGTGCTCCTGATGCTGAGCGAATCATTACCCCACCAACCTCTACTAAATGATAAAATGTCCGTTCATTTCTCCCATTCTCATCCACAGATTAGATCCCCAAACCGTCTTACAAGAAACAAGTAAACAGACCGATCCACCATCTTTATACTGTACACGTCACCGGCATCAATCGCCAATAATGAACCTGTCGTCGGAGGGTCTACAAAAAGACAACAGTAATTTCCATCCTACTTGGAAAACTTATCAATCATTCACCCATTTGAAGAATGGGCCTTTTTTCTGCGTTCCTGATCAGGTACGTTTTTTTTTTCTTTTTTTTTAAATCGGGTAAAAATACGAGTCTTTTATTTAGTATTTTTTTAATGACTTTAAGGAACCACTAAAAACATCTTACATTACATTCTCCTTTCTGTAGGAATTATTTTATGTATTTGACATATATTGTCTTTCGATGAGGACACTGATTTGAACTGGAAGTCGTTTTTGTTTTCTGAATTTTGTATTTATTTTAATCTATTTCACATATTATGTTCCCAATAAGTTAATAAAATACCTTTGGAGGACATGTCAACCTTAAAATAAATTATTTATCGTTCTTATTTCCCCTGTAACTAAAGCTGATAAATTATCCCCAGTGACAGGACAAATTCAGATTCCTGGTTGCATTTGGATCTTTCAGGACCCAAAATGTCCTGCCTCCTCCTGGCATCCGGTGATCACATGATCACTGGATCTATAGGAGGAGGCATCGTTAGTGCTTCCTATACTGCATGCACAGTGCTCCCTGAAGCATCGTTAGTGCTTCCTATACTGCATGCACAGTGCTCGGTGAAGCATCGTTACTGCTCCCTATACTGCATGCACAGTGCTCCCTGAAGCATCGTTAGTGCTAATGTGTAGCCCTGGTATGTAAGGCACACAATACCAGGAGGATGAGCGGAGAGGTAACGGTTAAGGGCTCGACATCACTCACATACACTTCAGACACACCCAGCAGGGGTGTATAGGGGAGTGTCCTGTAGCACAGTAGAGTCTGAAAGTTTCTCCTGAGTGTGGAGGGAGTCAGGACTGGTGCCTGTTTGGAGAGCCGAGATTCCTGTCAATACAGAGAGACGGTACAAAAGTGGAGGCTAGTACGGATAACCGAATATTATCCTAGTCTAGTCAGTGCTGATATTAAGAGTGTGAGCAGGGCGAAGGGCGTAGTGGAAAAGAATTCTAGAAGTGCCTTAAGGATTGAACTATCCTGCATTGATCACCGGTCACTGGGGACCGAAGTGTCGCTACAGCTTCAGGCGTGGTGATAAGAAAAACCAGAGGTTCGCTGGACTTCAGGTCACAGGAACAAGCCTATTGTCGGTACGTAACTGGAGTCTGGGAGAGTGGGAACCTTGAGTCGATGCAGGACAACAGTAGGAACTCAGCTCTCTCACATTATATGGAAGGCTCCGACCACCATGCTGACCGGGCAGTACAGCTACAGAATTAGCTGGAGTTTTGAGTGAACTTAGCTTTATGCAGGTTGGACTCGCTACATGGAAAGTTAAGGAGGCCTCTAACCTGCTCAGCCGTTACCTCGAAACGCATCCTCCATCCACCCCAACAGCTTCCCGGGACCTGCCTAAACATCTGACAAGTAAAAGGTATGGAAAGACGCTGGATGGTGTGAGACTGATTCATTTATTTGCACCCTACATCATTAATACCATAGACTTTGAGGGACCAGTCCCACCTGTGGGGACCCGTCATCTAGCTGCCACAACAACCCCTCAGAGATCTACTGCAGCGCTGGTCTTAGTGATCAGAAAACTACAGGTGGCGTCACGAACTGTTATCTACCAAATCCCCTGTAAATAAATCCCCCTTTAACGCCTGACCGCCAGGGACACGGACCGAGCCACGCTACCAGTGACATCCCCCATAGAAATCTACAGGCTCGGCTCCGAGTACCCCATATCCCTGGAAACCCACAATTGTGGTGCGTGGTCGAGACAAAAACTTGGCGTCACGAACAGGATCCGAAACTTGCAGAATTGTGAGCCCTGTGTGCCTGTGGAGTGTTTTGGTGAAAAAGACTGTTGCTGTTGTTTGGCGCCAAATACCGCCATATTTGCCGCCATATTCGCGCCCTAAGGCGCTGGAGAAGAAGGTGGGCGTACCTGAAAGAGCACGCAAAGTCTTGGACACGCCCCCGGCTCTGACTCAGCGGCAGGTCCTGCGGCAGGAAGTGGATGCTCTGACATCAGAGCGCCTGCGACGAAGGTCCTGTTCCTACTGCTGTGCCTGTGAAATAGCAGCTTCTGAAACCGGTAGGCTCCGTTTAACCAAGGGGGCACTAATATGTCACAACAACCGGCCGACAGTGCGGCCCCAGCCGGAGGCCCCGACCCCGCACCGCGTGGCATTGTAGCGCCAGATGGGGGCGCAGGCCCAGCACCCAGTCCGGTAGTCCCGCTCATGCCACTAACGCTCCCATATATGCCTGGGGCGAAATGGCTTCCCCAGTACAGCGGCGAGCCAGGCACTTTAGCAGGCTTCAAGCGGAAGTTATGCAGCATCCTAGAAATGTACTCCATGCCTGAGAGACAAAAAGCTGCTGTGCTGATAGGGCAGCTAACTGGCGCTGCTGAGAGGGAAGTGGAGACTTGGGATACCGTTGATCAGGAGTCGGTACCTGCGATCCTCTTTAAGCTACATGCCATGTTTGAAGACAGAAACGGATCTCCGGATGGCCTTCTACCACTGTACACAACAGCCAGGTGACAGCATCAGGGACTACGCTTGCCGACTACAAGGAGCCCTGAGAGCCCTTAAGCAGATTAATAATATAAATGCTATCGACGAAAATAAGATGCTGAAAGAACAATTTATACAGGGATTGAGATCCCAAGAGGAACGCAGAACTGTAAACTGGTGGTCCTTAGATCATCCTGATGCTACCTTTGATGCCCTAAAGGACATGGCAATAAAAGGGCTGCGACCCCTGGGCAAACCTGAGGTGGCCACCCAACATCACCAGGGTGAAGTCACTCTGGAACCGGCAGTAACCCCCTTTTCCCCGCTAGTGGCAGAAGCCAAAACGCAGGTGACACCCCCTAGTGAATTGGACTGTCTGCGCTCAGAGGTGCGCCAGCTGACTAAAAATCTGGCTGCTGTGATGAGTGCCCTGCAGCTGCGGAAAGAGGAAGAAGGGAAGATTTTATTAGCTGACTGCCCAGAAGACGTCCCGTGGATGCACCGGAGAAGAAGGAAGACGTCGCCCCCCCGGAAGAGGACAACGCCACCCCCAGGAGCGACCTCTGATCAACACCCTCCTCGTCGGGAGATCACCTGTTACCGTTGCAACCGGAAAGGTCATATGTCTCCACAGTGTCCTTTAAACGGGCAGAACCTGGGTCCGAGGGCCAACACCCAGGAGGAGATCCGTCAGGCCCCTTAGACTGGAACCGCAGGTATGTGGGTGGGCGACCCTACCTGTCTATCATTCTAGATGGTATTGCAGTTCCGGCATTGTTAGACACTGGGTCTCAGGTGACCCTAATACCTGATGCCCTATATACTAAGTTCTGGTCAATGGACAGTCTTAAACCCCCGAGCCCTGACTTTACCGTGTATGCTTCTAATGGTCTTCCTGTAGAAGTACTCGGGACAAAATGTGTGGATGTGAAAGTGGGCAGAGAGGAGTTGAAAGACCAGGGGCTTCTAGTAGTAAAGACTGTAAATGAAGAGAACGGTTTAAATATAATTTTGGGTACTAACATTATCAGTAACTGTCTGGGAGAAGTTGTGTTCTTACTCCAACAGCTCGCTGAGATTGCCCGACCAAGACAAAAGGGAGTAATCCAAAGAGAGATCCGGGCCCTGGTGTGTCAGCAGCAAGCGAAGCTTACAGACGGCGAAATTGGTAATGTACGGGTCACTGACTCGAATCCCATTGTGATACCCCCAATGAGTGAAATGATAATCTGGTGCAGGGCAGCCATAGGTCTGAGAGGACAGAACTACCAAGCTGTAGTAGAACCCCACCATTCAGAACATAGACCTACACTTATGACTGCTAGGGGAGTAGTGGAAGTGGTGAATGGAAGAGTACCGGTACGGCTTCTCAACTGGGGAGATGATGAGGTAAACTTACCCCGTTATGCAACCATTGCTAAACTACATGCTGTCGACAATAATTCTATTCTCCCGGCTGAGTCCTTAGACTCCCGCCAAATAGCGGAGGACAATGACCCGGCAACCCAGGTGGCGGAATGGTGTCAGCAACTCCATGTTGGGACGGACACCACTCCCGCTCACCAGAAGCAAGGGGTATTACGGGTGGTACAAGAGTACGCTCAAGTGTTTAGCAAGCATCCACTTGATTTTGGGATAATTAAGGGAGTACAACATCATATCCCTACAGGCAGTCATCCTCCCATCAAAGAGCGGTACAGGCCTATACCCCCAGCTCATTATCAGAAGGCTAAAGAAATGTTGCGAGATATGAAAGAAGCCGGAGTAATCAGGGATAGTTGTAGTCCCTGGGCAGCACCTCTAGTCCTGATTAGAAAAAAAGATGGTAGCTTGAGAATGTGTGTGGATTACAGGCAGGTGAACCGCATAACACATAAAGATGCATACCCGTTACCACGTATAGAGGAATCATTAGCTGCTCTGAAAACGGCTAACTACTTTTCTACCCTCGATCTGACTAGTGGTTACTGGCAAGTGGCTGTGGCTGAGGAGGATCGTGAGAAAACGGCTTTCACCACCCCAATGGGGCTCTGTGAGTTCGACAGAATGCCGTTTGGGCTCAGCAGTGCCCCAGGAACATTTCAGAGAGTGATGGAGAACTGCCTAGGACATCTCAATTTTGAAACCGTGCTGCTATACCTAGACGACGTCATCGTGTACTCCAAGACATATGAGGACCATCTGAAGCACCTGGCAGAAGTATTTGAGTCCCTGTCCAGGTACGGGATGAAGTTGAAACCCTCAAAATGCCATCTACTCAAACAGAAGGTACAATACTTGGGGCACATCGTCAGTTCGGAAGGAGTAGCGCCGGACCCAGAGAAAGTCACTGCTATCCAGAAGTGGCCGGAGCCGAAGAACCTCAAGGAAGTGCGACAGTTCCTGGGACTCACGGGTTACTACAGAAGGTTCGTGAAAGATTACACGAAGAAGGCAGCCCCTTTACAGGACCTCCTAGTAGGACAGTCCCTAAAGAGCAGAAACCCTCCCTTTAATTGGGGTAAGGAACAGGCTGAAGCATTCCAAAAGATGAAAGAGATTCTTACAGGTGATGAGATCTTGACCTACCTGATTACAGCCAACCGTTCCTGCTGTACACCGATGCAAGTAATGAAGGTTTAGGAGCAGTTCTCAGTCAGAAGCAGAATGGCCAAGAAAAAGTCATCGCATATGCCAGCAGAAAACTCAGGCCAACTGAGAGGAATCCGGAAAATTATAGCAGCTTCAAGCTGGAGTTTCTGGCGCTGGTCTGGGCCATTACTGAAAGATTTAAGCACTATCTGGCCTCCAACCAGTTCACTGCGTTTACAGACAACAACCCTTAACGCATCTGGAAACCGCCAAGCTGGGCGCCATGGAGCAGCGTTGGATGGCTCGGTTGTCCAATTACCAGTTTACCATCAAGTACCGGGCAGGCCGAAAGAATGCTAATGCTGACGCATTGTCCCGAATGCCGCATGAATCTGACACGGAAGAAGAATCGGAGACCTGGAAGAAATTGAGCTACCTGCGTTCCATCGAAATGGGATAGTCCACGAGCAGCGAGTCTACAGAAAGCAGCATGGTGCAACGTTAAATCCCTTACCCCATCACAGCTGGAAAGAGACTCAGGACAGCGATCCAGTGGTCAGCCGTATCAAGGAGTTGTTACGACAGGAAGGTTCCTCCTTGGAAAAAGATGCACCTATGTCAGCAAAGCTCCTGTGGAACGAGAGAAGCCGATTGTTCCTATACCGTGAGAAGTTGTGCAGGAGATACGTCAACCCCAGGACCCATGAGATGGTCTGGCAGATAGTGGTTCCCAAGGCAGACGTCCAAATGGTGTTGGAAGCATACCACGATCAAGCAGGACACTTTGGCTGGAGAAAGCTGGAGACCCTGTTGAGGTGCCGATTCTACTGGGTAGGGATGCGCAGCTCCATCGAGAGGTGGTGTCGGAACTGTGGACCCTGTGGTCTCAGAAGAAAGGACTACGGTAGTCAGAAGGCACCCCTGCAGCCTATCCGGACGACTCGTCCCTTGGAGATTGTGGCCTTGGACCACGTCAAATTGGCGCCAAGTAGATCTGGATACTCCTACGCCTTGACCATGGTGGACCATTACTCTAGATTTCTGGTGGTTGTTCCAGTTAAGGATCAGACAGCAGTGACGGCAGCAAGAACCTTTCAAGCAAGCTTCTGCAGACCGCATGGGTATCCGGAGCAAGTATTAACTGATCAAGGACCTGCTTTCGAGGCTGACCTATTCAAGGAATTCTGTCACATGTATGGGTGTAAGGAAATTAGAACAACACCATACCATCCTCAAACCAACGGCCTTTGCGAGAAAATGAACCACATTGTCCTTGATTTGTTGAAGTCTATACCGTTGGAAGACAGAAATCGGTGGCCGGACTTACTACCTGATTTGGTTGACTTGTATAACCATATACCTGTAAGTTCCACTAACTGCACTCCAGCCTATCTTATGAGAGCAAGGCCCGGGAGACTACCAATGGATTTAGAACTTGGAGTGGTAGAACCGGAGGCAGATGATGCCGTTGAAAACTGGGACATCAATGGGCAAGAGAAATACAGACGAGTGCAAGTCTGTGTAGAAGAAAGTCTCAACAAGGCACGGGAAAAACAGGAAGATATTTACAACAGGAATGCTCCTGCCAAACCTTTGATGCCTGGAGAAGTGGTATTGAAAAGAAAAAGGAAGATGCACAAATTGGACAACCAGTGGGAACAAGAACCCTACGTCGTACAAGATTCCAAATATGACAACAGAAAAGTTTGTATCATCAGTAAGGACGGAGGAAGAACAATATCCACTGTGTCCAGAGACCATTTGAAATTGTGCCCAGAACCCTTAAAGCTTCGTGAAGAGAACCCTGTCGTCAATCGAGAAGAAAGAAAAGAAGAGGTCATACACACGGATCTGGGAGATTTCCCTGCGGATTGGCCCAGACTGGGAGATGCTGTAATCATTCCGGTGTTGCAGTTTTATCAGCCACAAGAGGAAGTTCTACCTCCAGTTGTGCCCATGGTGCCAGTTGAGCCAGTTCAGGAGTTACCTATTCCAGTAACACCTCAGCCTATAGAATCTCAAGAAGGACCATCAGAAGCAGCGCCCCATGCTATGGGATCCCCTGGTGAAGCTGACTCACACCGCCCAGCCATCAGTACGCTTGCCAGATCCATAGAAAGATTGAGACAGTTCTATAGTTTGCCGTTACGCAGAGCAGGTAGATCACAGACTAATATACCTGAAGCTACTCCACGTAGATCAGAGCGAACCACGAAAGGGAAGATACCTATTCGATATCAACAGTAATTCTAGCAAAATAATGTAATTTAACCCAGAAAAAGGTTACCTTATGTGAATATTGTAAAAAGTATTGTTATGGTATTGTGCATTACTAATTAGGAGGAATAATGGACTTCGAGGCTGTGGACTATGTCAGCCCCAGAACTGATAATGTATATAGTTGCACTTTATGCATTCTCGTGGTTCTATATCTAATTGTAACAATTACCTCTGAACATAAAACCCGTGTGGTGTGGCACTGAGCGAGGTCTGCAGCCAGATGTCCTGCAGCCCACCCAGGACCCACGTTGAAGGTTTGGTGCGGGTCCTTCACAAGAATACTGTTTGATATGACATATTTATTGAAAGTATGTTTTTGTATTTTTCTATGTTCATTGTACATAATGCAACGTTTTAAGAATTTCTTACCTCCCTGATGGGAAGAGTTTAATGTTTATTGTTAATGCAGAACAAAATGTCTTTCTTTTTATATTTCACAGCCCGGGAGTGCTGTATTTTACCAAGGGGGAATGTGTAGCCCTGGTATGTAAGGCACACAATACCAGGAGGATGAGTGGAGAGGTAACGGTTAAGGGCTCGACATCACTCACATACACTTCAGACACACCCAGCAGGGGTGTATAGGGAGTGTCCTGTAGCACAGTAGAGTCTGAAAGTTTCTCCTGAGTGTGGAGGAGTCAGGACTGGTGCCTGTTTGGAGAGCCGAGATTCCTGTCAATACAGAGAGACGGTACAAAAGTGGAGGCTAGTACGGATAACCGAATATTATCCTAGTCTAGTCAGTGCTGATATTAAGAGTGTGAGCAGGGCGAAGGGCGTAGTGGAAAAGAATTCTAGAAGTGCCTTAAGGATTGAACTATCCTGCATTGATCACGGTCACTGGGACCGAAGTGTCGCTACAGCTTCAGGCGTGGTGATAAGAAAAACCAGAGGTTCGCTGGACTTCAGGTCACAGGAACAAGCCTATTGTCGGTACGTAACTGGAGTCTGGGAGAGTGGGAACCTTGAGTCGATGCAGGACAACAGTAGGAACTCAGCTCTCTCACATTATATGGAAGGCTCCGACCACCATGCTGACCGGGCAGTACAGCTACAGAATTAGCTGGAGTTTTGAGTGAACTTAGCTTTATGCAGGTTGGACTCGCTACATGGAAAGTTAAGGAGGCCTCTAACCTGCTCAGCCGTTACCTCGAAACGCATCCCCATCCACCCCAACAGCTTCCCGGACCTGCCTAAACATCTGACAAGTAAAAGGTATGGAAAGACGCTGGATGGTGTGACTGATTCATTTATTTGCACCCTACATCATTAATACCATAGACTTTGAGGGACCAGTCCCACCTGTGGGGGCCCGTCATCTAGCTGCCACAACATCCCCTCAGAGATCTACTGCAGCGCTGGTCTTAGTGATCAGAAAACTACAGGTGCGTCACGAACTGTTATCTACCAAATCCACTGTAAATAAATCCCCTTTAACGCCTGACCGCCAGGGACACGGACCGAGCCACGCTACCAGTGACATCCCCCATAGAAATCTACAGGCTCGGCTCCGAGTACCCCATATCCCTGGAAACCCACAATTGTGGTGCGTGGTCGAGACACTTCCTATACTGCATGCACAGTGCTCGGTGAAGCATCGTTACTGCTTCCTATACTGCATGTACAATGCTCCCTGAAGCATCGTTAGTGTTTCCTATACTGCATGCACAGTGCTCCCTGAAGCATCGTTACTGCTTCCTATACTGCATGCACAATGCTCCCTGAAGCATCGTTAGTGCTTCCTATACTGCATGCCCCAGTGCTCCCTGAAGCATCGTTCGTGCTTCCTATACTGCATGCACAGTGCTCCCTGAAGCATCGTTAGTGCTCCCTATACTGCATGCACAGTGCTCGTGAAGCATCGTTCGTGCTTCCTATACTGCATTGCACAGTGCTCCCTGAAGCATCGTTACTGCTTCCTATACTGCATGCACAGTGCTCCCTGAAGCATCGTTACTGCTTCCTAACTGCATGCACAGTGCTCCCTGAAGCATCGTTACTGCTTCCTATACTGCATGCACAGTGCTCCCTGAAGCATCGTTACTGCTTCCTATACTGCATGCACAGTGCTCCTGAAGCATCGTTAGTGCTCCCTATACTGCATGCACAGTGCTCCCTGAAGCATCGTTACTGCTTCCTATACTGCATGCACAGTGCTCCCTGAAGCATCGTTACTGCTTCCTATACTGCATGCACAGTGCTCCCTGAAGCATCGTTACTGCTTCCTATACTGCATGCACAGTGCTCCCTGAAGCATCGTTAGTGCTCCCTATACTGCATGCACAGTGCTCCCTGAAGCATCGTTAGTGCTTCCTATACTGCATGCACAGTGCTCGTGAAGCATCGTTCGTGCTTCCTATACTGCATGCACAGTGCTCCCTGAAGCATCGTTACTGCTTCCTATACTGCATGCACAGTGCTCCCTGAAGCATCGTTACTGCTTCCTATACTGCATGCACAGTGCTCCCTGAAGCATCGTTACTGCTTCCTATACTGCATGCACAGTGCTCGGTGAAGCATCGTTCGTGCTTCCTATACTGCATGCACAGTGCTCCCTGAAGCATCGTTCGTGCTTCCTATACTGCATGCACAGTGCTCCCTGAAGCATCGTTAGTGCTTCCAATACTGCATGCACAGTGCTCCCTGAAGCATCTTTACTGCTTCCTATACTGCATGCACAGTGCTCCCTGAAGCATCTTTACTGCTTCCTATACTGCATGCACAGTGCTCCCTGAAGCATCGTTAGTGCTCCCATACTGCATGCACAATGCTCCTGAAGCATCGTTAGTGCTCCTATTACTGCATGCACAGTGCTCCCTGAAGCATCTTTACTGCTTCCTATATGCATGCAACAGTGCTCCCTGAAGCATCGTTAGTGCTCCCTATACTGCATGCACAATGCTCCCTGAAGCATCGTTAGTGTTTCCTATACTGCATGCACAGTGCTCGGTGAAGCATCGTTCGTGCTTCCTATACTGCATGCACAGTGCTCCCTGAAGCATCGTTAGTGCTTCCTATACTGCATGCACAGTGCTCCCTGAAGCATCGTTCGTGCTTCCTATACTGCATGCACAGTGCTCCCTGAAGCATCGTTAGTGCTTCCTATACTGCATGCACAGTGCTCCCTGAAGCATCGTTAGTGTCTCCCTATACTGCATGCACAGTGCTCCCTGAAGCATCGTTAGTGCTCCCTGTACTGCATGCACAGTGCTCCCTGAAGCATCGTTAGTGCTTCCTTTTACTGCATGCACAGTGCTCCCTGAAGCATCGTTACTGCTTCCTATACTGCATGCACAGTGCTCCCCGAAGCATCGTTCGTGCTTCCTATACTGCATGCACAGTGCTCCCTGAAGCATCGTTAGTGCTCCCTATACTGCATGCACAGTGCTCGGTGAAGCATCGTTACGTGCTCCCTATACTGCATGCACAGTGCTCCCGAAGCATCGTTACGTGCTCCCTATACTGCATGCACAGTGCTCCCTGAAGCATCGTTACGTGCTTCTATACTGCATGCACAGTGCTCGGTGAAGCATCGTTACTGCTTCCTATACTGCATGCACAGTGCTCCCTATACTGCATGCACAGTGGCTCGGTGAAGCATCGTTCGTGCTTTATACTGATGCAAATCTTAACAGTTTTGTTCCATACGCTGCCGTGCTCCCGAAAATCGTTATGCTTCCTTTTCGCGCCAGTGTCCCTGAACATCTTTACTCTTCCTTTCGAGAATTCCCTGAAATCTTACGTTCCATTCGTGCACAGGCCCCCGAAAAACGTTTTTTTCCATAGCATCACATGCCCAAACCGTTCTGCTTTAACCTCCCGTGCTCCCTGAAGCCGTTAGGTCCCCAACGCATGCAATGCTCCCTGAACATCTTTTGTCCTATACGCATGCACAATGCTCCCTGGGATGTTTTGTTCCTTCGATGCACCCCCCGAAATCTTTTCTTTCCTATACTGCATGCCAAATTTTTCCGAACATGTTCTGCTTCCTTTCTGGCACGTCTCTGAAGATGTTTTGCTTCCTTACTGCATACAGTGCTCCCAACATGTTTGGTTTTCCCTTTCTGGCACAAATGTCCCTGAAACATCCCCTTTTTGCTTCCTATAAGCATGCCCAGGTTGGGGAAAAAATGTTATGTCCCAAATTTTGATTTCACATGTCCCAAGACGAGTTCCTTTTTTGCTGCCAGTGGTAAGAGTTCGGCCTATACGAGCCAGGCCCCTGAAAGCAACGTAGTTTTAAACCCGCATGCACAGTGCTCCCCGAAGAATCAAAAGCTTTCCATAGCATTTAATGTTTGAAGCAACGTTATGCTTCTATAAAGAAAAACAAATGCTCCCTGAAGCATCGTTACCCACCCTTCCCCGCCCAGCCAACAGGTTGGTGAAGATGTTAGTTTAAAGTGCACCTGCTCCTAAAATCTTTTTCTGTTCCCCCTTTTGCTGACACTCCCCCACGTGCCCGGGTCCCAAAAACCCAGGAGGATGAGGGGAGAGGTAACGGTTAAGGGCCCCCAGATTCACGTACCCCTTGGACACCCCCAGCGGGGTGGGGGGGATGCTGAGTAGTCTGGTTCATTCAGCAGTGATCAAAAGTTTGGAGTGCAGTTTTTGTGCAGCAAAAAGTGGGGCCAGTAAGGTGAGCCAGTTCACCTCAGCCTGGTCAGAGCGTCCCCCACTAGAAAGAGGGAAACTGAGACACTGTTGGAGTCTGAGCAAAGCGAAGGGCATAGTGGAAGAGAACAGAAAAGTGCCATAGGTTATGGATCCCTGCACATTGTTACGGTCAC
The DNA here is from genome assembly GCA_033576555.1 of Oophaga sylvatica. Classification (NCBI taxonomy): domain Eukaryota; kingdom Metazoa; phylum Chordata; class Amphibia; order Anura; family Dendrobatidae; genus Oophaga; species Oophaga sylvatica. The sequence goes on from JARQOD010000009.1 coordinate 77,270,423, forward strand.
TGGGGCCCGAAGGATCACTATAGCTGCACGCATAGTGGTAAAAACCAGAGGCTTACCGGACCTTAGGTAAGGGAAAAGCAGCCCCTGAAGAGTCAGTACGAAACTGGGGTCAGGGAGAGTGAGAACCTCGAGTCAGTGCACGCAGGAATTGGAACTCAGCTCTCTCAGAAGAAGGCTCCAACCACAAAACTGACCGGGCACACAGCTTTGGAATAGCTGGAGTTATGAGGGAACTACGCTTTACGCTGGTTGGCCCTCTTCATCATTGGAAAGTAAAGGAGGCCCCTAACTTGCTTAGCCGTTGCCTAAAAGCTCATCCTCCATAAACCCCATCAGCCTCCCTGGGACCTGCCTGAAACAACTTGAGTAAAGGTATGGAAAGACGTTTGATGTGTGGGGACTGTTTTATTTATTGCATTCCTGCACTACCCTACATTACTATCGACCTGAGGGAAGAGTCCCCCTGTAGGGACCTGACATCTAGCTGCCTCACCATCCCCTCAGAGTCTACAGCAGCGCTGGTACAAATTACCAGAGACTCAGGTGGTCACGAACTGTATATAAATCTACCCCCGTAAATATACCCCCAACATACGCTACCGCCAGGGCCACAGACCGAGCCACCGTACCTGTGACAATCCCATAGACTTCTACGGGCTCGGCTCGAGTACCCCATTGCCCTGGAAACCCACAATTGTGGTGCGTGGTCGAGACAAAAATTGGCGTCACGAACAGGATCCGAAACTTGCAGCATTGCGAGCCCTTTTTTGCTGTGGAGTGTTTTTTGGGGAAAAAGACTGTTGCTGTTGTTTGGCGCCAAATACCGCCATATTTGCCGCCCCGATTTCGCGCCTAAGGCGCTGGAGAAAGAAGGTGGGGTACCTGAAAGGCGCGCAGATCTGGACACGCCCGGCTCTGATCATCGGCAGGTCCTGCAACAGGAAAGTGAACGCTGACATCAGAGCGCCTGCGACGAAGGTCCTGTTCCCATGCGGTGCCTGTGAAATAGCAGCGTCTGAAACCGGTAGGCTCCGTTTAACCAAGGGGGCGCCTAAAGATGTCACAACAACCGGTGACAGTGCGGCCCCAGCCGGAGTCCCCCAATCCCGCACCGTCTGGTATTGTAGCGCCAGATGGGGGGCAGGCCTGCAACCCCGTTTCCGGTAGTCCCCATCATGCCACTAACGCTCCCATATATGCCTGGGGCGAAATGGCTCCCCAGTACAGCGGTGAGCCAGGACATTAGCAGGCTTCAAGCGGAAGTTATGCAGCATCCCAGAAATGTACTCCATGCCTGAGAGACAAAAAGGCTTGCTAAAAAGGGGATAAATGGGTGGCGGGGGGAAGTGGAACTTGGGATACCGTTGATAGAGGTCCCCTGCGCTTCCCTTTAAGCTGATGCCTATTTAAACCGCACGGGAAAAAGGATCTCCGGATGGCCTTTATCCTGTTCCAACAGCCAGGTGACCACCGGGATAGCTTGCCCACACAAGGACCCCGAGAGCCAAAAGGTTAAAATTTTAAAGCATTGTGGAATAAAAAACGAAAGAACAAATTTATACGGGGTTGGATCCCAAGAGGAACCCGAACTTTAAATTGGCCAGATCATTCGGATTTTCCCTTTTATTCCCCCAAAAAAACATGGAATAAAAGGGCTGGGCCCCCCGGGCAAAAATTGAGGGGCAACCCAAAATCATCAGGCGAAGTCATCTGGAACCGGCGTAACCCCCTGTTTCCCGTGTGGCCCCGAAGCAAAGCGCAGGTGACCCCTCCTATAAAATTGGACTGTCTGCGCTCAGAGGTGCCCCAGGACAAAAAAATCTGGTGCGTAATGGGGGCCCTGCAGCTGGGGAAAAGAGGGGGAAGGAAGATTTTTTAATGACCCCCAGAAACGTGGGGAGCCCCGGGAAAAAAAAAGACGTCCCCCCCCCCGGGGGAGGAAAACCCCCCCCCAGGAGGACCTCTGATAACACCCCCTCGGAGAGATCTTTGTTACGATAAAACCGGAAAGGTCATTTCTCCACAGTGTCCTTTAAAAGGGCAGAACCTGGGTCCGGGGCCAAACACCCGGGGAAAATCCCCGTCCCCCCCCTAGACTGGAACCGCGGGTTTTGGGTGGGGCCCCACCTGTCTTTTATTTGATTTTTTTTTGCAGTTCCCTTTGTTAGACCTGGGTCCCAAGGACCCTAATCCCTGATGCCCTTATACAAGTAGGGTCAATGGCAGTTTTAAAACCCCCCGACTCTGACTTTACGTGTATGTTTAATGGTCTTCTTGAGAATACTTGGGCAAAAATGTGTAGATGAAAAGGGGGGCAAGAGGGTTAAAGCCGGGGCTTCTGGTAGTAAAGACTGTAAATGAGGGAAGGGTTTTAAAATTAAAAATTTTGGGTACAAAAACATTACGGTAATTGTTTGGGAGAAGTTGTGTTCTTTCTCCAAAGCTCGCGAGTTTTCCCCCACCAAGGCGAAAGGAGTAAACCAAAGGAGATCCCGGGCCCCGGTGTGTAGCGCAAGCGAAGTTTCAGAGGGGAATTGGTAATTTGGGTAGACTCGGCCATTTGATACCCCCAATGAGTGAAATGTATTTTTGGGGCAGGGAGCCATAGGGCTGAGAGGGGAAAAATTTAAAAAATGTAGAAAAAACCCCCCCTGAAATAGATACCTTATGACTGCTTTGGGGAGTAGTAGAATGGTGAAAAGGAAGAACCGGTCGGCTTTCAAATTTTGGGGGGAGAGAGGAAACTTAACCCCCTTACGAAAAATTGCTAAACTACGCGTTGATAAAAATTCTATTTCCCGGCTGATTTAGACTCCGTCAAAAACGGGGACAATGACCGCAATAGGTGGGGAAGGTGTCAGCAACTCCTGTTGGGACGGACCCCACTCCGTCCCCAGAACCCGGGGGATTAGGGTGGTGCAAGGTACCCCAAGTGTTTAGCAAAGCACCCACTTGTTTTTGGGGAATTAAGGGAGTCCAAATCAACCCCTACAGGCAGTCATCCCCATAAAAAGAGCGGTATGGGCCCCATACCCAGTCTTATCGGGGCTAAAGAAATGTTGCATAAAATAAGAAGGGGGGTGAAAAGGGATAGTTGTACCCCCGGGGCACCCCCTTATTTTGGGTTTAAAAAAGAAAGGGTAGTATGAGAATGGTGTGGATTACGGCAGGTGCCCCGCTAACAAAAAGGAGCATCCCCTTACCAGCATAGAGGAATCTTTAGTGCTAAAACGGAACTTTTTTTTCTACCCTTTTTGACTATGGTTAGGGGAAGTGGTTTTGGGGCTGAGGGGGAATCGTGAAAAAGGTTTTACCCCCCCCCAAGGGGGCTTTTGGGGGAGTTCGACAAATCCCGTTTGGGCCACATTTTGCCCCAGGAACTTTTAAAAGAAGTAAAAGGAAAAAATTGCTGGGACATCTCAATTTTAAAACCCGTGCTGTTACCTAGACAGTCTGGTATTCCAAGACATATGGGACCCTGAACACCTGGCAGAAGAATTTGAGTCTCTTCAGGTACGGGATGAAGTTGAAACCCCAAAATGCCATTACTAAGCAGAAGGTGCAATACTTGGGGACATCGTCATTTTGGGAAAGGAGTACGGGGGACCCAGAGAAAAGTCACTGCCATCCAGAAGTGGGGGGACCCGAAAAACCTTAAGGAAGTGCGACATTCCGGGGAAAGGGTTATACAAAAGGTTTCGTGAAAGTTTACCGAAAAAGGGCGCCCCTTTTACGGGCCTCCTGGTGGAAAATTTTTTTTTTTTTTTTTTTTTTTTTTTCCTTAAAGAGCAAAAACCCCCCCTTTTAAGGGGGAAAGGAAAAAAAACGGGTGAAGCATTCCAAAAATAAAAGAGTCCTTACAGTATGAGATTTTAAACCTATCCTGATTAACCCCCAAACCGCCCTGTTGACCCCGACCCCAGTAATAAGGGGTTGGGGAAAAGCATTTCCCAGTCAAAAGCAGAAGGGCCCAAAGAAAAATCAGCTATGCAGCAAAAACTAGGCCAAAAAAGGAATCCGGAAAATTATAGAGCTTCAAGCTGGAGTTTCTGGCGTGGTCTGGGCCATTACTGAAAGATTTAAGCACTTCTGGCCCCAATGGTTCATGCGTTTACAGATAAAAACCCTTAAACGCCCCTAAAACCGCCAAGTGGGTTGCCATGGAGCAGCGTGGAGGGGCTCGGTTTCCAATTACCAGTTCATCAAGTACCGGGCAGGCGAAAGAATGCTAAGCGAGCATTGTCCCGAATGCCCCCGATTTGATACGGAAAAGAATCGGAGATGGAAGAAATTGAGCACCTGGTTCCATCAAATGGGGTAGCCACGAGCTCAAGTCAACAGAAAGCATATGGTGCAAATTAAACCTTTACCCATCACAGCTGGAAAAGACCCGGACAGGATCCAGTGGCCCGCATCAAGGAGTTGTTAAGAAGGAAGGCTCCCTTGGGAAAAGGGTGCATATGTCAGCCAACCCCCTGGAAAAGGAAAAAAAAGGGTTTTTCCCTTTCCCGGGAAGTTGTGCAGGGGATCGTCAAACCCCGAACCCCTAGATGGTTTGGGAAATAGTGGTCCCCAAGGCAGACGTCCCAAAGGTGTTGGAAGATACCACGACAAGCGGACACTTTGGTGGGGGAAACGGGACCCTGTTTAAAATGCCGGTTTTAAGGGTAGGGATGCGCAGCTCCTCGAGAGGGGGTGTCGGAACTGGGGACCCTGTGGGCTCAGAAGAAAGGACTCGGTATCAGAAGGGCCCCTGCAACCATCCGGACGACCCGTCCCCTGGAGTTGTGGCCCCCGGAAACCCCTCAAATTGTGCCCGTAGATTGGATACTATACCCTTGACCATGGGGACCTTACCCAATTTCTGGTGGTTGTTCCGTTAAGGGCCAGACCCCCCAGTGGGCACGAAAACCTTTCAAACAATTTCTTCAGACCCCAGGGGATCCGGAAAGTATTAACCCATCAAGGACCTGCTTTCGAGCTGTTTATTCAAGGAATTTTTGTCAATGTGGGGGTGCAAAAAAATTTTAGAAAAAACGCCATACCCCCCCTAAAACCAACGGCTTTTTAAAAAAAATAAACCATTGCCTGTTGTTGAGTCCATACCGGGGAAGACAGAAATCGATGGCCGGACTTACACCGTTTTTGGTTGATTGTAAACCTTTCCCGTAAGTTCTACTAACGCACCCGCCATTTAGGGAAGCAAGGAGGAAGACCCCCAATGGATTTAGCTTGGAGTAGTAAACCGGAGGCAGCCGCCCGTTTGAAATGGGACTAAACGGCAAGACAGTCAAAAGGGCAAATCTGTGTAGGGGAAAAGCTAAACAAGGCCGGGAAAAACAGGAAGATATTTACAACGAAAGCTCCTGCCAAGGTTTGATCCCTGGAGAAGTGGTATTAAAAAAAAAAAGGAAGATGCAAAAATGGATAACCGGGAGCAAAAACCCCAGTCGTAAAATTCAAATATGACAAAAAAAAAGTTTGTATTTAGTAAGGACGGAGGAAGAACAATAACCCCTGGCCCGAGCCCTTTGAAATGGGTTTTCCAGAACCCTTAAGCTTTGTGGAAAAAAACCCTGTTCAATAAGAAGAAAGGAAGGAAGAGGTCATAACACGGATCTGGAGATTTTCCTGCGGATTGGCCCCAAAGGGAGATGCTGAATAATTCCGTATGCAGTTTTACAGCCCCCCAGAGGGAAATTCTATATTAGCCCCTGGTACCTTGAGCCGTTCAGGAGTTCCCCCCACAACCCCTCAACCTAGGAATCTCAAAAAGGATATTGAAGCAGGGCCCCCAATATAGGGACCCCCGGGAAGCTGACTCCACCCCCCAGCCTCGTACGTTGCCCGATAAAGAAAGATTTAGGCGTTTTAGTTTGCGTTCCGTGCAGACAGATCACAATTAAAAAAAAACCTGAAGCTCTCCCCTAGTCGGGGAATCCAAAAAGGAAGATACATTCTACCGCATAATTTAACAAATTTAAAGGTATTGTAAAAAGTATATATATAAAGTGCTTTTCCTTTTGTGTCTTAAATGGACTGGGCTGAGGCTGAGCCCCCCAAAAACTGTATCTTGAAAATGTTCCCTGGGTGTTTTTTAAGGGTTTTCAACAAGCCTTGATTTCCCTCGAAAAAAAAAACCTGTGGTGAGGATGAGGAGGTTGTTTGGGGATGTCCGCAGCCCACCCGGACCCCGTTTTAAAGGGTTTTGGGGCGGGTCCTTCACAAGAAATTGCGTTTAAATTTTTGAAAAAGTTTATTTAAAATTTCGTATTTTTTTTATTCAATGTTTGTTACAACTTTTAAGACACCTTTCCCCCCGGAGGGGGAAAAAAAAAGTTTAAAGTTGATGTTTTAAAGCATAAACAAAAAAGTCTCTTGTATTTCACAGCCCCGGGGTCTGTCTTTACCCCGGGGGAATGTGTACCCGGGACCAAACCGGAGGATGAGTGGAGAGGTAACGGTTTGGGCTTCCTGATTCAGTACACTTGGACAACCCCCCGGGGGGTGGGGGGAGTGTGAGTAGTCTGAGTTCATTCAGTCAGTGACCGAAAGAGTTGGGGAGTGCAGCCCCTTTGTGCAGTTCAAAAAGTGGAGGCCAGTAAGGTGAGCAGTTCCCCTCACGGTCAGAGCTGTCCCCCACAAAAGGGGACTGAGCATCTGTTGAGGTTGAGAAAAGCAAAAGGCATGTGGAAAAAAAAAAAAAATCCCATAGGATAGGATCCCTGCACATTTTTCCCGGTCAGGGGGCCCGAAGGATCACTTAGTGCACGCAAATGGTAAAAAACCAAAGGGTTCCCCGGCCCCTTAGGAAAGGGGGAAAAGCCCCCCTGAAGAGTCAGTACGTAAGGGGTCGGGATGAAAACCCCTCAAAGTCAGTGCACGACAGGAATTGGAACTAGTCTCTCGAAGAAGGCTCCAACCCACAAAAATGAGGGCAGCACGCTTGGAAAGCGGGAGTTTAGAGGGAATACGCTTTACCGGGTTTGGTTTTCCATCATTGGAAAGTAAAGGGGGCCCCCTAACTTGTTAGCTGTTGCCTCAAAGTCATTCCATAAACCCCATCAGCCCCCCGGGACTGGAAAAATTTGAAGTAAAGGTATGGAAAGCGTGATGTGTGAGACTGTGTTATTTGATTTATTCCGCAACCCTATCTTATATGACCTGAGGGGGAAAAGTCCCCCGAGGGGGGCCCGAAATTTGCTGCCCACCATCCCTCGAGATTACAGCAGGCTGGTACAAAAATTTCCAAGGGTAAGGGGGCGTCCGAACTGTATATAAACATCCCCCGTAAAATACCCCCCCAAAATACCCTGCCCCCAGGGCCCCCAGACGGGGCACCCCTACCTGGCAATCCAGACCTACGGGTCGGCTTGGTACCCCATTTCCCCGGAAACCCCCAAATTTTGGGGGGGGTGGTGAGACACATGCACATGGCCCCCCGAAGCATCGTTGTGCTTTTCGCATGCACAATGTCCCTAAGCATCGTTACGCTTTTTCTGAGCACATGTCCCCGAAGCATTTTGTTTCTGTTCCTATTGCTGCACAAGCCCCTGAAAGATCTTATGCTCCTTACGCAGCACAGTGCTCCGAAGCTCTTTACTGCTTCCAAGCATGCACGTGCTCCCCGAAGCACGTTATGCTTCCTTACGCTGCCGGCCCCCGAAGCTGTTCTGTTCCCATTTGCATGCACCTGCTCCCTGAAAATCGTTATGTTTAAAGCATCCCCGTGCTCCCTGAAACATCGTTTTCTGCTTCTATACTGCATGCACAGTGCTCCGAAAATCGTTTTCTGTTTTTATACTGCTGCACGTGTCGGTAAACATCGTTACTGCTTCCTAATGATGCACAATGCTCCCTGAAGTGTTTATGCTTTTTATTCTGCATGCCAGTGCTCCTGAAGCATTTACTTCATCTT